>CM074737.1:132014169-132674169 GCA_037367245.1 Phrynocephalus guinanensis
ACCTTTTTCAGGCAGGCCCAGGGCAGCCCTCTCCCCCTCCAGCCCCCAAAGGCCCTTGTGGCAAATGGGGAAGTGAAGCTCACCATCACTGCCCCAGCAATGCTGCTCTCTGGATTTGGCAGCAGACGGGTTAATTCCTAAGTTTTCCCCCAGAGCACGGCTCTCTCTTTGCCTTGAGGGAATACGTGGAATGTCCCGACCTTGCGGGCGGGCGGGTGGGGCTTGCTTTCGGCATCTCCCAAGAGATTTGGGTTTTCCTTCCTCAGAGACTGAGGGGTCGGCCGGTGGGGAATCTCCAAGGGACCTGCCCTTCTGGGTAAATCCAAGTCCTACGTCACACACACACACACACACACCCCACAGTCGTCCCCCCACCACCACCACCACAGTCTGAACCGCGGCCAGGCAGGGCAACCTTCCCCATTCAAGGGGCGAGGGGGCGCGGCTGTCACGTCCAGGGAGGAGATGGGTAAAGAGGTGGGCAGGAGGACTCCCCTTGGCAGGCCCTCTGAGGCTGGGCGCGGGAGGGCTTCCCTCTGAGCCAAGTGGGAAGGGAGCAAAACAGTGGGCAGCCAGGACCGCTTCTGCCATATGGCCACCTGATGGATGAGCCACGTCCCAACGCTTCCTGTTATGATCAGCCCCTTGCTCACCATTTCCACATTTCAGGCTTAGGCTTTCTTGAATGGCCTGGAGACACCCCCCCCCCCAAAAAAAAGATTGCTGGGGACGTTGTCCTGCTAGTTCAGCTTGCTTTTTATTTATTTATTTATTTATTTATTTATTTATTTATTTATTTATTTCTATACTGCCCATCTTCCCGAAGGAACTCCAGCCGGTGAACAGCAATAATATATAACAATAATAAACAGATGTCAAACACATCAAACGAATAAAAAACAACAAAATAAAACAATAATACTTGGCAAGATGGAAGAATTAAAAAACACCACCCTAATGGCTGCCAAATGCCTCTCTGAAAAGCAAGGTCTTAAAGGCTTTTTTGAAGGCTGCCAGGGACTGTGCAAGGCGAATCTCACTTGGCAAGTTGTTCCAAAGCGAAGGGCCAGCCACAGAGAAGGCCTGGTTTCGAGTGATTGATTTCCTGGCCTCCCTGGGCATGGCCACCCAAAGCGAGACAGCCTGCGATGTTCTGGTGGGTCAGGCCTCAGTTGACCTCTGGAAAATCTGCTCCGCCAGGTATTCAGGTCCCAAGCCATGGAGGGTTTGTATATCAAAAGTACTATAGTACCTTGAACCTTATTCAGGACACAATGGGCAACCAAAGCAAGTGGGCCAGAACTGGCGTGATGTGGTCATTTCTGCCCACACCCAGCCACCAGTCTGGCGGCTGCATTTTGCACCTGCTGAAGTCTCCAAATAAGGGTCAAGAGCAACCCCAAGAGAGCATTGCAATAATCTATCCTCAAGATCACAAGCACCTGCACAACTGTTCTCAGGGAAGCCTCAGCCAGGTACGGGCAAATCTGGGTGATCTGCCAGAGGTGGGAAAAGGCAGACTTGGAAACGGCTACCACCTGGCCCTCCAGGGATAGAGCCGGATTCAATACCATGCCCAGTTTCCTAACTCTAACCACCAGCTAGAGAGTAGTACCCCCCCCCCACACACACACTGTACCCATTAGAGGATGCCCTGAAGAACAGAACCTTGGTGTTCTCCGAGTTGAGTCTAAGCCTGTTTGAGACGTACAAAATAATGCAGGGCATGAGTAAAGTGGATAGAGGGAAGCTCTTCTCCCTCTCACAAAATACAAGAACTAGGGGACATCCACTCAAATTGAGGGCTGTGAGAGTAAGAACAGACACACCTACACCATTTAAATTTGTTTACTGCCTTTTTGTCTCAGCCTCCTTTCTACCCATTTTCTTTGTCCTGAGAGGAGCAAGGAGGATGCGCTCCAGTGACCCATCCTCTGTTCACCGTGTTTGACCATGTGAGGTCTGAGAGAATCCATTGCTTTACTTGCTTGAACTGTTTTTCTACCTGAAGTTTGTTCTACCTATGCAACTACTTGAAAGCAAAATTACTGCCTGCAATAGCATGTTTTCCTTGAGTAAAGAACCTTTTTATAACTTTTTACCTTAAAACAGTATCTGAGTGTCTTTAAGTATTAAGCAGGTAAATATCAAATGCTGTGGGGGTGGGTGCGTATGCATGGGTATCTTGGGGAACGAGCTGAATTCAATGTCTCACTCTCAAGCTGCGTTCTGGACTCCCACGCTGTTTCGCTTTGCTGTAAGCCAGAAGGCGATCAAACCAAATATATATCTTCTCCAATACAAAGCCCTTTCCAGGCTGTCAGATGGTGACTGGAAGAAGGTTGGGAAGACCATGGGCTGTGATATGTGAAATTCTGTAGCCTCCTTAGGGAGGAACGATACATCTGAGTGCAGGGTGTTCTTGTGAGGATGGAACTGGAGGAACGGCGGATCCACTCCCAGTGCCACCAACTCGCTCGGTCTGCGAGATGAGGTTACTGGCACTAGAAATATTGTCTTACGAGTCAGCGTCCTTTCGGACACTGTGACTAGTGGCTCAAATGGATCAGACAGTTGCGCACCAGCCTAAGTGGACACTGAGGGGTTATTCTCTGTCCCAAAGGCTTCTGAGTTGCTTAGCCCTTCCTTGAGAAATGTCCTCAGGGGAGGGTGTCGGAGTCTACTATGGCTGCTACGTAAACGCACAAGGTAGGGATTGAAAGGCCTTGGTGAAAGAGGTGCAGGAGGAAGGAGAGGAGTCCTGCTCGCAGGGTGGGTGACGGATTAAACCTGTTCTGCCCTGCGAGGCCATGGAAGAGCGCCCATCTTCCAGCAGAGGCCCTGGGTGTTGACAGCCTGCGGGCCTGAGTAATCACTCCTCCGACCTCGGGGTGATCCTGCACGCCGTCAAGTGAAGGGAAAGAGAGTCCTTGTGGAGAATTGCACCCCCTCCCCCTGCTGAGTCAGAAGGTCACTGCGAAGTCTGACACCAGCCTCCTGAAGAGCAGCGAACCAAGGCTGATGAGGTCACCACAGAACCACCAGGATGGCCTCCGCTCTCTCCTGCCAGGTCTCGACAGTGGTTCTTTGCAAGAGAGGCAGCGGCAGAAAATGTCAAGGAAGGAGCGATCCCAAGGGATTGTGGACACGTCCCCCCCCCCCCAAGGATCCCTCCCTGCAACCTGCCCTGGAACAGTAGTAGAGGCACCCTTTCGCATTCTCCTTGCTGGCAAATACATCCATGTCATCCTGCTGAGCAGTCTCTGCATCCCTCCCCTAGGCTGGCGTCAGCTGCGGGCATTAAACTCCTTCCGCTGAGATCTCTGCGGTAAAGAAGCTTTGGTCCCGAGTGGTGCCAGTGAGGGTGCCGAGGCGGATACAGCCTGAGCCCGAGGAGATTCCTCTCAATAGCGAGGGAGGGCCTCATGATAGCCACGAGGCTTCTTTGGTACCGGTACATAGTCCCAGCCATCATCATCCGGGTAAGGAGGGGACTACATGTCCCAGCGCTCTGGCTCGTAGTGGCCGTAGCATGTCTCCCATCCTTGGTACTGAGGTGGGGGTGGGGGGAGAGAGGCCGGAGGGCTGTGGTCATAGATGGAACGGGGTTGATGACAGTAGCGCACCTCTGGATAGAAGTGACCTTCTAGGTACAAGCAATGATACGGAGCCTGATATGGAGCCTCTGGCACATGGCGAGACTTACTGACCCTGTCACGAGAGGCCTGCTCTGGTGCTACCGACACCGCATCCGAAACCGGTCTGTTTCCCACGGGGGAACTTCCTTGGGGTCAACAAGAGCCTGCGGCACAACTTCCGTCGGGACAGGGGAAGGACGTCCCCCGTCAAGCAAGGCCCAGAACTGCGGGGAGGGCCATAGGGGCCGGTTAGTGGCCGGGTCCCATATCATGCCCCGAGGGGGAGTCCTGCAGCACCAAGGGCTGCTCCGCCTGCGCTGGCTGTAGGCCCGTCGGGAGGGCTCCGGAACGGAAGGCGTTGGCTGCGATTCGTCCTTGGCTTTATATCTTTGGGCAAGGACTTTCCCCTCTTCGACTCCTTCACAGGTTTCGAGGCCGACTTCAACAGTGGAGCATGCCTTGATAATGGCACCAAGGAAGACGGGGTGTGTGTGTGTCTGGGGGGGGGGTCTCCTCAGTACTGCCGAAGGAACTGCCGGCTGGGAAAACTGAGGCCGATCCATGGGCTGGAGAGAGCGACCTTCCCCACAAGTGGGATCTCGGACGCTGCTCTCCAACAAGACGGAGGACACCGTTTGGGGAGCTTTTTGCAATCCAGGCAAGTCGAGGTGGAATGAGACTCGCCCAGACCAAACAGGCCCTTTGAATGTCTCTCCATGAATGGCCGGTTTTGCCACTTCAGGCAGAACACCTCTTAAATGGGCCAGATAAGACCGTACCTTCGGCACTCCAGATGTTTTGGACCACAACTCCCGGAATTCCAAGCCTGTATTGCCAACAACAAAGGGTTGTGGGAGTTGTGGTTCAAAACATTTGGAGTGCCAAAGGTTCGCCACCACTAGGGTGTAAACCCGAGAGGGAAGAAAGGGAAGGGGAGGCCCCCCTGACCCATAATGGGGAGGAAGAAGAGAACTTGGAAGGCAGGGGGAAATGAACCAAAAGAGAGAGAAAAAGGTCAAACCCATGGCACAGTGATTAAATGCCTGCCCTGGAGTTCAATCCCACCCAGGTAACAGGCTCATGGTTGACTCAGCCTTCCATCCTTCCAAGGCTGGTAAAATGAGTACCCAGCTTGGGGGTGGGGGGGCAATATGTAGCCTGCATTACTGTAATTAAAAATAGTAAACAGCCCATAGACAGCTTGAAGTGTCATGGGACGGAATATAAGCATGGCCCCTTTGCTTTGCTTTATACTTATATTGTTGTTTTTGGAAGCACTTCTCAGAAGAGACTCTGGAGCTCAAGCCGCAGCAAGAGAACAACCGAGAGGGCTGGGGGGGGCACCTACTTAAGGTGGAGGAGGTCAGCAAGGGATTGACATGAACCTCTGGAAGCCGCCCAGTGACTTTGTGCAGGTGCCGAAGAAACCAGTTTGTGTGTGTGTTGTGTGTGTGTGTGTGTGTGTGTGTGTGTGTGTGTGTGTGTGTGTGTGTGTGTGTGTTCACGGAAGACCACGAAAAAGCATCCTGTCGCTGGACAGATCCACCCCAAGCCTTCCTCCGGTTGCTCGGAAAGTCTCGTGCTTGTTGGACTCGCGCCCGGAGGCTCCGGGGCTTACCCAGGCGGCCGCCAGCAGAGCTCCCAGCGGGGCAGAGACGGGCAAGGCGAGGGGCTTGGGGGCGGCGGGGGGCGGCGGCGGGGGGGGGGGCAGGACCCGCCCGCCCAAGCGCCGCCAGGCGTCCGGGAAGGCGAGCGCGTTTGGACCAGGCGGCGCCCTCTCCTCAGAGGACTCCGGTCGCCCCAGAAGCCTGGACGGGGGGGAAGGAGGGACGGCCGGCGGAGCCCCCAACGCCTTGCCAAGGGCTGAGCGGCCAGAAAGTAGTGGGGGAGAGGGGGGTGGTCCGCCCCCCCTCTCCCGCAGCTGCCCTGGACGGAGGAGGCTCGGGCGGGCGGTATGGCGCTCTGTCCATGCTCAGAGCCGCCGCCCCCCCCTTGCAGTGGGCTGTCCGCGGCTCCCGCTTGCCGGAGAGCCCGGCCTTGGGGGGGGGGGCTGGGTAGGCCGTGGGCCGCCCCCTCGGAGGGGCTCTGCCTCGCCGGATTGGTTGCTGCTCGCCCCACTAGGCGCGCCGCCCTCCTCCCCCTCCCCCTCCTCCGCAGCGCTTCATAAGCCCAGCCACCAGCGGAGCCCGGGCGCAGCGGAGGCGCGATGACGGGGTGGCGGGCGCCCGGCTGGGGGGCGGCGGCGGCGGCGGCGGCGGCGTGGGGCAGCTGGGCCCTCCTCACGGTGAGTTCCGCTTTCGCTTTCCCGGTGCCCGGGAGGAAGCGGAGGGGGGGGTCGGGGGGGGGGGTCGCGTCCCATCCTAACCCCCTTGCCCAGAGGCTGACAGCCCAGCCCCCCCCGGGCCGGGCATGGTGGTGGGTTCGGGCGCGGTACCCCGCCGCAGACAGCTCTCCAAGGGGGCCGCGGAGAAAGGGGCCCCTCCCGGGTTAGAGAAGACCTGCCATGGCCCTGGCTGCCCTCCGGAGCGCCCCTCCTGCCCCCCCCCCCCAATCGCACTCGGCTCCGCTTCCTCTTTCGGGGCCTGGGAATCCCCCGAGAGGGGCTGGGAGGGGGGGGCGGCTGAAACCACCACCGCTCCTCCTCCCTCCCCCTCCCCCGCCGCCACCCGTCGTGGCCGAAAGGCGCGGCCGGGCATCCCGTGGGGTTCCCGGAGCGCCGTCCAGGAGCCGGTGGGGATTCCCGGGTTGGGGGGGGGGAACAGGGGTCTCCCAAGATCCCCCCTTGGGGCGGCCCTCTGCCCGTGTGGCTCTCTCCCCATCCCTCCGGCTGCCCACCTGGAGCGGCACAAAGGGGGAGGGGGGAGAGAGGAGGGCCACCGCCTTCAGCCCCCCCCCCCAAATGCTCATCCATGAACTGCCATTTCTCCTCCGTGCCTGCCCCCCTCCCCATCCCAACTCCTTGACTTGGCCTAAAATTATCATAACTAGCACATTAAAATATAGTGTGTCCAAACAACTGTTACAAAGTATTTAAATAATATTTATTTGTAATTGTAACATATGGAGTAACAATCTCCTGAACTGTTTACTAGTGTATGTGGAACAAACAAAACCTATACAAAACAATGTTTAAAAATCCAGAATTAACCATTATTCATGTTTTCCTTTCCACGGTATTAAATAAAGATAAAATAAAAATATAACCAGAAAATAATTGAAGAAGGGGAAAATGTGTAGAAGGTAGTGGGACTAAGTTTCAATGAATGGGCCTGACAATTAATCAGAATCATTTTTTCTTGTGACAATAGCAGCACCTCCTAAGAAATGCATCTTGTACAGTACTTGCATTGAAGAGTTCAGTTTGTAACTTATGACTTGCCTGTCCTCAGTGCAGAGATATTAGAATAATCTGATACGATGCATATTTTTAAAAAATGATTTGGAAAATATTTGAATGCCCTGTTTTAAAATATTTTATTCATCATGTTAAAATAAAACACTCGATAACCATGTTTTTTTTCAGTTTTCCAACTTTTTGGAAAAAACCAAAAAGGCTTCAAGAAAAAAGGGGGTGGAACAGTTTTTTTTCTGAATTTTTCCATTTTTCCCATGAGCCTTCACATCTCTAGTGTGGAGAGGAGCACGTGAACATAAGAACGTAAGAGCATAAGAGCCATGCAAGATCAGGCCAAAGGCCCATCTAGTCCAGCTTCCTGTATCTCACAGTGGCCCCACCAAATGCATTTGGGAGTGCATGAGACTAGATATCTTTCTCCTGATACCACTCCCCTGCATCTGGCCCTTGAAGGACCCCGGTTTTAAGCCTGGAGATGCCACATCGCCATTGTGGCTTTTTAACCTGTGATGGACTTCTACTCAAGGAGAATCCCCTTTTGAAGGCATCCAGGCCAGATGCCATCACAACATCTTGTGGCAGGGAGTTCCACAGATTAACAACACGCTGGGTGAAAAAATATTTTCTTTTGTCTGTTCTTACTCTCCCAGCCGTCAATTTGAGTAGATGTCCCCTAGTTCTGGTATTATGTGACAGGGAGAAGAGCGTCCCTCTATCCACTGTACTCATGCCCTGCATAATTTTGTACGTCTCAATCATATCCCCCCTCAGGCGCCTTTTTTCCAGACTAAAGAGCCCCAAATGTTTTAGCCTTTCCTCATAATGGAGGTGCCCCAGCCCAGTAATCATTTTAGTCACTCTCTTCTGCACCTTTTCCAGTTCCACTATGTGTTTTTTGAGATGTGACCAGAATTGTACACAATACTTCAGGTGCGGCCTTACTATCGTTTTGTACAATGGCATTATAATGTTGGCTGTTTTATTTTCAATCCCCTTTTTTATAATCCCTAGCATGGAATTGGCCTTCTTCACCGCTGCCACACATTGGGTTGACACTTTCATTGAGCTGTCCACCAACACACCAAGATCTCTTTCCTGATCCATCGCGGATAGCTTAGAGCCCATGAGTTGATAGATAAAGTTTGGATTTTTTGCCCCAATATGCATTACTTTACATTTGGCTACACTGAAATGCATTTGCCATTTCGCAGCCCATTCCCCCAGTTTGGAGAGATCCTTCTGGAGCTCTTCACAATCTTCTCTGGTTTTTACCACACGGAATGACACCTACTCTTTGTTTCCTGGATCTCAACCAGTTCTCAATCCATAAGAGGACCTGCCCTCTTATCCCCTGACTGTGCAATTTTCTCAGCAGCCTTTGGTGAGGGACTGTGTCAAAAGCCTTCTGAAAATCCAGATAGACTATATCCACCGGTTCACCCAAATCCACATGCTTGTTGACCTTTTCAAAAAATTCTAAAAGGTTTGTCAGGCAAGACTTACCCTTACGGAAGCCATGCTGATTTTCTCTCAGCAAGGTTTGTTCTTCTATGTGTTTTAAGATTTTCTCTTGGATGAGGCTTTCCACCATCTTCCCTGGGACAGATGTAAGGCTAACCGGCCTGTAGTTTCCCAGGTGACCCCCTCCTTCCTTTTTTTAAAAATTTGCATGACTTCCACTATCCTCTAATCCTCCGGCACTGTGGCCATTTTAAGAGACAAGTTGCAAATTACTATTAAGATATCTGCAGTTTCATTTCTCAGTTCCTTAATAACCAACCCTTGGGTGGTTGCTCATTTGGGCAACTGCTGACTATGAAGCTAAGAGAGGCAACCAGCCACTGCCTGCAGTTTCTCAAGGACCCCCCCCCCAGCCACCCCAGGGTGCCTCTGGACCCTTTGCCAGGGCTGCCCCACTCAGGTGCCTCCTTCCACCAGTAAATCAATATTTCCATCTCACTTTCTGGGAGCCGCAACAGAGCCAGGGATTTGGGGGGGGGGCTGACTAGCAGCTCAGTTTGCTGCTCTGCCAAGCCTCAGGAGATTTCGGACGGCAGATGTGGTGCCTAGGATGGCTGAGCATAGCTATGCCGCCAGCAGATCCCCTGCTAAGTCCAGGAGGACACATTGGGCTGCCTGGCAGGACTCCTCCCCATCCCAGCCCCACCAGTAGGATGCTGGAGTTTACCTTCCCCCAGCTAGAGGCATGCTGAGAGTTGTCTGGACCATTCAGACTGCTCTGGGCCTTTCACTTTGGACTCAGCTTGTCACAGGCAGGCAGATGGAAGGAGGGAAGGAAGGAAGGGAAGGGAAGGGAAGGAAGGATGGACGGAAGGAAGGAAGGACAGCTCCAGAGAATGAGATAGTGGCAGATAGTGCCAGCTTATTATCTCACCCAACCCCAACCCCCCCGGGAAGCTCCGCCGTGGCTTGGTGGTTTGCTTGGTGGGGGAAGCAAGCCGTGGTGACCTGGCAGTGCTGAACCTCTCTCTCTCTCCTTGACAGTGCCTGGCTCTGGAGCAGGGACCGAACTGCGAGCCCCGGCAGTACCTGGAGGAAGAGCAGTGCTGCAGAAAATGCCCGCCAGGTAGGGGGAACCTGGCCTGGGACTCCTGAGTCCATCGGGCATCCCTGGCCTGCTCCTCACCCTCACCTTCTCAACGCTGCTCCTTGGACACAGCACTCCTTGCTGCCCCCTCCCCTTGGCAGTCCCCCTGCCCGCCTGCCTGGGGGCAGTGGGGGGGGGAGGACTCACCTGTCTCCATGTGTTCTTCCAGGCCAGAAGGTAGAGACGGTGTGTGCCGGGAAGGTTGACACTGTTTGCGTGCCATGCGAGAGTCAGCACTTCCAGGCCGGCTGGACGAAGGAGAAGCACTGCACGCCATACAAATACTGTGACCAGAGTAAGGAGGGGGGCTGCTCTGCCTGTTTGGTGATGGGGGGGAGCAGCATTGGAGGGTGGGCCATTCCCCATCCTCATGGTGCTCTCCTCCCCTTCCAGATGCTGGCTTGCTGCTCCATGCGCCTGGGACAGCCACGCAGGATGCCGAGTGCCGGTGCCAGAAGGGCACCCATTGCTCCAGTCCAGAGTGCCTGACCTGCCGGCCAAACAAGGCCTGTGGGCTGGGCGAAGGCGTCCAACAGGAAGGTGGGCGGTGGCCCCGTGGCTGGGAGGCAAGCGGTGGCCCCTTGGATAAGAGCTGCCCCTGTGGGAGGCAAGGCTCAGCGGAGCACCAGCCACCCGGCCCCCCCCACTGCCACTTGCGGTGGGTTGCAATCCCCTGCAGCAGTTAAGCAAGCGTTCTCTGCGCATGCACAGCAGGCATGGCCCAGGCGGGAGGGAGCCTGCCTCGGGGGGGGGGGCTGACTCCCCGGCATGACAGAGGAGGCCTCCCAGCCACCACCTTTAGCAGAGCGGCCTGGGCGGGGGGCCAAGGCGTTAGGGTCAACCAGCCCTTCCCGGCCCTTGGGACCCTCTCTGCTGCCAGGCAGCCCCACAGAGACAGGGCTGCAGCCGGGGCCTGTTATCGCACTGAGGTTGGGAGGGGCCTACATGCTTCGGGCAGGAATAGCAGTCAAAGGATACCTGCCGGGGGGTGGGGGTGTTCAAATTTCTCTTGGAACGCCTCCCGTGTTGGAGCGCTCGGCACCTCTCGAGGTAGAGGCTTCCATTATCAGGGGCCTAGAGGCTATGGGGTCCCAAGAGCCCCGTTCCCACCCCAATGCCTGATCTCGTTCTCTGGGGCTGTCCTTCTCCCACCCTCCAGCCAGCCACTTGGAGGACACCATCTGCGCAGGATGTCCAGAGGGTTTCTTCTCCAACATCTCCTCGGCCACGGCCCCGTGCCAGCCCTGGAGCAGGTAAAGCCAGACCGCTTGGCAAGCAAACCCCAGGGGGTGGCTTGGCCCAAGCAGGACCAAGGGGTCTCCCCCACTCCTCCTTCGACCCTTGGCCATCATCCTCATCTCAGGACGGCCGAGCAGAAAGGCACGGCTTGGCTGCTGCTGCTGCTGCTGCTGCTGCTGCTTTGGGAGTCTTTGAGAAGGCCTCGGCTGCGGAAGGGGAGGGGGTCTGGGGAGGGGGGGACTCCCCCGTGGCAGCCCGAACCACACCAGACACACACAGGTGTGCCACTGAGCTCAGGTGCTATTCTGAGTCAATCAGCTGCCAGCAAGGGCTAAGCAGTGTGTGTGTGTATCTACAGCACAGATTCTCGACTGCAACTCCACTGCCAGAGCTGGTGACTCTCTCTCCCTCCCCACCTCATGCCCCCCCCCCCCCCGCCCTGGTCCACACGCTTGCCTGGGACCAATTGGGGAGCTAGGGACCGCTCTTTGACTTGCCCTCCCTCCCTCCCTCTGCAGCTGTGCAGACCGAAATCTTGTCCAGAAGGCCAAGGGTACCCGGGAGTCGGATGTCATTTGTGGTACGTGTGAGCTCCTGGCTGTGCTGAGAACAGCATGGAGAAGGAAAGTGGCATATACACGCAGTGTGTGTGTGTGTGGGGGGGCTAATGGGTATTTTCTGGAGCACAGGGATGTGGGGAGGCTGGAGGGGACCTAAGATCTGACCCTGATGGAATGCGGGGGGGTGTGTGTCACTGGGCAGCCACTGCTCCCACTCAAGGAGGAGATGTGGTCCTGGGTGGTTTGGGGTGTGCGTGCGTGTGTGCTGTCCGAGGGCTGAAGACAGGCCCTGTTTTTGCTAGAAATCATTAAGGACTGGGCGGTGTTCTTCCCTGACTCCATCCGGCCTTGCTATCCTCCCCACCTAGACCTCCCCTCCCCTCCTCCTCCTCCTCCTTTGCCTCCTCCTCCTCCTCCTCCTGCCAAGGAACCTGGAAGGACCCACTTGCTCGCCCTGGTGCTGCTCCCACTCGGCGCTCTATTAACCATGGGGGGTGCTTTTGTTATCCGACATTGGCAATGCAAGGGTGAGTTGAGTTGGGCGGCAGCAGGATTGTGGGGGGGGGGGAGGTCGGGGCGAATGGCCCAACCCCCAAGACATCCATGGGGGTGGGGGTGGGGTCCTGGGCACCTCTGCCTCCCCTTCTGGCTACGACAGGAGGGCCCTTGGGGCTCGGGCCAAGCCACACTCCCTGGGAGCCCCCGCTGGCTAGTCACCTGCAAGGAATATCACGCTGGCTCTAGGAGGACAAGACCGAGTTCCCCCCCCCACACACACACACTTTGGCCTGCATGGGCTTCCCTTCCTCTTACCTCGTTAGTAGCTCTGTTCCCAAACATTCTAAAGTGGTACCACTACTTACAAGTTTAATCCATTCATGATGCATGCACGTAAGTAGAACAATTTGTAAGGGGAGCAGCAGTTTCCCCATAGGAATGCATTGGAAACCAATTAATCCATTCCGGAGGAATAGGTTTTCAATGCATTCCTATGGGAAGGCTGTCCCAACCCCCCTCAATCAAGCTCATAATAGACATGGGTGGGTAAGGCTTTAAAAGGCTTGAGTAAAAAGCCATATTTTTATTTGCTTACTAAAGAAAAACAAAAGCTCAAGACAGGCTGTTGCCGATAAATAGTTCCAGAATCACATCAATGTGGTTACAGATTTTAGCATAGGAAAGAAAATCCTCCTGCAGATTACACAGTTACCTGGCTTTAGGTAAACAAGTCTCCCACTTGCCTTAAGGCGCCCTCAGCTCCTCCTCTGGGTCTTGACCAGGGGAAGCCAGAGAGAAGGTGCATCCCTTTTGTTAATTGCTTGCAATTACTGCTAATCCCCCTTTGAGCCCGGTGGGAGCTGAGAGCCTGCTTGGAGGCCAGGTCACCAAAGGCAGAGCCTCTGAAAGACACCCCGGGAGGGTCCACGGGTGATCAGAACTGGGAGGCAGCCGGCCTTGCCTTCAAAAGGCCCTTTTGAACATCCAGGATGAAAAGGAACCATACCTTCTGCTCCATTTATCTGGCTTCCTCCATTTGTCACAGAGGAATTGCAGTTTTTTAAAATTAGCCCACATAATATCTGAGAATTGACCGGAAAAAATGCCTGGGTAGGAGATGGACTGGTATTGATTGGGGTTCCCAGAGACTAGGCCTAGAGAGGCTTTTGGCTGGAGCTGTCATTCCCCTCCCCCCATACAAACATACTTGGCTCAGAGCCAGGATGAGGAGCACTCTCTTTTGGGGTGGGGAGGGTTGCAGGCACCCCGAGTCTCCTCCCTTTCCGATGGGGCACATGCAGCCCCGTTGGGGTCCCTTGCAACGTCGTCTCCATGTCACCTGTTGAAGGTGGCCCCTGCTAGCAGCCATGGCACATTCATTGCATTGGGGTTGCCGTCTCCCTGCCTGTGGCGGTCCCTGGGAACAGCCTAGTTGTTCACCTGGGGTGGGGTGGGAGTGGCGGAGACCTAGATGGGAGCGGTTGGGCCCTGCTTGGCCTCTTCAGGTGCCCAGCAGACACGTTGCTGCCCCCTCTGTCCTCTGCCCTCCTCCTCCCTATAGCCTGTGGGTCAGTACAGGCACACACACAGAGAGACAGGCGCCCTGCAGAAAGGGGCAATGGGCCCAGCAGTGGTTTTCCCACCTTGACCCCCTTTTTCCTTCATGCCCAGGTGCCCAGAAGGAGCCACGGGACCAGGTAGGTGCTGGGCCAAGAGGGGGAGGGGTGGCCAGGAGGGGCCCCAGACCCCCCAGGGGAGGGCCCGCTCCTCTCTTCCCGGCGGGCGAGGCTGCGGCTGCACGAGGCTTCCGGGCCAACCATGGCCAGTCTCTGTCCGACCGTGACCCCCTTGTGCCTGTCGCACCCGCAGGGCCCCCTGCCCCGTGAGAGGATGATAACGATGAAGGAGCCAGAGGAGACAGACGAGCAGTGCCCAGCCTTTCCCACCCAAGAGACGCTGCTGGGGGGGCAGCCCCTCACCCTGGAGGAGGACAGCAAGCAGGAGAACCGCTTGGCTGTGCAGGAGCTCGTCTGAAGGCCAAGGGCTGCTGGGGGGGGGGCACCCCAAGTCTCATGACTCCCCCACCCCATTGCCTAATGGAGTGGCTCCGGCCATTTCTACGGCCGGGTGTCTCCTCCTCCTCCTCCTGCTGCCTCCCAGCCCTTCCAACCTAGGCATTTCTCCTGCAAGGCCACTGCTGCCAAGGAAGGCGCCCGTCTCTCTCCTCCGGTAGGCCTTTGACCGGAGTTGGGGCAGTTGAGGAGGGAATGGAAGAAGGGCTGTTCTGGTCTGTGGCCTTCTTCCGTGTCATGTTCCCTTTCCCCAGTCTCCCCCCCCCACACACACACACTTTGGGTGGTGGGTGCCCGGAGGATGGCAAGGGGGGTTGCAAGGAAGTTTCTGCTGCCTTTGGCGGGGTGGGTGGGTGGGTGGGTGGGTGGGATGAAGACCCCACCCCACTGTCTCATCTTGTCCGCCTCTCCAGCAGCCTCCTCCCTCTGCCTTCTGCTGCACATGGGCAGGGGCCACCTCTTTCCCAATCCTTCCCCCCCTCCCTCCCTTCCTGCATGGCATGGCCCAGAGCCCTCACCAGGCAGGAATTCAGCCCACCCAAAGGCTGTGGGTTTGGTGCCACCTCTCCTCCTCCTCCTCCCAGGGAGCCCAGGCCATGTGCCAGGCAGCAAGGTCTGGGAGTCCTGGGGAGCAGGCCAGGAGAGCTGGGCAAGGGCAGGGAGCAGGGAGCCTTGCCGGGCGGGCGGGGGACGGTGCCTGCTGCTTGTGTCTCGCTCCTGCCTCTGGATTTGCCTCCAAGGAGGACGGGTGCCCGTGGGTCCGGATGAGCCCAGGCTTCCTTTCACCAACAAGGGATCCCCATCCCCAGAGAGCAAGGAGGAAGAGGAGGGAGCCCTGAACCATCACACCACAGTCCAACCCCTGGGAGGCCTGCAAACCAAGAGGCCCGCGGGCCATAAGTGGAGGCCAGGGGATCCGGCAAGGCCCCTGAGAGCCTCTCCTCCTTCCTCCTCCTCCTCCATCATCCTGATTCCCTGCAGCCCACCAAAAGGCAGAGCCCTGCCCTTGGCGTCAGGGCATAACTACCCAATATCTGCAGGAGAAGCTTCCAGCCCCATTTCAGAGGAGTTGGTGGCCTTTTGGCCCTAAGCGAGGGGTCCAGAAGCTCCAAACCCTGCCCTAAAAAGGCCCTAAACCACTGCCTCAGTGGACTGGCATTGTCTCTTGCAGACGTGGGCCACCAATGCGTAGTCTCGTGTGTACAACTCGTCTGCATAGTCCACGAAAGGAATGGGGTCAGGTGGGTTTTTCTCCAAAAAGCTTGGTTCAGTTTTTAGCTCTCCAGTAAAAGCTGCCACCCACTCTGAACTCTGTGCTGTCCTGGAGACCACGCAGCCTTTTCCTTGACCTTTTTGGCAGTGTCTGCTCATCATTGGTGCCTCTGTGTTTTGTGTGGTGTACTAAATAAATTATAATTTTTTATTTTGGTGAAGTCGTCTGGTGTGTTCTGGTTGGGGGGCTCAGGCAAACTCATGTGCTGGGGCCCTCCTTGGCAGCACCCAGAGCCCTGGAGGGCCTTGCGTCGTCGTTCTCGGCGGCGGCGGCGGCGGGGGGGGGGTTCCCCTACCAACGACCGATAGTTCCCCTCCGGCCCACCGCCAAGAAATGCGTGCGGGTAAAGAAACAGCGGCTCTTGCACCCCCAGAGACCGGAAGGGGGGACGCGCCCCTTGAAAACAACAGGCAGCTCGCCGGCTGCTGGGGATGTGGGGGGGGCGAGCTTCGAGAGCTGTCACGCCGGCCCGTCGTCTCGCGGGGGGCTTCGATCGGAGGGCGAGCCGCCGAGGGAGCCGACGGGTTGGCCGGACGCCCGGCGACCCCTTCCTTCCTTCGCCCGCCCGCCGGCCGGGCGTCTTCCGCGCCCTCTTTCCTCCCGCCAGGGGGCGCCCCGGCCACGCGCAAGCCCCGGCGCAGCGTTCTCCGCTCCCTTGCGCGAGCGCCCGCCTTGCGCGGCCTGGTTGGGGGGGGGGGGGAGGGCGGCCCTGGGGGGGCGGGGAGGGGGAGGGCAGGGGGGAAGGAGCCGCGGGAGGGGGGGCTCACCTCGCCCCCGCCTGAATTTCTCCAGCGGATCGTCAAGCCTGCCCGGCGGCGGCGGTGGGGGCAGGAAGGCCGCGGCGGCGGGAATTGCGCACGTACCGACGCGGCTCGCGGGCGCGGTGGGGAGAGAAAGCCTCCGTGACGGCGGAGGGGGGGGGCGCGTTTATTTCGACGTCGTTTTCTTATTTCCTTGAAGCCGGTTTAAATCTCCAGCCCGTCCCCTTTTGCCAGGTGGATCCCAGGGTCCTTAATCTTGAGGGTAGGAGGGGAAGAAGAGGCCGAAGCGCATCGGACTCCGGCCGGCGGGGCCTCTCCCCTCGTGATACCCCCCCCCTCCCCGCGTCCGCCAGGGCCGACCTCTTGCAGGGAGGAAAGCCGGGCTGGCGCCGGTAGGACTTGCATGAGGAGAGGGGGGGGCGGAATCAAGACCTCCTAAGACCCCAAACCCGCCTCCCGTGTTGATGCAGGCCTGGGCAGTGGGCGCCTCCTGGGGTTCCTCTGGGCGCCAGTCATGGAACCTGTTGAGTTATTATTGCTCCATAACCAGCGGAGGAGGGGGGGGGGGCAAAGGGAAACTGGCCGAATGCTCTGCTCCTTCGGGAATGGAAGAAGGGCGGAGCCCCTAGATGGGGTGGGGGGGGGGAGCAGCACAGTAGTTCAGTGATGGAAGGCAACAGGGGAGGGGGAGGAAGCACCCCTCTTCTAGTGACCCGAACCCAAAGTGGAGTGTCAGTTGGGGGGCGGGCAGAGAACATGAAGCCAGTGTGGCATTTCCCTTGGTGACCTGGGAGTCCAGGGCAGACTCCCTTCTCTGGGCAGGGGAGGGCAAGGAAGAGCGGGGCCTTGGCTCAGGGTGCCACTGAGCCTCCCTGCCCCTTTGGAGAGCTGCTGTGGAGGAGGAGGAGGAGGAGGCGCTCACTGCCCCCAGGCTGGCAAGTGAGTCCACCCCACCCCACCCCATTCCCGGGCTTCTGTCCGTCATCAACAAGGGGTGCCCTTTTTTCTTCTGCCCTGGTTGGTGGCCAGAGCAGGCCCTTAAGCCAGGGACCTGCTGCAGCTCTTGTCCCAGCCATCAGGCTCAAAGGGGCAGTGGACAGTCCCCCTGGAGCCCCCCCTTTCCCCCTCCCCTCCCCCACCATTGCAGCTGACTAACCCAGCACAGTTGCTGAGGCCATTGGTCCCTCCCACCCCTAGAAGTGCCTCCTGGGCTCTTGCTCTCCTTAAGGCTGACCCCTCCACCCCCCCTACACACGTGCACACGCCAGGATCTTAAGAACCTAAGAAGAGCCCTGCTGGATCAGGCCAAAGGCCCATGGAGTCCAGCTTCCTGTATCTCACAGTGGCCCCACCAGATGCCTCTGGGAGTGCATGAGACTAGATCTCTGGGCCTTTTTAGACGACCCCTAAGATCCGCTGGTCCCTTAAATTCGGACCAGAGATCTTGAGGGTTTGTCCCTCTCCCTGCATTCCCACCCCCTCTGCACTTCCTTGTTCTGTCTGCATGAGGGGAGGGAGAAAAAAAAGGGAGAAAAGAATGCACTCTTACCTCCAGAGTGCAGGTGGAAGTTGCTCCAACCCCGTCACTTCCTGGTTCCTCTTAAAGGGGCAGGAGGCAAAAAAACAAACAAAAAAAAGAAGCGAGGAGAGCCCGGCACTCTCCGCATCAAAAATTTTCACTCTCCCAGAGCAGGTACTTGAAAGATGCGCCAGGTCGCGCTTAGGTGGGCGGGTCGCACTTAATTTTCTGTTAGCTCTGGAGCTGGTGGGGAGACATTTTTAAGCTCCGGAGGTGGGAGCCATTTGCAGCGGAGCTTAGGGGTCGTGTATAAACGCCCTCTGTCTCCTGAACCCACTCCCCTGCATCTGGCCCCTTGAAGGACCCTGGTTTTAAGCCTGGACATTACAAACATGGTTTGTAACCTGTGATGGACTTTAATAGGCTGGGCACCAACTTATCAGTGGACAGAGCACAGAAAAAACCACCAGAACTTCACAAGCACAGCCATTAGTCCAGGCGTCAGTGATGCACTGAAACACTTGCTCCCACCTCCTTTGTGCGGCTTCCTCTCTCCTCTCCCTTGCTTCTTTCTCCCTTGCCGGGGATTCCCTTGTTGATCTGGTCCTCCTACTCCTACTCCTTACACTGGACCAGGTGTGCTGCAGTTTCCTTGGCGCTCCTTGTAAGCCATGCTGGCTTCCCTTGGGTGCCACCACTCTTCTGTAGCAGTAAAAAAAAAGTTCGCAGTCACCACACCACGGGTCATAACCAAGGAGCTCTTGGAGATGACAATTTAGGGAGGGAATACCGGTAAAACAAGAAAATGGTAAAATGCATGGTATAATAAAATATCCCGACACAAACGCTGAGCCTGAAACGACTAGCAGAAATAATACTCTTCCCGATTTAAAAAAAAACCCACACTAAATCTTGTCCTGCAACTGATGGAAATGCCAAGATGCAGCCCCGTGAATCCGTTTTGGCACTTGCCCCAACAATTCAAAGCGGAGCCAGGTTCTATTTTTGTTGTAGCCTGAGGTCACCGGATGGATGGATGGATGGATGGATGGATGGACCTGGTGCACCAGGTGGGGGTGTCGAAGGGCATTGTTATCACGGCATTATAAACACCGGTCGCGCTTCCGGCACCGCCTCGGGGCGAACTCGGAGGCCCCACGGATGCTCCCGCCCGGCATCCACCCCCCCCCCACTCCAAGGAACTCCGCTCCAGGGAGCCGGACGGGGGCGGCCCGGGCAGGAAGCGGGTGCTGCCGGAATGCGGTCCCAGCCCCGCCACGCCGCTCCCTTTGCCCCCCCCCCCAGCGAGCGAGCCTCGGTTGCACGGCCTGACGCCGCTCCCGCGGGAGGCAGGGGTGGGCAGGGCCCCGCCGACCCCCCCTCCCCGTCCTCTTTGGGCAGAGGGGCAAGGAGTGAGCGGGGGCGTAGGGTTGCGGGGGGGGGGCTCTGCTGGGCTGTTGAAAGCAGCGCCTCCATTGCGAGCCCGGCCGGTCCCTCCAAGCAGAATTGGCTCCCCCAACGCTCGCCCGGCTTGCTCCTTCCGAGGAGGGGGGTGGGGGCGGCAGATACAAAACAAGCCCCGCCGGATCGTCCCGCGGCGGCTCCTCCGCTCCCCGGAACAAGGCAAGGACCGGGCCGAGGGGTCGGGACTCGGGAGGGAGCCGCCGAGCCTGGCTGGCGCTTCCCTCCGTCCAGCTCGGATGAGGAGGCTTCCTCTCTCGCCTCCCCCCACCCACCATCCCGGGCTGAGGTGGGCTCCCTGCCACCGGCTCCAGTCTGGGGCCCTTGTGTCTTGGCCGATGGGAATCCAAAAGATCCTTTGCATTCACTTTTGGGTTACTTGGTTCTCCTGATTGGGGAGTTTCCTTTAACAGGAAAACAGGAGGAAGATTGGTTGGGTGTGCACGTTGGTCTCCAGGTGTGTTCAGGCTAGGTTTGTCAGAATGTGTGCCTGTGTCCTCCTCGGAGGGGAAAGCCTTTTCCTCTGTCCGAATCAGCTGCTGTTTCCTGGAGAACCCACCCTATTATTACAGGGACGGTGCCCTCCTTGGCGTAGAGTCGAGGGAGAGGAAGGCCAGAAAGCAGGGGGGGGGCACCACGCCGGGCGTGCTCGGGGCCCTTATAAACGCCCCCCCCCCTCCGCCTCCGCCAGGCCAGGGTGGAGCCGGGCAGCGTCTCAGGTGCTGGTAGAGAGGCCACCGGGCTGTAAAGAGGAAAGTCCCGCCAACGGTCACTAGTCCACGGTACAGCAGGAGGAGGAGGAGACCCAACAGGAGGGTCTCCCCGCTGCCGCCCAGCCAGCCCCTCGCCCCCCCCCCAGGCAGCAGTTGGGTCGCTCTTTCCTGGCACACACACACACACACACACACACACACACACACACACACACACACACACACACACACACACACACACACACACACACACACACACACACACACACACACACACACACACACACACACACACACACACACACAGGAACTCCTTCGAGTTCTGCCGAGTTCTTCAACTGAAGAAGTGGGTTCCAGTGCAGGGCAGCCTCTGCTGTAACGCCTCAGTGCCACAAGAAGCTGTGATGGGGGGTGGGGGTGGAGGTGGGCAGCGAGGGTCCCTGCCAGCAGCGGTACAAAAATAAAAATCCTGAAGGTAGAAGGAAACTGGCTGGTGGAAGACAGCCTCTCTTGGCACACACAGAGAAACCAAAGCGGAAGTCCGGGGAGAGAGGGTGGAGGAGGAGGAGGAGGAGGAGGGGCCTCTTCCCAGCATCCCTTCAAGAACAAGGCCCTGGTTTCCTTAAAGCAGGTGTTTCTGTCTTTCCCCAACTCTGCCCAAGCCATCTTGGTTCACCTCTGAAAATCCTGACTGCCCAAAGAGCTGCAGTCTTCTTACACAAGGTGGGGGGGGGGCTGCAGTGGGGAGAGTGTCCGCCAGTGGAGATGCCTGCCCACCTGGGCTTGCATTATTCTCCCCCAGACCCCCTTCGACTTTGCTGCCCTTGGGTCCCGATGGAGGGGGCTTTTTCCAGGGTAGGACCAGTGTGTGTGTGTGTGTTGCATCGTTACAGTCGTGACTGATTCTTCGTGACCCCATGAAGGTGTCCACCCAATGTCTGGCAGCGGTGAAGAAGGCCAATTCCATGCTAGGTATTATCAAAAAAGGGATTGAAAATAAAACAGCCAATATTATAATGTCATTGTACAAAATGATAGTAAGGCCGCACCTGGAGTATTGTGTACAATTCTGGTCACCGCATCTCAAAAAAGACATAGTGGAACTGGAAAAGGTGCAAAAGAGAGTGACTAAAATGTTTACTGGGCTGGGGCACTTCCCTTATGAGGAAAGGCTAAAACATTTGGGGCTCTTTAGTCTGGAAAAAAGGCACCTGAGGGGGGATATGATTGGGACGTACAAAATAATGCCGGGGATGAGTCAAGTGGATAGAGGGAAGCTCTTCTCCCTCTCACTAAATACCAGAACTGGGGGACATACACTCAAATTGAGGGCTGGGAGAGTAAGAACAGACAAAAGAAAATATTTTTTCACCCAGTGTGTTGTTAGTCTATGGAACTCCCTGCCACAGGATGTGGTGATGTCATCTGGCCTGGATGCCTTCAAAAGGGGATTGGACAGATTCCTGGAGGAAAAGTCCATCACAGGTTACAAATCATGATGGAGGTGTGTAATCTCCAGGCTTAAAACCGGAGTACTTCAAGGGCCAGATGCAGGGGAGTGGTATCAGGAGACAGATCTTTAGTCTCGTGTGCTCTCAGACGCATCTGGTGGGACCACTGTGAGATACAGGAAGCTGGACTAGATGGGCCTTTGGCCTGATCCAGCATGGCTCTTCTTATGTTCTTATGTTCATGTCCATGGAGTTTTCTTGGCAGGAATACTGGAGTGGCTTGCCAGTTCCTACTCCAGGCGCCTACAACACCTGGTATTCCCTGGTGGTCTCCCATCCAAGTACGAACCAGGCCCGATCCTGCTTAGCTTCCAAAATCAGGTGAGATTGGATGTGCTTAGGGGACCAGAGGAAACCTCAAAGGCCTTTGGGGACAGTGGGAAAGGGGAAGAAGGAACCCCTCCATGCCTTGGACAGGGGCCAATCCTGGCCTCCTTGGACCAGCCCCCTCTGCCTTGGCCACAAAAAAAGGGCTTGGGGGGGGCTGTGCATTGGCCACCTCCCTTTCAGTCTGCCCAGGTTTGGAAAAAGAAAGTGGCTGCCCCCGAAGCATCACAAAGCGGGTATTTGAGGGGCCATGCAAGACCCCAATCTGGTGTCTGGATTCAGTGATTGGGGGGGTGGGGTGGGAGAGACTAGGCCAATGGGAAGAAGGAGCGACTCGGAGGATGCTGGCACATGGACTCAGGAGGAGAGAGAAGGGAGCACCTGTTGTTGTGCACAATCACTGGGGGGGGGAGCAGGTGTCAAAAAGAGGGAGCCAGAGGGGGGGCACTTCAGGGTGGGGGTCCTGCATGCATCTCCTGGCGGGTGGACGGAGGATCCAGAGAGCAGCAACTGCATCTTGTGCCCACCTTGGGCTCAGCATCAGGGGGAGGGGGAGGGGCTGCTGGTTAAGGCCAGCCTGGGCGTCACAGTCGGGGCACAAGGTGGCCCCCTTGGTAGAAAAGGGCTGGATGCAAGCCAGGCTCGTTTGGTTTCCCCCAAGGGAGGGGTGGGGGTGGGTGGGCCTGCAGAAATGACCAGGTGACAAGTAATGGAATGCCAGCGCCAGGGAGACTTGTGCCAGGCCGACACTCTGAAGGGAGCAGCAGTGATGGTTGCCATGGCAGTGCAGGGAGACCAGATTTGTTCCTCTTGAATTCCCTGGTTCCTCATCAGAGGCGTAGGCTCCTCCTGGCACCAACCGTCCTGGGGGCTGAAGGACAAGATAGAAAAACAGCCCTAACCCTAACCCCAGTCTGAAGGAGACGTGGCCCCGGCCCCCGACCGACCAGTGGCCCTCCAGCCTCTGCTTGAACCCTCCTTCACTTGAAGGGAGAGGCCACCGGGAAGCCCCTCTGCTGCCCAACGGCTCCGCCTCTTCTGACCAGCCTGCTCTTCCTGAGGTGGAGTGAACCGTTTGTCTCCTTTTCTAAGGATTTGGATCCTTGCCTTCAGACCCTGCTCTGGAGCAACAGGAAGGTCTTCTGCATCTTCCCTTTGGCAGCCTCCTGAGACCCCGAGATGACGCCACCCCCACCACCCCAAGGCTGAAACGACGCTCCATTCCACGGAGCCTTCTTGGCTTCCAGACCTCTGGCCGTCCTGGCCTCCCTTCTATGGGCGTGTTCTGCCTTGCCAACCCCTTTCAAGAACTGGGGGGCTTTCAGAATGGAACACAGGATTCCCAGCAAGGTTGGACTGATATCCAGTAGTCATCCAACCCCCCACCCCACCCCCGGAAGATTCTCAAGCCCTTTCTGCAAGTTTTTGGCGCAGCCCCTTGGCAGAAGCATTGGGCTCCAGGGAGAACCAGAGAGATGAGGTGAGGGCATGCTGACACTTTGGGTAGGTCTCTCTCTCTCTCTCTCTCTCTCTCTCTCTCTCTCTCTCTCTCTCTCTCTCTCTCTCTCTCTCTCTCTCTCTCTCTCTCTCTCTCTCTCTCTCTCTCTCTGTGTGTGTGTGTGTGTGTGTGTGTGTGTGTGTGTGTGTGCACTGTGTGTGTGACTGCAGGTGACTGTGCTGCAGAAATGGGGCTCTCCAGTCAGTTGCCTCTCCCCATGAGGATTGGTTTAACTGAAGGACAGCTGTGACACAGGCAGGACTGATAGCTGTTGTGACTTTTTCTGGCTGTTCAGCCATGTTCTGGAAGTTTTTCTTCCTGATGTTTTGCCAGTATCTTCAGAGAGCAAGGAACTAGAAGTTCTCTCTGGGCTCTTGCTGTCAGAACTCCCCCCCCCCACTCCCGGCCACAATATTGCCTGGCCCAGCCTGGCCCACGCCACCCTGGTCCCTGGCAGACACAGGTTCCCTTCTGGCCCTGCAAGTGGAGGCTTTCTGAAGCCATCTCTGGAAAACCTGGCCTCTCTCCCCTCTGCAGAACTGTGCCTGGAGCTGCCGACCCCATCGGGCCAAGCCAGGGGACCTAAGGACACAGCCATCCAGGTGAGGTTATCCAGAAGTTGAGTCATGGCAACTGGACTTCTTTTCTTGTTAGGTCAAAACAATTTGCTCTCTACTGAAGTATCTTCTTCATTCTGAGGAAGGTAGGTGGGAGGTTTCCAATTTGTCCCCCACCTTGGTTCATTGGTGTCGCGGGTGGGGTGGGGTTGAGCAAGGGAGGACTTCTGTCCCCAGGGGCAGCATCAGGGGCTCCTGCCCAGGAGCCATAGGAAGGGCGACCCACCAGGGCTGGCGTGGAGGGCTCCTGGGCTGCTGCAGCAGAGGCGCCTTTCCCCCTACTCCTTCCTTGGAGGGGGGGGCACCGAAAGCCCTAGCTACTCCTCTGCTGGGGTTCCACTGGACCCTGGTCGGAGTGGAACCTTAGGCAGAGGATGGCCAGGGGTGGGTGAGAGCCCATCTCTGCTGCCCCTCCCAGCAGCCATTTAAGCAGGGGTGCCTAGCAGTGAGCGTCCTTCCTGGTGGAGGGGTGAAGCGGTCCTGGTTCTTCTGGGGCGCCTGGATTCCTCACCCGCCCAACATCCGGGCCTTTCTTCGCCGACGCCGCCAAGGGGCCCGGGGCGCGGCTGGGCCTTTTGGCAACAGCCCTACTTGCCGGCTTCGCTTTGCCGCTTTGCGCCGGGACAATAGATCCATTGTTGGCCGCGGCTCCAAGCAGCCCGGATTTCCCGAGCGCCGGCGCGGCCGCGATAGCATCGCCGCATCATAAGTTATAACACGAGCAGCCGCGCCGGCTCATTCTTCGCTTATTGGCTTTCTTCTGTTTATCTGTAAATAATTGGCGGGACACAAAAGGCTTTTAGGGCCGCAGAAGAGTTAGTAACTGAATTGCCACCTTATCTGCCTGGAGGAGGCAGAGGGGAGCGAGCGAGGAGATATTTACTGCCGGGGATATTTGTCATCAGCAAATTAGAGCCGCCTCTAATCCAAGTCTCAGGGGGGCGGGGGGGGGAGCGTGCCAAGGCGGCGGCGGCGCGTGTGTGGAGCGGATCGAGCACGTCCCCGCTGCCGGGGCCCCGGCAATCTCAGCCAGGCTACCTGGCCCTCGGTTTCTCCGCAACTGCTTCTCCTCTTGGGAGCTCAGCCAGGGGCCACAGCAGAAGGAAGGCCTGCACGTGGCCCCGAGGGGGAGGCAGCGTCGCCCTTGGGCGGAGGGGGGGGGGCTCTGTCGAAGGCAGGCGCCGGGCGTCTTGGCCAGGGAGCGGGGCAGGCAAGGAGACAGGCTGCGGGGCCGTCGGGGTGTGTGTATGTGTCGGGGTCTGTTGCTCCTTTTTTCCCCTTTGAAAATAAAAAGAGGTGGTCTACTCTTACACACACACACACACACACACACACACACACACACACACACACACACACACACACACACACACACACACACACACACACACACACACACACACACACACACACACACACATCTCAGCAGCCACGCCTGCCAGGAGACCCTGCAGTGCTCCAGCCCCACAGCTGTTCTGGGCACGCAGGCACAGCCCGCTCCTGCCAGGGGCCAGGCACCCCGAATCCCCTCCTTCAAGCAAGGGTCCCTGGGCAGGAGCACCGCGACAGAGAGGGGCCTTTTGCGGACAGAGGCACGTGGCGCTTCCCTCGGTGGAAGTGAAGCCGCTTCAGGGCCTCTGCGTGGGGCAGGGGGGGGGGGAAGCAGGGGGCAGCAAGACTCGAAGGGCCCCGAGCCAGACTCCCCGGGCTCCGTCCGCCTCCTTCCTCCCGGCCCGCCGATCTGCTTTGCTGTGGATGGACGCTGGAGGGCGCCCTTGCGCAAGGGAGGAGACGCTCCGCCGGGCTCTGCTGTCCTTGCAACCTCTGGACAGAGACGCCCCCGTCTTAAGAAACCTCCCCCCCCCGTTCAGGAAGGGCTGCAGCTGCGGGGGAGGGTCGAGGATGGCCTGCCCCTTTGAGTTGGGGAGCAGTAAGTCAAGCAGGCCCTCCTTGCCCGAACCCCAACTTTTCTAGCCCCCTCCCACCTGGCCGTCCCTCTTCAGCCCCCCCTCCCCTCCCCGCCCGCTTCTTCGCTCGCTGTGCAGGAGCTACATTAAAAGCCTATTTTTTCCAATTCCAGGAGTAATTTCCCAGGTGGGACACTATCAAATGCTTTGCTGACATCGGAACCGACGAGATCCCTTGACCAGGAAGATGTGTTCCATCACAGCTAGAAGGCATCTCCCCCCCCCAAAAAAAAAAACCACACACACACACACACACACACACACACACACACACAGGAGCCATAACCAGGCCAACATCCCCAACCCCTGCCTTGAATTGTTCTTTTTTTGCCCCGTTTTTCCCACGCGATCGTATTTACCGTAAATGACAAATTAGAAACGCTGCCCCTGCCTTGGATGTTTCGCCAGGAGGCGGCACAGGAGAGCCGGCAAGGGGAGGGTGGGTGGGCCAGGGGCCGAAAACAGTCCTGCAGACCAGCGGTAAAGGGGAGGGGGGGGCTTTCCAGAGATTCACAAGCCCCTGTGCTTGGCTTCGGACCCAGAAGCCAGTCCTGAGCACGTGTGCTTAAGGGTGCCACCTCCACTGGCATGAATCTCTAGCAGGAGGGTCACAAGAGGCAGAGAATATTCTGGTCATGCCAGCAGCTCTGCCCCCGCCCACACCCCACACCCCAAGGCACACGTGCCTCCCATCTTCTCAGGCAGCCTTCATCCACAGAATGGGACTCCCCCCCCCCAAGCCTGCTCCTCTTTGGAGCTTTCCCAACCAGACAGATTTTGCCTGTGATTTTCTCCCCCCCCCCCATCCCTGGTGAGCTCCCCACTTTTTCCTCTTGCTCTGATTAAGTTGGCGCTTTATCCGGTTATGCCTGCAATCTCTTCTGCAAGTGCAGAATGCAGCTAATCTGGGCGCCTTGTAGATTTAAAAGCAATTTCATTTCTGTCCTGCATTGGAGTTCAGAAGGGCCTCCGTCTAAATCTGCACAGGGCAACTTCCCCGCCTTGCTCTGCCTGCCTCCGTGAATGAATAAATCCTGCTGCTGATGAGCCACTTCTACGGAGTCCCATCTGTTCTTCCTCTCTCTAAGCAAAGGGAGCCAGTTGTAGGGTTTAGGCCAGAGGAGCCGGCCCTTCCCCGGCCAGAAGCCCTTTCTTACTTGTCCCCACCACCCATTGATGAGCCACTGTAAGGTAACTGGATGGTGTAGTCCAGTCCCACCTGTCTGGCCTCCATTGGGGGGGGGGGTCAAGGATGTTGAGAGGAGTCTCAAGGTACTGGGACACCCGGGAGGCCCTGGCTCAGGACCCCATGTGCCAGGCCCTGCCTCATTCCGGGGGGGGGGGGGGGGCTGGCATGCAAGTCCCGAACTTGGCATTGCTGTGCCCCATCGGAAAAGGGCACTTTTACCTCTAATGCACCATATGGCAAGAGGTCTGTTTGTACGCACACGTGCAGAGGCAGGGGGGGCGGGTGTTTCCAGGGGCACAGTTTGCTCTGTGTGGCTCTTCGCTGGCTTCATGAATATGCTCTCCTCCTCTTTTCTCCCCCCAGAAACATCCCCCCCTGGAAGTCCGGCAAGAGCCCCATGGCCCAGCCAGGCCAGCCCTCCCCCCACCCCCACCCCACTGCCCCTTCCTCACAGGCAGGGCTGCTCTGACAACAGGGTGGCTGGAACGGCTGCCGTGGGCTCAGAGAAACCCCTTTCAAGCACAGTCTTCCCAAGGCCCCTCCAGGGTGGTGGTGGTGGCGGTAGTGATGCCAACAGGGATGCCAACGGCGTGCTAGAGCCTCACTGTGTGCGAGTGTGGAGTGAACAGGGGCTGGCAGGAAGGATGGGGGTGGCTGGCTCAGGCCCCTTGCCAGCCAGATTTGGAGGAGGCAGGGGGCAAGGGAACCCAGCCCCTTCTCACACAACCCCTCCCCGCCCAGCTGCCTTCATGGGGGACAAAGAGTCATGGAGCTGGAAAGCTGGGAGGGGGCCCAAGCAGTACCTGCTCCAACCCTAGGAAGGAGGAAAGGACTCCCTCACAGGTGCCCCCCCAACCCCCCAAAGGAAACCCTTCAAGGAAGGACAGTCTCCCCCCACCCGCATCCTCTGAGGGAGGCCCTTCCTCCACCCCAGGACAGCTCTCCTGGTCAGGAAAGTCTTTGTAAAGTTTAGGCAAGAAATCTCCTTCCCTGTAAATTAATCCCACTAATTTCAAGCCCTGCCCCCTGGAGCTGCAGGGGAGGAGCCTGCCCCGTTTTCCATGGGATGGACCTTCAAAGATTGGGAGAGGTCTGTGACAGACCCTAAGCACAGCCCGCTCCCTCAGCCTCTCCTTCTCATGGGGCTTGGGCTCCAAACCCTTCTTCACCCTCTTCTTGGTCACCCTCCTCCAGACACGGCCCTGCTTCTGGAGAGCCTTCTCAGGCGATGGTGCTCAGAACCAGAACCAGGAGGGCAGCGAAGGCCAGCCCAAAGCAGAGCCAACCGATCAGCACCACCACGTCTCTGGGTCTGGACTCTGGGCTTCTGCTGGGGCAGCCGAGTGTGCCGTCACCTTCTTCCGCCTGGAGTTGTGTCACATTGTGGGCTCGTGCCTAGCTGGGGATTTACCAAGACCTCTAGATCGTTTCCACAGGTCCTGCTGCCAAGCCTCACCCCCCCCCCCCGGCCACTTCCGCCCGCCCCACTCTGCTAGACACTACTTTGGTTTGGGCCTATTTCTCCCATTCTTTTAGGTCATCCTGAATCCCAGCTTGGTCTTGTGGCAAAGGAGTCATCACCACCCCAGTCATGTATTAGGACCCCTGAATCTTTCCTCCACATGCAGGGGGTGGGGCCTCTTCTAGCCATGAATACCAAACCTGGGTGACCTGCAACCAGGGCTTGGGGGGAAGGGCATGACGTCATACCAATTGTCATTATTGGCTCATTGCTGCTGGTTTTGGTGCGTCCCCCCTCTGATTGTCCAGAGCCAGAGCCGGGCCAAGTGCCATGCAGCCCCCTCCCCACACTCCCCCTGTGCCTCCAATATGTGCACATGTAAGGGCTGTGCGTGCCCACATGCGTTTTCTTTCCCCCGGGGGGCAGTGTCATCACTTCCACCCCCTGAGCCTTGCCTGTGTTGGTATCTGGCAGCAGGGCCATGGGTGAAGCTACCAGCCCCTCCCCAACCCCATGTGGCTTAGGCATATGCCTCCCCTCGGCTCCTTGGCTACCTGAGCGCCAGCATGAATGGCGTGCACTCTGCACAGGGCAGGACTGACCCCTCCTGCCCAGTCCTGATCTTGCCAAGATGGGGAATGTTCTTTTCGACCTACAGGGGGTTGGCACCGCAGCCTCCCAGCCATGAGCTCTCCACCTCTTGATTAACGGCTGGGCTTTTCATTGCGCCCTCAACTGCTCTGAAGAAATGCACTGCTCGGTGCCCCAGGTGAAGCGGTGGAAGTCCACAGACGCTGGCGCTCAGCCAAACGTGCCAGACCTCAGGGTTCCCACCTTGGCACAGCATGTGACACAAAAGCAGGGCCTCTGCTCTGCAAGGCCTCCCTGGGACCAAGGGGCAACGCACTCTGCTGGGGTGCGGGAGGGGGGGGACGAGAGAGCAGCTCAGTGCCCTCCGGGTGGGCTGGGCACACGCTCCTGGCTGCTGGAGCCCCTGAGGGCCCCTGGCAGGCCCTGACAGATTCGCCCCTGCTGACCCATGCACTGTGCTGTGGGGGTGGGGTGGGTGGGTAGCAATAGAGGCGGGGCATCCCTTGCCTGCAAACCCCCCCTCCCCCAGGCTGTCCTGTTCCAGGAGCTGCTGGAGATTTGAACCCAGGTGGTGTGGTGGGAAGCACAGAGAGGACTCTGAAACAAACGGGGTGCCCTCTCCTGCTCTTCCCGGCCATGATCTCAGATGCCCAGAATCCCTCCGCCTTCCCCCCCCCTTCTGGGGAGCATGTGCAGCAATTCACGCCCCTTCTCCCACTCCTGACCCCTGCCCTGCCCCTTTTCATCACTTTGTTGAATAAATCATTCCCCGCTTTCAGCCCTGCGTATTCCCTGCCAGCAGGACCTGTGGGTGCAGGTGCCCTGTGCCGATGGGGGTGGAAGCCTGGAGCAGCCGTTAGTGGTTCTGCCAGGTCTATCAACCTGTGGGGAGGGGGATCCTAGAGGCAGAGGGTGGTGGTGGTGCTACCTCATGGCAGTGAACCAGGCTAGGAAGCAAAGGGGACCTTGTCCCTTTACCACCAATCATCTGGAGGGGAGGGGGGCAAGGACAGTGGAGTGGCCAGGGAGGTGGACATCTTTCTCTGAGCAGAGTTCAGGGTACAGAGGGCTACAAAGTGTCTCCAATTTCTCTTCCCCCCCCCAGCATTCCTTTAAGGCACTCAACCCCCCCCCCTCTTCCCTTTATGCAGGCCTGTGGGTGAGGAAAGACCGGCCTGCCTCTCCACGGGAGAGTGCCAATGAGGCCTCCCCACCCCCACCCGCCTTGTGGTCTTCTTCTCTGCACCACAGATGTGGGAAGGAGTGGGGGGAGGGGTCTGGAGGGAGCCCCACAGGCTGGGCAGCAAACGGGGGCGCTTGTGGGGCTGCCTTTGTCGGAAGGCTCCAGACAGAGCCAGCTGGCTTTGAAGCTTACCCTTTTTGAGCGGGAAGGAGTGTCCCGCCTCAGGCAGCTCAATGCCTTGGGCGGATCCTTTTGTACCTGGCTAAGAGAAGGCAGAAGTCGGAGCACCAGCCTCCGGGAGCCAAAGCGGCGCCTACTGACCTTCCGTTCCCCCCTCCCCCGCCCCCTTTCGCAGCTCCCAGATTCAGATGCGGGCCCTGTTTTGGTCCCCGGTCCTCTCCAGATCTAAAGGCAGAATCCCGGTCCCTTCGCGGCTCCCTCTCACTTTCCCCATGTGTGTGTGTCTGAGTGCGTGTGTGTGCGCGCCATGCGTGTGTGGTGCTTTGGAGGGTGATCCGCCTGCTGCGCCCCCCGAACTGCGGTCAATCCCGGGGAGGGGGCGGGATGCAGAGTCTTTAGAAGAGCGAGTTGAGCCCCTCCACCTCTGGCGCTGGGAATGACCGCCTCTCTGAAGTACCGGGAGCAGCGGGGGCGGGGGGGCGGGGGCGGGGGCGGGGAGGAGTTGTCATGCCGGAAAGCCTCCCAACCGAGCAGGTGTGTTACGGGATGAAGGCGGCCAAGGGCTGGCCTTGCCCTGCCGGCCTCGCTCCCTCCCCCGCAGGTGGTTCAAAGCTGCAGAGGAACTGGGGGGGGGGGCAAAAGGCTCGCCATTTCACCCGGGATGGGAAGGGGGGGCTCTCCAGGGTGAAGCGAGGGGCAGCCACACCCAGTCCTGGCTGCGCGGCACACCTGGGCCAAGAGAAACAAAGGCGCGTCAATTCCGGCTCTCTCCGAAGTCGAGCTGGAGGGACAGAGACGGGGGGGGAGAGAAAGGGGGCGCTGGCTGGTTTGTTTACGGCTGGCCGGGAAGGCGTTCCTGGAGGAGAACCATGTCCTGGATCCTTTCCAGTCCGGGTTCAGGCCGCATCATGGGACGGAGACGGCCCTGGTCGCGCTGCATGATGATCTGTTGAGGAGGGCTGACAGGGGTTGCTCTACCCTGCTGGTCCTTCTCGACCTGTCAGCGGCTTTTGATACCGTTGACCACAGTATCCTGCTGGAACGGCTTTCGGAGGTTGGGATTGGGGGCCAGGCCTTGGCCTGGTTCCGGTCCTTCCTTGGGGGCCGCACCCAGCGAGTGAGCTTGGGTGGTGAGTTGTCGGCACCCTGGACACTCTCTTGTGGGGTGCCTCAGGGGTCGTCGCTCTCCCCAATGCTCTTTAACATCTATATGAAGCCGCTGGCTGAGATCATCCGGAGTTATGGAGTCTGCTGTCATCAGTACGCTGATGACACGCAGCTCTATCTCTCCTTTTCCACCGATGCAGTGGAGGCCGTCCGTACCCTTGATTGTTGCCTGGCCGCGGTCCTGGATTGGACCAGGACCCACAGGCTCAGGCTCAACCCAGGCAAGACCGAGGTTATGTTCTTCGGGGGCTCGTCGGAGGGGTACTGTGGCCCTCTTCCCAGTCTGGGTGGGTCCGCCCTCCAGCTGGCGCAAAGAGTGCGGAATCTGGGCGTCGTCCTGGACCCGGATCTGACCCTGGATTCTCAGGTGTCAGCCGTGGTCAGGTCGGCCTTTTACCATCTAAGGCTTATCGCCCAGATTCGCCCGTACCTCGATGAGGGCTCCTTGAGGACAGTGGTACAGGCGCTGGTCGTGTCGTGGCTGGACTATTGCAACGCTCTCTACATGGGGCTCCCCTTGAACCTTGTTCGGCGATTGCAGCGGGTCCAGAATACGGCGGCCAGGCTGGTGGTTGGTGCGTGTCGCTATGACTGCGCCACCCCCATCCTGGCTCGCCTACACTGGTTACCCGTTGCCTCCCGAATAAGGTTCAAGGTGTTGGTTTTGGTTTACAAAACCCTCCATGGTTTGGCCCCGGCTTATTTGGCGGAGCGTCTTCCCAGACAATTAGACCTGGCCCGACCCACCCGTGCCTCGGTGGCCCTTTCCCTGCGGACGGTCCCCCCGAGGGAAGCCCGAAAAGCGCGTACTCGCAGTCGGGCTTTCTCGGTGGCGGCACCGGCAATTTGGAACAAACTCCCAGGTGAACTACGGCTGGCTCCCTCGCTGGCGGCGTTTAAGAAGAGCCTTAAGACCATGCTCTTCCGAGAGGCCTATGGCGAGGGTTAGGGACTCTGCTCCTTTTTTTTTTCTCCCTCCCCGCCTATTTAATCTTGGATCTAATTGTTTTTAGCAAATTTGTTGCCCATTGCTTGTGTCTGATTTTATCTGTTTTCTACTTTTATGTTGTTAACCGCTCTGAGTCCCCATCGTGGGAATAGGGCGGTATACAAGAGCTAAAAATAAATAAATAAATAAATAAATAAGGAGGGACCAAGAATCGGGGGGGGGGCTGGGAAGAGAAGGCTTTGCCCGCCCTCCATGCCACCCCCTGCTTTGCCATGGAGTGGAGACCCTCCCCAGCCTCCACCCCAGGAAACTGTACCAGGCAGGGCGGGTGGCGGGGGGGGGGGGGGCGTCAATGAAAAACTGGAGAAAGCCGTGACTTCCTTGGCGGCTCTGCTTTCCCTCAAGCCGGGAGAAAGGAATTCCCAAGGCCTCTTCCTCTGAAACTGTTCACCGAGGGATCCGAGGCCCCCTCAGCCCCCCCCCCCCGCGTGCCCCATAGCCTACAGAGGAAGCGCAGCCACGAAGGGGGGGCAGGGACGGCGAGGCTACCGCGGGTGCTCCAGGAAAACCCGCCGGGAGGCCTCCTCCCAACACCGGCCTGCCGACCGGCCGCCCTTCCCTGCGGGAGCTGAGGCGGAAGGCTGAGCGAGCCCGGCCCAGCACCGCCTCCGAGCTTCCTCGGGGATGATGGATGGCCTGCCGGGCAGGTGCAGAAGGGCCCGGACGGAACAGGAGGAGGAGGAGGAGGAGGAGGCGGCGGCGGGCGAGCGGGCAGGAACGCTGCCTGCCAGCGCCGGGTTGCTTGCGGCCCCTTCCTCTGCCTCTGCCTCTGCCGCCGCCGCCGCCTTCGCCGCCGGGAGGGCGGGCGGGCGGGCGGGCGGGGAGATTTACGGCCCTTCTCTCCGGGTTTAAAGACTCTCGTCCAGAATTGCGCTGCTGCTGCTGCTGCTGCTGCTGCTTTGGCGGCGGCGGCGGCGGCGGCGGCGGCGAACTTCACGGAGAACAAGGCGCAGAGAGATATAGAGGAAATTTATGACGCCAGCGCTGAATCCCCAGTCCCATCGCGGGAATTAAATTATGGGCCAATCCGTCTTCTTGGCGCTGAGGATGGAATTAAATTATTGTAAAATAAATCTGTAAAAATGATGGAAAGAGTGTCGGGCGGCACTGGGGGGGTGCGGGGGGGGGCTGCGGCTGACAGATGGACTCGCAGCCTCATCAAGCTCCAGGGCCCGGGTGGCGTGGGAGCCCCCGCGTGCCCCCCCCCTGTGTGTGTGTGTGTGTGTGTGTGTGTGTGTGTGTGTGTGTGTGTGTGTGTGTGTGTGGAGGAGCAGCTCAGAATTAAAGGGAGGACGACCCTGCCCCCAGAGGAGCCCTTGGGATGGAGAACACGGGGGCGGGGGAGGACATCAATAGGAGTCAATCCTGGACGATGCGCAGGCGTGGCGAGGCCGATCAAAACTCCAGTCACGGAGAGAAATGGCCTTCAGCCGTGTTCCCACCCCCACCCCAGCTCCCCCCCAGCAAGCATCCATATTCCCTTCCTGCCCCCCCCCCCTCCAGCAGGGCTGTTTTCTTGCCAGGACTTTCCTTAGGGATACATCAAGCAGGAGGAAGAGCGTAGTGGGGGGGGGGAACCTCCCCCTCCCAATTCCACCCCAGCAAAATGCTCAGGGCGCTGGGATCATGGCTGATGGGAGGGGGGCGGTCAAGCCGTGATTGGGCTGGAACGAGCAATGCTGCTCCCCCTCCCCCTCCTCCCAATATAGGTTGCTCTGGAATCCCCCCCCCAAGTTGCAAGGGCCCCCCGGAAAGAAAAGAGGGGGGAGATGCCCTCTGGGTGCCCTTGGCATAACTTTGCATCCTTTAAGTTTTCAGTCACCCTCAGAGCGCCAGCCCTACCTCAAGGCGGTCCTGTGTGTCTAGGAGGGGGATGGGATGGGGGTGGGGGTGGGCTGAGTATGGCTCTCAGCACCAAAGGGCTCCAGAGGCCAAGGAGGAGCAGCCATGGGGTGGAATGGAGGGAGGTGGGCGCTGGAGAGCCTTGGCCAGAACTGCTGAAAAGAATCCCTCACCTGCCCCCCCCCCGCCACCGCCACTCTTGCCTGCCCCCCCCCAACCCGCCCTGCCACCTTGGCTGGGAGCCTGCTCAGGCCATGGGCTGACACCGAGCCAGCCGCGGGGGAGCTGCCCAGCCCCTCCCTCTGCAGTTAGGCCCAGAGGGCCATCGATCCAGGCTGTTAAGCTGATGATTGCTAGGCTGGCCCTGCTAAGTGCTGCTCTTGCTGCTCCTGCCTGGGTGAGATCCTGTCAATGGAGATGCTAATCCTGGCTGGAGAGGCCCTGAGGGAGAAGAAGGGAGGGCTGGCTCTGGGGGGGGGGGTTCCCTCCAGAGAAGCAGCCTGCCCCCACCCAGAGCCCCCACCCCACCCCATGACCCAAGTTGGCAGGCAGGCAGGCAGGGGCTGGAGGCTACTTCTGAGAAGTGGCTGTAGGATGGGGGGGAGGAGTGTCCCATTTCCCCAAGAGAGGGGTTTCCACCTTCCACTAGCCCCAAACCCTGGGATCCCGGTTCCTCCTTCTATGCTGCAGTGCAAGGACACTCTGTCCTGCTCATTCTCTCCTCCTTCTCCCCCCCCCCCCACCCCAGAAGGCCCACACACCCCTGTGGTGGTCACCTGACCTTCTATTCAGAAAGCCATTAAGAAAGGATTGTTTTTCTTTCTGTCAAACCAGGAAAAGATTCCTTTGCCATTCAACAGTTAATCGCCCTCCCATCAATGATGCCTTCAGAGCATAGCTGCTCCCCAGCCGCCCCACCCCCACCCCCAGGAGAAGGAAAGACAAAACCAGCAGACCAGGGAGGTAAGTTGTGGGCCCAGCCCCAGGTGTGGCTCCCCATTCCTCCCCTCCCCTCCCCCAAGGCTAACCAGCAGGAAAGCAATGACATTGGTGGCCAAGGCCCAGGCAGGACTGGGGGTGGGGTGGGGCTGGGAGTTGATGAGCAGGCAACCCCCCCTCCCTCTCCAGGCTTTCACCTCTAGCCTCCCTCCCTCCCTTGCAGCAGCCTCCCTGGTCCCCCTTCTCCTCCCCCCCCCCACGGTATCCTCACAATTGCCCCATCAGGGAGGCCAGTCTGCCCAGAGAGTTTCCTGGTTCGTGAGGCATTCGGCCAGGTCTCCCCAAGGCCTGGCCTTCCACCAGGATCATAGGATATCCTGCCGTTCCCCCAGAGGCGGGTCCCTAAGGGGCCCCTGGGCCTCTGGTTTGGCAGGCGGGCTGGGGTTGGGGAAGAAGGTGGGTAAAAAATCAGGCATGGCAGGAGTCAGGTGCAGTGGTGAGTCCCAGTTGTTGCCAGGAAAGAGCTTAGCCCCCTCCAGGGTGCAGGGTGGCCCAGGGGAGGGAAGAGAGGGAGAGATTGCTTGACTCAGCACTCTTGGGGCATGCCTGCCAAGGCCCAGCAGCTGGCTGAGCACAGCTGAGGTTGGCAGCGGATAGCGTGGGTGGAGGGGGGGAGAGAACAAGGCCCAGTCGTGCCTGGGCAGCAGGAGAGGGAGCCTCTCTCTTCTCCTGGGTGGGCTCCAAGCTGCCCGAGGCTGAGAAGAAGCCAAGGTGGCTGCTGTGGCCCAGCACGCCTCTCCTTTGCCAAGCGGCTGGCACCAGAAATAGCTGGCATCAGGGAAACTCCTCCCCCTCCTCACCGCCGAGAGCAGAGGGAGGGCACCCTTCCCAACAGGCAGCACCATACCTGTGGAATTCCCCTCCCCCTCACTCTACTCATGGCTCCCAAAGAGGAACTCAAAAAGCAATAAAATAAAATGAGCGAAATGAGCTGCTTATATCCCACCCCGTGGTGCTTAAAGCTCTCTCTGGGTGGTCTGCAATTCATTTTTGCAGGCTACACATTGCACCTCTGCCACAGACACACACACCCCACCAGCAAGCGGAGTACTCAGATTACTATTGTCCTCCAGAGGAGGGAGGTCTGAGTGAACCTTCAGCAAGCTAGCTGAGCCCATTGGGATTGAATTTAGGTCACCATCAGAATCTTCACTGCAGGGCTGCAGTTTAACCCCTGTGCCACAGCAGGGCTCCTTCACTCAGTGCTCTTGGGGCATCCCTGGAAAAACCCAGCAGGTCGCTGAGCATAGCCATGGTTGACAACAGCTAGCTGATGCCACGAGCCACGGAAGTGGGGGGGGGGCGCTGCCAGCCAGCTGGCCAGCCTGCGAAGTGTCAGTCGTGCCCATGTCTGTGAACGTGATTGGCCCTGCATCCACATGTCCACAGATCCCTCTGCTCATGGTCAGGAGCTGGGACTTGATGACAGTCTCAACCACAATGCCAGCTTGCAGCAGAAAGTTGACAACAAGGAATGCAAACCTCTGTCTGAAGTCGTGGCATTGCCCTGAGACCTCTTGGGCACAAGACCCTGTGGCCCTCCTCAGTGGGTCTCCCTCTGAGGTTCTGCCAGCAGGAAGCCATGCCATGAGCAGAGCAGACGTCCTCAGCAGGAAGGGGCCTGCTCAGAAGGAGGTGGGTTGAGAGAGCCGAGGAGCCAGCTGGAAGCTGGGCTGGGTCTGGAGGAAGGTAGGTGGCTGGGTGTGCACGCGCGTGGTGGGCTTGGAGGCCAAGCCCCGTGAGGAACGGCTGAGGGAGCAGGTCCTGCTTAGTGGGGGGGGGGGCAGGCAGAGGAGGGCGGTCACTCATCCACCATTTGAAGGGACGTCTCCTGTAGCTCCAGAGGGCAGGAGGACCTGAAATGATGGGCTTAAATTACAGGCAAGGAGATTCATCCCTCAGCCTGACAGCGAGAGGGCTTTTAACAGATGAGCCGGATCTTCCTTCGGTGGAGATTCTTGAGCAGAGCTTGGGGGTGGGGTGGGGGGCAGCTCCTGTCAAGGAGGATGTAGGAGGGGCTTTCCTTCTTTGCCAGAGGGAGGGGGGCTTGTAGTGCATGGCCGTTGGGGTGCCTTTCTGCCCCAACCTTCCATGAAGGCCCTCCCCCCCCCCATCCACTGGTAGCCGGCTGGCTTGTTTCCTTCCTTCCTTCCTTCCTTCCTTCCTTCCTTCCTTCCTTCCTTCCTTCCTTCCTTCCTTCCTTCCTTCCTTCCTTCCTTCCTTCCTTCCTGTGGTTTTTGATGTCCGGGAGGCGTGCTTTCATTCCCATTTTACAGAGAGAAAACTTAGGCTAAAAGAGAGTGACTCATCCACATCCTTCCATGGAACTCGGTCCTTCCGTCACTCTGATCCAGCCTCAGCAGGATGATGCCAACTCCCGCAGTCTCCAGGAAGACTTTGGACCAAGATCTCCTTCCCAGTTCCAGGCTGAGACTCAGCAGAGGGGCCTCCCCACAGCCACTGGGGGTCAGAGGCGGCCTCCCCTTGGCAAGAAGCTCCACCTGCCCAGAGCGGCGCTGGGGGGGGCATCCTACCCATTGGCCAGCCTGCCTCCTCTCCTTCTGCCTTCCTGGCGGCCTTGGCCTCCTGCTCCCTCTGCAGAGCCCCTCTGCTCTTGCTCCTCCGCCAGTCAATTCCAGGATGGAGGCAGTGGTGGGGCAAGGAGACCCCCCCAGCTTGTCATTGCCGAGCTAGGTTCCTTGGGGGGGGGTCCCAGGGCACCGCTGCCTGCATGCAGAAAGAGGGGGCCTCAGACAAGCATGAAATCGTGTCTCCCAGTAATCGATTGGGCGGCGGCGGAGGGGGACACACCACGTGCCAGCTGGCAGTGGGTATTTTTAAACCAGACTGGGGCGTTGGGAACCTTCCACTTTTGTTCTGAAAAATAGGAAGTTTCAGGGTTTTATTTGTGCTCAGTGAAGTGGAAACCCTGCCGCCGCCGCTGCTGCTGCTGCTGCTGCCTTCTTTCTCCCTCCCTGGAAGGACCATAAAAGGAGCAACCTGGGAGAGAGAGAGAGAGAGAGAGAGAGAGAGAGAGAGAGAGAGAGAGAGAGAGAGAGAGAGAGAGAGAGAGAGAGAGAGAGATTCTGAAAGAGCCAAGTTAACCCTTATTGGTGGTGGTGGTGGCAGTGGCGGTGGCGCAGCACCTGGTGGGGCTCCCCAGTGCACCCCTTCCCAGAGAGCTGGGCTGGGTGTTGCAGGAGAACTCCAGGGTGTGGGGAGAACCTGGGGAAGAGGGAGGTCCAGGCCCCAGAACTCTGGCCTCCTCAGCACGTCCTTGTTGTGCTGTGCCCTGATCTTAATCCGTCTGCTACCACTGCCCAGCCATGGACCCTCTCTGGACTCAAAAAGCTCTCTCTCCCCCCCCTCTCTCTCTGTGTGTGTAGGGTGAGGGGGGAAGCGGCATCATTAACCAAACCCTTTCAGAAAGACCCAGTGTGTGGCAGTGGCACTCCTACCTTTCCCTGAACACCAGGGACATATCAGAGGTCTCCTCCAAAGACCCAGGGGCCCTCCGGGGCCCTCTTCCTTGGGTATGCAGGTGGGGGTGGCAGGGAGGAGGGGAGAGGGAGAGGTTCGGAAGCCCAGGCCTCCAGGGGAGTGTCATGGGACCATGGCAGCACTCTGGGGCAGGAGGTGGCAGGGAAAGCCAAAAGGCCTAGGCCAAAGGGGCCCAAGCCAGATTCTGCTCTGGATGGCAGGGGCCACCCCCAGCTGCCTGCCTCTGTCCCTCTTCCTTGCTGGGGCAGCAGGGCCTTACACGCTCTCCAGGCAGCTTGGTTCCAGCAAGTGCAGGGGGCCGTTTTTGGTGCATGGGGCTGGGGGGGGGGGCTCAGTTCAGCCAACCAAAGGAAGGGCCACCAGTGGGTGTTTTTGGGAGACTTCCCTGGGGCACCCTCTCTCTCTCTGTTGCTGCCAAGGGGAGGGGGAGGGCAAAGGAGCTTCCTGGCTCCTCCTGCTGCCAGCAGGACCTCCTGGAGGAAGCTTTTCCCACAGCAGGTAGTGGCTGCTGAACTGGCCTTCAAGGGCAGGAGGGGACCCCCCCCCAAATGCAACCCCCAACTCAACCACCTAGTGCCCCCGAGGACAAGGCAGGTGGAAAGTCTCCCTGGGGTTGCTTCCTTGTGGATGGGACCATCGGGCCCCCTGATCTGTGGGCTAGTGCTGCTCTGGAAGAAGGGAAGCCGCCTTCCGAGAATCCTGCCCCACACACCCTGCTCCCTGTCTTCATTAGAGGGCCCGGGCCCAGCAGCACCTGGGCCCCCTCCTGCCTGCCTGCCTGCCTGCCTGCCTTCTGCCTAAAACATCTGGATCCATGCCCAGGAGCAGAGACATGCCACGTGGGAGCCACCACTCCTGCACCACTGCTGGGCACCCACACTACCTGATGGCCTCCCTCCATTGCCACTGTCCACCTCTTGGTGCCACAGAGAGGAGAGGAAGAAGATGCTCCAGCACTCCTGGGGGGGGGGGGAGGGAGCCACGGAGGAGGTGAAGTGGCTGCCTCACCCTGGCATCGGGGAGGCTCACTTGCCCGCCCGCCCGCCCGCCTGCCTGCTGCGGGAAGTGCCGAGTGCTGAAGAGGAGACAAAGGGGCAATCAGCAGTGAGTGGCACGGAGCAGGGTGTGAAGAGGCCATGATTGAGGAAGAGGCAGGCCTCCTTGAGGGGGCCTTGTAGCTTCATTAAGCAGCAGGAGGAGCAGGTGAGGAGGGGAAGGCAGGTGAGGAGGGGAAGGCAGGTAAGCCGGGAATGTGGGCGGCCGGGGGGGGGGTGAGAGCAAAAATCCTTCTGCCCGAGGCGCCGGAAAGACTGGCTGGCTGGCTGGCACTTAGGGGCCCACCCGGCCAGGGAGGCTGCCTGGCCCCTGGAGGAAAAGAGAAGCCCTGCTCCCCTGCAAGAGGACGTGGCTAGGCTGGGTACCTTCCCTCCTGCCTCCTCCTGGATCTGGGTTCAGATGAGGTCAGCCAGCGAAACACCACAGCATCCCCACCCCACCCCCTGCCCCCTGGCTCACATCAGGACGGCCACGAGTGGGCCTTTCCCATGGCAGGTGATCCAACTCAGCTGCTAGCCAGGACTGTGTGCATGTCCCGAAGCCCTCCCCCTCCCCCACCTGATTCCCCAGAGCCACTGTGCAGCCTTAGCCAGCCCTGTCGTGGCGGCATCAGGCCCTCAGCCGTGGCCTCCAAGCAGCTCGGTGGGGGGGGGTCCGTGCTAGGAGCCCCAGGACTGCTGCGGAAGGGGTGCCAGCCTTGGTGGCTGGGTGTGACTGGTGGCAGGTTCCTCCAGAGGCAAGCCACGTGGTCAGAGGCAGATGGATGGCCCAACCCATGTGGGGTGGGGGGACGACTGATAACCACCTGCTTGGGGGGCAGTTGACATCCTGCCCAATTTCTCTCTCCACCCTTCACTCAAAAGGCAACCCATTCCAAGGGATGGCATTGGTTAATTAAACGGCCTTTTGATTCGATAGACAAATATTTCCCCATCAGGACTGACCCCAGCCGCCCTTCTTTGTCTCGGCAAACGGAGCATTCAGCAGCTAGTGCCACAATTGTGCTGGCTCCGTGCTTTCCTGCTCCTCTGTAACCCTTCTTCCCTTGTGAGCATCCCTCAGGCTGGAGGGGAGGCGAGGCTGCAGCAGGCACGGCGGCTGGAGCCTCTGCCGGCTGCCGAGGCCCAAAGGCGGCAGCTCTTGCGCCAAGTCAGCGCTTGCTCCCCAGGCAAACAGCAAAAGGGTGCCCTCATTAGCTCCTCTCTGGATGGATGTCTTCCCCCACCCACCCCCACTGGGCCCACACCTTCCTCCTCTCGATTCTGGAGCAGGGAAGCAAGATGCTGGAGCAATGGCACAGGAAGGAAGGAGGGAGGGATTCTGAGGAACAGGTGACATCCAGGGCATCGCATGGGAGCTCCAGCAGCTGGGTCTTAGTTCTGCTCAGGCCCCACTGGCCGTCCCATGGGAGGGGAAGGGAGGCTGGACAGGGACGGGCACCCAGTGAGGCAGGAATGGAAGGGGACCAGCACCATGATGTCCTGCAAGGAAATGGGCAGATCCTACGCAGGGTGTGCTCACACCACTGCTTTGGTGGGCAAGGCAGGCAGGCAGGCAGGCAGGCAGGGAGTATCCCCTGGCCTGGACAGCAACGGACAGGCCAGGAATCACCTCAGGTCCCTTTCCCAATCCTGGCTCACTGAGTGCAAAGGCCATTCTTGGAAGCAGTTGGTGAGCCAGGCAATCTCGTGCTCCTGTGCTTCTCCGGCTACCGGTGGGGGCCTCCCCGGAGGGTCCTTTGTCACTCATGGAAGAAAGATAGGAAGGGAAGGGGAGATGAAGTAAAAACAATCACCTACAAAAATCTGGTGTGATATTAAGGATCGAGCCCAGCCCTGTCCCCAGGTGTTCCTTTTTCGTGTGCCCCCCCCGCGCCACTGAGGCTAGGCCTGGGCTGCTCTGCCACCTCAGCTTCAGAGCCAGGGAGGGGGACACATTGATCAACCCTGCATCTCACCTGGGGAGTGGGGTGGGGAGAAGACAGCTTAGTTTGTGGTTAATAATAACTGTGCCTCTTCAGGTCAGTCTTGACTTTGGGCGACTCTTTCCAGGGATTTCTAGCTATTCAGAAATGGTTCGCCCTTCCTTCCCTCCTCCTGGGGTGGCCCTGGGACCACCGCCCTGCTTGCCCGAGGCCACCCAGGCTGCCTTTCCTCCCGTGAGGTGCTGTGGGGAGCAGAACGCCTGACTGTTGACCCTCCAACCCACTGAGCTACTCAACCAAGTCATTTGGAACAGATTTGGCAGAAGACACGCTGTGTTTATGGTTTTCACCCCATTTTTTACAAACGATTCCAAAGCCGGTTGTGCTCCAGAAGCAAGCCAATACAGTATTTGCCAACGGGCCCAGGGCAATGCCACGGGAACAACACAGATGGCAGAGGCATCGCCACCACAGACAGTGGCCGGCAGCAGGTGGGCCTTCAATTTGGGGGGGGCATGTTTTCTCTTCCCCAGAGAGGATGGAGGCAAGTGAGGGGAAGAGAGTGGAAGGAGCAAGAAGCCTGAAGAAGCAGGCTGGATGTTTGTGAAAGCTCCTTGCCTTAGATGAAATCTGCCCATCCTCAAAGTGTCCCAGGGAGCTTCAGACTCTGTGTTAGTTGAGTAGATTAACCCAGCAGGTCAGAGCAGGGTTGCGGCTGGGAGAGAACACACACACACACACACACACACACACTCTCTCTCTCTCTCTCTCATTCCCAGATGCCCCCCAGCAAGCCTGTGACCTTTTTCCTAGGGAGAAGGTGGCATCCCAGGAATGTGGGGTGAACACAGAGGTATTGCTCACACATCATTTTGCACATCAAATGCAGGAACAAGGCAGCCTTACAATGCCAAGGAAGCAGCAGGAGGAACCCAGAGACCTTTGGAAGCCAGCTGAGGCCTCCCCTGGTCCCCTGGCTAGCTTGGATTTCTGTCCAGCCCAAAGCGGGAGGGGGGTGGGGTTGGTGGCAAAGGCCAAACCCTGGGAAAGGGTCAGTTCACTGAGATTCCTGTTCTTGGCACAGACACATTGAAGCCCCAGCTTGGGGGGGGGTCACACAGGAGGCCCTCAGAGGGGGGGGGGGGGTTCAATGGCCAACCTGGGATCTGCCCCATTTCAGAAAATCCTGCTGTCCCCAAAGGCCTGTGGTGGGCGGGGAAGTAGCACTTGGCACCCTCGGTGGGCGGGCGGTGGAGGTGTGAATGCTGCCGCTGCCGCCGCTGCCGTTGCTGCCGCTGGGTTCTCAGGCATGTCGTGCCGACAAGAGCTGATTGTCAATGGTAATGTGCTAAGAAACTGATGGATGATTCTGAATGAGTGTTCAGTTTAAATTACCCCTTGTGTTGGGCTCCGATTCATGGCTAATTCATTAGTTGCAATCCCTGCACAAAAATAAATAAATAAAGACGCTGTTGAAGAGGGTGTTTTGCAAGGGGCTTCCCTCCTCCTCAAGCCCCAGCTCAAGGGGGGTGGGAGGCAGCTCCCCCCTCCCCCCTGAGACTCCTCACCCAGCAAGGACTGAATAGCCTCTGCTGATTCATATCAGAGATAGGGGGTCCCGGCTGGTGCCGATCAGGGCTTTTCAACAATGGGGGGCTTTGATTAGTTATATCTCCTCCTCTCCACTTTTCCTCCAGTGAGGACAAGACCCTCTTCCTGGCTCCATTCCTGGTCCTCAAAGCAGCACCCCCCCCCCACACACACACACATACACACTGCTAAGTAGGAGAGGCTGAGAGGGACTTCTCTAGTTAGTCGCCCCACACCCAGTGAGCGTTGCTCCCACTGATCTGTGGGTTTCAGCTCCCAGGCTGTGTGGCAGGTCTTAGGAGCCATCCTGGGCCAGATGGGAGCTTCAGGGTGCCTCGAAAAGGTGACCTGCAAAGATGATGGAAGAGAAGGCCCTGGAGAGGAGGGGGGGCCACCACTCCCATCACACCAAAAACAGCTTTCAAACCTGGCTGCGGACATGAGCTTCTTAGGCAGGGCTGGAAAGGAATTGGGGTGGGGTGGGGGCTGGAAAGAAGGCAGAGGTGGGAAGACCTGACAAGGGCAGAGATGGGGAAAGAGGAAGGCAAGTCTTTATTTTCTCTTCAGAAGCACACAAAAATCCCAATCATGTTTTAAACATTAGTTAATTTAAAAATGGATCAAATGTTTAAGAGATTCAACATAATTCATTTTTGGAACCATGGGCTGTGACTTCCTTGTTTAAAAAGTGGAAAAATGTGTGATACCTCTGGTTCGACATGCAGGACACCCTCGAGAGTTCAACTAAGCCTTTCCCTCTTCCTCTGTGTGTGTGTGGGGGGGGGGCAGAGGGGGCAAGCTCAGCTCTTGTGGGAGATGAGTGCTCACACATGCCCTTCTCTGCTCTTTTTCTGGAAGTGAGCAATTCCCATGCCTGCTTGACCCCTGTGCCAGATGATGAAGAGCAGATTCCAGTTGACCTGACATCAGGCTGGATGAAGTGCTGCTTAATCAAAATTCCACCAGGTTAGGGATGCTGGAATTTCATTAGGGCCGGCCTGCCCTCCTGGCCTAACTGGGTGGCTGCCTCTCTGGGTTGGAGGAGGCTTAGAGCTGGCATCACTCAGGTCCTCTCTTGCACTCTACTGTTCCAGACCCACCTTTAGGGGTTTATGGCCTTGGGTCTCAAAAGTCAATGGTCTGTTCTCCTTGTGGATTGCTTTAGGAGATGGAAGGGGGTGGGGCAGGTTGTTCCAACAGTGGAAGGGTTTTGTACCTTGTCCTAAAGCACTCCTGCTGGCGGATCTTGAGTTAGGAGGCCACTATTATTGTTTCCTTTAAGGTTGGTGGCTTCTTAGGGTCCTTCCAAATTGTCCAAAATGTAGAGACAGTAGATGGTTAGTAACAATAAAGAGCCTTGGGCATTATTCTGCCATTCCTTTCCATTACAGTTAGAACACATTGATTACATAAGAATATAAGAAGAGCCATTATGCTGGATCAGGCCAAAAGGCCCATCTAGTCCAACTTCCTGGATCTCACAGTGGCCCCACCAAATGCCTCTGGGAGTGCACAAGGCTAGATATCTTTGGTGTCAGTTCTAGAAGGAATTGTAAATCTTCATAAAATTGGTCAATCTCAGAGTCTGCCGCACCGGTAGTTGGTGCATAAACTTGGATTACTGTGATGTTGAAAGGACTGCCTTGGAATCGTACCGAAATCATTCTATCATTTTTAGGTTGTATCCCAGCACTGCTTTTCCCACTCTTTTGTTGACTATGAGGGCTACTCCATTTCTTCTATGGGATTCTTGCCCACAGTAGTAGATGTGTTAGTCATCTGAACTGAATTCACCCATTCCTGTCCATTTAAGTTCACTGATGCCCAAGATGTCAATGTTTATTCTTTCCATCTCACGTTTGACCACATCCAGCTTGCCCTGGTTCATAGATCTCACATTCCAGGTTCCTATGCAGCATATTTCTTTGCTGCATTGGACTTTCCTTTCTCTTCCAGGCACGTCTGCAGCTGAGCGTCCTTTCTGCTTTGGCCCATCCACTTCATTAGCTCTGGAGCTACTTGTCCTTGTCCTCCGCTCTTCCTCAGTAGCATGTTGGATGCCTTCCAACCTGAGGGGCACATCTTCCAGCGTCAAATTCCGGGCAGGGGCCTGGGCACGGAGAGAGCGGCCCTGAACGTCGTTTCCAGACGGGCAGGCTGTGTCCCAGTAAGTAAGCGATCCTCACAAGCACTGGGAGAAAGGGGTCCTTCGGGAAACCCGCTCCTCCCCACCGGCCTCCCCCCCCCACTTGTCCGGGGTGGGGTCTGTGCCGTGCCTCCCTCTCCTTCTGAAGGGCGTCGCCAGAGCCCTGAACCACACGCGCGCGGCGGCGGGGCGGGGGCCGCCAGGAGGTCGTCGGAATGCCTGGGGTTGGGTGCAAAGGCATAAGGCACAGCCCAGCATCCCTCCCGGAGGGGGTCGGTGTCCCTGCAGGTAGCCCCCGCCCCCCGCTGCGCAAAAGGGCCTGCTTTGGAGATCACCTGCCGCCCAACAACGTCCCGTAGACCCCTCTCCCCACTTTTGAGGCCTTCTGCCAAAGGGACCCCATTTCCGGCCGCCGCGCTTCCCTGTTTTCTCTCCCGCCCCATTGTTGTTTTTTCTTCCCGCTTTTTACAGCGGTACCTATTTATCTACTGTACTTGCATTTACATGCTTTCAAACTGCTAGGCTGGCAGGAGCTGGGGGTTAACAGCGGGAACTCGCTCCACTGCAGGGCACCCGGATTCGAACGGCCCAGCTGCTGACTTTGCAGCCAACAGTTTTCGGAGCCTTAGTCTGCTGAGCCACCACGCCCCTGTAGGCATTGCCACCAGATCGGTGGGTCTCCGAACTTGCCCCTTCCCTCTCCCCCCCCAACCCTCAGGCTTCCCGGTCTACTCCTCCGAGCCCTACAGCCCCGACGGGGTTGGGGGTAGGGGGTGGGTGGAGGAGGTCGGGGCAGCCGGGGGCTTTTGTGCCTTCTATGGGGCGGGAGAAGGGGTGGGAGAGTGGTGGTCTGGAGGGTCAGGGCAGCTTCCCGCCGCGCCTGCTAGCGAAGGCTGGGCCAGGCGAGGCCGGTTCTTTGCAGGCAGGCAGGCAGGCGCCTCCTTCGCCGCCTCCGCCGCCCTGCCAGGTTCTGCCGGCTCCCGGATTTCTATGACAACGGCAGTTCCTGCAGGGAGAGAAAACAAAAAGCAGGTGCTGGAAGGCCACCCACCCACGGGGCCCGCCCCCCCCCCCCTGCCTGCCTGCCTGCCTGCCTGCCTGCCTGCCTGGCACACTCTCAGAGTTGGCTGGGGGGGGGGGGGGGACAAGGAGGAAGAGGAAGCCGGGGTGGCCGAGCCCTAGGGTAGCACATTTATCCGCTTGTGTCTTCCTTTGCGCACGTGTCTGATGTCTCCCTGGCGCATCTCGTGGCACGCCACCACTCCGGACAGCATGTGCGTGTTTGTGTTGTGTCGTTACAGTCGTGACCAACTCTTCCTGACTCCACGTCCATGGAATTTTCTTGGCAGGAATCCTGGAGTGGTTTGCCAGTTCCTACTCCAGGCACCTACAGCACCTGTCATTCCCTGGTGGTCTCCCATCCAAGTACTAACCACGGCCGACCCTGCTTAGCTTCCGAAATCAGGCGAGATCGGATGTGCTGAGGGCATCTAGGCAGCTCCCTGGACAGCATACAGTATCACAAAATGTGCACATAAAAGTAAAAGCAGCAAAGGGAAGGGGGGAAAGCCACCCTGGTTAGCCCACCTGCAACACAAACACAAGAGAGCGACAACAATAAGGCCAAGTTAAGCAAGAAAAAGAATTGCACAATCAAGTAATGAAACAGGGATAAGGTTCCCCACAGCCCGGCTGAAGAGCAAAGCTTTTCTTTGGCTTCTATACCCTGGGGGTGGGGGTGGGGGTGGGGGTGGGGGTGGTGCTCCTGCATCTCCACTGGAAGAGTGGGCTCCATCCTGGAACGGGGGGGGGGCACTGAGAAGGCCTGGTGGGTGCTGGCTCTAGGCCTGGCTCAGGTGGGCCACCCATGGCACCAGGGACTGGGAGCTGCCGGAGTGAAAGGCCCTCCTCTGCCCGGTAGCGAGGTCCCCAGGTGCTGGGGCTTTCCTTCTCAACATCAGCCCCCCACCCACCCGCTTGGACTTGGCCCAGGCGCATATACTGGCAGCCAGGGGAAAGGAGCCAGGACAGACACGGCCCTATTCCGGTCTCCCCAATACAAACCTGGCCCCTGTGTTTTGCACCTGCTGCCACTTCCGAAGGGCATCCCCCCACCCCCACCCCACCTACACACAAGCACTGCAACAGTAAATCCTGGAGCTTGCCAGCATTTAGACCAGAGTCATTCAGGGATTCTGTAGAGACAGACGTGATGCATGAAATATGCTGAAGCTGACCTGACCACAGACCTGGCCACGTCTGAAGCCGGATTCTCCCTTGAGAGGGCTGAGTCCAGAAGCACCTAGTCCTGGTCACTTCAAGGGCAGGTGCCACGCCTGGTGGTCCCAGTGGGACTCAGGGAGGGTCAGAGTTGACGGGCCATTGGAACCTAGCCTGAGTCTAACAGAGACCCCCCCTCATTCCTCTACTCACCCCGGGGGCTAAAGGTGAACGGGGCCACCTGCTGCCTGCACTTCTCCCACCCAAGGGTCTCCCCAACTCCCCATTCAGTCTGGCCTGTGCCGGGGGGGGGGAGGGGTGGCGACACTGGCCTCTTGAAGGGCTTCATTGGAGCTCAGGCCGAGAAGTGCCCCTTCCTCTACAAAGCAGCTGTGATGCTTCTCTTGCTTCTCTTGCTTCTCTCTCTCTCTCTCTCTCTAAGGGTGCCTTGCTTTCACCCCTCGCCCAGCCAGCCAGTCCTCATGGATGGAGGTCCAGCTCCCTGGGCCGAGAGCCTCCTGGCAGGTGCGGGCCTTGGAGTCACAAGAAGGGGCTGTGTGGATGAAGGGGGTCCAGGGCAAAGGCCAGCCTCTGGCATGACCCAAATGCTACCCCCCCTCACACTTGGACCTCCATCTCTCCCATGGAATGTTCTGGCTAATGTCAGCAGAAGGACCAAGGCATCAGCCAGCACAGGAGGGTGCAGCCCCCTCCCTCCCCTCCCCCCTCACTGATTCTTTCTTGCGGACACTGTCCTGTGCCATGTTTGGGGCACGTTGAGGCATGTTCTCACACGCAAGTCTGCTGCTGGAGTCCGACAAACATAGAATGAAGCAGCTTCTCCAGGGGAGAATAGGCAAGAGGGAGAGGGGGCTGAACATGCCCAGGTAGATTCGTCCAGCAAAGGGTCTTGGAGCCCTTTGGGGGGGGGGGAGTGCAAAAAGAGGCTTGCCAGGCAGAGGAAAGAGTGGGCCCCCTCTCCTGGGCAAAGCATCCCCTGTCACCCACACATGTCTCAAAGGCTTTCCTTGCAGCTCCTGTGAAAGGGATGCAGCCTGAAAGACTGGAGAAGTTGCCTCTTTGGAAAGGTTTTTCCTAGAGAGGTGTGTGTGTGTGTGTGTGTGTGTGTGTGTGTGTGTGTGTGTGAGAGAGAGAGAGAGAGAGAGAGAGAGAGAGAGAGAGAGAGAGAGACCTCTGCCGGCACCCCCCCATGGCTGCCCAGTTCGAGGCTCCTTTCTCCCCAGAGGTGGAGGGGCAGGGGCACCAGGGCAGCTGCACCTGTTGAGGTGTCACTATGGCTTGATTCTTCCCTTTTTCCTGTGGTTTCCAAAAAGACAGAAAGAAATAAAAGCTGCTTTCATTTCATCGACCAGTTTCCCCCCCCCCCCACACACACACAAAGTGGGCAAGCAAGCAAAGCAACAGAAGGCAACCCTTCTCCTTGGGCTATCATAGAAGCATCCCGGGGGCGGGGGGGGGGGTCCCTTGGAAGGAAGGAAACCTCTCCCTCTGTCCACACAAACACCCCCATCTCCCTCATGCATGGGATTCTGCGTGGAGGACAGAATGCCCTGGTCTCTCACTCTATCGGCAAGATTGAACTGGAAGGACCCCTCACCCCCCCACACACACACACAGCCTGACTGTGAGCTCAGGGGCTGCCAGGAGGAGAAGTATGTATGTGTGTGGGGGGGGGGGCTTTTCTGTGAAGGACTGGCTGGCTTCCTTGACTTATTCCACAGCCCTTGTCCTTGCTGGGGGCCTGATGCCTTTCCCTCTCCCTCTTCTGAACATGCAAAGGTCAGAACAGCCCCAGAGCTGGCCCTGCATGAAGCCTCCTCCTCCTCCTCCTCCCCCCCCCTGCTTTTCCCAGATGGCCGGCTAACTGTCGCTGGGAGGCCTGGTGGCCAGAGCAGAGATGGACGGGGCAGCTGGGCACCCTTGGTCATGCGCTCCACCGCCACAGAGAGAGGCAGCAACCCCCCACCCCCACCTCAGAGACTGGAGGATTGCCATGCTGAGACCAAGGCTGGCCCTTGTGCATGTGCAGGGTCTCCTTTGGCATTTCAGTGTCCTAGTTCCAAGAGATCCTTTTGCTCTGAAGAAACCATTTTGACTCAAAACCCCTCGGTCGTTCTCCAACAGAGCTGCCCACCTCACCGCTAGCCATTGCCTCCCATCCTTCCTGACAGGGCCTGGAGGCACCTTGACAGGGTGGGGGCTGCTCTGGTTGCCTTCTCTCCCACCCCCCACCCCACCCCCGCAGTTTACTTGGGCCTCCTCAAGGAGCCAGGCGGCTTTCAGGGTCCTCCTGACTGCCATTGGTTGTCTTCCCAGCAGGAAAGGGTGCGCGTTCCTCTTGGCCAGCTGTATATGGGGTGCCCACACACCGCCCCCCCTCCCCACCAGGCCGGGGTCTTGCAGGCCCATGACCTAAATCTGGGTCAGGAGCCCTGCCAATAATCGCAGCTCTGGCAGGGAGAGAAGCCCCACTCGCTGAAGGCCTCTCTGCGGTTCCCTGACAAATCCCGGACCCACGGCTGCTTTCTCAGCCTCCCTTGTCGGTCTTCAGGGCACCCCCCCCCGGCAGGCACCGGTGCAGGGAGCCCTCCATGCCCCCTTGGCTACAGAACCCTGCTGGGATTAGCCAAACTCACCAGGAGGAGGAGGAGGAGGGAGGAGGGAAAGGGCTCAGTGCACATCAGAGGAAGAGGTGGGAGACCCAGAATCTCCTAATACTGGGGAACCAAGCCATGTGGGGGAGGGTGGGGGGGCAGGGGGGGCAGGAGTCTTGCTCCTTCCTTCCTCTCTGGGAACCTGGTCTCCTCCTCCTCCTCCTCCTCCTCCTCCTCCTCCTCCTCCCCCCCCCCCGTGGTCAGAAAGCCCCCCCCCTTTCTTCTCAGCTCTACTTCCTTCCTCTTTGAGGCTGGATGCTTCAGAACCCCTGAGGTGGTGGTGGTGGTGGAGGGGTTATTCCCCCTCTTCCTCCCTCCCCCTGCCCTCCCCCTCCCTTTCTCCCCCCCCCACCCCCAGGCTGAAAAAGATCCATCAGGAACCTTCCACTCCAGAGGGATATATATTATCTAAATTTGATAAGACAACTTAATTTCTCTCCGTGTCTGTTACTGGCGATAAAACCAGGAGACTTTTATGACCCGGAGTCCTCCGCAAGATTGTCAGGAACTTATTATACAAGGTATAACTGGATTTCTCTCCGCAGATGGCTTGCAGCCATGAGCTGTAACGCAGTTCTGCAGCACATTGGGTGGAATAAATGCAAAGCACTTGTTACCGCGACTCAGATAAGAGGGAAGCGAACACGGCTCTTGCAGGCTAATTCTGAGTCAGATCTGCTTTCCCTGGCTGTGAAGGGCGACGGAAAGAAAGTGCTAGGCCTTCCCACAGAAGCTGACGACCGACCGGGGTGGGGGTGGAGGAGGGCAGGGGAAGCAGAAGGACCACATGAAGGGTGTGTGGGTGTGGAGGAGGGCTGGCAGAGGAGCCCCGAGGCCAGATGGTCAAGCAGGAAAGAGACCCCCACCTCCTGGATGGACTCCGCTGGGATTCCAGGCTCGGGACTTCCAAGCAATGCCCTCCAGAGAAAGATTGGGGGGGGGGGGAGAGGAAGAGGTTCCCACTAGCACAGCTGCCCATCTCACCACTTGGCTCCACATCATGGCACCCACTCTGAGGTACCTAGAAGGGGGAAGTTGCCCTGGCAGTGATGGCCATGTGTCTCCCCCCCCCCCCCCAGTTGAGAAAAGGCAGCTTCCTCTGTGCATGAATGGGCCACCTTCTGACCTTCTGCAGGACTAGCTAACCCCCCTCCACCCTCCCCAGTCCAAGCCACAGGCTGTGGGGGAGGGCTTCCCAGCTGCCCCCGCTTGCCCAGGTGGGCCTCCTGAGGCCCTGACCTGGCCTCAAAACTGATGGCAGAAACACTTCCCCTTTTCACCTTCTGTTCCGGAGCTGAACCTTGTGCATGCCAAGGCTTCTCTTTAGCCCCCCCCCCGCCCCCCTGCCCCCCTTTGCAGGACTCAGAACTGCTGTGAGGAAAGTATGTGCCCAGGTGTGTGGGAGGGGGGAACACTGAACCCCCTGCTTGGGGGGAAACACAGGTCAGCACTTGGCTTTCCTCTGGGTACCGGAGGGAATTAAGGAGTGCAGTGTGTTTTGCTGGCTTGGTTTCAGACCACCTTAGAGTTGAATGTCCTCTCGAGACCCTTCATAAGAAAAACAAGGCAGCAATAAGCACTGCTGCAAATGGAAGCCAGCAGCAGAAAAAGCAGCTGATGCAAACCTCCTAAAATAAATGGCCACTCTTCCCTCTGAGCCATCCCTGCTTCTGTGAAATGCACCACGCAAGGCCAGCTGGTAGAAAACATGTTTTTCTGACAGCCTGCACGGAAGGGTCCCCACGGCTTCCATTCAAAGCACTGGCCAGAAAGAGGGGCCCCTGGGGATGATGAGGTCCTTCCTTTGCACACCTGCACACACACAACCTCTGTGCTCTCAGAAGGGCTTGCCTTTGGGCTCTTAAAGATCAGCCGGCTTGGTCTGAATGGAAGCAGGGCTTGAGATCCTGTGGCCCAAACAGAGAGAGAGAGAGAGAGAGAGAGAGAGAGAGAGAGAGAGAGAGAGAGAGAGAGAGAGAGAGAGAGAGAGAGAGAGAGAGAGCATTTATACTGGCTTAAAATCAGCCCTTTGAGTTGTGTTTTGGAGCACCCTGGCAGCACCCCTGGCATAATTAAGGCAACACAGGAACCAACAGCAGCACATCCGCATCTTTAGAAGCAGCCTGTGATGGAAGGATTCACATCAGCCTTGTGTTTCTGGGCAGAAATTTATTTTATGTATATTTATTTAAAATGTGCTTACCCTACCTTTCTCCTTTTACAAGGACACAAGGTGAGTTATATTAGCAAAATACCATATAAAAGCTAACAATAGTGATTATACAAATGCTAACAAGGATCAAATCAATACCATTCCAAAAATGCTGGACCTGATGGCATCACTGGACGGGTGTTGAGGGACTGTGCAGACCAGCTGGAGGGGGGTCTTCACTAAGATCTTTAACCAGTCTACTGTTCCACCCTCCCTGAAGTCCTGGATTATTGTCCCTCTGCCCAAAAACACCACAATCAGCAGCCTTAACGGCTACAGAGCAGTTTAACTCACTCCAATCATTCTGAAGTGTTTTAAGAAGCTGGTACGTAGTCATATCATCTCCTGTCTTCCATCAACGTTTGGCAGCTACCAGTTTGCATACAGGGCAAAGAGATCATAAGAACATAGGAAGAGCCCTGCTGGATCAGGCCAAAGGCCCATCTAGTCCAGCTTCCTGTATCTCACAGTGACCCCACCAGATGCATCTGGGAGCGCACAAGACTAGATCTCTGTCTCCTGATCCCACTCCTCTGCATCTGGCCCTTGAAGTACCCTGGTTTTTTAAAACTGGAGATGACACATCTCCATTATGGTTTGTAACCTGTGATGGACTTTTCCTCCAGGAATCTGTCCAATCCCCTTTTGAAGGCACCCAGGCCAGATGCCATCACCACTTCCCGTGGCAGGGAGTTCCACAGACTAACAACACGCTGGGTGAAAAAATATTTTCTTTTGTCTGTTCTTACTCTCCCAGCCGTCAATTTGAGTAGATGTCCCCTAGTTCTGGTATTTAGTGAGAGGGAGAAGTGCTTCCCTCTATCCACTTTACTCATGCCCTGCATTATTTTGTACATCTCAATCATATCCCCTCCCCCCCCCCGGCACCTTTTTTCCAGACTAAAGAGCCCCACATGTTTTAGCCTTTCCTCATAAGGGAGGTGCCCCAGCCCAGTAATCATTTTAGTCGCTCTCTTCTGCACCTTTTCCCGTTCCACTATGTCTTTCTTGAGATGCGGTGACCAGAATACTCCAGGTGCGGCCTTACTATCATTTTGTACAATGGCATTATAATGTTGGCTGTTTTATTTTAAATTCCCCTTTTTAATAATCCCTAGCATGGAATTGGCCTTCTTCACCAAAGAGGATGCCTTCACTACCACTCTCCATATTGCTCTGTCCCTCCTGGAGCAGCCAGGGAGCTATGTGAGGCTGCTGTTTGTGGATTTCAGCTCTGTTTTTAATAGTATCTCTCCCACAGACTGATATCCAAACTAGAGGTGCTTGGACTTTCTAATTCCATTTGCCTCTGGGTCGTTGATTTTCTGTCAGACTGCTCTCAGAGGGTTAGAGGAGGGTCCCACATGTCCACAGCCCTTAGTCTCAACACCAGCTCCCCAACGTTGTGTGTTGAGCCCCCTGCTCTACACCCTCTATATGTATGACTGCACCTCTACCCACCCCAGCGACAAAATCATCACGTTTGCTGATGACACCACTGTGGTGGGGCTCATTTCCAGAGAGGATGAGTCTGCCTATGGGATGAGGTGGAGCGGCTCTGTGCCTGGTGTGGAAACAATAATCTGGTCCTTATTACAGGGGGAAAATGTGGACATTCAGCCCCTGTATATTGGTGGAGACTGTGGGCGTTTATACACGACCCCTAAGCTCCGCCGCAAATGGCTGCAAGGTCCGGACCTTAAAAATGTTTACCCACCAGCTCCGGACTTTGCAGACAATTAAGTGCGACCCCGCCCACTTTAGCAAGACCAAACAGCAGTTTTCTTGTACCTGCTTTTTGGAGGTGACAAATATTTGATCCGGTGTAAGGATAGTGAGTGCGGGGCTCTCCTGGCTTCCGTTTGTTCTTTTTTTGCGCCCCACCCCTTTAAGAGATCTGAATGCTGCCGGGAACTAAACTGAGGTAAACCGGCATTCTTTTCTTTCTTTTTTCTCCCTCCCTCAGGCAGCCAGCAACCAGGAAGTGCAGAGGGGGGTGGGGACAGAGGAAGAGCGAGGAACCCCTAAGATCTCTGGTCCGAATTTAAGTGGCCAGCGGATCTTAGGGGTCGTGTAAAAAGGCCCTGTGTGGAGAGGGTGGCTGAATTCAAGTTCCTGGGTGTTACCATCAAGCAAGGCCTGACCTGGAGCGCTAACACCACTTCTCTGGTGAAGAAGGCCCCGCAGAGGATATACTTCCTCAGACTCTTAAAGAAAAACCAATCTGAGCGAGAGACTGCTGGTGTCCTTCTACCGATGTTCCATCGAGAGCATTCTTACCTACTGTGTCTGTGCTTGGTTCTCCAGCTGCACAGCCACAGAGAGGAAAGCGCTCCGGAGGGTCATCCCCACAGCCCAGAAGATCATCGGTCACCCTCTCCCATCTCTGAAAGAGCTATACACTTCCCGTTGCCTTAAAAAGGCAAATAACATCTTACGGGATTCATCTCCTCCTGGACATAACCTGTTTGTACTGCTGCCTTCAGGCAAGAGGTACAGAGTAACAAAAGCAAGAACAAACAGATTCAAAAACAGTTTCTATCCAAGAGCCATAACCATCTTAAATGCTGTGACCAAATAGTGTGACCTTGGGGAGTTGTGATGGTTGTGATGGATGTGTATGAGTGCTTTTAATTCTCTTTACCTTTTAAATGTTTTTTTTAATGGCACCAGGGATAGTATTCAATTTTGTTGTACTATGTACAATGGCAATAAAGTATCTATCTATCTATCTATGTATTTATATAAACAACATCAAAACACACTCTAGGCATTAAAGTACACCAGTTTATTTAAAAACCACCACTCAGGCAGGCAGGCACTTAGGGAAAATCTGCCTGAAGACGAAAGTCTTTGCCTGCTTTGGGAAGGACTGCAAAGATGGGGCCAATTTGGCCTCCAGTGGGAGGGAGTTCCAATGTCTGGGAGCAGCCACAGAGAAGTCCCTCTCCTGTGTCCCGTCCAGACGCTCCTGTTAAGGTGATCAGACTGAGAGAAAAGCTCCCCCGGATGATCTCAGCACCCAAACAGGCTCATAGAGAGAGATGCAGTCCTTGACAGAGCTTTGGCCCAAGCTATTTAGGGCTTAATAGGTTAAAAACCTGTAGTTTTGGAACACAGCAGCCAGACTGGTGGATGATGTGTGTGGGTTTGATCACCTTTTCCTAGACTTGGCTGGCTTACATTGGCTACCTGTTGTCTCCGGGATCAGATCCATGGTTTTGATGGTCTTCTATAAAGTCCTTCACAGTTTGGGGCCATCTTACCTGTCGAGCGGCTTTCCCTAAAAGTCAGAATTAACTCTCTGCCAGATGTAGGGCCTTCTTTGCTGAGGTTTCAACGTATGGAATCAACTCCTAGCTAAATTTGTGCCTGGCTCCCTCCCTCCCTCCCTCCCAACCTCTGAAAGGTCTTTGAAAATGTGGCTTGACTGAGAGGCCTTCTCTACTGACCCTGCTTGATCTCTTCCTCGCCCTCTCTGTATGTTTACCTGCTCTGTGCCACATTGTATTTTGCTAGGTCTGCCTCTTGACTTGTTGATTCACTTTATATAAGAACCTAAGAACCTAAGAAGAGCCCTGCTGGATCAGGCCAAAGGCCCATCTAGTCCAGCCTCCTGTATCTCACAGTGGCCCCACCAGATGCGTCTGGGAGCGCACGAGACTAGATTTCTGTCTCCTGATACCACTCCCCTGCATCTGGCCCTTAAGTACCCTGGTTTTAATCCTGGAGATTACACATCTCTATCATGGTTTGTAACCTGGGATGGACTTTTCCTCCAGGAATCTGTCCAATCCCCTTTTTGAAGGCACTCAGGCCAGATGCCATCACCACATCCTGTGGCAGGGAGTTCCACAGACTAACAATGCGCTGGGTGAAAAAATATTTTCTTTTGTCTGTTCTTACTCTCCCAGCCCACAATTTGAGTGTATGTCCCCTCATTCTGGTATTTCATGAGAGGGAGAAGAGTGTCCTTCTATGCACTTTACTCATGCCCTGCATTATTTTGTATGTCTCAATCATATCCCCCCTCAGGCGCCTTTTGTTCCAGACTAAAGAGCCCCAAATGTTCCAGCCTGGTAGATATCTTCATTGAGCTGTCTACCAACACACCAAGATCTCTTTCCTGATCCATCACGGATAACTCAAAGCCCATGAGCTGATAGATAAAGTTTTGATTTTTTGCCCCAATATACATTACTTTACATTTGGCTACATTAAAATGCATTTGCCATTTTGCAGCCCATTCCCCCAGTTTGGAGAGATCCTTCTGGAGCTCTTCACAATCTTCACAATTTTCCATGTTTACCATATGGAAAAGTTTTGTGTCATCTGCAAACTTGCCCACCTCACTGCTTATCGCTGTCTCCTGGTTAGTTATGAACAGATTGAAAAGTTGCCCATTGATACCTACACTTTGTTTCCTGGTTCTCAACCAGTTCTCAATCAATAAGAGAACCTGCCCACTTACGCCCTGACTGTGCAATTTTCTCAGCAGCCTTTGGCGAGGGACTGTGTCAAAAGCCTTCTGAAAATCCAGATAGACTATATCCACTGGTTCACCCAAATCCACATGCCTGTTGACCTTTTCAAATAATTCTAAAAGATTTGTCAGGCAAGACTTACCTTTACAGAAGCCATGCTGATTTTCCCTCAGCAAGGTTTGTTCTTCTATGTGTTTTAAGATTTTTCTCTTGGATGAGGCTTTCCACTATCTTCCCTGGGACAGACATAAGGCTAACCAGCCTGTAGTTTCCCGGGGGGGCCTCCTTCCTTTTTAAAAAATTGGTGTGACATCCGCTATCCTCCAGCCCTATGGCACTGTGGCCGTTTTAAGAGACAAGTTGCGCATTACCGTTAAGAGATCCGCAATTTCATTTCTCAGTTCCCTAATAACCCTTAGGTGGATGCCATGTGGGCCCACTGACTTGTTGATCTTCAATTAATCAATTGAATCTGACAGCCTCTCTTTTAACCTGTATTTGATTTAATTCTTTCAACAGAGGCTGTTCGGGCAGCGGAATCTCCCCAAGGTCTTCTGTCATGAAGACAGATGCAAAGAACTCATTTAATTTCTCTGCAATTTCCAAGTCCTCCTAAACCTCCCCTTGTCCTCCCTCACCATCCAGAGGGCCAACTGGTTCTCTGGCAGGTTTTATCTCTTATCATCTTCTTACATTTATTTTGCCAGAGTTTGTGCTCCTTTTTATTTTCCTCATTTGGGGAGGATTTCCATTTACGGAAAGACCTCTCCTTGCTCTTTAGAGCCTCTCTAACTCCACTTGTTAACCATGCCAGTGCCCTCTTGGACTTAGAGGAGCTCTTCTTTCTTTGTGTTATGCACTTGTGCCGGGCCTCTACTAGAACATAAGAACATAAGAAGAGCCATGCTGGATCAGGCCAAAGGCCCATCTAGTCCAGATTCCTGTATCTCACATTGGCCCTGCCAAATGCCTCTGGGAGCGCATGAGACTAGATATCTGTCTCCTGCTACCACTCCCTACTACCGTTGTTTTAAACAGGCTCCGTGCACTCTGGAGAGATTGGATTCTTTCCCTTTCAATTTCTTTCCTTCCCTTTCAATTTCTTTCTAACTAGTTTCCTCATCTGAGAGAAGTTTGCTCTTTGGAAATCAAGGGTTTTTGTGTTTGATTTGCTTGACACTCTTCTCCTGACATGCATGGCAAAGGAGATTGCAGCATGATCACTGTTCCCCAGAGTCTCAGTGACATTCACATCCCTGACCAGGTCCTGAGTATCACACAGTATTTAGATCCAGAGTTGCCTGCTCTCGGGTGGGCTCCATGACAAGTTGCTCTAAGGCACAGTCATTCAGCAAGTCAAGAAACCCGATTTCTCATTCTGGCCCCGAGCTTGCATTGGCCCAGTCAATGTGGGGATAATTAAAGTCCCCCATGATTATTATCCTACCCCTCTTAGACACCTCCATGATTTGTCTCCTCATTTCCAGGTTCCCCTCAAGTTTTTGATCTGGTGGACGATAGCACCCCCCACCCCCACTATCACATTGCTCCTTGGACCTGGTAGTTTAACCCATAGTGATCCTGTGGTGGAGTCAGACCCACTATCAATCTCCATTCTGCTGGGTTTTACCCCTTCTTTGACATAGGTGGCCACACCCCCTCCAACCCGCCCCTCTCTATCCCACCTGTAGAGTTTATAGCCTGGGATTGCTGTATCCCACTGGTTCTCCGCATTCCACCAGGCTTCTGTTATGGCTAGGGTTTCATTTTCACTTGCATACGTTGTTTTATTTGACTGTAAACTGCCCAGTGTAGTCCATCTGCCCTAATAGAGTTGTATACAAATTTAATAAATGATTTATAAATAAAAGCAGCACTCGGAAATTTGTCCAGAAGGGGATCCAGGGGAGCTGGTCTAAGGGGGAGGTAATGTAACCAGCCCCAATAAGCAATGTGGCTGCTGTGTTCTGGACCTAATGAGACTCCCGAATGCTTTCCAAAGGCAGCTCCAGGTGCCACAGTAATCCAGCTGGGATGCATCGGAGGCCTGTGTCACCACCGTGGCCAGATCAGACCTCTCCAGCAATTGGGTGTCCCTGATGCACTACTGTTGCCCTGAGTGTTGTTTTTGTTGGCAGCAGTGGTGGTGGGGGGGCAAGAGGGGGAGAAGAAGGCTGCCCCTCCTCTCCCCCTACTTTTGTCTGGTACTCTCCCCGGACCCTGGCTCAGGGAGGAGGGGGCAGAGAAAGAGAAGGCAGGCGGCCCACCCTTCCGCGCGCGTCCTGCCGCCGCTGCCGCTGCCCGGGTGTCTCCGGGCGCCTGTCGCCAGCCGGCACCCTCATTTATCTCCATTTGCGCCTCCCGCCCGCAGGGCCCTCGTTTGCTGCCAGGGCCGTGGAGGGGAAAGGTTTATCTCTCCGGGCCGCTCCCGGGATCGGAAAGCCATCTCCGGGAAAGGCTCGTGACAGCCGATTAGCGCCAGCCGTTCGCGGCCGGGCTGGCAATTCCTTCAGGGCGCCGGGCGGCTTCAGAGAAGCGCGGGCTCTGCCCTGGAAGCGCCCGAGGCGGGCGAGGCGGATGCCCTTAAGAAAGCGGCCTCACCAGCTGTCTTCCAGCCCCCCCCCAGCCCACCCCTCCGCAAGACGCTGGGGTGCCAAAGCTCCAGGCCTTTCCAATTGGCGCGCGCGGGCCTCACCCGGGACAATCGCCGAGGGCCAAACTGGGAGGCCGCGGCTGCGACTCGAGGCGAATGCCTTCTCCCCCCCCCCCCCGCCGCCCCCCGGCAAGATCCTGACCGTCCCTGCTGTCTTTCAGACCTCAGCCAAGCCTTATAGGGTCCTGCGATCGAACCAGGTGCTTGCGCGGGCGTGGAGGGGGCGCAGGTCTGACCCTAACCCTAAAAACTAGTCCCGCAGAAAGGAAGAAGACACGCGTGGGCGCCCCCCCCCCCCCAGGGAGCAGCACCAGGCCGGGGCGGCGGGTTCCAAGTGCCCGCAGCGGTTTTGCTCGAAATGCCAAAGCAAACCGGATTCAGAAGTAAGTTTCTTATCGGGTGTCAAGGAGGAAATTATGAGCGCCTGGTTGTCCAAGGTTAAAAAGCGAGGGCTCGCGCTGGGGAGAGGCACCAGATAAGATGAAATGTTTTCTATTCAAATGAATGGGCTCCTCTCTGCTCTGTAATAAACGATCAGTGTCAATATGACGAATTAATCCTGCATCGAGAACCACTTAGCGCGCAGGCGGGGGTGGGTAAGAGGACACCTTTCGGCTGCTGGGAGAGAGGTGGGGGCGGGGCCCGTGGGGCGGGGAAGGAATCACCCGGCAGAACCCCACTCTGGGCGGGGGGGGGGCAGGAGCGGGGTAGGTCCCGGCTTCCCTCCCATCGGTTGCGCCCGCGCCCCCCGCTGCGCTCAGGGTCAGAGGCGAACCGGTTTCGCGGCCTCGGAGCCCCTTTTCCTTCCAGGATCTGGGTCCTGCCGGCACACAACGCACACACCGTGCCCCCCGGGAACACTCCCCCCCCCCGCAGCCGCCGCAGCCCCCTTGGTGGCAGGCCTTCCTAGGGGCTCGCCCCCAGGTGGCCTTCCTGGGGGGGGGGCTGGCTGCCCTCCTCCTCCTTCCGCGGCCCTCTTGTCCTGCAGGGAGGGGGAGCTCCTGGCAGCCCCTCCTGGTTCCCCCCCCCCTCCAGCCAAGGCATGGGCGGGACATTTCCAGCTGGTGGCTGCTGGCCCTCTGCCTGGTCCCTTGTAGAGTCTGTCTCCCTTCAGAAGGCGCCCATCCCTTCTCCCTCTGGAACTTCCCTCCTGGCCCCACGGAGGCTCTAGCAGGCCCTAATGGCAAGCCAGAGGGAGAAGCCCTGCAGGAGAGAGAGGCGGCCACATATCTGCCCCTCCGTTCTGTTAACAACCACAGGCGGCCAAGTCCCTTCAGACTCTCCAGGGTTTAGTGAGGTGTGGATCAAGGGATGGGTTTGTGGCTCTGGGTTCAAATCCTGACTCAGCCATGGAAACTCATTGGAGATGCAGAGCTGGCAAAACCCACTCCTTCAGTCTCTCAGGATACATAAAGCCCCTGCCTGCTGGATACCATGCAAGTTCCTTCTTCCATGGGTGCCCTGGGACCATCGTGCATCCTGTCCAAGGATACCCAGGCTGGCTTTTTCTCCCAACACAACAGGGGACTCCTCAAGCCCCCAGCCCCGCCCAAATGCTCAGACTCAGGGATCTATCCAGCCAGCTCCACTCACATGCCAAACCTTCCATGCTTCGTCATTTCCTCCACCTCCCCCCCGCCTTTGACTCTTTTTCCTGGGCAGCCACGGGGGCTCAATGGAGGAATGGAGCTGGTAAGAACACCCCCCCCTTCAACATCTCACCTTGTTAGGGTCGGTCTAAGTCAGTTCTGACTTGAGGCCACAAAACAAACTCACTAGAAAGAGGCAGAGGTGAGGGAGGGCTTGCCATCAGTGGTGCAGTCCCTCCCGCCCGTCCCTTCTAGAGAGTGGCCTGTTTGGCTGGAGTCCAACTGGCCCAGAGGAGGGTGGTCAGTGGGACAGGGTCACATAAAGAGCCTGAAGAAGCATGGAGGAAACAGGTGGAGGTGGAGGAGAGACTGGGTTTGACCCCCTTCCCAGTATGGTAGCTGTGAGAGCACACACACACACACACACACACACACACAGTTGCTCTGTGGCTGGGTGACCCACGTGGCTCTCAAGACACAGAACCCTTGGAAAGAGACAGTGATAAATGGGCTTCCCTCCCAAAGTGTCAGGAGCGAATGGGGAGGGGAGGGAGGGAGGGAGAGGAGGGAGGGGAGTGGGCAGCAGAGGCTCCTGCCTTTCAGGGATGCTGAAGGTCAAGCAGAGCTACTTCAGGGGAGAGCTACAGGAAGTGGGGGGGGGGAGAACACCCTCCCACACTCAAGGAACAGAAGTCCAACAGGGAAGGGTGGAAAGTGCACAGCAATGGGAAATGAGCGGTGGGGGTGGGGGTGGGGGTGGGGAGTGGGACCGATGGGCCATAAGGGCTGAGCATCTAGGACAGGGGTGGGGAGCCCTGTGGCCATCTAGACCTGCCTGCATCTCCCCTCAGCTCAGCCAGTGCAGGTGGTGGCTAAGGGGGATGAGGGGAGCCCCATGCCATGCCAGGGCAGGGCAGCTCTGGGGACCTACTGTCCCCCCCCCCATCCTATTAACTCCTTTGCCAAGGCCGATGAAGCTGTTTGGATGAACAGCGAAACGTTTCTATCTCTCAAAAAAGAAGTCCAGTAGCCATGACTCAACTCCCAGTTAAACGAACCTGGATGACTGAGAATCTTCACAGTCCTTTGCCAAGGGCGGTTTCTCCTTCTTCCCCAGAATCCAGCCCTCTTCTGCACCTCAGGCCAGTTTCTCAGCTGCCAGCTCTGAGTTTGCTAATTTGCTCCGCAGCCTTCTGGAGCGCAACACCTCCTCACCAAGCCCTGGGGTTGGATGGCTCCCCAAGGGCTCTCCGGGGAGGGCGATCGTGGTAGAACAGGCAGCTGGCCCAACGCTGATGCTGATGTGGCTGCTTTGGGGGGAAGGTGGAGGAATCCCTGAGGGGAGGAAGAGCCAGGAGACAGAAGGGAGGGAGCCTCAAGCTACCGCCTCCACTCAAGGGGGAGGAGGGCCAAAGGCCAGCCTCCTGCAGGGAGGAAGCCAGGGGCTCCAGCCTGGCACCACGTGGCCCTCGGTGGCCCAGCCCCCCCCCCAGGAGGAACCCGGAAGGTGCTCCCCATGCTGTGACTGCAACCCTTCATGGGTGTGTGTGTGTGTGTGTGTGCCTTAGTGGACACGCTGGGACATGGTGCTCGCACACCCTGCTCAGTTGACCCCTGCCCCCCAGGGTGCAGCTCTCCAGCGGTGGCTGAATCTAGCAGAGGCAGGTGCAATAAACGGGGATCGTCCACAAAAGGGGGGAGCAGGAGTGTGACGGGTGTCCCTGGGAGGTGACAGGGTGAAACCCTTGAGCAAGACTCTGCATTCTTGCCACATGGACCACAGGCAGCACCAGCTGCAGCTGAATTCAAAAGGGAATTCGGAGAGGGGCGTGGCTGCCCCCTCCCCTCCCCTCCCCCTCAGCCCAGCTGAGCAATGCAAGAGTGAGCGGCAAAGGTAGTGGCGGGGAGGGGAGACCGCTGGCTAAATCCTGCTGCAGTCACCATCTTGAGAAGCATCCAGCTGGTGTAAGCTACGCAGATAAATCACTGGAGAATTGGGGAGGGGGGAGAATGAAAAATTACATTTATTTGTTATAAACTGATTATTTTTCTGTTTGGCTGAGGCTGCCTGGTGTAGCTGACACCCGGAATTGTGATTTATATTCATGGTTGGCCGTTTATAAGGAAGAGCTAGCACTCCCCTCCCCCCCCCACTGCTCCTCTCAAGGCCTTCCTGGGTCCCAAGGGTTTCTGATGCTCCTCACCCAGCCCACTGAGAAGGGGGATCCCCGCATGCCCCCCCCCTTGCCGTTTGTGTCCTTGGGCAGCCCTGGCATTTTTTGGAGGGGGGGAGGGGCCTGGAGGGATTCCCCTTCTCCCATCGGAGGTGGGCATCGAGGTCTCTCTGCCTCCCTCTTGGTCCGCGCAGTCCTCCCCTGGTCCTGGGGCAAGTGGGAACCTGCACCCAGGAGGGCTCTCCTTCCCAGCCCTGCTTGGCTGCCAGCCACTCCGGGCCCTGCTGGCCTGGCAGCCCCGGCCTTGCCCCACCTGCCCTTACTCCTGGGCTCTTCCCTCTTCGGCTCCCTATATAGGCTCATTAGTACCAATGGCAGACTACAGATGTGGGGTGTTATATATATATAAACTCAAGTAATGGAGTTTATGGCTGAGTAACCAGGCTCGTGGGAATGTTTAACCACAGGTAATTAAAACAATGGAACAAGAGTAAGCTTCTTTCCTCATTAATGTTTATTGAAATAAAATCAGCCCAGAATGAGGTAGTGCCATACAGAGCAGTAGCCCTCGGTTGGCTGGACCGGCCAGAGAAGGGTTGGGGGTTGGGGGGTCAAGCTCGTCAGCCTGGAGTGATCTGACCCTTCCACCCAAGTCCCTGCTTCCCTGGAGGTGCCACGCGTGGGTCAGGAGGAGCCCTTCCATTGGGCAGGATCCTGTCCCACCTCTGAGTGGGCACCCTTGGCATGGGCTGCAGAGCCCTAGCCTTCACCCGGTTGGAGGGCAGGGCGATGGGGAGGAAGACAGAGGAGGAAGACGGGGACCTCTTCCTAGGGCCTCGGGAAGGGCCAACGCTCTCATGCAGGCCAGCCCTGAGCATTGGGCAACAGTCTCAAACTACAGGAAAAGAGATTCCCTTTGAACATTAGGAAGAACTTCATGACAGTTACAGCTGTTCAGCAGTAGAAGATGCTGCCATAACGGAGGGTGACAGAGTCTCCTTCTTTGGAGCTTTTTAAGCAGAGGCTGGATGGGCATCTGTCAGAAATACCGTGATGGGGGTTCCTGCATGGCAGGGGTTGGACTAGATGGCCCTTGAGGTCTCTTCCAACTCTAGGATTCTGTGATTCTAAGGGCTACATAAATCCTCTGGGGTGGGGGTGGGGTGGGATGGGGGTGGGTGCTAGAGAACCGCTTGGTTGAGCCAAGTACGGACACAGCAAAGCCCACTTTGCCTATATCTCTTCTGTGGGGCCACCAAGGGCCCAAAAGATGAGCTTGGAGTAAGAAGGGCCCCTAAAATTTATTCAGAAAGCACGTGCCCATTCGAAAGAGGACAGGCGCAGACTGCCCTCCTTCACAAATTCCCCTCCCCCATAACAAGTGGGGTGCCAAGAGGGGGTGTATCCTGTGGTGTTTTCTAACAACCAGAGGGGCATCACTGCTGCACCAGGGGGTTGCTTCAGGAGGAGAGTGGTTCCCTCAGGCGTGGTTCCCAGGAGCAAAAGGCTGCCAGTGGCCACCGAAGCACGGAGGGCCGGCCACCTGTGGCCATTTAGGAAAGAAGCTGAGGAGGGCGCTGGCTGGGAGAGACCGAGCCAGATCCAGGACCAGAGCCCAAGGAGCGGGGGTGGGGGGTGGGGAGAGGATCCACAGAGACAGCCGTGCGGTTTGTCAGCAGCACCATTTAGGGTCTTGGCCAATTTCCATTCCGTGATGCAGGGAGCAGAACCCCAGAACAACCAACCACATGCTGAGAGTGGCTGCCAGACGCTCATGGGATTGGGAGACAATTCTTCTCCCCTCCTGCTCCCTGGGGGGGCGGGGGGAGGGGGCAGAGGGCTGAGCAGGCCACAAGAAGGGAAGAAGAGCAAGAGAAGAGGTCCCAACCCTTCCAAGGCCAGGCCAGAAGCGCCACCCCCCCCCAAGAGTCCAGAACATCTGGATGGCTACGAGTTCACTTCAAGGCTCTGCTCTCCATCTCTGCTCTCCTCCGGGGGTGGGGTGGGGGGGGGGAGGCGTTGAGCTTGACGCCCAGAAGGCTGGTTCTGAAAGAAGGATGGAGAGGATGGCCCTGGAGCTGAAGGGCTAATTGCCCCCCCCCCGGCCTCAAGCCCTCCGTGCCCAGAAAGGGAGCGAAACAGGTTCTGGGCTGCAGCGGATTAAAGCAAGGGAAGAAGGGCCATGCATCCGTTTTTCGAAGGGGAATTGCTAATATAATCCTCAAAGGATTTTTCCCTTTTGACTTAGGGAAAAATCTAATATCTTCATTTCCATACCTTTTTAAAGCTAATTTGTGGAAAATTAAAATGGTGAGGCCCACAAAGGCTGCATTTTAATTGAATCTTGTATCTGCGCTGTGGCGAAGAGTCTCTCTTGGCTTCCTTGATTAGCTTCTTCCATTAAATCATTTTTGCATCGTTTAGCTGTGATACCATCCTTTGGCAGGGTCTGGGGTTTGGGGATCTGGGGATGGGGGGGGAGGTGCTTCTCCTCTCTGCCCACCAGGCGAGGCCTTTCCAAGTGGCACTTCATGTTCTGGTGGGAGGGAAGGAAGGAAGGTGGTGGTGGTGGGGGGGGGATGAAGGAGCTGGTTTTGGATGGGAGGAGCTGAGGAAGGGAGGGAGGGAGAAGTGGAAGCTCCTTCCTTGGCCGGCAATTCTGAGAAGGTCCCAGCCAAAACATTTAATGTTTAAGACCACTGGCCATGTCTGATAGATATAAAACCTCTGATCCGGGCATCCCATTGGCTCCTGTGGATTTGGCCACCCATTGATTTGGATTAGTTTAGTGGGTGTGCCCAGTGTTACTGGAGACCAATCCTTGCTTTCCGTTTCAGAAGTGTTTTCTCTTGCTAAGAAAGGCCTCCTCCTCCTCCTCCTCCTTCAGATTTTTGGCAGTGCAGGTCCTTTCAGGACTGCTACCCCAGCCTTTCCCCTCCTTAGCAGCTAGTTCTCAGTTTATCTCCCCAGCCACCCACTTTCTTGTCCAGTTCGAAAAGCCTTGCTGGGACCCAGAAGAAATTGACAAGGATAGTCATTTTCACAAGTGTAAAAGGTGGAAGTGAGTGGTTCCAGATCCAGGGAGGAAAGAGAGTCGAGCTGTGAGCCACAGACCTTGGGTGGATGTTGCTGCTGTCATTACTGGCTTTCACGTCACCTCCTGAATCATTGCAATGCTACAAATGCAGGGTCTCAAAAATGTCCTGTACTCAGCATCCCTGCTCAGAGGTTGTACTTTCATGCTTGTGGCTTCCTCTGAGGCAATGTTGGTGAAACTATGGCACGGGTGCCAAAGGTGGCACTTGGAGCCTTTTCTTTGGGCATCTGACATGCCCCTTCACAGCCGCCTGTATTCAGGTTAAATTGTTGTATTGGCACTTTGCAATAAAAAAGTGGGTTTTTAGAATTGCCGTTTGGCCACTCGGTCTCTAAAAGGTTCGCCCTCATTGCTCCAAGGAGTCAGTCTGTCCCTCTCATATTCACAAAGGCACGGATTCAGCGTTTTGCCTCCTGAGAGAGTTCAGGCTTGCTTTGTTCCTTTGGGATGTGTGTGTGGACGAATCCTCTGCTAATCCAGAGCAGCCCCCCCCCCCATCTGGTTCAGGGCTTGAGACGGGAGGGGGGTGCCCCATCCCTTTAGGGTTTGTGGTTGCTCTAGGGCAGGGGTCCTCAAAGTTTTCAAACAATGGGCCGGTCCACCACGCCCCAGACACCACTGGGGGCCGGACCATAGTCCCCCCCCCAAAAAAAGGGCTGACATAGAAAAAAGGGGAGAGGGAGGAACAAGTGGGCGGAGCCCCCCACGATTGGCCATGATCATTGGCTTGCTCGCAAAGCAGGGGGTAGGTGGGGGGGTTGCAATTGGTCCCGGGGGGCCGGATTCAGGACCTTGGGGGGGGCGCATCCGGCCCCAGGGCCTTAGGTTGAGGACCCCTGCTCTAGGGCATTGGCTGTAGGGAACCTCCCACCTGGCATCTCCAAATGCCACCCTTTGGGCCAGCTCTTTCCAGTCTCCCATTCAGAGTTCAGGCATTCCTGTGGCACAGAGGAGAGTCTCCGTGCGTGACACCCGCATGTGTCAAAGAGCTGGGCCAGATTCTGCGCCACTGCCATCCCATGGGCAACGGTGGGGGCCCTGAGCACCATGGTGAAATGGAAACAGTGGGGTCAGAGTGAGGGCCATGCCAGACACTGTGCTAGCTTCTTCCGTCAGCCGAAGTCTGGGGCCGTTCCGGCAGGTCCCTGGCTGCTGCAAAGACTCCCTTCTCCTTCAGCCCCCTGGAAGCCCTCCTGGGCCGGGAACCCTGCCTCCGAAGACGGCCAAGCGACACGGGGACACACTGGCAGGTGCAGGCTCTCCATTCAGGCCCCTCCCAGCAGCCAGGCCTCTCGGGACAGGTCCCAAGAGGGACCTCAGAGCATAACGCTCAAAACAAAGGGAGGCAATGGCCAAATAGAGCCAAGCCAGCCCACAGCTGGAGTGCCGCGTCCTGGGAAGCACCGACCTGTTTTCAGCCACAGAAATAAAAAAGCCCAGGTAGAGGAAAGGTGCTCAAGGGCTGGCCAGGCTGGCCAGAGGGACAGCACCCTTTTAGGCCTCCGATGAAAAGAGAGAAAAGATCACACGCGGTTGGCCAGAGGCAGAGGTGGCATGTCTGTGTGCCTGGGCATGACCTCTGCCCCTTTGCGGGAAGGGCTCAGGTCCGAAACCCGCTGCTCCTCTGCTTCTGATGCAGCTTCAGAATGACAGCCCGGCTCCTGCCTGCCTGCCACTACGAAGGCAGGTGTCCCTGGCAGGCAAAATTCACCCTGCCAAGGGCTTGCCACCCGAGATTAACCTCCTGCCAACCCCCGCCTTGCTGTGGAGGAGGGGGTGTGTGGCACTTTTGGTACTTGCCTCAAAGAAGTGGGGCTTATCCCTGAAAGCTCACGTCTTGCTTCTGTCTTTCATTTTCCATCACTGGCCTATAGAGGTGTTGCCCCTTGCCTCTTCCTGCATTTGTATTTTCTAATGGCCAGACGGATTGCCCCTTTGGTTTCAGTGGAACAGCTCTTGCTGTTTGTTCTGCCTCCCCTGGCCTCTGCCCTGTGGCTGCCCTCTCCCCCCCCACACCCACACCCACACCCACACCAAAGCCCCTGCCCAGAAAGCCCAAGCCCAAGTTGGGAGGGGGGGGAGCCTTGACCAGCATGGCCTGTGGGGAGCAGTAGCTGGGTGTACAAATATGGCCCTGTAAGGCCACAGTAACCTCCACCCCCCCCACCCCCCACCCCCACCCACCCACACAAGATTAAAGCCAATTTATCTTAAAGTCCTTTTCACCCCATTAGATTGCTCAGGATTAACCTTGATCTGAGTAATAGATGCTCTAAAAGGAAGTCTTGCTCAGGGGAATTTCAGCCATATGTTCCTGGAAGGCAACTGGAGAGAGATAAATTCTTGGAGAAAGTTAGAGGGGGGGAGGGGGGACTGGGCCCCCTCCCCCTGCCCTGGGCTTGGCTGCTGGTGAGCTCTGGGCCAGGGAATGGGCAACAAGGCCCGGGCAGTCTCAGGGCTTTTTAAGGGGAGGTTTTGTCCTGGCCCATTTCCAATACCTCCCCTCCCCCCCCACACACATACCCCCCTCTGGCTTCAAGGGAGATTTGCCCACTGGAAAGGGGAAGGGGGGGGAAACGACTCTCCCCACCCGGATCCCACAGCTACTTGCCAGAGCTGTTGTGGGACTGAGGAGCTGACCCTCCTCTCCCCGGGAGCCCAGCAGAAGCCCCGCAAGGCAGTCGTCCGTCCGTCTGTCAGTCCATCCATCAGCCAGTCTGTGTCTGGAAGCAATTCCACCGTGTCCTTAATGGTAGGCACAAAGTTCCTGCTCCAAAGGGTGCTTTGATGGACCACCAAAAAGTTACAAATAAGGTGAACTTTTTCAGTTCTGCCGAACCCTTTGTGAGGTGACGATGGTGTTGACAAAGGTGGTTACTTCACGTACCTCCGCGGGCTGCGTTGAGCTTGGCTCCAATCTGAATTCGGATGCAGTCACATCCGGGGCTCAGGATTAACCTTGATCTGAGTAATAGATGCTCTAAAAGGAAGTCTTGCTTAGGGGAATTTCAGCCATATACCGGGGCGGCCCTCTTTTCTGTGTACTCACGTGCATGCTGGGTGAACGCGAACGCATTCCAGCCTCACGTCTTTGATGCACATTTAACCGATGGTTTCCTTTGCTTTCCACCAGTTCAGTATGCTGTTTCTTGCTTTCGTTTTTAGGTCTTTCGATGGAGGAGTGGTAGTTTGTGGTTCTGGGGGGGGGTGAGGAAAAGCAGAGATGGTTAGAAGAGGAAGGGAGGATATTTAGGAGGCAATTGCCTTTTACAGCAGCCAGCATGTCATGCAGCGCGGGGTGAGCTAGATAAGATCAGAGTAATTGTTGTTTTTCCCCTTTGGTCCTTGAAGAGGTCAGAGAGTCAATTTGCAAAACAAAAGGGGCAGCAGTGTTCCTGTTTTAAATCACGGAGTGAGAGTACCCACGAGAAGATTTCGATTTTCCTGTTTTCTGAAGGCAGCAAACGAAAGCGGGTACCTCTAAAGGGAGGGAGTGGTTATGCACTTCGAATCAACAAGGAACACACGTCTCTTCGCTTCGCATCGAAAAGCGGATTGAGCAGATTCCTGAGGTCCAGGAAGGGAATCTGTCAGCCCACTTGGAGTGCAGTTTAGAGGGCGTGGTCGGGGTGACCTCGCCTTGAATTCGCTGGTACGTGAAGTTCGATCGAAGCCTAACTGTTCCACAGCGGGGCGGCACTGAGGTCAGAGAGGTACGTGAAGTAACCGCCAAAGAAGGCTTAGCCAGGGAGCCCAGAAGATGGGCTGGAGATGATGGTCAGGAAGCCAGGATGGAGCATTAGAGGTGGCTTTAGGGGGGTTCCTGCCAAGGGACTCAGCCCAATGCCCCCCCACCTCCATGAAACCAAAGTGCCAAGTGGGATGCAGAGCCCCAAATAGCTGTGGAATGGGCAGGACATCGCCAGGAGCAACTGGGGCGCTGGCAGCCGCCTTACAGCCACCCAGACAGGACCCATGTGCGCACACAAGCTCTCCACCACCTGCAGTGATCCTGACGGCACCGGAGCCTTCCAGGAATGAAACTTATTAGCTTCCCACCGGGCAGATCTGCTCTGGTTCGGATCCCTCCCTTGAGCCGCAGAGATGGGGCTCGGTCGGTGGCCTCAGAGGCCACTCTGTGACTACTTGACGCTGTCCCAGCAGGGCTTTGTGGGGAGGGGGGCAGGGGGGCAGTGACCCTCACCCTAATAACCCATCCCATCTGGCCTCTGGAAAGGTGGGGGAGGCCTCTCGGGGCATCTTGCAAGAGGCGTCGTTTTCGAGGGCAACTCGGCTGGGCTTGGGAGCTGAAATTGACCCGGCGGAGGAGGAGGCTTCTTCCCAGCGGTTGATTCCTCTTTTCTGAGATAAGGTGCTTGCACGGTGTTTGTGTCAGAAATGGGTGACTCAACTCCAGCCGTATCTTCACAAAGTGGATTATCTGGACACATTTCAGTCCAGGCTCAAGGCTGTCCGTGGCTGCTTTACAGCCTTATTTCGTCACCCTTATGGATAACCTCTCCCAGGAGGAACCTCTCTCTCTCTCTCTCTCTCTCTCTCTCTCTCTCTCTCTCCCCCACCCACCCCCAGTACACTGCACCTGCATGTGTGTACAATACAGAGGGTGAAGATTCTGGGTTTAGAGTAGCCACACACAGGGCCTTTATACACGACCCCTAAGCTCCACAGGAAATGGCTGCAAGGTCTGGACCTTACAAGTGTTTTCCCACCAGCTCCAGACTTTGCAGACAATTAAATGCGACCCCGCCCACCTAAGCGCGACCCAGCTGCACTTTCTTGTACCTGCTTGAGGTGGGTGAAAATCCCCAGGTCCGGATTTAATCTGGTCCGTGCGGGGCTCTCCTGGCTTCTTGTGTTTTTTTTTGCCTCCAGCCCCTTTAAGAGAAGAGGTGGGAGGAAAAAAAGCAAGCAGAAGAGAAACGGAAGGGAAGAGAAAGCTCCTCCAGGTGAGCTGCATTTTCCCCCTCTTTCTCTGGTGGGGAGGAAGGAAGAGCAATGAACCCCTAAGATCTTTGGTCCAAATTTAAGGGACCAGCAGATTTTAGGGGTTGTGTGAAAAGGCCCACACAAACACACACACACAGCCCCCTCTGCCCCCCACCCCCGGATTGGTGCCTCCATGGGTCAGCACTCCTGCCTTTCGGACCAGTTCCAGAAAGTGGCCTGGGGGTGGAGGAGGGCTCCCTGGCATCCTTCACACAGGGTGGGGTGGGGGTTAGGTTCCGCCTTTCCCCATCCACAGGCCACTGCTTGTGCAGATCCCTGTTGTGCTCTGCCCTTGAAGAAACCCCCCCCCCATGCACACACACACACCGAAGTGCACCAAAGGCAGCTGCTGAATGCTGCCTGGTGCTCCAGCTGCGAGGGGAGGGCACTGGTGCCCACAGAACCTTGCAAGTGCCTGCTAGTCTCAGCGCCCCCTCCTCAGGGTGCCACAGGGCTTGGCTCTAAGCCGTGACCAGGGGGGGCCTGCTCTGGATTAGCAGAGGACTCATCCACACACAGATCCTAAAGGACCCTGGCATTGGGCACCCTCGCTTCCTGATGCCTTCCACCCTTCCCAGCATTTCCACAGAATCTGGTCTTCTCGTGAGGTGCCCAAAGCTATTTATTTATTTGATTTTTTTTAATATTGTGCACCAAATGACTCTTCCCCCTCCCTCTCCCCCCCCCCCCGTCAGCTTTCTTCTCTGTGTTCCCCAGGGGTACATCCTGACGCATGGTGACCTTTTCTAATTCCTTCCATGCTGCCCTTCTGAGACTCAGTCCTCTTCTGATTTCTTGGCTCCAGCCTTCAGTTGGGCTGATGACGGTATATAAAATCTCTTAACTCTTCCAATATAGGACCTTAAGATCTTGTCAGGAGGCCTCGTTGAAGGTGAGGGGGGTGGCATATCGAACTTTGGAATGCCCTCCCAACACAGGTCCCCCTGGTGCCAACACTTTTGGCTTTTCGGTGCCAGGTAAAGACCTTCCTGTTCAGCCAGCATTTTAATTAGAATAGTGTTTTTAGCTGGACTCATGAGTAGCAGGATTTTGTTATTTGTATTGTATATTGATTGTTTTAATTTTTTATGTTTTTAATGATTGTGTTGTTCTATAGTTTTAATATACTGTTGTATGCTGCCCAGAGACCACTTGGTAGGGAGGGCAGCTATTTTTTTTTTTTAGCAAATAAAATAAATAAATAAATAAATAAATATATTTCTTCTCTGTGAATACTAAAATCTTGTAGTTCTTCTGTACTCATGATTTTTGTCTTCTTAACTTCTTAACTGCAGTCCTGCTTTGGAACTTTGTTTCTTCACTTTCCCTAAAGGTGAAGCACCTTGTGGTGCAGTGGTTAAACTGCAGTACTGCAGTTCACACTCTGCTCTTGACCTGGCTTGAATCCTAGGCAACCAGCTGGAGGTTCACTCAGTCTTCCATCCTTCCAGGATCAGTCAATTGAGTACCCACATACCCAACTACTCACAAGGGGCAGGGGCAGGGGCGGGAGCAAGGGGCCCAATGTGTAGCCTTCACACTTAAATGGTACATCACCTAGAGGTCTCTAAGCACTCTGGGTTCGTAAATAACCAGCACATTTTGCTTTTGTGTTGCTTTAAAAAATTCGTGTCAGGCCACAGCTGGTTCCTGCCAGTGAGATCTGTACTGGGTGATCTCTAGGCTCAGATGTCTCTTGTAAGTGCTTCAATCTTTTAGACTAGATCTCTTGCTTTCCCCCCATTTCTTCTTTTCCATTGCACCAGTTGCTGCAGTAGATTCCCCTTGACCTGAGGTGACGGACACTGAACAGCTGCATTCAGGATCCTGACCCTCTTTCTCTCACCATTTTAATTTTGCTTCTCATCTCTCCTTTACTGTTTAAGAGCTTGCTCTGTCATCTGCCTAATTTCCCCACCCCCATCGCTTTTTTGCTACAGGAATTGTCTTTCTACATTCTTCCTGGATAATATTTTTGAATGCAAACCCTGAATGCAGCTGTTCAGCTGGTTCACAGGCAGTAATTTTAGTAATGTAAATCCCTCTCTTTTGTGGATTTACTGACTTATAGCAACCCCATAAACGTGTTTTCAAGGTAATGAAATGCGGAAGGAGGGGGGAGTCCCCCACCAACCCTCCCTCCCGAAGGCCACCTCAGGAGCTTCTACCACTGAGCCTGGATTCATTTCAAGCCAGCCTGAGTCCATCACTCTATCCACTACATGACATGACAACACACTAGGCACTGATGTAGACAACAGTACCTGTGTGTATGAAGCCTCGTGGCACGGTGTTATACTGCGGTACTGCAAATCTTGGCTCACGACCCGAGTTCAGTCCCAGCGGGCTCAGGAGGGGGCTCAAGGCTGACGCAGCCTTCCATCCGGCCAAGGTGGGCACGCTGAGAAGGCCGCTGGCTGGGCCAGCGGGGCTTCCAGGAGGCAGATCAGCAGCAGCCCGCTTCGCAACAGGCAGAGCGCGCTCTCTCTTTCTCTCTCTCTCTCTCTCTCATTCTGTGGGTGTGCGCGCGCGCGTGCCTGTACATGCACTGGCTGGCTTGCCTTTACGTTGTCAATTGGGGGGGGGGGGATCAATCAGGGAGGAAACAGAGGAGAAATTGTTTGGAAATATATATTTCCTTGAGCATCAGAGCCGGCAGGTCAGAAGGACGGACGGACGGGAGGGAGGGACCAGCGGAGCTCAGACCTCGGGGGTGTTTCGGAGCGCCTCCTGCGCCTCTTTTAAGCGCCGGGACGAGCCCAGCCGCGCAGGACTCCGCTTCGTTGGCGGCTGGGCAGTCTTTCCCCACCCCGGTCCCCGCGCCCATCCCCTGCTGGAGCCGCCGGGAGGCAAGCAGGACGCGGGGGCCTTGAATGCATAATAGATCGATCTTTTCTGAAAGGGCACCTGTACGGAAATGTTTCCATTACAAGCAGGCAAACAAGCAGGAGAGCAACAAAGGCGCCGCGTATTTCCCTCTGCCTGCCTGAGTGTTTATGGAAAGCTACGTGCGAAGCAACCCCTGCACAGTGAGGAGGGAACCGGGGAAAACAGCACGTGGAGCCCCGCCACCAGCCCCGCTCGGCCATCTTAGCGGCGCCTAGTTCCGCGAGGAAAGGACCTGCCTGACGTGCCCGCTCTGCCCGCTGGCCCCGATTCAGTAAGAACATAAGAACAAGAACATAAGAACATAAGAAGAGCCATCCTGCTGGATCAGGCCAAAGACCCATCTAGTCCAGCTTCCTGTATCTCACAGGGGCCCCACCAGATGTGTTTGGGAGCGCATGAGACTAGATCTCTGTCTACTGATACCACTCCCCTGCATCTGGCCCTTGAAGTACCCCGGTTTTAATCCTGGAGATGACACATCTCCCTCATGGTTTGTCACCTGGGATGATGGACTTTTCCTCCAGGAATCTGTCCAACCCCCTTTTTGAAGGCATCCAGGGCAGATGCCATCACCACCTCCTGTGGCAGGGAGTTCCACAGGCTAACAGTCCTCCCTAAGGACTGTTGTGCAGGCCCTCGTGATATTGAGGATTGATTACTGTAATGCACTCTACATGGGGTTGCCCTTGACCCTTGTCCGGAGGCTGTAACGGGTCCAGAATGCGGCGGCCAGACTGGTGGTGGGTGCTCGTCGCTACGATCACATCACCCCAGTGCTGGCCCGCTTGCACTGGTTGCCCGTGGCCCTCCGGATAAGGTTCAAGGTCTTGGTTTTGGTTTTCAAAACCCTCCACGGCTTGGGCCCTGAATACCTGTCGGAGCGTATCTCCCAGAGGTCAACTGAGGCCAGACTCACACGGATGTCGCAGGTGCGCTCACTGCAGGTGCCCACTCCGAGGGAGGCGCGGAGGTCGGCCACCCGCAACCGCGCCTTCTCTGTTGTGGGTCCCTCCCTTTGGAACCATCTTCCTAGTGAGCTGCGCCTTGCATCGTCCCTGCCCGCCTTCCGAAAGGCATTGAAAACCTTGCTATTCAGAGAGGCATATGGCGACCTACCCTAACCTCCCCCCCCTTTTGATTGCTTGCTGGCTGCTGCTGTTATCCGCTTAACGCCCATTGTTCCATCCTGACCTATTGTTTTTATCTAGTGTTTTTATCTGATTTTATTATGTACACCGCCCAGAGTTCCATATTGGAAATGGGGCGGTATAGAAATGAGACAAATAAATAAATAATAAATAAATGAATAACAACCTGCTGGGTAAAAAAAAAATCTTTTGTCTGTTCTCACTCTCTCAGCCCTCAGTTTGAGTGGATGTCCCCTAGTTCTGCTATTTTGTGAGAGGGAGAAGAGCTTCCCTCCATCCACTTTACTCATGCCCTACATTATTTTGTATGTCTCAATCATATCCCCCCCTCAGGTGTCGTTTTTCCAGACTAAAGAGCCCCAAATGTTTTAGCCTTTCCTCATAAGGGAGGTGCCCCAGCCCAGGAATCATTTGAGTCGCTCTCTTCTGCACTTTTCCCAGTTCGACTATGTTCCACATTGTGGAAAAGTTCTGATAAAGTCAAATTTTGTGCCTTAAGATTGGGATTGGGGTTATAAATTGCCAATGCACCAATATAAATTGCCAATGCACCAATATAAATTGCCAATGCAGCATTGTTGGTTCATCAAAATTGCCACACTGAGTTAGTTTGTATTTCCTGATGTGAGAATTGCTAATGCTCATCCATCCTTATCAGTTCCACATACTGGTGCCTGCCTACTCCAGGGGAGGTCTTGTTCTTGTCCAAGTTTTAGGAGGGGACAGTGGATTTCATAGTCCTGGCAGAGAGGAATAGCTGTTAAATCCCTTAATTACATGGGGGGAAAGCTAGTACGTTTGGAGGTACGTACTCAATAAGGATCAACAGGTCCCCAGTCAAAACATGCTCAGACAACCCAGCATTACAACAACTTAAGCCACTACTCAGACACTTCTGGCCGTTCTCCAAGAGGGAGCTGTGGGTCCACTGGCCAAGGGGAGGAGGGGGCTCACCCCAGCTGCACCCAGCCCATTAGTTAACCCTGTGCACCTCCTTCCCCCTCAGGGGACTGTGCCCGGCTGGCCTGGTGGCTTGCTAGGCCAACGCTAGACGGTCTTGACACAGACTGAGAGGGCAAGTCTCTTGCTGGCCCAGAAGGGCAAAGTTAGGACTATCTGTGTCTGCATTCACATTCAAAGTTATGGCTACAGGCGTTGTGTTCTTAGTGTAACCCTTGAACTGCCTGAGTTTGGAGTATATGGATAAATAGAAAGGAAGGCTCCAAACTTACTTTAGCTCCAGCCAAGCTCTAGCTGGGCCCCAGCCGGGCGGGGCTTGATCAAGCTCCCAAGCACAGGCCATGGGAGACAGGTGTGGGATGTGGGTATTAGCAATTTAAGCAACAAATATAATATTTACTTGTGCTTGACACTGAGCAGTGCAGCAGTAGCGTGCAGATAAAATGTCAGTATTGATATAAAGTATTGCAGAGTTAAGTTATGAAGAGACAATGACAATGGATAGATTAAAAACTCATATATTCATATATACATCAAAAATATATACAGCATAACAACCAAGCAATATTTACAACAGACAAACAGAGTGTGGGGTTCTGTTCTCACCATAACAGACCAACCTAACAAATGGAAAGCTAGTGCTTTTTATACAGTTCAGTACCCATCAGATGTGAGTCATCACTAATTACAATCTGATGCAATCTGATACAATCATGATGCTATAAATTCTTTCACCTGTGCTTCATCACATAACATGCCTGTGATTACTTATCTCTTACACTTGTGAATTAACATCATGAGTCTGCAGAATCTAACTGCCTCCATTTTACAATTCTCTTTCCACTATCTGTTAAATATACATAACATATATTTTATCAACTTTTACATATCTTGACAGTGGGAACTGGTGGCTGGAGAATGACTGAAAGGCAGGATTCTGGCCTGTTCAATTCGGGGCCAGTGGGCTGTTTAAACCATCCAATGGCCAGCTTCAGGGATATCCAGGGGGTTTATATAAACAGGCCCTTGGGCCATTTTAGCAGTTGTTTTTTATCCCTATGCAACCTGTGCTTGTGTCATGGAATAAAGAGTTGAATTTTCACTTTGGGTGTTGTCTGGTTTTGATAGAGATGATTTTTAATATACTCTATAGTTTATAAGCTGTCATTGTAGATAAAATGACAGTATTCTGGTTCCATTATTAATTCAGCTCTGTGCCCCTTAATTCACCTCTCTCCCCCTCACGGAACTGTGGCACAAAGCACTACACTATTCCCCAAGCCTGTGTCATGAGATAACAGGCCATAAAACTACTGGACAAATACTTATCTGTGTGGGAAGGTCGCCAGTAAAAGGGGCCCCTGCGCAAGATAAGCCAGACATCCGTGCATCGATGAATCGATATAGAGCTGTCAAAGTGCTTTCGGGGGAAGAAGCGGAGAGTTCCGGGAACTGCATGACAGGGGGCGCTGAAGAACAAGATTAATAGTGTCCGGTGTGTGTTTCCCTTGATAAATGGTTGTAACAATGTGATAACTATGTGTCTTTTGAAGTTTTCTTTGTTCTTTGTGGGTGATTTACGGTGCCCAGATGTATCCTTGTTTTTTTCTGATAAAGGAGGGGTGTTGAAGAATGTTTCCTATAAAGACTGTAAAGTTTCTTTGCCTAATGCCCCAGTTTTCCGACTGCAAATTCGGCTGGGCGCCTTGCTGCAGCAAAATTAAAGTTTTTCTCCGTATCTTCGAACCTTGGTGTGATCTTTCAACTCTCGGCTCCCGTAATAGCGGCAAAGGTAATCCGCTGTGAGGCTTTCATCTGGGGGCTCGTCCGGGATTGCCCTCCCTTTTTGGAGAGAGGGGCCAAGCCAAGTGGCTCCGAACAGCCAGCGGTGGACGAAGAGCTCCAGTGCACACCTTTCCACTTGAAAAGGGGAACTTTTTCGTTCAACGTGGTGGCGGAGACGGTGCCGCTCGGGGAGAAAAACGTTGGCCGGCTGGAGAGGGAACCCCTTAAGAGATTTGGTAAGATATGGGACCGGTCCAGAGTGGGAAGAGAATTTGTCTCTAGTTTCTTAATTTTGGATTTGAGCCCCTGGTGTGTAAAAGGGTAACAGAACGACGGTTCTGAGGTTTTTGGGTAGGAGAAGAGCAGTGCGTGCTCTAACATCCCGTGTGAAATAAGTGAATTTGTTTGGTGTGGACAGCGGGAAGGAGCTCTCAGCTGTCAAAGTAGACTAGCGAAAAAAAGGTTTTTAATAGGTAGGGGGATCCAGACTAGGTTGGGAGGTGGTTTTGAAATGTGGGTGATTTGTGTGGCCACTGACCCAGTGAATGTGTGAGTGCGTGGAAGGTCAGGGTGTAGAATTCCCTTTGGCCGAGCGACGTCCGGGTTGTGCAGTTTCTGTTATGGGCGACCGTGCAGATCACAGCCAGTATCGAGTGTTGTGTGTATGAAAATTGTTTAAAGAGTTTAGGAGCGGGTCCAGTGGCTTTGTGTGGGAGAAATATAGGAAAATAGTTTAAATAAAATCATTAAAAATCATGGGGCAAAACTCCAGCAAACCCACAACTCCATTAGACTGCTTCCTTTTGAACTGGCATGCGGCCACCAAAAACTATGATTTTGGCATCAAAATGAAGAAGGAAAGAATGGAGACTTTATGTCAAGTTGAGTGGCCAATAATGCAGGTGGATTGGCCAGCTCAAGGGACTTTTAATGAGAGCATCATCAGGCAACTGTGGTTAAAAATTCTTAAGAACTGTCCCAAACACATTCCCTATATTGAGGTTTGGAAAGGAAATGTGAAGAAAAATCCCTTATGGATCCAATTCTGTAGAGAATTGCCACCACAGGCTAAGTTGTTAGCCCTGAAGAAAAAGGAGGCAGCTTTAGAAAGTCGCCCTGAAGATTATGATGTCTTTACCCCACCACCTCCTTATGCTACGGCCATCCCTCCAGGGAATCCAGTGGTCCCCCCTGCAGCATTACCTCCTCCAGGTCCAGCGCCCGCTTCCCCTCCAAAAGATGGTAATCTTCCCACACCTAAAGATCTTCCACAGTTAGGACCGTCTGGCAAGCTTCCAAAATATGAGCCTGAAGCAGGGAAAGGAACCCCCAAAATAGATGAAAAAGATGAGAAAGATGATGAGGAGAGTGAGGAGGAATTCCGCCACAGAATAAAAGGAAATATTGATTGGGGAGAAGCAGACCATCAAAGAGTGGCCGATTTAATTAAGAAGTATCGGGAATCAGTGATGGAAGTAGGAAATTTTGCATTAGAAGCGGCAGGAGAACGAAATTAGGCAAAAAGACAGCGATATCTCTTAAGGGCATACGATGCAGCAAGGAGGCATGAGGAATTTCTTGAGAATAAGAGGATTGAGGAGCAGGCAAAAGTCATGCCTTTAAGGCGAGTGTACGACCCCTTGCCCCAAAATCAGCAGAGTCCCCGCACATATTCGATGCAGCACGTCCCGTTTACATCAAGTGACATTATAAATTGGAAGAATACACTGCCAAGTTTAGAAGACGACCCTGATAAGAACTTTGAAACTATGTCTAGTATTTTTAATGTATATATGCCCACTTATGAAGACGTGCAGCACCTAGTGAGAGGTTTATTTAATTCAGAAGAAACTCGGAAGATTTTCGAGGAGGCTAGGAAATCCCGTATAGCTTTAGGAGACACTCCTGCACAAGCAGAAGCCGCTGTTCCAACAAACACGGCACCCGATTGGGACTATAATGCAGATGCAGGGCACACTGCTTTAAGAAATTACCACACAGCAATACTTCAGGGCATCAGAGCAGCTGGCAGGAAAAAGATTAATATGTCAAAAGTGAACGATGTAGTTCAAAAGCAAGATGAATCACCAGGAGCTTTTCTGGACAGATTGTATCAGGCATTTAGAAGATACACTCCCATTAATCCTGAGGATCCTGGAATGGAGAATATAATGAAGACAGTTTTTGTAGCTCAGTCTGCTCCAGATATTCGAAAAAGAATTCAGAAAGAGGCTAATTTTATGGGACAAACATTGCAGTGGATGCTTCAATTGACGCAAACCAAATTCAATAACAGGGAGGAAGATCAAAGCTGTCCAAAGAGTAAAGGACAGACTAAGAAAGTGATGGCTCTGAATCAGGTCCCTGAGCCCCGCAATTTTAATGCCCCAGGGAACCGGCGTGGGCCACTGTTAAAAAATCAATGTGCACTATGTGGACAGACTGGACATTGGCGTAAGGATTGTTACAGGAACCCCGAAAATCAAAGGCGAGGAGGCTTTAATCAGGGTCCACGCCGTCCCTGGCAGCCGCCGGCTTTTGAAAGATATTCAGCGCCCGCTTCGTCCGGCTTTAATCAGCCAGGAAATCGACAGCCAGCGCCTGGCCCCTTTAATTACCAACAACAGAGGAATTCCCAGGTTAATCAAGGACAAGATAGTCAATTTCAGCCTGCGAGTCAAAATCAAGCGCAGTCAGCTCAGGCTCAGCAAGCACCCCAAAGAGGGCAGGGTCCAGCCTGGACCCCACCATATCAGAGCATGATGGTTCTGGAAGAAGATGTCCCTTATTGAAAAGGACAGGGCTTTTGTTCCCGTGAGCCCTTGGTCAGTGTTCAAACCGGGAACGAATCTGTCAAATTTCTTGTGGATATGGGAGCCAGTCATTCAGTGATTCCTCAGCTTGTCAAACCTATAGACAGGACTCTTTCAATTAGTGTAATGGGAGCCACAGGAAAGGCGCAGCGCGCTTATTTTATGCAGCCTGTGCAGTGCAAACTAGGGGGTCAGATTGTCCAGCACAAATTTTTACACATGCCAGATTGCCCAATTCCTTTGATGGGACGAGACTTGCTGTTTAAATTAGGAGCTCAAATCACCTTTTCCCCCAAGGGAGAAATTCATTTGACAACTGACAGCAAGGAACCAGAGGGAGAAATGTGTTTAGAATATCCCCTGAGAGAAAGGTGGCGTTTAATGGTGGTTCAAGAGGAGCCAGTGCAGCTATCTCAAGATTTCCTGGACAGAGTTAATCCTGAGGTGTGGGCAGAAGATAATCCCCCAGGCATGGCACAAAACATTCCTCCCATAGTTGTTCAACTCAAGCCATTTGCAGGTCCAGTCTCAGTGCCACAATATCCCATTGGGAAAGTTGCAGCAGAAGGAATTTGGGTCCACCTTAAGAGATTAATAGATCATGGCATCCTTGTTCCGTGTCAGTCACAATGGAACACCCCTTTGTTGCCGGTTCGAAAGCCGGATGGGACATTTCGCCCGGTGCAGGACCTCCGTTTGGTGAATGAGGCTATCAAACCTCTTCATCAGAATGTCCCGAACCCCTACACAATTCTGAGCTTGATACCACCAGAAGCAGCTTATTTCACAGTTTTAGACTTGAAGGATGCATATTTCTGTTGCCGGTTAGCGCCGCAGAGTCAGCATATCTTTGCTTTTCAATGGGAAGACCCCCAAACTGGCACAAAAACTCAATTCAGGTGGACGCGTTTGCCACAGGGGTTCCGAAATTCAAGTACGTTATTTGGGGGGGCCCTGGCATCAGACCTTGCCAACTTCCCCCGAAAACCTGGCCAAATAGTCCTGCAATATGTAGATGACATTTTGGCGGGAGCGGAAACCAAAGAAGGTTGTGAGCAGCTCACGATTGATCTCTTGAATCATTTAGCAGCAGCGGGTTATAGAGTAACCAGGAAGAAAGCTCAAATTTGTCAAAAAACAGTAAGGTATTTAGGTTTTGACATTTCTCAGCAAAGGCGCCAACTTCGCAATGAGCGGAAGCATTCAATTATTCAAATCCCTGAACCAAGAAATAGGAGAGAACTCAGAGGATTTTTGGGAGCAGCAGGGTTCTGTCGAATTTGGATTCCAAATTTCAGCCGTCTAGCAAAACCTCTGCATTTAGCAATAAGAGGAAAAGAAAGTGATGAGTTCCTGTGGGGTCCAGAACAAAGAGAGAGCTTCAAAGCAATTAAACAGGCTTTAGTAGAGGCGCCCACTCTCGGTCTCCCGAATCCAAACAAGCCTTTTAACTTGTATGTTGATGAAGAAAATGGAGTGGCAAAAGGAGTTCTGTGTCAGAAATTAGGAAGTTGCCAGCAACCAGTAGCTTATCTGTCAGAGACATTGACCCCAACGGAGCAAGGACTCCCGTCCTGCATGCGAGGAGTGGTAGCACTGGCAGCACTTTTAAAGAAAGCGGATAAGTTTACTTTCGGACAAACCACAAATTGTATTACAAAGCATGCAATTCTGCCTTTATTAGATGCAAAAGGAGGTTATCACTTGTCCCAGACTGCCATGATGAAGTGTCAAAAATTGTTTTCAAGGGCTGGTCTTCCATTTCAAACAACAGAGGGCTTAAACCCAGCGACCCTCCTCCCAATTAGTGACCAACCGACCACCCATGACTGTATACAGACATTAGATGAAGTATATTCATCCTGACCAGATCTTCGTGATGCCCCTCACCCACAGTGGAGGACTTGGTTCGTGGATGGTAGTAGCTCAGTGATTGATGGAAAAAGACAGGCAGGATATGCCATTGTGGAATTAGAAGACACTGTGATCGAAGCTAAGCAATTGCCCCCAGGAACTTCAGCTCAAATAGCTGAACTGATAGCTCTCACCAGGGCACTAGAATTGTCAGAAGGAGAAAGCATTAATATTTATACGGATTCCAAGTATGCATTTCTTACACTTCATGCACATGGGGCACTTTGGAAGGAACGAGGTCTTCTTACTTCCGAGGGGACATCAGTAGCACACCCTGATATTTTGTTGCAACTTTTAGATGCTGTTTGGAAACCCAAAGAGGTGGCAGTCATTCATTGTCATGGGCATAAGATCGGTCCAGGACTTGAAGCAAGAGGGAATAGGTTGGCAGATCGCATTGCCAAGCAAGAAGCCCAGGGTGCAGTTGAGATGCAACTTAGTCTCATTCCAATAGACATTTTGCCACCAGAACCACCACGTTATTCGTCCGCTGAGGATGAATTTGCAGAGGAACAGGAGTTTGACAGGACGCCAGAGGGCTGGTACAAATTGCCAAGTGGACAATTGTGGGTTCCAGAGAGCTTATCTCGTCAGGTAGTTCAAAGTCATCATGACAGCACTCACCAAGGTCCCGAAGTGGCTTACCAACATTTGAGTCCATATCTGTATATAGCCAAGCTTCGACAGTTAGCTTCAAATATTTCACACAGATGTGTCACCTGTCAAAGGAACAACCCTAGAACTGGACCCTTGCCACCTCCAGGAATTCAATATAGTGGGAAAGAGCCCTTTGAGGATATGCAGTTGGACTTTACAGAATTGCCAAGATGTGGACTTTACCGTTACATGCTTGTGTTAGTGTGTACATTTTCAGGATGGGCAGAGGCTTTTCCAACAAAGACTGAAAAAGCTAGTGAAGTGGTTCGATGCCTTTTGCGGGATCATATCCCGAGGCACGGGAAACCCCGGGCCAGGGTTTATCCACCATGTTCTGCAAGGACTGGCTAGGGCACTGCACGTCAAATGGAATTTACATACAGCATACCGGCCCCAGAGTTCGGGACGAGTAGAGAGGATGAACAGGACTTTGAAGAGTCATTTGTCTAAACTTACACAAGAAACAGGCAAGAGTTGGGTGGAAATGCTACCCATTGCTCTTTTTAGAAGCAGAACCACCCCTTCAAGCCAATCAGGCATTTCCCCATTTGAACTTGTATATGGCAGGCCAGTTCCGATTTCATGTGGCTTGCGTCCAGAGAGTGTAGCTTCTTTGACACATGCTAAATATCTTCAGATGCTTGGCCGATCTCTTTCTTCCTTACACAGGTGGACTCTTGGACGACTGCCCGTGGTTCTACAGGAGCCTCTTCACCGCTTTGAACCGGGAAATTCGGTCTGGATCAAAGATTGGAACCAACAGCCTCTGCGCCCAAGGTGGAAAGGTCCCTTCACGGTGCTACTATCAACACCAACAGCTGTCAAGATCTCCGAAGTGAGTGCCTGGATCCACCATACCCGCGTGAAACGAGCCGCCCCAGCGAGCGAAGGAGAAGAGTGGACAGTTCGCACTAACCCCGATGACAGCTTGAAGCTGACCTTCAAGAAAGTTACTTCAGACATAGAGAAGTCAAAGTAAAATATTGGCTTCCTATGTGCGTGGTGAGAGGTTTCTTCAACAAGAAAACTTGACTTTTTCCTTTCAGCTTTTGAATTTCCCGCCTTCTAAACTCGTCCCTCTTACAAGAAGAGGAGGGAGAAGTCTCAATAAGAAGGCGAGCGATTTGGTTTAGCTGAAAAGCTAGGGCAACATTTTGTGCGAGACTGTGTTTTAAAAGTGCCCTATTTCTTCTTTCCTTGGAGCTGAACAGTGTTTTCCTATTAATTTCCTTGGAAGAATTGCAGCGAGCGAGACAGCACGCCGGTAGCGCAGCAGCTGTCAAAGAGCGTTCTACGGGCTGTCAACGAACGTTCCATGAGCTGTCAAAAGCTCCGCAGCTGTCAGAACTCTTAAAGGGACCTGAACATTTTTGTGGGTTGACATCCCAAACTGGGGTTTGGTTCATTATTTCGTCAATATATGCATTGAGAGCGGTATTAATTTGTCATAATTGGAAGCGAAAGTTATATGAGATGCCTAAATCAGTAGAAATGGTTGTTCTTCTGTTTCTGATGCCAATTTGTTCAGCTATCAAGCCTGAGGGTATAGAAGAATGCACCCCATGTATTATAGCTGCTAGTCAAGGTAATAGAGTAGTGAATACTCTGGTATATTATACTCAGAAGCCATCAGAGTGCAAACAAGCTGGAACCACATGTCTGAATCAAGACATGATGTATCACTTATGTGAAAGTAAATCTGGAGACTATCTTTGTTACAGGCCTGAAGTTCCAGTCAAATTTAATTATACAGTGTGGGCTGGAATGGCCAGAACTAAGGAGCCCAGAAGGGACAACCCAGAAGGTGGTGGACTCTTATATTATGTGAATCCCACTGTTGTGTTAAAACATAGTGGCAGACAGGCAGTAATATGGTTCAATGCCTGTGATGCCCTAGGAAAAGGTATGGGAATTCGTTGTGGATCTAAAGCATGGGCAAATGCATATAGATCTGAACATAAGTATTTGTGCTACCCCCATGAAGGTGCCAAAGCAGGCAACCCTGAAGTTTGGGCACCATGTGGGTCAAACAAATTATGTTCAGGATGGGGATGTGTGTGTGCCTATACAGCAGGAGGCTATCCAGGTTGTCCTCATCTCTCACAGTTCAGGAGAATAGGAGGAAACAATGTTAGTCTGGTAATTAGTGACACACATCCCTCTGTGCAAGTGTATGGTTTTGGAATTGATGGGCCTGGCAGAGATCCAGTCACCTATTTGACAATTACTCGCACAGAGGTAAGGGATGGAGAAAAGAAAAGCCATTCCTGGTCAGTAGAAAATGCAGTGGAAAAATTGAAGCAGAATCCTTTTGAAATTTCTCAGCATGCCAAAAATTTATTTTTGGAAATGGCTCAGTCAATAGCCACAGAATTAGGAGTCACAAATTGTTATGTTTGTGGGGGGACAAATTTTGGTGAGGACTGGCCTTGGGAAGCAATGGAGATTTCTCCACAGTTGTATAATAACATGTCAAAAATTGGCAATGTCACCAAGAGAACCCAGTCTCAGAACATGACATGGACTATCACATCTCAGTTAGTGGGTCGTGTCTGCTTTTCCCAAAATGGTTCCATTCCAGTGGGCTATTTGACCTGCATAGGGACCTGGGAAAATGGTATCTGGACCTCACCATCCAATGCTCCACAACCAGAGAAGTTTAATGTCACCTTTCTGCCATACACATACTCAGCATCTTTGGAGCAATGGAAAGCTCCTATGAATATGTATTGGGTTTGTGGAAATATGGCTTATGAATATTTGCCTCATTCATGGTCTGGCTCTTGTGTGCTGGGATTCATAAAACCATCATTCTTTCTAGTCCCAATAGAAACACAGCAGTATTTGGCTGCCCCAGTGTATGGCCCTTTAAACAGGAAAAAGCGTGATGATACCCCGTTTGCAGGGTTTCCGTGCAAGAACCCAGAGGAATATGAAGGGGATGTATGGGACTCTCAGAGAATTGTTTGTGTTTATGGTCCAGCCACTTGGGCTCAAGATGGTTCATGGGGATATCGAACTCCCATCTACATGCTTAACAAAATAATTAGATTGCAAGCAGTTTTGGATTTGGCGGGCCAGCGCATTACTACAGCACTTACCACTATAGCAGAAGTGACAGATCAATTAAGAACAGCTGTTTATCAAAACAGGCTCGCTCTGGATTATTTATTAGCTTCTGAGAATGGCGTGTGTGGAAAATTTAATTTAACGAACTGCTATCTAAAAATTGATCCCGTGGGTAAGGTTGTGACTCAGCTTGCCACGGAAATTAAACAGTTAACTTTTAATCCGACGCAAGAGTGGAAGGGTATGCAGTGGCAGTGGTTAAATGATTTCATGCCACAAACCTGGATGAAAACATTAGCAAGTTTATTAATTGCTCCTTTATGTCTTCTTTTATTTGCCTTGATATGTATTCCTTGTTTGTTGCGGTTCGTGCAGTCGACTGTTTCAAAGGTAGTAGAGAAGACAACTGCCCCTAAGCTGATTGCAGTGTTGCAAGATTATGAAGCCCTTCAGAAGGACGACTCTAAATGAGTGTCCTTTCAGAAGAGGAGGGGATGATAGAGATGATTTTTAATATACTCTATAGTTTATAAGCTGTCATTGTAGATAAAATGACAGTATTCTGGTTCCATTATTAATTCAGCTCTGCGCCCCTTAATTCACCTCTCTCCCCCTCACGGAACTGTGGCACAAAGCACTACACTATTCCCCAAGCCTGTGTCGTGAGATAACAGGCCATAAAACTACTGGACAAATACTTATCTGTGTGGGAAGATCGCCAGTAAAAGGGGCCCCTGCGCAAGATAAGCCAGACATCCATGCATCGATGTATCGATATAGAGCTGTCAAAGCGCTTTCGGGGGAAGAAGCGGAGAGTTCCGGGAACTGCATGACAGGGGGCGCTGAAGAACAAGATTAATAGTGTCCGGTGTGTGTTTCCCTTGATAAATGGTTGTAACAATGTGATAACTATGTGTCTTTTGAAGTTTTCTTTGTTCTTTGTGGGTGATTTACGGTGCCCAGATGTATCCTTGTTTTTTTCTGATAAAGAAGGGGTGTTGGAGAATGTATCCTATAAAGACTGTAAAAGTTTTCATGTTCTTTGCCCCAGTTTTCCGACTGCAAAATTCGGCTGGGCACCTTGCTGCAGCAAAATTAAAGTTTTTCTCTGTATCTTTGAACCTTGGCGTGATCTTTCAACTCTCGGCTCCCGTAATAGCGGCAAAGGTAATCTGGGGTGAGGCTTTCAGTTTCATCAGACCTGCTATATAACAACAGGGGAATTGCACAGCTTTTAACTTTGGCAACAGAGAAACTGTCCAAGAGTTTGTTTTACTTGATTCAGTCATCAACCCAAGTGGGCTGCTGTCGGATTTTGAGCCCGAAGAAGAAGGTGGAGAAGACGGGTTGGGCAGCAATGAAGGAGTTGGAGAAGATTGTCAAGTGTCATCAGGGTGTGTCCCTGGAGGCCAGGACCAAGGCCACCCACACCCGGCTATTCTCGATCTCCACAAATGGGTGCCGGAGCTGGACAGTTGAGAAAGCTGGCAGGGAAATTGTTTATTCATTTCTAATGTGATGTTAACTGTTATTTGCTTGTGTATTTCATTTGTGATTTGTATTACTTTGGAGTGGGTCCCTGACCATCTGAGATCCCATGGAACCTGCCGGGTGCCCAATTAGGGTGGTGTCGGGCCGCGGGAGGTATGCTCTGGGTCGGCGGGCTGATCGGATTAGGAGAACTTGGGACAGACAATTATTGCCTGTCCCCCGTTCTGACCCGTCGGCTCACCGCCAAATGGCAGAGATCCAATCCGTCTGTTCCCCCTCCGGCCTGTCCTGTCTGCTGATCAATGCCAGGTCGGTACATAATAAAACCTCACTCATCCACGATTTGATCGTGGATGAGCGTGCCGACCTGGCTTTCCTCACGGAGACCTGGGTGGGCGAGGGGGGTGGGGCTTCTCTCGCCCTTCTCTGCCCCCAGGGTTACCGTGTGCAGCAATTGGGCAGGTCGGAGGGGCGGGGGGGGTGGCTTTAGTCTACAGGGAATCTTTTAATGTCAGCAGATCCGCGACGTTGGTGAGTCCAGGTTTGGAATGTCTCCACCTTATGGTGGGCCAGAGGGACAGGTTTGGGGTAGTGCTTGTGTACCGTGCTCCCCGCGACCCTGCACTCTCCCTTCCAGAGCTCTCTGAGTTCATCTCGGCGGCACTGTTGAGGTCTCCGCGCCTGCTGGTGGTGGGGGACTTCAACGTGCACGCCGAGGGTGGGCTGTCTGGAGTAGCTCTGGAATTCATGGAGACCATGGCCTCCATGAACCTGTCCCAATTAGTCATCGGCCCTACCCATAAGGGTGGACACACCCTGGACCTGGTTTTTGCCTCTACATCGCGGGGTTTTGATCTGGGGGTCGGGAGGTTGTTGGCCCAGTCCGTGTCATGGTCAGATCATTATCTGCTGACTTTCTCTGTTGCCGCAGTCACCCAGCCCTGCGGGGAGCCGGGCCCTTCCATCTGGGCCCGCCCCCGGGGACTCCTGGACCCTGTGCGGTTCTCGGAGGCCCTCGGGGGTGTTCCAGACGGCTTGGATGACGATCCGGCCGACTCCCTGGTCCAACGGTGGTTTGAGGAGGTGACTGGGGTAGTTGACCGGATCGCCCCCAAGCGCCTGATCCGATGCCGAGCCCGTCCGGCCCCTTGGTTTACCGAGGAGCTGCGGGCGATGAAGCAGGAGAGGAGAAGGCTAGAGAGCAGATGGCGGAACGCTCGGACGGCTCAGAATTGGGCTGCGGTTAAGGCGTCGACCGGTCGCTATTCCCACTCGATAAGGGCGGCCAGGAGATCATTCGTCGCCCTGAGAATTGGTGAGGCCTCGGATCGCCAGGTGGAATTGTTCCGGGTGGTCCGGGACCTCACCAATCCCGGTCCGCCAGGGCCTCCTCCTAGTGATTTCACTAGCGAGTCTTTCGCAGCCTTTTAAATCTAAGATAGAGGCCGTCCGTTCCGAGCTGGACGCTGGTTGCACTGGCCTAGCCCCTGAGGTGGCTGGTGTCGGGCCGCCTCGGTCGCCTCGGTTTGTTGAGTTTGGGGCCGTTACATCTGTGGATGCTTCCAGGGCCCTGGGACATTGCAGGCCTGCGGCCTCTCCGTTCGACCCTTGCCCTTCCTGGCTGATTAAGACCGCAGGGGGGAGCATGCCGAAATGGGCTTCACTTATCGCCTCGGCCTCCTTCAGAGACGGGATTTTTCCCAGTCTTCTGAAGGAGACGGTGGTGAAGCCCATTATTAAAAAACCCAGCTTGGCTGTGGACGATCTGTCCAACTATCGCCCCATAGCCAATGTTCCCTTTTTGGGCAAGGTGATTGAGCGAGTCGCCGCCCTGCGTCTCCGGTCGTTCCTGGAGGAGAACCATGTCCTGGATCCCTTCCAGTCCGGGTTCAGGCCGCGTCACGGGACCGAGACGGCCCTGGTCGCGCTGCATGATGATCTGTTGAGGAGGGCTGAAAGGGGTTGCTCTACCCTGCTGGTCCTTCTCGACCTGTCAGCGGCTTTTGATACCGTCGACCACGGTATCCTGCTGGAGCGGCTCTCGGAGGTGGGGATTGGGGGCCAGGCCTTGTGCTGGCTCCGATCCTTCCTTGAGGGCCGCACCCAGCGAGTGAGCTTGGGGGGTGAGTTGTCGGCTCCCTGGACACTCTCTTGTGGGGTGCCTCAGGGGTCGTCGCTCTCCCCAATGCTCCTTAACCTCTATATGAAGCCGCTGGCTGAGATCATCCGGAGTTATGGAGTCTGCAGTCATCAGTACGCTGATGACACGCAGCTCTATCTCTCCTTTTCCACCGATGCAGTGGAGGCCGTTCGGACCCTTGACCGTTGCCTGGCTGCGGTTCTGGACTGGACCAGGACCCACAGGCTCAGGCTCAACCCTGGCAAGACCGAGGTTATGTTCTTCGGGGGTACCTCGGAGGGGTATTGTGGCCCTCTTCCCAGTCTGGGCGGGTCCGCCCTCCAGCTGGCGCAAAGAGTGAGGAATCTGGGCGTCGTCCTGGACCCGGATCTGACCCTGGAATCCCAGGTGTCAGCCGTGGTCAGGTCGGCCTTTTACCATCTAAGGCTTATCGCCCAGATTCGCCCATACCTCGATGAGGGCTCCTTGAGGACTGTGGTACAGGCACTGGTCATGTCGAGGCTAGACTACTGCAACGCTCTTTACATGGGGCTCCCCTTGAACATTGTCCGGTGATTGCAGCGGGTCCAGAATGCGGCGGCCAGGCTGGTGGTTGGCGCGCGCCGTTTTGACCGCGTCACCCCCATCCTGGCTCGCCTGCACTGGTTACCCGTTGCCTCCCGGATAAGGTTCAAGGTGTTGGTTTTGGTTTACAAAACCCTCCATGGCTTGGCCCCTGCCTGTTTGGTGGAGCGTCTCTCCCGACAATCAGATCTAGCCCGACCCACCCGCTCCTCGATGGCCCTTTCACTGAGGATTGTCGCCCCGAGGGAGGCCCGTAAAACAAGAACTCGAGGTCGGGCCTTCTCGGTGGTGGCACCAACTATGTGGAATAAGCTTCCCGGTGAATTACGGCTGGCTCCCTCGCTGGTGTCATTTAGGAAAAACCTAAAGACCTATCTTTTCCGTGACACCTTTGGTGATCTCTAGGGATCCAATTGTTTTGTCCTGTTTCTTCTTTATCCCGCCGAGTTCTTTATTCTTGGATACTATTGTTTTAAGTTACAGTATTGACTTATTGTTTTATCTTTACTGTTGTAAACCGCCCTGAGTCCTTTTTATGGGAAATAGAGCGGTATATAAGTGTAATAAATAAATAAATAAATGTCGGAGGAGAGCTTTCTGCCAGAAAGACCAACGGGTGGGTCCTAGATCAAATCAAGCCTGAGCTATCCCTGAAGGTCAAAATGTTGGATCGGAGGCTGTCCTCCTTTGGGCACCTCATGAGAAAGCAGGATTTGCTGGGCAAGAGAATGACTGTTGGGAAAGGTGGAAGGCAACAGCAGGAAAAGAGGAAGGCCACCAAACATGAGGGGTCTTCCTAGAGGAGGCTTCTGTTCGCATGAGCTGAGCAGGACATGCCGGAGATAAACGTTCATTCATGATCTCAGAGGCCGCCTGTCTCCCAGAAGGCAAGAGCCATGGCATTGGAAGGGGCCTCTCAGACCACACCCCCCCCCGCGCAAGGCAGGGGTCCACACCTCGAAGCAGGTCTCTTGCAGGTGGTCGTCCAATTCTCTCTCTCTCTCTCTCTTTAAACTATATTTTATTCATCTTCTATGGGGAAAAATATGTATGTGATATTTGTTACACATCGTGTTACATGAGTTTCCGTCATTATTATGTTACGACCAGCTTACTCTTATTCTTTGTTTCTTTTTTCTAGCCATTGATAAAACAGATTCCATACTTGGCAATATCGCGAGTCCTCTTTTTCCTTGATTCTCGTTATTGTCATGTCAGTTGTCCAGTTTTCTCTCGAAGGCCTCCAGTGCTGGAGCACTCCCAACCACCACCACCACCACCTCTGGAGGAAGTCCTGGCTCCATCCTCCCCTTCTGCTTCCTTCAATGTTTCCCAGCGGGATTGTCACTTGAGCAGGTCCCTTATTCTCGCAATGTGCTCCATGTACAAAGGCCTCAATTCAGTCAATTTTGCTTCCAGAGAGAGTTCAGGCTTGATTTGATCTCGTGTGCCCTTATGTGCCTTTCACGGTATTTGTAAAGCTCTCTCCTCCAGCATCGCATGAGTCACTTTCCCCCTCCTTGCCTGCCTCTTCATTGTCCAGCTTGCACCCTCTTCCTTACCTAGGAATTGGGCGATCAGGAGGCGCAAACTGGATGGCTCCCTTAACCCTTTTCCTCCCAGCTGCTGGAGCCTCCTGCAGACAAGGATGGCTGAACACTGCCTCCGCTTCCCTTAACGGCTTGCTGTTTTCTCCTGGCAGCCACTGAGCCTGTCTCCCCCTTGGCCACTGGGCTGCAGAGGTGCTTTGAAAGCTACATGCTAAGTGGCACAAAAGCCTTCCCTGAATAGGCTGGCATGTTATCACTTTGATCAGACTGAGGCATAGAATGGTGTGGCTTGAAGAAACCACAAGGTCAACAAAACTGACCCCATGCAGAAGCAGGAAATCCACCCAAAGCAACATAAGAACATAAGAACAGCCTTGCTGGAACAGGCCATCACAGCCCATCCAGTCCAAAGTTGTCTCACACTGCGGCTCACTATTTGCTTAAGGGTATTCCCAAGCAGATGTCTTCGGCTGCTTACGATTTCCTGCAAATGACATTGAGAGATATCCTGCCTATCTCTCCAACTTGGAGGTTGTCCTTAAGCAGGCATGTCCAAAGTCTGGCCCTCCAGATGTTTTTGGACCACAACTCCCACAGTCCTTTCCCATTGGAAATACAGGCTTGGAATTCTTGGAGTTGTGGTCCAAAACATCAGGAGGGCCAAAGTTTGGACATGCCTGGTCCTTAGGCATCCATAATGATAGCCATCCAACCTCCAGTTTTAAAACTGCCAGTGAAACGGTATCTGGCCCTTCCCCAGGCAGTCTGCTGCTCTTCTGTCAAACTGATCCTGCGGTTGGGAGGTTCTGAGTAATGTTTAGGCAAAACCTCCTTTCTCACAATTTGAACCCATTCCTTGGAGTCCTGCCTTCAGTCACCTCTCAGATAAGCTGCTCTTAGGATAGGAGGCTTGTGTACATGGTTTCTTTGCCTGCTCATGGCTCCTGCTGAGTTGGGGACATGACATTTTTGAGAAGTTCAGTCCATGGCAGCCCATCATGGTGACTCTGTGTGCTGTTCTCTAATCACCCTTTGGAAAACACTTCCTGACATGGGACCTGACCTGACTTGGAGACACCTGTACAGCTGCCTTCAGAAGATATGCTGTGCTTCTAGCGATGCCAGGAGAAGGGGACCTGTGGTCGGTGGGGGCAAGGGCCCCGACTCAAGGGCAGAGGACTCACGTCCCATGCAGAAGATCTCAGGAGCATGGAATCCTGGAGCTGTGGAGTTGGAAGGGACTGCAAGGGTCATCTAGCCCTACCCCCTGCCACACCTACAAACATCCCTGGCAGGTGGCCTTCCATCCTCTGCTTAAAAGCCTCCAGGGAAAGAGTGCCCACCCACCACTCCCAGGAAGCCCTTTCTTCTGCCCAATAACTTCTCTTATGGTCAAGAAGCTCTTCACAATCCTGTATTTGCTTGGAATTCTGCTTCTTGTTATTTGAACCCGTGGCTTAGATCCTAACGGATGGAGCAGCAGAAGACCCCTGGCTCCATTTTCATGTGACAGGCCTTCAGATGTTTGCCAGTAGAGCTGTCCATTACACCACCACCACCCCGTCTTCTCTTCTCCAGATGGAAGGTACCCCCTTGCCTGTTCCTCATTGCTCCCCTGGGAGAGCCATGTGCCTGGGGGTGCCCTGGTGCCAGCCTCTGGAAAGAGACATGAGGAAGGTGGCCCTGGGAGCTCCCCAGGGAGCTGATGATGATGATGATGATGCTGCTGCTGCTGCTGCTGCTGCCTGATCATGGAGGTGGCCCCTCTGGGGCCAAAAGCAGCTGGCGTGAAAACAGGGGACTCAGCAGCCAACCTCCTGTTGGGGCACTTCTGTTGCATACACAGGCTTGTTATGCCCTCGGCTAGCCTTTGGTGCCACTTGCGCAGGAGAGCACAATTCCTGGGCACAGGCACCAAATCCCGACAAGGCAACTGCCGCCTTGGCTCCCTGGAGGCTAGGGAATTACTGGAGGAAAGGCAGACGAGTTGCGCTGGGGGGTGGGGGGTGGGGGTGGAGAATTGCTCACAGGATTCCAGCCAGGCTACGACCGCTTCTGCTGTCCCTTGCTAGGCAGAAAATGAAGCCCCCCCCACACACACACCAACCCTTGCAATGCCTCCCATTGTTGTCCCCTTCTTCCCCCGTGGGTCAGACTGAGGCCTCCTGAGGGTAAATGTGCCTGGCCCTTAAAAGATGCAAACAGGATGAGCTGTGGGAGGGAGGGAAGACAAGGAGCAGGAGGGTCCTGCTGGTGGGCAGGAGATAGAAACCCACCCACCCCGCACACACCCCCCACACAATTCCTGATAAAACCTAGGTGGGTGATATTTCCACCCCACCCACCCCCACCCCCCACAAATGCCAGCTTCAGAGGGGAGGTTTTCATCAGGATGGCAGAGAGGAGGGGGGGTCTGCTTTCCCCCTGTGCATTTGCCACTCTTCCACTGATTATCAGCCCCCTTCCAGCAAATGCTGTTTGCTTTTTTCATTCCACTGAAAAAATGCTTATTAAATGTTTCAGTGGTTGAGAATCATGTGTGGTTTGGCCCAGAGCTGCAGGGCAGACTGTGGTAGGTAAATGTTTGGCTTTCTGTTAAGCCTTGAATACTGACTGTTATCAAAGCCTTGGAGGACTCTTGCAGTCCTGAGATAAAAGGGCAGGACCTGGGGAATTTGTGAGTGAGTGAAATCCAGAAACCAACACAATTGGCAGGAAGAAAGAGGGTGTGGGGATCCCTGGGAAGTGTCACACCAACGCAGGCCATATTAAAGTGGGGAGGGGGGAGGGGGGCTTGGGGGGGAAAGGGGAGGGAACAAGGACAAAGCATTGTGGAACTCCAATGGCCTTCTCCCAAACGGGAAAGGTTTCTGGGATGTTACAGTAGAAGGCCACAGTTAGCAAAAACATTTTCATCCTTCAAGCCTGCCTTAAAAGACATTTTGTTGCTAAACAAGGAAAAAGAAGCAGTTCCTTCCTTCCTTCCTTCCTTCCTTCCTTCCTTCCTTCCTTCCTTCCTTCTTCCTTCCTTCCTTCCTTCCTTCCTTCCTCCCTCCCTTCCTTCCTCCCCCCTTCCTTCCTTCTTTCCTTCCTTCTTTTCTTCCTTCCTTCCTTCCTTCCTTCCTCCCTTCCTTCTTTCCTTCCTTCCTTCCTTCCTTCCTTCCTTCCTTCCTTCCTTCTTTCCTTCCTTCCTCCCTCCCTTCCTCCCTTCCTTCCTTCCTTCCTTCCTTCCTTCCTTCCCTTCCTTCCTTCCTTCCTTCCTTCCTTCCTTCCTTCCTTCCTTCCTTCCTTCCTTCCTTCCTTCCTTCCTTCCTTCCTTCCTTCCTTCCTCCCTCCCTCCCTCCCTCCCTTCCTTCCTTCCTTCCTTCCTTCCTTCCTTCCTTCCTCCCTCCCTCCCTTCCTTCCTTCCTTCCTTCCTTCCTTCCTTCCTTCCTTCCTTCTGGGGAATGGGGTGGGGAGGTAGGGGGAGAAAGAAATGAAGACAGGTGGCAAGGATGCTTTCCAGCCCTTGACAGCTCCTGGGAACTCCCCAGAGGCTCTGAGGCCGTTTGGCGCTGGCTTGGTTCCTGCCAGCCCACTTCTGCTGGTGCCTCGTGTTCTGGCATCCTCCCCTGCTCTGTCTCCAGGGCTCCGTGTGGATTACAGCCCCAGTGACATTGAAGGGTTATTATTATTATTGTGATGGACCTCTGCTTCCAAAGGGCCTCTGAGCAGGACTGGGGAAAGGCAGAGGAGGCAGAGGAGGCAGGTGTCTGTTCACAACTGACCCCCAGTCTCCATGGGGATGCCAGCACAGGGCGTTAGCTGGAGGAAGAGGCATCGAAGGAGAGCAGGCACCAGCCAGGTTTTGGGAGTGGGGGTGGGGCCGTGTCTCTGCAAGCCATCCTTAAGACGGGGGGGGGGAACTGTTTAAAGGGGGGGAGAGGGAAAAGCCCTCGCCCCCCCCCACCCCCATGGCTCTGTCAAGGGCAAATGCAGGGGCAGTGAAACAAGCAGGGCAGGGGTTGCATGGTGCCCCATGGGGCGAGGGGGGGGGCAGAGGGGCAGTGGAGACGGTGGCCCCAGGAGGCAGAGGCCGCGGCCCCTGCAGCGGGCTGGCGGGCGGGAGGGGCGAGGCCCGCCCGTGGTCCAGGAGAAGCGGGGCCCGGGCACACCGCTACCGGGGGCCCGAGGAGAGCAAGGCTTCCGGCGGGTCCTGTAGCCTCCCCACACACACACACACACACAAGTGCCCCTGGGCTGCCCGCGCCGTCCCAAGCCGGGGGGGGGGGAGGGAGGCGGAAGGGGAGACGGCGGAGGCCGGGGCTTCGCTCGGCGGCCACAAGCTGTCGCCTCCTCTTTCGCCTCCTCTTTAAAAAGGCTGCCGATCCGAAGTGACACCTCCATCACGCACCATCTGCCACTCCGCGCGGGCAGCCCGCGGCGGCGGCTGACATTTCCCGCTCGGCCTTCCACGAGCCCCCGACTCGGACGAGATGAAAAGAATCCGCTCCGGCAGCCGCAGCCGCCCTCGCGGCCAAGCAGGAGCGGGTGCGGGGGGTGGGGGGGGGGGCGAGGCGGGTTGCGGGGCCCGAGCCCTGCTCGACGGGAGGACCCGGCCCGGCCTGGGCGGGAGGGGAGGGGAGGGGGGGCGTGCCCAGGCCAAAGGGCCGGCTGGGCGGGGAAGTGGGGGCAGCGGCCAAGACGCGCCGGGGAGCTGCCCCTTCCCCCTCGGGAGAAACGCCGGCCTGGACTCCCAGCAGGGCCCCGGTGGCCCCCGCCCGCCTCCCCCTCCCTCGCCTTCCACGCTGGGAAGCTGCGCGTCCCGAGGGGGGCGAGGGGGGGGGAAACACCGCGGCTGTCACTCTGATTCCGTCTCCTCTGGAGCAGCGGCGGAGGCCGGGTGTGTGTGTGTGTGTGATGCGCTCATCAGTCCCCCAGAAGGGCCGCCTCCGCCGCCCTCCCGCTCAAGAGCCGCAGGGAGTCCCTGGCCCCGGCGGGAGGGCGGCAGGCGCCCGGGACCCTTCGCCTCCTCGCCTCGCCCTTCTCCGCGCCCAGGGCCCGCGGCAGCCAAAGGACCACTGGCCTGGCCACAATCCTAGGGGACACCAGGCCGTGGAAGGGAAGGGAAGGGAAGGGAAGGGAAGGGAAGGAGCGCGGCGGCGGGTGTGTGTGTGTGTGTGATGGAGGCACCAGCCTCGGGGGCTTCCCGTCTGGGGACTGAGGCTGAGGGTGGGAGCAGAAGCCCACGTCCGGGGGGGGGTCATTCCCGGAGGGGCTGCTGGGGGGGGGAGGCGCAGCCTTCCTGACCTGTGGGGCTCAGGGCGGGTCCCATGCAGGCACCTCCGCGGTGGGGGCCTCCCCTGGCCTGGGGGGGGGGCTACCTGAGAGAGGGAGAGGGGGGGGACCATGGTTGCTAGGCAACGGCAACTGGGCTTCTTCCTCTCCTTCCCGATTCTGCGAGCTTAGCCGGCCCCCTCCCTGAGCAGGGGCAGGAGGAGACCTTCCTGCGGTTGTCAGGTCTCCTTCATGAGCCCCCGCTGGCCATTCCCCAAATGCCCCAGGCTCCGTGTGCACGTTATGGAATTCGCTTATATACTAACCATTGTAGTTTTCTGCGGGTTCCAGGTGAGGAAGCAGCTCTAATATATGACAGATTTTTAATTCAAGTGTCCTGTTGCTGCTAGGCAATGCCTGTAGGCCTCCCGCTGATGAGGAGGAAGGAGACACCCACCGGCTCCCCCCCCACCCCCGTGGGCAAGGATGGGGGGGTAGAGGGAGGTGACTGGAGGCAGGGAACAAGGTGGCCTGACTGGACGGGGCAGCAGTGGAGGAAACGGGCAGAAGGCCCTCACGGGGCATCTGTCTGCCCTCAGCATTCAGAGGCGGCATGGCACAAAGCCACAGTCTTGGGGCCCAGATCATCAGGGGTCACCACCATTTTGGGTCCCAAACCCCTCCACACATCAGACGGAGGAGGGATCCAGACCTAAGCTCACCTTCCTGTCACTTTGAGCAGCAGCCCGGTGAAGATGGCTACCACGTAGATCCAAAACCCTGTAATGTGCTGATGTGCCACTGACGATCAGAGTCCCCTGGGCAGCAATACTTGCTTTAAGAGGACAACAAAGCACAGAGTCTGGTGCAGGAAATGGCCCCGATGGGTAGAAAGTTGAGTCAGGCAGACCTTTAGCAACAGGGCCATGTGTCACTCCCAGGGAAGGTCGGTGCATGCACATGTAAGACCCCCACCCCCCACCACGATGCCTTCTGCTGTGACTCCTCAGCCTCCTTGCAAGCCTTGAGGACCCCAGACCCAAATGTTGTTCAGTGTTGGCCGGAACGAGCCACGCAGTGCAGCTGGGAGGGGTGGAGAGGGAGCCCTGGGCCCCTGCCTGCCTTCCAGGGGTTTAGGGACCAGGCAGCAGCTGAAGCTCACGGGGAAGCAGGTTGTGCAGTGGGGGAAGGGTGCAAGGGGGATTTGCAGCACCCAAACAGATGAATGGAGCAAAGGTGCCAACTGCAGGCAGAGCTGGGACATGTCATGTTGTCCCAGAGACAGAAGTCACCCAAAGCTTCTCAATGCCACTCTTTATGGAAGGTGCAAAGACACTGAGCCATGCCCACCCCACCCCCACCCCCACCCCTTGCTGGCAGGAGGGAGTGGTGGGAGTCCTGGGCCCCTTTCTCACCAGCCCCCAGCCCCCCCCAGCTGCCATGGAAGGGTTTTCAGGGAGAAATTAAAACCTTGCCCAAATGATGTGTATCTTTGGCCTTGGGTCAGCACGTCAGCAGGAGAGCTGCTCAGGCCCTGCTTGGGCTGGTCTCGTGGCTCCTCTCTGGCTGCACAAAGGAAGTGAGAGGACAATTATCAATTTTAATTAAAGACAGAACGTTAGTGAGAAGGAGGACTGGGTTGGCTCCTGGACAGTTCCCTGTCATTCCAGGCTGCTGACACTGCGAAAATCCTCCTGGACTCATCTCTATTAAGAACGGCCTGTACACACTTCTCTTTCCTGGGGTGCAGACGACCGGCGGCACTAGGAGTTAGGAGGGCTGGCCCCTGGCCCCTGTGTGTGTGTGTGTGTGTGTGTGTGTGTGTGTGTGTGAGCAGGGGCCCTTAGCACTGGCAGTAGCTGTGAAGAGGGGCCCCATGGGGTTCAAAAGGATATTGGCCTTTTGGAGGAGCCATCAGAGCAAGAGAGAAGCAAGGAACAGGGGTGGGGGTGGGGGTGGAGGACCCAGTGGCAGCTCTCAGGAGAGAAGGAATAAGAAGCCAAATGAGGCACAGGCCCGGCCATTGTCCCCTCCACCAACCTTTTATTTCCAATATTCATACTCGGCTTTTCCGGCAGGTACGTCTAGGCACTCGTGATGAAAGTCATTCAAGGAGAACAGCCCGAATGCACAGGTAAAAGCGGTCGGCCAAGCAGCCACAGAACCCAGAACCAGCTCAGCAAAGTCCGAAGATCCAGCGAAAGTCAAACAGATCAAAGCAAACAGGGCTAGCCATGAGACCCAGAGCAATCTCACATGGGAGCTGGTGGTCCTTCAGGTAGCTGGCTCCAGAGACATGTAGTGGCATTTAAAGCAGGGAAGGCAGGAATGCTTGGAATTTTGTCTAGAATCCAGCACAACCCCCCTCCCCCAATAGAAATCCATTTCCCCAATCCTCTTTTAAAATCACAATCAATTCAGTAATAATCATACCCGGTATGTTCCAGAACAGTCTCCCAGGGCCGCCCTCGAGATCAACACATTGCCATCCTCTTGCCTGGACACAACCGATCGCTTTCTCTGCCTGGGAGCCATGGCTGCTGGCGGTGCGCCAGGACCTCCCTGAGGAAGAGGCCAGGATGCATGTCCTCCGCTCCTCCTGGATTTCCAGGAAAAGGATGAGACCTCACAGCAGCAGCAGCACCCTGAGCGGTGATGCTGTTGTTTAAAGGCGGTAGTGAAGGGAGAAGGCTGTGGGGCTCTCCTTGCAACAGGGACGAGTGGCTCTCTCTCTCTCTCACACACACACACACACACAGAGAGAGAGAGAGAGAGAGAAGAAGAAGAAGAAGAAGAAGAAGAAGAAGAAGAAGAAGAAGAAGAAGAAGAGGGGAGAAACAGAGGCAGCTGTGACAGGGGAAGCCCCTCCCCCCAACGCACACACACTTTCTTACACATAGGCACACAGATATCTGGCTGTGAGGCAGACATTGTGAGGTTGCTACTGGAAGACCATGAGCAATTCCACCTGAGCCCCAGGTACTAAAGGGAAGGCAGTTGTGCCCTCTTCCCCCCCCCCCCCGGCAGGGAGGACAGGGGAGAGGGAGCAGATGCCTTCCTTTAGTGTGCAGGTCCCGACAGGAACGACAGGAACACCATCAATGAACTCACAATTACATGAACGAGTAAACAAAATGGCGGACGAACCTTCCCTAAACTGCAGTTACCTGGGAACACTGTGAAGAGCAAGGAGGCGGCAAAGCAGGAGGAGGCTGCAGGCTGGAGGTGGCTGGGGCTGGAGGGAGCCCTTGCATGGTCACGGGCACTGGCCAAGAGGTGCCTGCAGTGGCGACACAGCGAGCGCAGCTGAATCTATCTGTCGGCTCAGCTTTCCTCCAGTCTCTCCTTTTTTCCTAGCCTCTGGTTGGCCCTGGCCTATTTCTTCATAAGACTGATTTCTGGTTAAGTCTCAAAGGAAAATCCACAGACATTGTCAAGTGCGTTTCTCCAAGTGCACACATTATAGTATGCAACCTTGCACAAGCGCAACACTTTTGGGGCCCGTGGTGTAAAGGACAAAGGGGGAGTTCCATTCCAGTCTTTGTAGTGGTCTAGGAAACGCCAGCGAGTAGGTTTTCCATTCAGCGATGGACTGGGTAGATTTCTCCCCAGCTCCCTCATCCACGGCACGGCCCTGGCATGCCAGGCAGGGGACCAGATCCGTGGGCCAGGGCCACCCGGCTGGAAGGAGGCCTGCAGGGCTGGAAATGGGTGGCATGAAACACGTTGATCGTTTGTTCTGCAGCCAAACCTCATGTCGCAACCAGCCTTGCGGGAGCCCAGAAATCTACTGCAACCCCGACTCCAAACAGACCCTTCGGAGAGTCGCTTATCCTTCAAAGGCGCCAACATGCTCGCCTGCCAGAAGAGGAGTTGGTGCCGCTCTGATCAGGCCGGGCGAGAGGCAGGCGCGTCGGCTGTGAAGACCCTTGGACCTGCCCGGAGTGGGATGGCCCTCTGCTTTGGGAGGGGATTGCTACCCGTCCGTCCGTGGGCTGGTCTCAACTGGTCTCATGTGTGAGTGTGTGTGTGTTTGGGGGGGGGGTTCCCTGGGTCCCTCCTTGTGCTCCCTCCCTGCCAACCTTCTACAATCTCAGTTCTCCCAGGTTTTTCTGTCTTCATCAGGGCTCGAGGGGGGCAAGTTTGCCAGGCTCTTGGCCCAGGTGGCAACCAAGAGGGGAGGCCTGTCCCGGAAGCCTGTCCCTCCCGCTGCAGGAGGGGGTTGTGTTCCTAGGGGCACCTTGGTGGCTCCCCCTCCTCCTCCTTCCCCACCTCCACCACCACCACTCACGTGGCTGGTGGGTGGTAGGGTGGCAATCAGCATTAATAATCATCTCAAGATGAAATTGCCAAGCCTCCTGCCGGGAAATGCTGGCTGGAGTGCCCCAGCCACTGCCTCAGCTGACACGAAGGCACCTGCCTTGATGATGGCAGGCCGCCACTGCTAGGAGACCCGAGGGGAGGCTTGCTGGGATCTCACTTGGCCCAGGGCTGCCGAGCGGGGCAAGGATGGGTCCCTCTCGACCTGCATTTGGCCAATGGGGCCTGGGCCTCCCTTCTGGCTTGCTCCCAGGGAGGATCCAGCCGAGAGTTGGGGTGCCTCCGGGTCAACCCTTTCTAGCTTGGAGCCACGGACCTGGGCTCCTCCTGGGGGAAGCTGCTGCTGCTGCTGCTGCTCCTCAGTAGCTGCTCAAAGAGGCGGGTGCTTCAGCTGGGAGGCCAACAGCCCCCTTGGGAGTTCATACAGGCTGTCTCCATTCCAACATGAAACATCATAGAGAGAACAGCTGAACTGAAGGGGTCAGGTGCTCTAATCCTGAAGCAGCAGCAGCAGCAGCAGCAGCAGCTAAGGAAAATCTACCTTGTGGAAATATTAGAAGAGGCAGCCGTGCTCACCTCTGCTGGCATATCAGGCCAAAAGCAAATGAAAAATTCCAGAAGACAATAACGCTCTGCCCCCTGGAAGACTAACTGATACATTTTAATGTGAGCTTTTCTGGAACGAGTTGATTTTGCTCAGGTATGCAGAAGCTGGGGTTCCATCAACAAGTAACTCTCCCTCTGCCGGTGGAGAGTTTCCGTCATCCTGGTGAGGTTATCTGAGAGTTCAGTCATGGCAACTGGGCATTCGGAGCAACCAGCCAAGTGGCCAAGGCAGAAGGCAGAGCAAGAGGTTTCCTCCTGCCTGGCCCAGCTCCGACCATTGCTTCTAAAAGGAATCTTTATGCACCAAGCATAACTTCTTGGCTGCCCTGGTGGCCCTCCTCGTTCTGATCTTGCAAGCAGTAGCCACTAGTTAGCTTACCGAAGCGTTACCAGCAAGGGTCAGGTCAGAAAATACAGGGAAACACTCTCTGGTTCTTTCTAGTGACGAGGTGTGATGTTGCATCTTGCTTATATTTGCACCAAGAGCCACAGCAAAGTCTACACCTATTGCCACCTAAGCTGTCCAGCTAGGCTGCCACCTTAGCGACAACACCACACCTGCGAAGAAGCCTGCTCCCAGGAAGTGTGCAGGATTGGGCCTGGTGAGCGTGTGGGAGGGAGGCTCTCAGGGAAGGCTCCAGGGTCTCTCCTCCAGGTGAAGCCAGGGAGGGAATCCAGGGCTCCAAGGAACACTGGCTGGGAGAGGGGTGGGTGAGCCAAAGGGATTCCCCCCCCCAGCATTCCTAATCCAGAGAGTGACAGTCACATTCAGACCCATCCCCCGTGCCCCTCTGGCCTAGCTGGTGACCCACTCTGAGGCAGCGCAGCCTCTCTCTGCTTCCATGCGTTCAGGCCGCAGTCTGGGCAAGGTTGACTCACACGCTGCTGCTGCTGCTGCCACAGCCCTTGCCACCCACCCCTCCACCCACCCACCCAGGCAGGACTGGAAGTCCAGTGGCCGTGGGGCCTCAGGAGGACCTCGGGGCAAAAGTCAGAAGAGGCAGCCGGCCAAGGGGACCACCCCTCCCCTTTGGGCTGGCCTTGCCCAAGCAGCTCTGCCCTTCCTCAGTGACCCTGCAGCCCCTGACCACCTCTTTTGCCTCCCCCCCCCAGCCCCCAGATCTGCCCTCCCCCATGCCCTCAGAACAGGGAGAGCTCCCAGCCTGCTGCTTGCCACTTTCCTGCCCACCCCCACCCCCCTGGGTCTGCCTCCTATGGGAATGCCCTCAAAAATGCTCTCACCACTGGGCCTAGCAGCCATTCTTTTTGGGGGCCCACCTGCCCAGCTCTGGTGCTAAGCTCCATCCCTAGCTTCTCCTTCTCAGGCCCGTTGGCAGCTTCTCCTGGCAACACGGGACACGCTGGCTGTGGGCCAGCCCAGACCCCTTCCTTCCCTTCCTCCAGCGCCCACTGACTTCTGGCCCCACCTGCCCTGCTTGGGCCCCCAGCGGCTTCCCAGGGAGGCTCTGAACCCCCCCCCCATTCCATCCCGCTTAGCTGAAGTCACTGTGGCCTCCTGCTGAATTTCAGGGCGGCCATAAATTGTCCATGTGGCCCCAGGGCGAGGCATAAATATGTCCGCTTTCTGTGTGTGTGTGTGGGGGGGGGGTTATTCCTACCAGCTTCAGCAGCTGCAACTTGCATGTAATAAGCACCTATTTATGGCCCTCCTTGGCCTGATGGAAAAGGGACTGGGGGTAGGGTCTCTCTCTCTCTCTCTCTCTCTCTCTCTCTCTCTCTCTCTCTCTCTCTCTCTCTCTCTCTCTCTCTCTCTCTCTCTGTGTGTGTGTGTGTGTGTGTGTGTGTGTGTGTGTGTGTGTGTGTGTGTGTGTGTGTGCAAGCATGTGTGCGTGTGCGTGCATGCTGAGCAAGCAGGAAAAGTGCAATGGGGGAGCAAATGGGAGGGAAGAGATGTGCTGGGCAATTAATTATCAGCCTTTGAACAGCCATAATTTTTTATTAAACAAATATGCAAATGTGGCGTAAGTGGCTGTGTTAGTGTTTGGGTGATTTTTCCGGATGGCTGGTAATCGCTCATCGGGAGAGCAGGCTGTGCCCAGGGAGCCCCTCTTGGGCGGCGTGTGTGCGTGCGTGCCCACACGTGTGGCTTTGAGGAGGAGGAGGAGGAGGAGGAGGAGGAGGAGGAGGAGGAGGAGGAAGGGGGTTGGGTGGGCAGAAGCGTCAGTGGGAGCCCTAATGGAGTTCTAGAAACAGGGCCCTGTGGGGTGGGAAGGGGCCGATCGGGGGTGGTGGAGGGGAATATCCTGGCCCCCTCCAGTTCCCTTGGCCTGTTTAGAAGCCTGCAGTGTGTGTGTGTGTGGCGGGGGAACCTTCCCCCTCTGAGGGGATCCACTCCGGTTTTGTCTCCGGGGAAGCTCCTCCCCAGGTGTGGCTGAAACCACCTTGCGGAAGGGCAGGTGTATGTGTGTGTGTGTGTGGGGGGTCCTGTGTCCGCCCAGCCCCTCTGCCACCACTCCATGGCACAGCCCCTCTCCCAGAGGCCACCCTTGGCCAGAAAGAGGGGAGGAAGAAGGCGCCACCAGCCTCGCCCAACAGAGCTGCCAGCTCCGTCCCAGCGCCCCTGCCCTAGCGCTGTGTGTGTGTGTGTGTGTGTGTGTGTGTGTGTGTGTGTGTGTGTGTGTGTGTGTGTGTGTGTGTGTGTGTGTGTGGTTTTTGATGCCATTGGCCTCAGTATCCTTCTGAGCAGTCTCTCTGGACAGAGGTTTGGAGGCACCCTTACGGGGGTGCCCCCAGTCCTTCCTGGAGGAGAGAGCCCAGCCCAGGGAGAGGGTGGCACCGGGGGAGTCCTGCTCGATGCCGCATGGTCCCACTGCATGCGCCATTCAGTTCCACACCTACACAAATCTGCTGAGATAGGCAGTGGGGTTTTTTTTTGGGGGGGCTGTTTGTTTTTGTTTTTGTTTTGAGATGTCAGGTGATCATTATCCCCCTGCCCCACCCCCACCCCCTTCCGGCTGTCTTTTCCACCGGATTCCAAGGGAGCTGACTCGGCGCTACGCCTCTAAAACCCTGGTGTCACGGATGGTCTGGTCCCCACTGAAGCGTCAGCTGGACAAGGGCAGATGAGCTCCTGCGAAGCCCAAAGGCTGATCAAGGAGTCGGGATGCTGCCTCGGCTGCTGCAAGGGGCAGGGTTGCTTCTCCCCCCCCCACCACTGCCCTGGAAACCCCAGGGCTCTTGGGACTCCTCTCTGATCTCCAGGGTGAGTGGGAGGGCATTGGCACAGCTAAAGCTGGTGCATCAGCTGCTGCCCCCATTTCCTAGCAGACAAGTCTTCCCTCCTGCCCCACTTGGATGGCGACAACACACTCCGTGTGGGGCTGCCTGTGAAGACGGGGAAATGTGAAATGCTGCCAGTGGACAGCTGTCACGTGGAGCATGGGACCCCAATCGTACCACTGCTTCACTGGCTCCCTGTCTGGTCTCAGGGCCCAACTCAAAGGGCTGGCGATGACCTTGGAAGCCCCCCCCCCCCGGTTAACGCTTAGAAAGCAGCTTAAGGAACTGCTTCCTGGGGAGGCCTTATCCTGTGCCAACCCTGCCTCCAGTCCTGCTGTTTCATTGAGAACCCGCAATTGGTGGCGCGGGTTATGTGTCTGTGGATTGTTTTTAATCTTTGTTGTGCATTAGTGGCTTAACAGTACAGGGGTGCCTCTACATACGAGAGACTCTACTTACGAACCATTCGACTTAAGAACAGAAAACTGTGGGTGTTTTGACTGCTGCCTTACAAATTTTAGATGCAGTCTGCTCTGCTTACATTTTTTTATTTTTTAGATGCAGCTGCTCTACTTACGAGTTGTTCGACTTATGAGCGTGCATTCGGAATGGATTGAACTTGTAAGTAGAGGTACACTGTACTTGCTAAATAGTGACTGCACTAATGGGGTGGTAGATAAAGAAATAAAGAAGTGGGTCCAGACAATTTGAAAGGTGGTATCTTCTGTGTTCCGTGTGCAGAAATGTGTTTACTCATGCCAGCCACATGGCCACAGGCTTGCACAACACTGGCTCTTTGGCTTATAAATGGAGATGAACGCTGCCCCTAGAGTTGGACACGACTAGCAGGCAAGTGCGAGGGGAACTTTTACCTTTGCTATCTTCCCACACAAAACGTAGTGTTGTGGACCAGGTTGTAGACTCAGGGCTTTGAATGGCCATCTATCTACACAGAAACTCACTGGGTCGGGGGGGGGGGCAAATGGCAAAACCACTGCATGAGTGTCTCCTTGCCCTTGAAAGCCCTTTGGGGATAAATGCAAGTCAGTTCCCACTTGACAGAATACCACCACCACCAGCAGCAGCAGCAACATCTTCCCCTCTTAAATACCCTGGGACCGGTGCTTTTCAATCTGTTCATAAATGACCTGGAGACAGGGATAAACAGTGAGGTGGCCAAGTTTGCAGATGACACAAAACTTTTCCATGTGGTAAAAACCAGAGAAGATTGTGAAGAGCTCCAGAAGGATCTCTCCAAACTGGGGGAGTGGGCTGAGAAATGGCAAATGCGTTTTAATGTAACCAAATGTAAAGTAATGCATATTGGGGCAAAAAATCCAAACTTCATCTATCAACTCATGGGCTCTGAGTTATCCGTGACGGATCAGGAAAGAGATCTTGGTGTGTTGGTGGACAGCTCCATGAAGGTGTCTCCCCAATGTGTGGCAGCAGTGAAGAAGGCCAATTCCATGCTAGGGATTATCAAAAAGGGGATTGAAAATAAAACAGCCAACATTATAATGCCGTTATATAAAACAATAGTAAGGCCCCACCTGGAGTATTGTGTACAATTCTGGTCACCGCATCTCAAGAAAGACATAGTGGAACTGGAAAAGGTGCAGAAGAGAGCGACTAAAATGATTACTGGGCTGGGGCACCTCCCTTATGAAGAAAGGCTAAAACATTTGGGGCTCTTTAGTCTGGAAAAAAGGCGCTTGAGGGGGGATATGATTGAGACATACAAAATAATGCAGGGTATGAGTAAAGTGGATAGAGGGAAGCTCTTCTCCCTCTCTCAAAATACCAGAACTAGGGGACATACACTCAAATTGAGTGCTGGGAGAGTAAGAACTGACAAAAGAAAATATTTTTTCACCCAGCGTGTTGTAAGTCTATGGAACTCCCTGCCACAGGATGTGGTGATGGCATCTGGCCTGGATGCCTTCAAAAGGGGATTGGACAGATTCCTAGAGGAAAAGTCCATCACGGGTTACAAACCATGATGGAGATGTGTAATCTCTAGGCTTTAAACCAGGGTACTTCAAGGGCCAGATGCAGGGGAGTGGTATCAAGAGACAGATATCTAGTCTCATGCGCTCCCAAACGCATCTGGTGGGGCCACTGTGAGATACAGGAAGCTGGACTAGATGGGCCTTTGGCCTGATCCAGCATGGCTCTTCTTATGTTCTTATGTTCTTACCCACACCCATCTCTTGACCTCTGTGGTGGTGGTGGTGGTGGTGGGGGCTGCCGCTTGATCCAGCAGCCACCCTCATAAGAACATAAGAACATAAGAACATAAGAAGAGCCATGCTGGATCAGGCCAAAGGCCCATCTAGTCCAGCTTCCTGTATCTCACAGCGGCCCCACCAGATGCGTTTGGGAGCGCATGAGACTAGATATCTGTCTCCTGATACCACTCCCCTGCATCTGGCCCTTGAAGTACCCTGGTTTAAAGCCTAGAGATTACACATCTCCATCATGGTTTGTAACCCGTGATGGACTTTTCCTCTAGGAATCTGTCCAATCCCCTTTTGAAGGCATCCAGGCCAGATGCCATCACCACATCCTGTGGCAGGGAGTTCCATAGACTTACAACACGCTGGGTGAAAAAATATTTTCTTTTGTCAGTTCTTACTCTCCCAGCACTCAATTTGAGTGTATGTCCCCTAGTTCTGGTATTTTGAGAGAGGGAGAAGAGCTTCCCTCTATCCACTTTACTCATACCCTGCATTATTTTGTATGTCTCAATCATATCCCCCCTCAAGCGCCTTTTTTCCAGACTAAAGAGGCCCAATTGTTTTAGCCTTTCTTCATAAGGGAGGTGCCCCAGCCCAGTAATCATTTTAGTCGCTCTCTTCTGCACCTTTTCCAGTTCCACTATGTCTTTCTTGAGATGCGGTGACCAGAATTGTACACAATACTCCAGGTGGGGCCTTACTATTGTTTTATATAACGGCATTATAATGTTGGCTGTTTTATTTTCAATCCCCTTTTTGATAATCCCTAGCATGGAATTGGCCTTCTTCACTGCTGCCACACATTGGGGAGACACCTTCATGGAGCTGTCCACCAACACACCAAGATCTCTTTCCTGATCCGTCACGGATAACTCAGAGCCCATGAGTTGATAGATGAAGTTTGGATTTTTTGCCCCAATATGCATTACTTTACATTTGGTTACATTAAAACGCATTTGCCATTTCTCAGCCCACTCCCCCAGTTTGGAGAGATCCTTCTGGAGCTCTTCACAATCTTCTCTGGTTTTTACCACATGGAAAAGTTTTGTGTCATCTGCAAACTTGGCCACCTCACTGTTTATCCCTGTCTCCAGGTCATTTATGAACAGATTGAAAAGCACCGGTCCCAGGACCGAGCCCTGGGGCACACCGCTTTTCACTTCTCTCCATTGTGAAAATTTCCCATTGACACCTACTCTTTGTTTCCGGGATCTCAACCAGTTCTCAATCCATAAGAGGACCTGCCCTCTTATCCCCCTCAGAGGCAGGTTTCGTGGGGGATGCAAGAGGGGGCCTCTCCTTTCCTGCAGCCGTGTCTCCCAGTGGCCTGGAGGCCGTTCCTCCAGCTCTTGTCCGTCCACCAGGAGGGGAACTCTTTGGCCTCTCCAGGCAGTTCTTTGGAGACTCCCCGGCAGGGAAGACATGAGCTTTTCCAGTAAGCAAGGGGTGGGGGTGGGGGGCGGCGGCAGAACATGTTCAGGTGTTTTATGATGGGTTTTTAACTGTTTCCATCTGTATTTAGTGTGTGCCTTTTAAATATCTCTTTAATTCTCTTTTAACATTGTCATGTATTGTGACTTTATCCCAATGGGTCTTTTGGTCACTTGTCAGCCGCCCCAAGTGACCAAAGGGAGGGGGAGATTTACATCTAGTAGTCAGGACAGGGGAAAGCCTGGCTCCTTCCTTCTTCTTGTGGGTTGTTGTAACAGTCTCTCCTTCTGCACACACCCATGTGTGGCTTGCCCCCTCTGCCCCCCCCCCCCCCCCCCACTCCCTTCCCTCCTGCTGAGCCCCAGAGGTGCTTCTAAGAAGAAGCAAAACAGACAAACAAACAAACCAGCCTGGACTGCAGGGCTGGGAGAGGCACCCGTTCTCCAGTCTTCCCAGGGATCAACTGGGATCCCTCTGGCCATCCTTCTCCGAGGGGCAGGGGAGGAAGCACATCAAGGGACCCACCCATTTCCCGATCCATCCAAGCCCTTGGAAGAAGGGCCCGCCAGTCTGCTTTGATCCTGTTTGGCAAACTACTCCAAGCCCCCCCCACCTCCCCTTCCTCCTTTGCCCCCACTATCTGATATCCCCTCTGCCTTACTCCCCCCTCCCCCAAAGACATGGTTAGGAGAGCAGGAAAGCACCCAGCATCAGGAGAACTCTATAATGCGTCAGAGAGCAGAGAGCAAAGGGGGAAACCCTCTCACTGTGCATCTTGATCCCTCTCCCGACTTGAAAGAAAGGGAAAAGGAAGGGGGGTGGCAGCAGCAGCAGTTGGTGAAGGGGGAAAGAGCCACCCCTCCCACGCCCAGCTCAGAGCTGGATCCAGACCAGAGAAGACTGTCAGAGCCTTACAGCCGTCTGTCTCATTGGAAAAGCTTTTTGCAAGACCCTCCTCTTCCCTTCCCAGGCAGGGTGGGGGTGGGGGGTGGGGTTAGGGTTAGCCATGAAAGACCTGCTCCATTGGCCAAAATGGGAGCTCCCACAGACCAGGGAATGCCCCCCCACCTCCATCCTTGCACACGCACAGCCAGCTGATTGTGCAAGAGTGGAGTAGCCGTGCCATGCCCAGGGAGGGCTGCTGCCTTGAGGGAGCCAGCCCCTCCCCCAGAGCCCCCAGGCCCAGCCCTCCACACAGCCCAGGAAGGCTGTAGAACAGGGCAGCGGAGGAGGGGGAGGGGGGCACTGGCCCCTCTGCCCTGGGAACTACCCCACTGGGCATGTGCAAATGCACCAGTCTGGGGGTGGGGGGAGAGGGCGCTGGGGCCTTCCTGTACCATTTTGGAGACATCCAGGAGGTCCCCCCCGGGGGGGGGAGCAGCACTTGGCAAGTTCTGAGGCATCTCCATCTTCTCTTCTCCCGGTAGTTGGAGAAGGAGCAGGTGCAGATGCTGCTGCAGAAGCTTCCCCAAGAGCCTGGAGGCTCCTGGGGGGGGGGGGTCCCTGGCCTCCCCCTCCCCAAATCCCTCCCAGGAGAAAGAGTCAGCAAGCAACTGGAGAGGCTGCCTGGGCACTCAGGACCAGGAGAGTCCTGCTGGGCCCCTTCCCCCACCCCTGCCATGCAGGACCCCTCCACTTCAGGGGGAGGTAAGGGGGGGGGGCAAGGTTCGGCTACTGCTTCCTAGCCCAGGCCAATCCTTTCCAAGGGACAGAGTGGCCGGCATTGCCCGCCCGCCCGCCCGTGGCCCCGGGGCCCTGGTGGGCGGCAGGAGAGGCTTCGGAAGGAGCGAGAGGAGTCAGGCAGGAGCCCCGCGTCCGCCCACTCGGAGTCACGATGTAAGAACTGTGGCAGAAGCATCACAGATGGCCACCCCCTCCCATGCCAAGCCCCCCCATGCCACCCTCTGGAGAGAGAGCCCTGCAGCCCCGGCGAGATGGATTGAGAAGTGAGTCTCTGACATCCCCCCACCCCACCCCCCCACCCCCGCCATAACTCACAGAGCTTCTTTATGGGCAGATCACAAGTAATAAGTTTCCCCGCCGGAATTAGAATGACATCCTGGAAAATTACAGTCTGGCTGAACAAAAGCTGATGGAAAGTCAAAGGATTCCCTCTGCTCAGGCAGCTCCCCCCCTTCCTCCCTCTCCGTCTCTCCTCCCCCCCCCACCCTGTGGTGGACAGGCGGCAGCCACCATGGCTCCCCTCCCCCCCCCCCGTCCCCTCCAGCCTTCCCTTGAGGACCATTTGGCTCCCTGGGCCCCAGCAGGGAGGTACCACCGGGCAAGGGCTTTTAAGTCATGCAGAAGCACCTGGCTGGAAGAAAGGGAAACCCCTGCCCTGTGAGCATGCGTGCGCGCACTCGCACACATACAAACACACACACACACACACACACACACACACACACACACACACACACACACACGGGGGGGGGGCAGAGCTGTGGGCGCCCAATAGGCCCCTGCACCCTTGATGTGGAAGCAAGGAGCATGGCAGAGGCCCTGCAGCCCACAAGGGCCAAGGGGCGCAGAGCCGAGGGCAGGCCCTTCTGACCTCCATCCAGGGCAGCACAGCAAAGCAAGTGAAGGACCAGAGCTCGAGAGACCCGGGTTCGGATCTTGACTCAGCCATGGAAACTCCCAGACCGGGGGAGGGGAGGGAAAGGCACTCCGTAAACACCTCACGCGCCTTGGGAATCTCTGTCAGAGTTCTCGTACAAGTAGCTTCACAAACGCCTATGAGCAGCAACCAAACCCCTCCCTGGATCCCCAGCCACTCCACTGCCCCTTAGGGAAGGAGGGCGGAGAGGGGGAGGGGGCAGCCCTCAAACCCAGGTTTCAGCAGGGCCTCGCCATTGGGTCCGAGGGATCTAGACCTCTGGGAAGCTTCACGTGGTTCCAGATCAGAGGCAGCACACCCGCCCGCCCGCCCCGCCAGGCGAGCTGCCTGAGGCCCGCTCTAGCTCCGAGTGGCCAGAGGCTCCCAGCAGCCAGCGAGGCCTGCGGGCTGCCATTGTGATAGGAGGCGCAGCTCACTGGCTGGTAAGGACACACGCTGCCCGCCGCCGCCGCCAAGGGGCACCCACCCAGGCAGCACGGAGCAGGAGGTGCTTGGGATTGGTGCCCCCTGAACAGGTTTTGTTCTGCAACATCAGCCGCTCCCAGCAGGATCGGAACCCCAAGGTTCCCATTGCCAGAGAAAAGATTTCTGCCCCCCCCCCCCCGTGAGGAAGGCCTTCTGGAGGGCAGTCCAGTGGAGCCGACTGGCGGCTGAGGTGGAAGGACGGGTCACTTGCTTGAGCCCAACCTCTCTTGCCAAGCACCCCTCCCCCCCCACAGCCCCAGGGCCACAGACTGGATCATGAAGGGGAGTGGCCTGTCCCAGAACCTGGTGGCACGCTCTCTCGTTCAGCGCCTTGACCTCCTGGCACCCAAGAATTCTGCCCATCCATTTTCCTTGGCCTTCAAGGGCCAGAAAGGAGCTGGGTTTGGTCTTGATGACCTTCTGCCACTGACAGGCACAAAGGGGGGGGGGATGTTCTGCAGCTGTTGCCCCCCACCCACGCACCCACCCACCACGGCCTCGGTGCTGGGAAGGATGGGCATTTAAACCCTGCCAGGCAGGTTGGCCTTCTTGCTATGCCCCTCCCCTTGCCTGTGTGTGAGCGCTGCTCCACCATCATAACCCCTTCTCTCTGCCCTCTGCCCCCAGGCCTCCTGTGCACCCTGAGCCTGACCCTTGGCATTCCACAGGCCACGTCCACTCGGCCATGCCTTCCCTGCTGCCTGGCTCAAGCGGCGGCAGCCTCTCCTCTGGGCCCACCCTCGCTCTCCAGCTCAGGTGCCAAGCAGGCAGCTGGTGGACTCTGCCTCCTCCGTCCGGGGCGGGGGGGGGGCTGGCTTCCTCCCAGAAAACGCAAGGAGAGGCAAGCAGGCAGGCCCGGCCCCTCGTGCCCCCCCCGCCCCCCCCCCCGCCCTGGCCCTTGGGTTCCTTCCGGGCACATCCGTCAGCTTGCATACGCCCACCCACTCGCTCACATCCTCCCTCACGAGGGGGGGGGGAGAGGCTTCTGGACAGGCGGCCAATTGATCTGGCTCCTCCTGACAATGTCCTTTTCTCCAGAAAGGCTGGTGCAATTACCGTGAATTACATATGAAAAGCAAGCCGCCCCGTATTGATTGGCGCCCAGAATAGCTCTCCAACCATTTAGAGCAGATTAACTTTGGGGGAGAGGGGGTGGGGTCCGCAGTTATTTAAAGAGATTAATCAGTTCATTTCAGGTAATTCCTGTCCCCCCCCCCCGCCCCAAGTCTTCTCTCTGGCCCTCTCCCTCCCCCCACCTCCGCCCCCAACCCCCTGGTACATCAGCTCCTTCGGGCAGCGGCGGCTTCTCCCGGGCCGTCCCGGGCCAGCTGCGAAGTCGACCGGCTTAAGCCCGAGGCCAAGCCCAGTAGAAAGAGGGCCACGCGCCGCCAGGCTCCCAGGGGCCCGGCTTCTCCTGCAGGGCAAGGGGCGTTTGAGGGGGGGGGGGGGACAGGACACACACCGGGCAACCAGGCGCTCGGGCCAGCCCCTCCCTTGCTGCTTCAGCCTGATCCAGGGGTCGGGAGGGGCCGCCTCGCCCGTGGCCTGCTTGGTTCTTGCCATCCCTGAACAGGCCAGAGTCTGCCCCCGGCCCCCCCTCCTCTTCAGCCACGCCAGGGCCTGTTCTCGTATTCCGTAAAGGGGAGCCCTGACTGGGCTTTTGGCCCCTCTCCAGGTTGCCAAGTTTTTTGAGACTGTCCTGCTGGAAGCATTAAGGGCAGGCCGGCCAGCAGGAGCCGGAAGCCTCTTCCTGACCAAGCTCCTTGTCTGGAGGCAAAGTGCAAGCATGAGGAGGGGGCCAGCGATGGCCTGCAGGGGCCCTGTCCCACCTGCCTTCCATTCTGGGGGTGGCCCCTGGGGAAGGGCTCCTGCTGACCAGGTGGGGCTTTCAGAAAGGTGCCCAGATCAGGCATGGCCAGGAAAAGGTGAGGCTATAGGAGCAGTGGGTCAGAGGGAGCCGGTGAATTCTCCCTCTTTCTGGCATTTAAGCCAAGCCTCCATCCCTCCTCCTGTTTCTCCCATGGTTTTGCTGACAGCTCCTCTTCTTCCTCTGACCACTTCCTAAGCAGCAAGCGTGCAGCATCGCCTGCATTCTGAAGATACCATTCCTCCTTTTTCTTCTCTGACTGTAACTATAGAGAGTAACCGTAAGCAAAGATACCTTCTTCTGCTTTAAATGGGTCTGGTGCTTTTTGTTTTACCACACCAAGTGCTTGATCAGGGAGGGTGTTTGGTGAGACTTGGCTGATCTTCGTTGCTTGTTTCCCCCGCCTTATATTCTGATAACTGAACGACTCGCCAATTTCCTAGAAAGCTTTTTGCCAAACATCTCCCAAACGGAACAGGCTCTCTCTTCACTTGCTCCGGCACAGTGGTCCAGACTGTAGTGGGACTTGGTGATTGAACTGGATGGCCCTGGAGGTCTCTTCCAACTCTATGAGTCTATCACACTGCAGCACCCGGCGGGTTGCCTTGTCATTCGGGAAGAGAGGCATGTGGCTGCTCAGGCGAAATGCCTGCTGTGACCGCTGGCCTTGCCGCTCCTTCGTCAAGCAGCGGTCGCCTGCCTCTGGGAAAGCCTGCTACTGAGCCCAGGGGCCCCTGGTCCAAAGGGCCACTCCCAGGCAAAGCCAGGTGGCCCTTCTGATGAGTCCTCCTGGCCCGACTGGGTCCCAAGACAAGGGGCCTGCTTCCCTGGCCAAGCCACGTAGGCCTCCGGAGAAGGGCCGGGGAGGGGGGGTCTCCTTCAACCGGGCAGCCACGTTTGCCTGCCTGGCTGGGCCGTCTGCCCGGCCTCAGGGACAAGATGGCCTTTTGCGCTGGGTGCTCTTTTTCCCCCACTGCAAGCCCCTGGGTTTGAATCCCTGGAGGGGGCTGCCTGCACACACACGGGGTGCTTAAATTGGGGTGGGGGGCTGTGCTGGAGCAATCAGGGACACCTTGGCCCAGGTTGTCTGGGAAAACGGATTTTCCCAGGTCATTTCCCACCTCATTTTAGGGGTGGTCTGGGGACAGGAGGGGCTTGGCTGCTCTTGGAAGGAGGGGGTGTTCTCTGCTGGGAACTGGGCAGGGGGGGAGAGGGGCTTGGGCACCTCTGGGGTCCCCCACTCACCAAACGGTCAGCCCAGTGTGGCTTGCAAGGCCATCCCTTCTGGCTAGCTAGGAGGGCCATGGGAGAGGCAGCAGGTCCTGGACCCAGGGCTGGTGCCCTGGCAGAAGGGAGGCCAAGGGCTCCGGCAGGCCTTGGAAGCATAGCTTCCCTGGGGGAGACCCAATCCCTTCTCTCAGGCAGCCCAGCCCCTCAGATGACACCCCCACCCCCACAAGTGCCTTCAGTGCGAGGGCAGTGGCAAAACTAGCCACGAGGGCCTGTGCTTTCTGTGCAGTCAATGCGCTCCACCAAGATCTGGATTCAGCCTCCCTTGAGGTTCCTCTTATCACCCAAAGGGGTCGAAGGGTCTCGGGGGGTGTTCTTCCAGCAGGATTTTATATGTTGTACGTATAAGGTGTCAAAGTACAGTTAAGGGTATGCAGAAAGTTACCCTGAACATGTAAGCACATTTAAAAGCACAGCTTAGAAAATCGTCTCCTCTAGTCATTGCAGAACATTTTACAATGTACCAAGACAATGAGTTATCTACAGTTGAGCAAGGTCCATGGAATGTAAACATCCCGGCAGATGAATATTTTTCTCCCCACTTTTAGAGGTGGTGTATGTGGGTCCGACGCCGGCTGCTCTCTGTAGTTCCAGTACATTTACATTACCATATTTGGGTCTTCTGAGAATTTCAGGTTTCCAGTCTTTGATGCTATGGACCCTGGAAGCTCCAGGCTTTGAAAAAGGTCTAGTCAAACAAAAATGTTATTAGTAAAATGGCAACTTGCCAGTTATTAAATAATAGACCTCTGAAATGACAACCATTGTCTGGACAATTGAGATTCCAATTATTATTTTTCTTGGAATCCCCCCCCCACACACAGGGGCATTGATGCCTCACAACATCACAAATCCAGGCCATATGCAAACTGGCACAAAGCTGCCCTGGTGGGGTGAACATTAGAAAGTCTATTATCTTTGTGTGTTCTTAGCAGCCTTAAAAGCTAAGTAAGATTTTTTCTTTTCTCTTTCTTTTTAAAATTATTCTTAAGTTTGGTGTTGTCTTTTTTTAAAAATGTGCCTTATTAGATTATCAGCTCCTGCCTTTTCAGAATGTAATTGAAACATTCTTGTTCTTTTTATTTACTCATAAAGAGAGAGGCTCCTGTTTTTAGATGGGTTTCTGTTTAAATATTTGTGCCTACAGATTTCATAATAGCTCTAAGACTTTTGTGTTTTACAGGAACTCCAAAGTGTGTCATGTGTATAGGGAACACAGAGACAATGCAGATAAATAAAGCTTTTAGAAAGAGACAAGGTGATGTTGACTGGAGTTATTGCAACAGTGAGAAGACAGATGCTTCGATGAAATTTGATCGGACTGGAAAGGATGGTGATCAGGTTTCACACTGGAATCAACTCCTTTTGGGAATGAACAGAGACCTCTGATTTCCCTGAGAGCAGCTCTGTGGGATTCTTGGGGAGGGGAGGTCAGGCTCTCTGGTGGGACACCCCAGCCACTTTAGGGGTGTGTGTATGTGTGAATACATTCACAGGGGGAGGAGGGTGGTGCACACATGGGTGAACACACAGGCACAGGCAGGCACGTGCACACACACACAGGTACCAGTTTGTCTCTTGCCAAGGAAGAGAGCGGAAGGAAAGAGGCAGAAAGGACTCTGGGAAGATGACAAGGAAATAATTTATTCCCAGGTCTGAGAAAGACCCTTGTGAAAATATCAAAGTGAGCAACTCTGCCGGCTCAGAAACCTGTGCACAGTTGATCTCTCCCCCCCCCGCCCCCCTCCAGTCCTTCCTGAGGCTGCCAGCTCCTCCCTGAAGGGCAGTGGGGCAGTAGCGGGGGTGGGTGGGTTGGGGGGGGGCTCTGGGGCAGGGCTACTGTCCCTACTTGCAAGTCAAGGGAGGCAGCCCTTCAGAGGGATCTGCCAGTGGCCGGTGTGTATATGTGTGTGTGTGTCAGGGTCAGCAGGAGGGCAGCTTGGTGGGGAAGGACAATGCGTGGACACCAAGGGGGAAGTGTCAGATGCATACCCTGTTCGGCCTGTGAGGTTGCTGGTGTCTCAGCTGGGGGAGGGGGCTGGCTGGCTAGGAGGGGAGGGGGCAGAAGCTTTCCTGAGGAGGAAGAAGAGGAGGAGGAGGAGGAGTAATCCCCCACCCCTGTCCCTGCCCTGAGCCCCTCTGCTGGAGGGGGGAGTTGCCCAAGTTTCCCTCTGGAAGAGAGGGGAGAGTCACAGTGAAGGGCCAGTGGGCCAGTGCCGGGGGGGGGGGCAAGGGGATATGTTCCCCAGATCTCCCCCCCCCCCACTGCCAGGGCAGTCCCGAGTAACTGGGAGAAGTCCTGAGAAAAGGGCAGCTCACCAGGGGACCAATTGGACAGGTGGATGGGGGGGGGCAAGGCAGGAGAGGCGAAATGGCAGGTGCGTGAAGGAGGAGGGCACTTCGCTGGCCCAGCTCTGGGACATCTCCCTCCTGACATTTCCTGGCAGAAAGCAGGAACACCCATGGGGCCATGGAGAGCCCCACAGCCTGGCAGCCCTCCAGCCGGTCCCACGTGGTGCCTCAACCAGCAAGGACAGGGTCGGAATGCGCGCGGGGGGGGTGCTGGACAACCCCACAAAAGACCCTCCCACACATCCCAAGAGGGCAAGCAAGCAGTGGGTCTGGGGCAAGGGGCACCCCAGAAATCCTCTTCCACCACTCTGTGTGTGGTGCAGTGGTGAAATGCCTGCCCTGCAGCTAAAAAACTGTGCTCACGACCTGGGGGTTCAATCCCAGGTAGCAGCCGGCTCAGGGTTGGCTCAGCCTTCCATCCTTCCGAGGCCGGCAAAATGAGGACCCAGCTTGCTAGGGGGCGGGGGGGGGAATGTGTAGCCTGCATTACTGTCATGTAAAACCGTAAAACCGCCCCGAGACTTCTTGAAGTGGTATGGGGTGGTATATGAGCAGACCACTTTGCTATTTTGCTTTGTCTCTCTCTCTGTGTGTGTGTGTGTGTGTTTTTGGCCCCATGAAGAGGGCAGAGAGGCCACTGCCGGGGGTGGGGTGGGGTCCAGGAGCTCCATCCTCAAAGGAGCGAACAGGCATGTGCAGGATCCACTCCAGGGAACCGGGAATCTCACTTTTCCTGTGCCTGCCCAACACTCAGCACCTGAGCAGGATGGAGTCCACCTGCCTTCCCAAAACAAGCGCCTTCCCCACATGGACGGTAGGAGAAAGACCAGGCAGGGCAGCAGGCGGGTGGAGGGGGGCAGGAGAGGGGGGGGGCAGATGCTGCCTAGAGAGTAGAAGGCCCCAAGGATTGGCCTGCAAGGAGGGCGGAAGGCTTTTATTCAAAGTCCCCCCTTCCTCTCTTTACTTGGTGGGAGTAAAAGTCCCGGGGGGGGGGCATCTGCTCACCCTCCCATCTCTGCCCCCCCCTGCCCAGAACCCCACCTTCCCCCCTGCCCCCCCCCCACCCCCTTGGAGGAAAGAGGGAGGACTCAGCCAGAAGAATTATTCCAGAGTAGGAGGAGATCCCCAGCCAAGAGGAGTAAACAGGCTTGGCTAAGATGCTGCTTTTACAAATCAAAGCTTGTCAAATGTTGAGAATCAAGTGACAAAATCAATTTCGACAACAAAAGGCTCCCCCCCTCCCTCTGTGCAGGGCTGCTCCCTCTCCTTCTCCCACAGATTCATTTAAATGATAATTCGCTGGCATCAGGCTCTTCCTTAAATGAACTGGAGACGGAGCCACCTTTTAATGGGGGAAGGAGAAAGGGGTGCTAGTGGGCCGCAGCCAGGGCCAAATCCTGAAACTAGGCCCTCCCAGGCCACCTCTTGGCCCACGGGCCCCTCCTCCTCCAATCTCCCCCCCACACACACACACACTTCCAGCCTCCTGCTCGATGCCTTCACTGGCCTCTCTGGGTGGAGCAGGGAGCCCAGCCCTTGGTGGCCCCACGCAGCAGCAGGGGCCCTTCCGGAGCCATCCGCTCTTTCTGTCCTTCCTGGCGGTTGCTTGGGTGAGTGGGGAGGGGGAGGCTGGGAGGGGGGCGGCCGGGGGAACTTTTTGGTCTGCTGGCCCTTAGGACTCCTCGCTGTCCTCTGCCCGGCCCCGGTGGTGGTGCCCGGCGTAGAGGGCTGCCAGCTGCCGAAAGCGGGGTCCCCAGCCGCTGAGATAGGAGAAGTCCTGCTCAGAGCTGGAGGCGTGGGAGGCGATGGAGCTGAGGGAGGCCAGGGGGGAGTCGTCCCCCTCAAAGGCGTAGGTCTGGAAGGAGTCGTAGGGGGGCACGGAGGGGTCCTCGTCGGCCTGCCCCACCTTCCGGCTGATGTAGTCCCTGAAGAGGGAGAAGTCCAGGTCGGGCGCCTGGCCCCACTGGGGCAGGGGCCGGAGCTCCGAAGAGGGCAGGGGGGCACCCCCCTGGCCCTCCCCCGGGTCGTAGAGGCTGCGCAGCGCCGACATGTCATAGGCCTCCGTGTCCTGCTCGCCTCCCCCCTCGTCGTTGTACTTGATGACATTGTCCCGCATGTCCTCGTCCTCCTCCGAGGCCAAGTGCCCCTTCTGGTGCCGCTTCAGCGTCAGGATCAGGAGGACCAGCACTGCAGCGGGGGGGGGGGGGGGGGAGAAAAAATGGGGAGGGGGGAATCAATGTGGTTGGGGGGGCGCAGCCATTGGAGGTGGGGGGTCAGTTGGGAGCATTGGAGAAGGACAGGCTGAGCCCCCACCCCCGCGCCTCCCTGGCACAACCTCACCCCCAAAGCCTGACCTTCCATGAGGGTACCTACAAGGCCGTGGGTGGGGTGGGGGGGAGGGGGTGGCTGCAGCTTTGCGGGCAGGGTGGCACCATTCAGTTCTATGGGTCTGTCAGAGGAAAGGCAGAGGCATTTCTCACCCCAGGACCCAGGGCCGTCTCCCACTGCACAGCTCTTCCAGGCAGAGCAGAGGAGCTGAGAGGGGCAGCCCCACAGAACCCGAGGGGGCAGGAAGAGAAAAGGGCTTTTCTGGCAAGCTGGAAGAAGGCAAGTGGACCGTGTGCTCCCCCCTCCCCCAATGTGTGTGGGATTGTGTGCAGGGACCCGCTATCCGCCATCATTTGTCCACACATCTGAGATGAAGGCTGCAGCCACCGGAGGATGATGAAGGACCTGGGCTAACTCTGCGTGGCTGGACCTGGGTCAAGGGGTGCCGAGATCCCATCAGGCGATGGACTGCTCTGGACCGGCCAAGGCACTGGCCTCAGAAGGAGAAGGAATATGGGGGGGGTGTGGGAGTGTCTGGAGGAGGTCTGAGAAAAGCGAGGTGCCCCCCAACCCCCAGGCGGGCCTGGGCCAGAGAGGAGGGCGAGGGGGCAAGGAAACGGGGGGAGTCTGTGCATTTGGGGGGGGGGCGGATAGCAGAGGTCACTCACCCACAAGGATAAGGACACACACCAGCAGGGCAATGAGGGCGCCTGGGCTGAGCGACGTGGCCACGACGTAGGCGGTGGTGTTGCACGACTGGACGGCCCCCGCACTGTCGCAGCCGCAGACGCGGATGGTGAGGGTGCCGGTGCTGCTCAGGGTGGGCGGGGCACTGTCCACCACCAGGATGGGCAGCAGGAAGAGGTCCTGCTCCTGCCGGTTGAAGGTGGCCAGGTGCTGGGTGTGCAGGGCAGCCGTGTTGTCTGGGGAGGAAGGAGGAGGAGGAGGAAGAGGAGGCAGGGTCCCAGACAAATCCCATGCCTGCCAGGCTGTCCCTCCCCCAACCCCTCCCCAACCCCTCCCCCAACCCCAACCCCAATCCGGGGGGGGGGCTTCTCCTTTCCCCTCAGCTGGACACAGGCCAGGCCTGGCCTGGCAGCCCTGCCCCTGGTGGCCCCTGGTGTTCAAGAGACTGCAGCCCTGGAGGGGCCACTTGGTAGTCAATTGGGGAGGGGTGGGGAACAACCCCCCCAGCACATCCTGCCAGGCCTCTCACCCTGCAAAGGACTGTCCCCTTCCAAGCAGCACAGGGACCCAGTTATATGGAGAAGGGGTCGGTCCCCTTGGAGTCTCCCGAGGGGGATGGGGGAGGGGGGGGGAGGCAGCCCTCAAGGATCAACCCCTTTGCACTTGGGGGAGGGCTGCCCCTCCAGGCGGCTGAGGCAGGATTCTTGGGGGCAGGCAGGCAGACAGGCAGGAGGGGCTTGTCCCCCTGGTTCCCAAAGGAAGCCCTGCAAGGCGTGGGGGGGGTAACCCTACCCCCCACCCCCCACCCCCGAGAATTTTAAGGACATGTGGTTTTCATGATGCCACTGGGGCTGACGTGGGATTCATCTTCCATCTCCCCCAAACCAGAATGTCCCAAGAAGCCCGTCCACAAGTGTGTGTTGAGGGCGTCCCTGGGGCTGGGAGGGAGAAGGAAGGAAGGAAGGAAGGAAGGAAGGAAGGAAGGAAGGAAGGAAGGAAGGAAGGAAGGAAGGGCAGTGTCTTTTTCCGTGCTGATGCCGAGCAAACAGCCACCCCCTGCAGGTGCTGGAGGATGCTCCCACAAGCCTGCTCTGAACCCTCCGTGAGCAAAGTGGGGGTGGGGTGGGGGGCAAGGGGGGGGTTCTCCAACCCAGGAGAGCAGAGACCATACTCTCTTTGTGCTCTTCCTGGTTTGCAGTGGACACACACCCCACACCCCACACGCACGCACGCACACACGCACGCACACGTATGCACACATCACGCCTTGCCAAGCCTCAGCAGACATTGGCAAGGCCAGGTGGGGCAAAAAAGAAGCCAGTGTGCCGCCGCCGTCCCCCCCCCCCCCGCCTGCCCGCCCGCCCGCCTGCCGCCACTTGCTGCACAGGATATAAAAGGCAAAGATTTAAGGGAGCGATTGGTGTCTGATCCATCTGGGCTGGAATCCATCAGTGTCTCGTCTTGGCTCCAACAGCAATATTTATAAATCACTTCTCAAAACCAGCTACAAATTTATACAAAGAAACAGATGGGCCTTTGGCGGGGCTTTGTCACCACCGATATTGATACAGCGCCCACAAAGAAGCCCAGGCAGGACAAGGAGGTCACGGGGAGGGGAAAGGGGTCGGTGGAAGGGGGGCCAGGAGGGATTGGGGTCACGGGAGAGCGCAGAGAACGAGGTGAATCCTTCCCACCTACCTTGCCACGGCACTGGTGGCAGCCCCCCACCCCCACGGAAGAGGAAGCCATGCGGTTGAGGGAAGACAGGGTGGGATGGGAAGGCCCTCAGCAGCACCACCACCACCACCACTGGGGCAGAGATGCCTTGTGCACCCACCTGCCATGACCCTCTCCCTCCCGGGCCTCCTGTCTGCCCACTTGCCTGCCTGCCTGCCTGCCTGCCTGCCGGTGGCTGTGGCCAAGGGCCCGAGAGGAGGCAGCAAAGGGGGGGGAGGGTTGGGTGGCCCGCAGGTCAGCTGGGAAGGGGCTTACCCTCAATGTCCAGCAGGGAGAAGTGGCGGCTATTGGAGACCTCCGGGGCCAGCGTGAAATAAAAGCGGTGGCCACTCTGGGGCTCGTCCCGGTCCACCACACTGATAGTCTGGATGAGCTGCAGGACAGAATCACAGTGCTGGGGGGGGGGGGGGAGTCACCCTCTGTGGGGCCGAACGAAGCAGCCTGCGGCAGCGGTGACAGAAGGCAGAAAAGCCACCTGTCCCAAGTCTCTGCTGCTTCCCCCAAGGCAGCCTCCCGTGGGGGGTTCCGATGGGGCACCAGCCCAGCCACCCCATGCCATCCATGGTGGGCAGCAGGGAGGACTGTTGTGTGTGTGTGGGGGGGTGAGACACCCCAGCCCAGATGGAGCAACCGGGGGGGGGGCTCTGGAGAGGAAAACCCCCTTCCATGGGGGAAGAAGCGCACTTTCCCTCCTCGGGCCGTCCCTGCTGGGACTCCTGACCAGGATGGGTCTCCTTGCCAGGAGGGGTCCCACCTGGGGCCCCACCCCTCCCCCTCCCCCTCCCCCTCCTCACCTGCCCAGGCTTGGCATCTTCACAGACCGCCGCCTCGTATGGGCTAGCCAGTTCCGGGGGGTTGTCGTTGATGTCCAGGATGCGAATGCGGAGGGACATCCGGGACTCCTGGGCAGGGTTGCCTGAAAGAGAGAAGGGCCAGGGCTGAAACAAAGAGAGGCCGCCATCGGTGCCCCCTCTTCTGCCCAACGCCCCCCCCAGCACAGCTTTGCCCCCTCCCCTCACCACCGATGCCATCCTGTGCAAGGACTGCATTGGGTGGGGGAGGGGGGCTGGGGGGGCTGCAGTGAGGAGGCACCTGGTGGTGCTAGAGGTACAGGCAAGATCTGTGAGGGGTCTCTTGTGCAGCTACCCTGAAGGGGGAAAAAAAACCTTCCCCTCCACCCCGGGTGCTTCCGCCCTGCCAAGAAACAGCACACCCGCCCATGCTGGCAGCCATCCCTGCCAACTGGCATGGACTCTGCTTCCTCTGCCAGCCGATGGCAGCGAGAGGAGGGCGAGGAAGCGCAGGTGCCCCCTGTGCTCTGCACTGTGAGGAACAGGACCCTGGGTGGTGGTTGGGGGCGGGGGGGGTTGGCACAAAAGCTGCTTCCTGTGCAGCCACCCCCCCCCCGCTATGCCTCCAGGTGGGAAGGTGCCCTCCGGGGCTGGACTGGCAAGGAGGCAGGGCAGAAGGTGTCCAATGCACAGCTGTCTCTGGTGCAGGAAAAGACCCCTAGGCCCTCCCTCCTGCCTCTGGCCTTCCTGGTGGTCTGGGAGGCAGAAGGGGGCAGTTGGAATCAAGGGGACTCAAGACCCTCGACCAGCCTTCCCGAAGCTCCCCGATCCCCTCCCCCAATCCGGGGCTTGGCCTGCTGGCAGCTCCCTGGACTTCCAGCGGGCTGGGTGGGAGGGCAGCCAAGCCCCGCCGTAGCAGCTGAGGCGAGGCAGGGGGACCGCCGGAGGGGGCCCTCCATCGTGCAGGCCCTTCCTTGCCCGCCCCCTTCCTGGCAACCTCTTCCCAGGACGAAGGGATGCGGGAGCGGTGGGTGAGCAGCACGATTCCAATCTTCGGCGGGGGCTGGAGCAACTGCTCACCCCAGGCAGGATCGCACGGAGGCGCAACGCCAACCCCTCCCCCCCCCCGTGCGCGCCAGGTGCGGCGCCTGCCGAGGGCGGCCCTCCTTCGCGGTCCGCCGGTCCCTCTTGGGACGAGGCTTCCTTCCAAGCGGCCGGGGGTTTCCTGCGACGCACGCAGGCACACACGCGCAAGCACGGCCCCTCCAGACCCGGCCTCAGCCCTGGCTCTTCTTCTTCCTCGGCCTTGCAGCAGCTGCCGCTTGCAGATAAAGGGAGGCGCGGGTCCCCGATGGAAGGTGTGTGTGTGTGTGTGTGTGTGTGTGTGTGTGTGTGTGTGTGTGTGTGTGTGTGTGTGTGTGTGTGTGTGTGTGTGTGTGTGTGTGTGTGTGTGTGTGTGTGTGTGTGTGTGTGTGTGTGTGTGTGTGTGTGTGTGTGTGTGTGTGTGTGTGTGTGTGTGTGTGTGTGTGTGTGTGTGTGTGTGTGTGTGTGCGCGCGTGTGGGAGGAGGAGAGCAGCTGCGGTGCCCCCCCCCCCGGCTAGCCAGGCTCCAAAACCACCTTCCGCGGTGTTTCCTGCCGCCCCCCGCCCCCCTCCCGCTTGTTATCACCCGGGCACACACACACACACACACCGCCGGCCTGCCACTTTGCTGATTAGAGGGGTGGGTCTCGGCGGAGCCCTGCCTGGAAGGCCCAAAGAAGACATCAAGGCGACGCCGGCATTTGCGCCACCAAACAAGCGGCCGCTGCTTCCCCGAAAGTCTCGCCTGGGAGGCCAAGCCAGGCGCTCGTTCTTCGCGCACTTCCTGGGCCTGGCGGGGGGGGGGGCTGCCAATCCCGCCCCCCCCCCCACCCCACCCCACCCCACCCCTCCCCGTTGCAAGGCTGGATGGTCTCAGCAGGTAGACAGAATTAAAAGGCCGGGGAGGGTATGAAGCCAAGGAGGGCGATGCCTCTGCCACCAGGTCCACTCCCTTTCCATTGAAGTGAGCACACCCCCTCGCATTTCGTACATATTTTAGTACATCTTTTCATGTGACAACAAGGAAGAAATGACACTTGGCTACAATGTATAGCAGTGAGTGTATAGCTTGTATAACAGTGTAAACTTGCTTTCCCCCAAAAAATAACACAACACACGGCTGTTAAACACCCCTAAGGCTGCTTTTACATGACCCCTAAAATCTGCTGCAAAATGCTCGCAGATGTGGAGCATAAAATTGTTTTCCCACCAGCAGTGGACTTAAAAAAAAATAAAGTAGGACCAGGCCCACTTAAGTGCGCCCCAGCACATTTGACAAGTACCTGGTCTGGAGGAGGTAACATCCTTGTTGCTGTTTTAAAGCATTCAATGCCTGGCCCTCCTCTGCTTTTTATTTGTTTTTTGTTGGGTCCCCCCCCCCTTTTAAGAGACAGGAATCCTAACAGGCTGGAACAATTAACTGCTGCCACGCAGGCAGAGGTGAGCTTACATTTTCTCTCTCTCCCCTCACTGCAGACAGAAGCGATAGAAACAGAGTGGGAACACAGTGGGAACACAGTAAGCAGAACAAAACCACGTTGGGGGGATCTGCATTTAAGGGCCTTTTCACACGACCCCTAAGATCCGCTGCCCCCTTAAATTCGGACCAGAGATCTTGGGGGTTCGTTGCTGTTCTTGTCCCCCACCCGTCCGCACTTCCTGGCTGCTGGCTGCGTGAGGGGAGGGAGGAAAAAAGGGGACAAAAGAATAAAGGTTTACCTCCCCTCGGAGCCCCGTCACTTCCTGATTCCTTCTCTTAAAGGGGCGAGAGGCAAAAAACAACAACAAAAAGAAGCGAGGAGAGCCAGGCACATCCGCATCAAGCAATTTTCACCTCCCAAGAGCAGGCACCTGAAAAGTGCGCTGGGTCGCGCTTAGGTGGGCGGGGTCGCACTTAATTTCCTGTAAACTCCGGAGCTGGTGGGGAAACATTTTTAAGCTCCGGAGCTGGGAGCCATTTGCCCCCGAGTTTAGGGGTCATGTATCAATGCCCTAAGTTGCCAGCGGATTTTAGGGGTCGTGTAAAAGCAGTGACAATGTCCAAATTGGGCCCAAGTAGCCCTTTCCCCTCCCTGGTGTCATGAGACCCATTTGTGTCACCAAGGTCTCAGGTGTGAAGGGGGAGCAGATGTTACCACCTTCACTCTCACGTTCCACGTGTTATGACTCTCATTCTCTCTCATCCTAGTCACCTGAAGTTCCTCATGGCAATGAACTATCTGAGGTTCTGAAAAAAATGAAGGGTTGCTCTACATAAAGATGCCCTACTAGGCCCTAAGCAGATTGCCAAGACCCTGAAACAGAGCTGCAGCACGGTGGCCAAGGCCGTGCCGTGGTTTAGCAGGTCACGTTCCACTCAGAACAGGCCTCGCCATGGTTGCCCAAAGAAGTTGAGCGCCCGTGCTCAGCGTCATATCCAGAGGTTGGCTTTGGGAAATAGACGCCTGAGTGCTGCCAGCATTGCTGCAGAGGTTGAAGGGGTGGGGTGGGGCAGGGGCAGGGGGGGGGGTCAGCCTGCCAGTGCTCAGACCGTAACGCCTCACACTGCATCACACTGGTCTGCAGGGCTGTCCTCCCAGAAGGAAGCCTCTTCTAAAGAAGATGCACAGGAAAGCCCATATATGGTTTGCAGCAGACAAGCAGACTGAGGGCTTGGATTTCTGCAACCATGTCCTGTGGTCTGATGAGACCAAGAGAAATTTATTTGGTTCAGATGGTGTCAAGCATGTGTGTCAGCAACCAGGTGAGGAGGACAAGGACCCTAAGTGTGGCGTGCCTACAGTTGAGGATAGTGGTGGGAGTGCCATGGACTGGGGCTGCATGAGCGCTGACAGTACTGGGGAGCATGGAGGGCACCTTGAACGCCAGCATGTACTGTGACATCCTGAAGCACAGCATGATTCCCCTCCCTTCGGAGACTGGGCCACAGGGCAGTATTCCAACATGATGACGACCCCAAACACACATACCCCAAATGACCACTGCCTTGCTAAAGAAGCCGAGGGAAAAGGTGATGGACTGGCCAAGCACGTCTCCAGAACTAGACCCTATGGAGCATATGTGGGGCATCCTGAAATGGAAGGTGGAGGTGCGCAAGGTCTCTAACATCCCCCAGCTCTGTGATATCATCATGGAGGAGGGAAAGAGGACTCCCGTGGCAACCTGTGAAGCTCTGGTGAACTCTATGCCCAAGACGGTTAAGGCAGTGCTGGAAAATAATGGTGGCCACATAAAATATTGACACTTTGTGTCCAATTTGAACATTGTCACTTAGAAGTGTACTCACTTTTGTCGCCAGCAATTTAGACATTAATGGCTGTGTGTTGCACATTATTTTGAGAGAATAGTACATTTACACTGTTATACAAGCTGTATGCTCCCTGCTTTACATTGTAGCCAGTGTGTCATTTCTTCAGTGTTGTCACATGAAAAGATATACTAAAATATTTACGCAATGTGAAGGGGGCTGTACTCACTTCTGCGATATACTATTCCTCAGACGGTTCACAAGCCCTCCAAACCGCACTCCTTTCTAGCTGACGCCCCACTGAATCCTCAGCTGCCGGCCTTTCCTTCCACACCCAACATTTGCCTCCAGATCGGGAGCACCACCGCAGGCGATCGCCTGGCTCCAGGTGGCACAAACGACAGCCAAGGCCGGCTCCGTACAAGGGCTGCTGAACCCCATCCAGGGAGGCCTGGTTCGGGGTTTAGGGGCCAGGGCACACGCAACAGGCACCCGCCCTGGGTATTCACTGGCAACTGCACGAGAGGCGCCTGCAGCGCCCACACTTCCCTTCCCCGCCCCTCCACCCAGAGCACACCACCCAGCCGCCCGCTTAGCTCCCCCCCAAAAAAAACAGAAGACGGGTTGCTCAGGGCCACCAGCACAGGCACACCCCTCATGGAGTCAAGGCAGCCATTTACAATACCCACACAACGTGGTGAAAAAGCAGAGCCTGCGTGGTACCCAGGAGAGGACCAACAAAGAGGGATGGAACACCAGGAGGGGCTAACCTACAGCTCACAGCCCATCCTAGACAACCACACGATGCGTCCCTCTCCCATGGCCTGCACTTGCTGCCTACAAACACCACATGGGGAGAGGGAGGGAGAGAGAGAGAGAGAGAAGAGAGAGAGAGAGAAAGAGAGAGAGAGAAAGAGAGAGAGAGAGAGAGAGAGGCCGAGACCTTGTCCCCAACCTAGCTGCCCCCTTTGTGTCCTGCCCTCCACCCCAACCCGCCTTGCGGGCATTCATTCCCTAGTGGATGATCTTGGCGTGCTTGATGAAGCCTCCTGCCTGCAGTTCCCTTTCGCTTCCGACATAAAGGCACACAGGACAGTATCTGTGAAACGGAATCCATGAACACAGATCTGACGCATCAGGAGTGGCCATGCAGGGGAGGCCCTTTCAGAAACCTTCAGCCTCCAAGGACCCTCGGTTGCGCCTCCCGGAGCGTCCACCGCAAGGAGGAACAAGAAAAGAGAGTACCCGAGACGAGAGAGACCTGAGAGGGAGGCGCCAGGGTCTGGCCGCCTCCACAAGCCCCCACCTCTCTCTCTAAGGGACGCAGCAGAGATCAAGGCTTCTCCATGCACTGCTAGGCACATGGATAAGCCAGCTTTCCCTAATAACTAGTTGTTTACCTGGATGGACACTGACCTCTCCCTCAGGAATAACTCTTTGCCTTTCTGTGGCAGCCCAATCTGCCTGGTATGCTGCAATCACGATCTGTGGGCCTGCCCGTGGCCCGTGATTTTACGCCATTAACATTTGGGCTGTCCCTTTCTTGTGCCTACAATGCCATCGGTGTCCACTGCTTGCTTCTCCCCTGGCCGCAGCTCTTGCCACCTTGTGGATCTACGTGGCTCCGTGAACGGCTGCAGCTGACAGATGGGGAAGCCACCTCTAACTTACGGCGACCCTGAGGAGGGCTGACCCCTGAAGTCCTAAATTTGATGTCAGCAGGAAAAGAGGAAGCGCAATGGCATGACTTAGTAAAGGAAGCCACTGCCTTGGGTTTCTAAAAGCTGAGCAGGCCTGGTCAGAGCAGGACACTTCAGGGGTCGGCTCTCCTCACATCCACAAGGTGGCGAGAGCTGCGGCCAGGGGAGAAGGAAGCCGTGGACACAGTCAGATGGCATCCTTAGCTCTGGGTGAGAATCAGGCTCACAGCAGATGTGAAGGGGGAAAGGTCACCCTTTCCTCCCTGCTGGCGTCCTCTTTGCACTGAGAGGAAAACCCACGCCCGCCACGTGGCAGCCTTGCCAGGGCCATCCATGCTCTGCTCCACTTCCAGGCAGAGAGCTGGAAGTGAAGCAGCACCTGGAGGCAGTTCAGAAATGGCAGGCAGCACAAAACAGCTGCAAGGCCATGAATAGAGTGGGGCATGTGGGATCACAAAGTGCTGGGGAAGCCCTTCTCTGGGGGGCCCTCTAAAGTGAGGCTGGCAAGCAAGAGGGCCTCCCCGCTCTGGCTCTGAGCCCGGAGGCTACTCTGCCCCATAAGCCCCCACCTGGCTCCCAGGCCTGACCCAGTGGCTCCTCTGAAAGGGCCCTGAAGCCAAGCTGATCCAGGGCTCTGCTCCCACATCGGTCCAGGGGGTGCCGGGTGGGGGGGAGGGGGCTTCCAGACTAGATTCCACGCGTGCCTCTTCATCCTCTCTCAGAGCCTCCTGACTCCGTGGTTAAACGTCCTGTGCTGCAGCCAAAACTCTGCTCAAGACTTGGGGTTCAATCCCAGAATCAGCCTTCCATCCTTCTGACGTCAGTAAAAATGAGGACCCAGGTTGTGGGGGGGGGGAGGAGCGTTGTTGAGTCTGCATAAGTATAGTACAAACTGCCCAGAGAGTGCTTTAAGCACTATTGGGGGGGGGTATACAAGCAGCACACTTTGCTTTGCTTTAATGTGCTGCAGGCCAAGGCTTTAGTTTAGCTGTCGTCGTCCCCCCCCCCCACACACACACACTCCTCACCTTCCTGATGGAAGGGGCCCTCGTGCCTCTGCTACATTTATTGGTTTGGAGTTATTGCTACAATGATTGCTGTTTATTTGTCCATCCGTCCTGATCACCAAGGGCTGCCATGGCCCCCTTGTCCAAATGACCAAAGTACAATTAAACATCTCCAGGCAGAGAGATTAAGGGTTCGGCAATCTCCCCCCCCCCCCAAAAAAAAAACCCAGCCCGTCAACACAGGAGATAAAAGGGTTCTCTCCCCCCGCTTCCCTGCTGCTTCCACGGCCTCCAGATTATCAAAGGTCTCAGCCAGACAAGGAATCAATATTAAATGTTCGCTATGCATGAACTACCTACAAATGGAGGGTGAGGAGGGGGCTTCCACTGCCCCGGAGAACCACCGTTGATGCCTCTGCAGCAGGTGTGCCCAACCCCCTGCCCAAGTCTCCGCTCAAAAGGCCAGTGTGGCTCAAAGGTAAGCCCGCCAGGAGGAGGCCTATCCGAGGGGCCTTCTCCCCCCCCCCAACAAGGCCTGGATCGGCCCCCAGCAGCTCCCACCCCACCTGGGGAAGACCTCACCTACACCCTCCTCCGGGGTTCCTGGATTGCCCTCCCAGCAGCCAGGCCAGGGATGGGCTGGGTGAGTTGGATGGTCGTGGCTCCCCAGGGGCAGGGGAGCTCATTTGCATGTAGCAGCCCCCCCCCCCCGACTGACCCTACCTAGAAGCAGCGCAGCCCCTGCTGGGCCTTCCACTGGCTGCCCTGTCGTTTTTCCCCAGGTGTAAAGAATGCTTCCGGGCGGCTTTTCCCCTCTTGAGTTTTCCAAGACTGTTGCCATGAATTCTGTGTGCATCCCCTTGACGGCTGGGACTGGCCGGGGGGGGGGGCTGCGGACAACAGGCACAGGCATTGGGGGGGGCATGGAGAGGGGTCTGCCAGACAAAAGGGATCCACCTAGCACAACCTCTCTGCAACAGGGCCAGTTTAACAAGCAATAATATGAGCTGTTTGCATTTGACAGGATTTTTAATTTTACTTGTGTTGAAGGCATACTACAACCCATGGCAGTGTGCAAGGGACAGAAACTCATCTCAGAAGAAGGGAATTAAGTAAATCTGGAGCCCTTCAGGGTTTGTGGAAAGCAGCTGGATGAGAGAGAGAGAGAGAGAGAGAGAGAGAGAGAGAGAGAGAGAGAGAGAGAGAGAGAGAGAGAGAGAGAGATTGGGAAGTGTCAGGAAGGAAGGAAGGAAGGAAGGAAGGAAGGAAGGAAGGAAGGAAGGAAGGAAGGAAGGAAGGGGAAAACCCTCTAGGGCTCTCTGCCACATTTTTCTGCTCTAGTCTCTCTCCCCCCCCCACACACACTTCCATGTCCCCTTCCCCAATTGCTGGCTCTGAAGCGGAAGGACTTGGGCTTAGGAGGGTGGGGGTGGGGGTGGGGGTAGGCATGAGAGGAGGAAGTGTGGGGAGGGAGGGAAGGAAGTGGCAGCACTTCCTGCAGGCAACCCCCCCCCCGCTCAGCCCCCCCGCCAGTCCTCTGCCAGTGCCACCTGCCCTACGCCCCCTCCATATCCAGGGCCCAGCTGGGAAAAGACCCACATTCGACTCATTCTGACCTCCCCGCCCCCCAGAATGTGTGTGCGTTTGCTGGACTTTATCTCTCGCTCTTAATTTGATCACCTCTTGCTGCAATCCAGTTCTTTCTTAATTGGTTTTATATTTGGGCCACGATGAGAATGCCAAGTAGGAGCCAGCCCCAAGCCCCCCTGCCTTCACCAAATCCTATCCCACTTCGTCGCTTGCTTCCCTTCGGGTCCTGCAGGACCTCCTGCTGCCACGCTCTGAAAGGGTGCCCTGGTTCCCCCCCCCCTCCGCCGTCGCCTTAACTCTTCCCAACCTCTCAGCCTGGCTGCCCAGCCCATGGCTTTGGGGGGGGGGAGGCCACGCAGGGCTGCCCCAGCCCCTCCCCCCTGCACTTTCAAGCCGCCCAAGGGACTAATGCATGCACAGGGGCAGCAGGCCTCCTCAGGGCCACCCCTCCCTCTCCCCACCCATGACTCTCCTGCCCCCTCCCTCCAGGCGGACCACTCAGCTGCCCAAGCACCCATGGACACCCTGGCATGGACACACAGACGGTAGCCACCCTTGCGACTGGTCGCCCCTCTGCCAAGAATGGGCAGGTGTGACGTGGAAGGATGCTGGGGGACGGGGGGCGGCCAGGGGCAGCTCGTCCCTGACCGCCCCTCACGGCCTTAGAGCCTTGGGGGGGGGCACATGGCAGGAGACCTTGGAAGAAGAGGCCACGCACAGTCCACCTCCATGCGGAGGCGGGTGGAGGGGGGGGGCTACTCGGCCTTTGGGAATGCCTGGACATGGGACTGGTGTTAACCCTCGGCTTTGGCGCACACCTCGCTTCAGATGGGGGACTCCCCCGCCCCCCAGCCCCAAAGGACTACACGGAGAGTGAGCTCCACTGAGGCACCCGGCTGGGCTGGTTGATTCTGACCAAGCGGAGGCCTCGGGGGAGGGGGGAGGTGTCTTCTCCTGTGCACAATTGGGGGTGGGGGGGAGAGGCATTTTTTTCAGCAGCAGGGGAGCCAGAGCTGCTCCAGCCGGGCTTGCCCCCTGGGCCCAGGAATAGCAATGGCTGCTTCCGCTGCTCCCAGCCCGGGGGGGGGGTCCTGCTGCTGCCGCCCCCCCCTTTGGATGCTGTCGTCCTTTGGGGTCCAGCATGGGGCTGCAGAGCATAGCAGGGCAGGGGTTCCGACCCCTTCAGGTGAGGCAAACCCAGCCAGGGATGCCGGGAGCCTCCATGCTACCCGGACACTGTGGGGTGATCTTGGGGGAGGGGGAGGGGGGGTCTCCTCTAGCACGGAATGAAATTGCTCAGAGGGAGCAACGCACACATGCCCTTCCACCCCCACCCCCACCCCCACTCTGCCCCAGCCCCACTGGCTGCTTATTCCCTTATGAGACGCCAGACGTGCCCATGGGATTCCTGGGGACCCCCTCCCCGCCCCGCCCTCCCAAAAATCTCCCTTGGCCTTCAGACTGCTCAGCCCCTCCCCTCCCCTCCCCTCCCCCAAGCCAGCGGGCTCAGACTGGTGCAGCCCAGTTACACGGCCGGTTGGGTGCCCTCCACCGCCCCCCCCCCACGCCCCACCCCCTACCCCCCATGCTGTTCTTCCCTTGTGGAACCCTGGGGTGGATTTGCCCTGGAGCCGCACCCCTTGATCGTGGGCACGGTGGACCCCGCTGGCTGGCCCGGCTTCATCCTGCTCTGCTCTGGCCAGGAATGTCCTTCCAGATTTAGGAGAAAGGGGAAACGTAAATGTTTTAAATAATAATAAAAAATGATAATGAGAGTACATGCTGTGGAGGGACTGCAGTGCACAAGGCGACAGAAAAGCCTCGACAGCAGTGTAACCCTTTCCCACAAAGCCACGGCCACCCTTTTCCCTCGGTCCCCAGGCGGCATCCCCCCCTCTCCCCCCCCATCCATGGCCAATGTCCTTGCCAGGGATGGGGGACGGGGCTGAGCCCCCTCCAGCCCTACTTTCCCTGCCCAGCCCTGATCTCCCCCAAACCACACAGGCATCTTCTTGTAGGGCATCGTCAAACACACACTCACTCACACACACACACACACACACACAAGATCCCTGGGAGCCCTTGCTCTGGGGGTGCCACGGAGGTGCCAGTGCGGCTTCCTGGCACATGCCAGGTGGAGCCGGGGCTGCGGCTAAGAGCGGCGCCTGACTGTGACATCATCAGCGGGGGGTGGGGGGCTTGGCAGGCGGTTGGGAGCTTCAAAGGGGGTCCGGGTGGGCTGACCCGGGAGGGCAGTGAATTCCACGGGGGGGGCACCCCTCCCCTCCCCTGGCAGTTCCCAGCATCCCAGGCTCGGCTGACTGACATGCAAATTATTTTAATTATTTCTTCTTCTAAAATAAATTATATTTTGCAGCAGCTGCAATATGTTGTGTCAGGCAAAATTACATTCAATATTTTTAAACTAATTGATGTCAGCCTTGAGAAAACGTGATTGACAGCAGTGAGGAATCGTGCCGGCTGCCTAAATGGTTTCCTAAATTAAAATTAAACATGCCGTTTTTCTGCATTTCCTCCAGGAGTTGGAATGGCATTAATCTGAAAGCCCCACTGAGGTGGGGTGCGGCTCCTGGAACTGCAGGCGGAGAGACCAGTGGGGGTGGGGTGGGGGGGCGCAGAGGAGGGGGGGGTCCCGGGGCTCTGGGCAGCCAGCAGCCGGCACCTGGCAGGCTCCTCCAGAAAGACCCATGGGGCCCCCTTCAGCTTCCACCTGACAGGAACCGCCCGCAGAGGTGGCCGTGTGGTGCCAGGAAGATGTGGGAGGGAGGTGTGTGTGTGTGGGGGGGTGTTGGCAAACACATGTCCTCAGCCACGGAGGGAGGGGTGTGCAAGGGATGGCCCCTCCCCTCCTGGCAGCTGCGCTCTACAACCTGGGGAGAGATCCCAGCCTCCTTTGCACCAATTGTCGGCCAAGTCTGCCAAGCAGAACCCGCCTGTTCAGTTTGCAGGGAGGAAGGGGGGGGGCCTTTTCTCCAGCACCTGTTCAGCCGGGCTGGCCAGCAAAATTGGGGGGGGGGGTTGCAGGAGAAGCCCCCCTCCCGACTTGATCCAGGGGTGAGGTTGCTTTGGCAATGGCGTGCCTAGAAAGAGTGGGCCACCAGTGGGCAACCTCAGCCATGGCTAAAGGGACCCCCCTCAGCCCCCAACCCCATCCTCCAGGCAGGAAGATAATTAAAGAGCGGGCCGGAACACAACAAGGCTCCAATTAATGCCCGGCAGGGAGATTTATCATCACCTCAAACTCCACGGGGGGTGGGGGTGGGGGGTGGGGCATCCAGGCCCCCGTCGGTTCGCTTTGCTCGAGTGCTGGAGAAAACAGGGAGAGAATCCCTAATATTAGCCGAAGGAAAGTAAACAGCTTGTGCGTGAGATGAAGATTTATCTGCACAAACATTCTCTCGGCCAGCTCTCCAGGAAGAACTGCTGAACAATCCCATTTCACACAGGCTGGGCTCTGGGCTGGGGGGTGGGCTGGGGGGAGCCTTCCTGTGCTGGAGCCCACCCCCCCACACACACACACATACACCTCCCACTGGACTGCAGCCGGGCTTGCAGATTCCCAGGCAGGCACCAGAAAGCCCAAGTCCGGGGAGGGGGGGGTTCCATGAGCTGCTGAGCCTCTTCCTTGGGCACTCCAGGGCCCTGTGGAGGTGAGGCTCATGTGGGACCCTGCCCCCCCCCCACCAGGAGATTCACAGGCACACCCTTGCACCGCCATGCTGGGGGGTGATCCTAGGCCACAAGGTGGCTGCCAGGGTGGGGGCACAGGTCCCTGACTCCCTTGACCCCCACCCCCACCCCACGGCACGGGTCCTGCCCTCCATCCACCCTGGGGGGGGGCTCCCTGCCAATCTGGTCCCTCCAAGGGGCAAAAAGTGCCTGTGGCCACTGGGGGCAAAATCCCTCCCCACCCCCACCCCCCACATGCTGGGCATCATGTGTGTGTGTGGGGGGGGGTTCACTCAGCTTCTCCCTCCCTTGCCGTCCGCCTGTCCTTCTGCCCGTCCACCCGCCTGCCTGCCTGCCTGCCTGCTCCAAGGGCGGATGCCAGACCTCCCTCCTTCCTCCGCGGCACTCCCTCCACTCTGAAGGCCTTACCTTTACCACTGCCCTTTCCAGCAGAGGATTCAGACATAAATTGTACTTTAAATTCAATATCCGCCATTAATATTTCATGATTACAAAACGTTACGGATAATGTCACTGGCAAGAGCGTCTGGACAGTTAAAATGGATGAGTCAGAACTCCCTGACGGGGTGGGGGGGGGGGGGGGGGGGTCTGGGGGGAAGGCAGGCAGGCAGGCAGGCAAAGGCAGCGGCTGCCCAGTGGAGCTGCCACTAACGTGGCCTGACAGGGAGGCTGGTGGCCTGGCGGAGACGGCCTGGCTGAAGCCGCCATCCATCGCCTTGCCCCTGCACCTCGGGGGTGGTGGGGGTGGAGGCTCCTGGGCACCCAGTGGCTTCTCCTGTCACCTCTTTGGGGCCGTAGCCGATGGGGCTGAATGCTGGGCTGCCAGGACGGGGCTGAGCTTCTGCTTCTGCTTATATACTGCCCCATACTACTACAAGTAGTCTCTGGGCGGTTTACAATTTTAATTACAGTGTGCAGGCTACACATTGCCCCCCCCAGCAAGCTGGGTACTCATTTTACCGACCTCGAAAGGATGGAAGGCTGAGTGAACCTTGAGCCTGCTACCAGGGATTGAACCCAGGTCGTGAGCACAGTTTTACCTGCAGTACAGGCATTTAACCACTGCGCCACGAGGCCAGAGAGCTACACTGCTGGGACACACCACAACTGCTGCGCCCAAAGTCCAAGTCCTGCTCAGGGCATTCACGGCCACCTCATACACTCAACACCCCACCACCACCTCTGGGTTGCCTTAATGCTCCTTTTCAGACCTCTGGCTACGGCCTACCCCCAGACCTTCAGCTCCGCCTGGCCTCTCTTCCCTGCTAAGAGGCAGATATGCCCAGGGGTGAAGCAGCCAGGATTTGGAGCACCTGGGGACAAAGTTTCGTTTTGCACCCCTCCTGCCGCCCCCCCCCCCGCATCGCACCCACCCAGCAATGGGGCCCAATCTTGCACACGTGTGGGCAGGGTGGTAGTGGGCATACGGGCCATTTGTGTGTGTGAGTAGCGTGTGCGCCTTACTCCTCTCCCACAGTGGCCCAAAGCAAGGCGAGGAAAAGGAGGAGGGGGGGTGCTGCGACCACCGCGTTCCCCGCATGCCTGCCTGCCTGCTTTGCCACTCGTGTCCCGTCGCCAAGCCTTAGCCGGGGGGGAAAGGAGGACTGCTGGCAGGAGGGTGCACGGTTTTCTCCTCCTGCTCCCCCCTCAGGTGCCCCCAGATTGCTGTGCCCCGGGGCAAATGCAGCTTTCTGCCCTGCCCCCAGAAGCACACACACCCATTGGGTTTACTGAACTCAGTAGGATGGGACCTGAAGCCAGCTCCCCGAGGCAGGCAGGACTGAACTCGGGTCACGAGCCGAGTCTCCATGACTGGACTGCAAGTTGACCACAGCCCCCTCCCCCCCCAACCTCCTCCCAAGTGGCTGCTCCCCCCCACCCCACCCACCTGCCTGCCTGCCTGCCTCCTGTTCAGACGTGGATGGGTGGGTCCAAGGCCTCCGGGAGAAGGAAGGCCAGCAGCCGCTTCGGGACAGTAGAAAGGCGGCAGAAACACACACACACACCTTCCTCGGGTGGCCCATTTGCACCGGAGGCGTGGGAGCCCAAGCCCACCCGGGGAGGCCAGAGGGGACAGCCAAAGGGCACGGTCCACCCTTCATGCCAGCCCTCCCCCAGGCCCCCCTCCCCTCCCCAGCCTTTCCCAGAAGCACCCCACCCACTTTCCCACCCACCCACCCCCAGAGACCCACCACCTCTGAAGGAGCTCCTGCACACACACACACACACACACACACACACACACACACACACACACACACACACACGTACATACGTCCCAGGCTGCGCACACCACTCTCTCTCCTTGCCCACACTATCCCCCCCCCCCAGCATACAGGCTGATTCTTGGGACAAAGAGGAGAGGGGGGTGCTTCTGGAAGGGGGCTCCTGCAGAATTGCACGCGCGCGCACACACACACACACCTCTTCCTTTGCTAGCACCAAAAGGGGAGCAGCCCAGGTTGGGAGGGAAGGCGTCCGTCCGTCTGTCCGTCTGGGGAGGCTTCAAAGGCAGGAGCCGAGGGGACCGAGGGGACCGGCTGGCTTTGTTTCCCCTTGTTTTTGTTTGAAGTCGGGAAGAACAGCTTTCAAGCCGTTTGGCTTCCTCTTTGGGGACAGCAAGGAAGCAGGCAGGAGGGGAGGGGAGGGGAGGGGAGGGGGAGCAGCCCCCCCTCCTCCAAGGCAAGGAGGAGGAGGAGGAGGAGGAGGAGGAGGAGGAGGAGGAGGAGGAGGACCACGGCCAGCCATCCTCCCCCCCCCGCCCCATACTTTCTCTCTGCATCCCTCAGCACCACTGGGCCAGGTCCTTAGGACATGCCAGTCCCAGAGTGCAACCCCAGTGGAGCCAATGGGTGTGGGAGAGGGCGGAGGGGAGAGAGTGACCAGGCAGGTGTGTGTGTGTGTGGGGGGGTGCGTGCGCGCAGTGCTGGAACTCAGCCCCTCCACAGGTCAGGTGGAAGACAAGAGGCCTCCCGTCTGCCACTCAGGGGCAGGGGTGGGGGGCTCGGGTGCAGGTCGGGCGCTGGACGAGCCTCCCAGGACAGCCCTCCTCCTGCCAGCAGATCCCCCTCGGGAAGCCCTCAGGCCAGGTTGTCACCCAGATGGGTGAGCATGCTGAGCGTGTGGAAGAGGGCCTCATTGTCTAAACCTGCCTCCCTGCCCCCCCTGCCCCCCCCAAAAAAAGCCCAAGCGGTTCTGGCAGGGGCAGCAGCAACTCTTGCGCAGGTTGCAGTAGCACTGATGAATTTTCACCACAGAGAGAGAGAGAGAGAGAGACCCCTTGCCTTCCTGCCTGTGCTTCTTCCACCCCGCTCCCTGTTCCTGGAGCTGTTCCAGGGGACTCAGGGGCCCCATCACCCCCCCCCTTGCCAGCCAGGCCCCCTCCAGCCACCCCATCACTGACCTGCCTCCGTGGCCAGGATAGAGAGGTTGTGCCAACCAGACGCTTCCCGATCCAGCGGCTGCCGGGTCACGATGGTCCCCCGCTGTGGGTCAATGTCAAAGATCTGCTCCCGGTCGGTGGTGCGGTCAATGGCGTACCTGTCCCCACCCACCCACCCCGAAAGAGAAAGGAAAAACCATGAAGGAGTCGCTGTGAAAGGGAGGGAGGGGCACATCAAGGCAGGCAGCTTGGGCTGGGCCGCCCCCCCCCCTTCTCCAGGACAGGCCTTTGGCCACGCCAGTCCCCCTGCAACAGATGGGGGGGGTCTGCAACCTGCCGGTGTCACGCTGGTCACTGAAGCCACATCCGGGGAGGAGACAGGCACCTCCTGAAAGGAAAGGAGGCCCACCAAGCAGGGCTGCTGGCCTGGGAGAGGCTGGGCTGCAAAGGGAGCATGAATGAAAGAGCAGCCCCCCCCCCCTCCCCCTGGAGGTCACACAGGCCATCGTGGCCATTCAGTCCGTGGATGCAGCCACCGCCAACAAGGACCTTCTGCTGTGTCCAAATCAGCCCTTCAACAACTTCAGCCACAGCCTCGCTCTTCACAGTCTCTCCTTCCCTTGTTTTCCCACTTCTTTGACCTTGAATGATCAGCCGTAACAATGCACGCAGCTCACTCCCATCCTATCACCAAGGTATTCCAGCCACCTCCATTTTATGCTTCCTGGGTGCTTGATTTCTATGCGTTCTCTTTTGCACGTCCTCATGGCCACCCTCCCTGTCCCAGACACCCTCGTGATGATGACGACCCAAAGCTTCCATGCTGCCACCCCCTCTTTTTAATAATTGCTTGTGTGAATGTCCACCATGCCAGTCTTGGTGAGGCCGGCGTCGGTGCATGCTCAGCTGCTCCGTATCTTTGGGGCCTCCGTATCTTGTCGTATACGGGGATGCTGCCCCTGGCCATCGCCCTCCTCACAGGCGTGCTGCCTGGCCTCTCAAGGCACCATCACCGCCACACGGCCACGTTCATTCGTGCCAACTGCGCTGGCACTTCTGTGCAGACTTTTAAGGAGCAACAGGCTCAGAATGAGCAGGTCGCCCACCTGTGGAGCAGCCGCTCCGGCTTTGAAGCAGAAGGACCCGAGCCCTCGGGCAAGGGCACCCACAGCCCAGCCCCCCCGCCCCCCCAGTTAGCAGCAGGCCCCTCCACGCAGGGCGCATATTGCGAGGCAGGGGATGAGAAGGATGAAGCCCTTCCAGACCTAATCCAGGAAAGGGATGCCACGGGCACGGGCAGGGCACACCAGAAGCCACACCGGAGGCCCTGGCTCAAGGCCTGGCCTGGCTTCTGACCCACCCAAGCCGGCCCAGCTCCCTAGAAGGTGGGTGGGGTGGGGTGGGGTGGGGGTGTCCCCGGCAGGGCACAGGCAGGGCAAGGGAAGCATCACGTCAGGGATGGGAAGCACGTTCCCCCCCCCCAAAGCCGGGCCTCAAGCCGGGCACCAGGCGCCTGGGCAGGTGGTGCACATGGTGGAGGAGGAGGAGGAGGAGGAGGAGGAGAGGACAGAACCCTCCCCTCTCCAGGCGGATGAGAGAGCCAGGAGGAGTCCTCCACCAACAGGCAAGCTGGGAGACACATCCCAGGCGCTGACCTTGACCGGGAAAAGCCCTCCTCTAAGAGGAAATCCAGTGGGGAAGATTATAGGACACACACACACACACGAAGGTACTGCTGCTGATGCTGTAACGGGTGGCAGGAGACTGGGCGCACCTCCGAGAGCCGCATCAGTCATCGCATGACAAGGCAAAGTGTCCCCGGCTGCTCTGACACAGGCTCGCCTGCTTACGAAACACGGGCCTGCCCTGCGTAAGAGACCGGCTGCAGCCCTGAAGCCACGGCTGGGCAAGACCTCACCCCGGTGGCCCACAGGACACAAGGGCAAACAGGGACATCGCGGCCACACACTGGGGACAGCATTCAGAAGGGACTGGTGCTCAGCCTGGCCCCTGGGGCTGGCAGCAAGCTGGGGGGGGGGGGGGAGAGGGAGAGAAAGAGAGAAGGCAGAGCTCCTCCCCCCCCCCCAGCAGCAAGAGTGGGACTCGACTGCCTGCCTGCCTCCTGGACCACTGAGGCAGAGCCACACACGCAGGGCATCTCCAGGCCACCAGGACAGCAGAAGCGCAGAGCCTACAGGAGGCACTACTAGTTCCTCTCTGTTCAGCGCAGGTTCGGCCTCACCTCGAGTCCTGCGTGCAGTTCTGGACACCAGCCTTCAAGTAGGAGGCTGACAAATGGCAGCCAGTTCAGAGGAGGGCAAGAAGGATGACCAGGGGTTGGGTGGGCAGGAGACTAAGCCCTGGGAGGAAAGGCTGGGAGAACTGAGCCTGTTGAGCCTGGAGAAAGGGAGACGGGTGGTGTTTTCAAGGAGAGATGGTCCTACCGAGGAGGGACAGGGGCCATTCTAGGTCATCCCAGAGTGAAGGACACGCAACAATGGGTTCGAGGTACAGGAAGCCAGATGTAGCTTGAAGAACAGAAAACAGGTCTTCTTAACTGCTAGAGCAGAATGGCCACGGAACCTGCCCCCTCCAGGAAGGAGAGGAGGGTTCCAGGACTGGAGCCCTTCCAGCCCCTGCTTTGTCCCACAACAGGCAGGCCACCCCTGAGCCCCTCGGCAGGGGCTGCGTCCGGAGGGTCTCTCAGCAAACACCAGCCTGTCCTCAAGGGACCTGCACCCGCTGGCCCCCAGCACAGCCAGGCCATGTGGCTGCCTCAGTTCCTCCGTTCCTTCACTCACCCGCAGGGGAGCCACCAGGAAAGAGGGGGGGGGGCTTACAGGGTCCCCCTCCTCCCCAGAGCCTGGCCGAATCCGGGGTGGGGGGTGGGGCGTGAACGGGCCCTTGGTACCAACAGCCAGGCCGGCCGGCCGGTGGCTCTTCCCCCTTGCCCGTGGACCCGGCGGAGTGAGAGGACGGAAGGCCAGCTGCCAGCAGGATCAGAACGACCCCCCTGCCAGCGGAGCGTCTGGCGGCCCCTGTCCGTGAAATGGCCTGCCAAGCCACCAGGATCCGGGTCAAAAACCCCTCGCCTTTCCACTCGTGGTTCTAATTGTCTGGCCGTCGAGTTTATTTTCAATCAAGCCCAGCATGTCTCTGGAGGATTTATTGTCCTTTATCCCGCGATGAAATAAATCCAGTTGCTAGGCTGCTGCCAGCAAAGGGGGGTGCTTGCCAAACTACCAGAGGGTCCCCCACCCCCAGGCCACAGGGTGAGGAGGCACTCCCTGGCCGGGGGGGGGGGAGCTCCTTCCTCCATCAGCCCCAAAGCAATGGGTCCTAGGCAGGCCCCTCCCCCTCTTCTCCCTCCCTCCCTCCCTCCCCCTCCTCCTTCCAAGGCCAGAGGCAGTGGGATTCTCAGTAGCAGCTACGGGAGGGGGGGGGATGAGTCAGAGGGGGCTCTCCCCACTTTCTCCAATTCTGGCTGCCCATCTCCTCAAGAAGCCGCAGTCGGGTACCGGCTGGACCCAGGGCCCGTGGAACTTCTCAGTGCCAGGGATGAGCGTGCATGGACCACATGTCCCTCTGGGGGGGGGGGCAGGGTTTCCCAGGTGGGTGGGGCGACGGCGCTGGACTCTCTTCCTTTTTATGTGGCCCCACTGGAAACCTGCACCCCTGAGCTTTAGGTCAACCCTTTGCTCTGCCTCCTCCTGTCCTTGTGTGTGTGGGGGGGGGGCATGCAGAGTGGTGGTGTTTGCCGCCACCCCCACCCCCAAGCTAGGCCAACCATGCTACCCCGTGCGCATACACACACACCACCACCACCACCACCACCACCACCATGGGTTTCCAGAGCAGCTCTGGAGAAAGAAGGAGACCAAGGGAAGGCTGCCTGGCCCTCCTCCTAGAAGCTGACACCACCAGAGAGGCCAGCCCCCCCCCCCAAGGATTCCTCCACCCCCTCCAGCCCCCCCTCGCCTGGTCATGCATTTCCAGTCCCTCCCCTGGCCACCTGCCTGCCCGCCTGGCTCCTGGGCCCAGGTTTTGCCTGGGGGATTCGAGATCAATGCAGTGCCCCCCCCCCAGATCGGCCTGCCTCAGGTGTTGCCCCCCTCCTCCCACTGGCTTTGCCCGCCCCGGTGTTCAGCTGGCGGGAGAAGTGGCTGCCTCCGTGGCTTCTGTGGCGCTCATCTTGTGCAAGCGACTGGGCCCTTCCTCCCACCCCACCCCACCCCCACACACCCAGAGGTGGGGGGGGCGGGCAAGCCAGTGGGCACGTGGGCTGGCAGCAGCGGGCTTTGTGAGTCGGGAGCTGTTCAAGCAGGGGGTGAAAAGCCTTTTGTTCTGCTCCTTTTCCTCCTCCTGGAAGCGGAAGGCGGCTCTCTCTCTCTGCACACACGGTCGCGGGAGTCCACAAAGGCGCCCCCCCCCCCAAAATGCCCAACACATGTCTGCAGAGCTCGCCAGTGCAGTGGCCTTGTGTGGCACAAGGGCACCCACGAGTGGAGCCCAGCTGGGGAGGGTGGGTCGCCTCCCCTTGCCAGGGCAGCTCCCGGGGTGTGTGTGTGTCCAGGCTCCCCTCTGGCTGGTCTGCCCATGGGCTTCAAAGGGAGAGGAGGCCCCACGGGAGGAAGCGAGGGCCCCGAGAAAAGGGACCCCCCCCCCTCCAGAAGAAGAAAGGGGACAGGAAGGCAGGCCAAGACCAAGTGGGCACATCACAGGCAAGGGCCAGTTCTTCCCTGGGCCTCTCAGCACGTTTCCACCCCTCACCCCCGCAGGAGGCTCAGAAAAGCCCGGAGGGAAGGTGGCACCAATGACCCACCACAACCCCCCCCCACCCCACCGGTCCACCGTGGCTGTCCACGGTCTCCAGGAAGCCGGCCAGAACTTCACTCCTGTTCCCCTGCCAGGGGATCCATCGTGACCTGGGAGGCCCTCCCCTCCTGGAACTGACCCACAACCCCCCAAGCCGGCAGGAGTCATGACACCTTGTGGCCAGGAGTCCCACTGGCAGTTAAGGACTTGTTTCCCAAATGGGCCTCTGAACCCAGGCCTCTTCAAGGAGCAGGGATTTTTTTTGGGGGGGGGGTTGCCTCCCTTCTACGGGGCAGCTCCCGTCCTGGTCTTCAGGCCACTCCCGCCTCTCAGTTGTGTCTCACACGGAAAAGTACCCATATATTGGACAGGCTGTAAGGAAAGTGGGTAGTGCCTGGCCATCGCCCCCTCCCTGAGACTTCCATCCCTGGGCTGTGAGGGCAGCAGGGGGAGGGGGCAGCACCCCCACCCCCCACCCCCTGCTTCTGAAGACTGCCTAGGAGGTGGCCTCAGAAAACCTGGAGACCATGAAGCCCATTTGCTGACAAAACCTGCCACCCCTTCAAGACCCCACGTCATAGAATCAGAAAGAGTTGGAAGAGACCTCAAGGGCCATCCAGTCCAACCCCCTGCCATGCAGGAACATCCCCCCCCCATCACAGTAAGACATTTCTTCCTGACCTTTAACTATCCTGGTCGCCCTCCTCTGGACCCACTTGAGGTTGCCAACATCCTTTTTAAATTGAGGAGCACAGAACTGGACACAGTACTCCAGGTGGGGTCTGAGTAGAATTGTACTAGCACCTCCCTTGCTCTAGAAACTATGCTTCTGTTGATGCAACCAAGAATCGCATTGGCTTTCCTGAACACCGCATCACACTGCTGACTCATGTACAATTTGTGGTCCACCCAGACTCCCAGATCCCTTTCATGGGTACTATTCTCCAGTCAGGTGTCTCCCATCCTATATCTGTGCAATTCATTCTTTTTACCTGTTGAATCCCATTCCATTAGCTTTGGCCCAGGACTCTAATCTGTCAAGGTCCTTTTGGGTTTTCATCCTCTCCTCTAGGGAATTAGCAACCCCTCCCAATTTGGTATCATCTGCAAATTTAATCAGCATACTCCCTATTCCTTCATCCAAATAATTAATAAATATGTTGAATAGCACTGGACCCAAAACAGAACCCTGGGGCACCCCACTGGTCACCCCTCTTCATGCTGAAGAGAAGCCATTTACGATCACCCTTTGCATACAATCAGTCAAACAATTACAAATGCACCTAACAGTAGCACTATTTATCCCACTTTCTACTAACTTCTTAGCAAGAATACCATGGGGAACCTTATTGAAGGCCTTACTGAAGTCCAGATAAGCAATATCCACAGCATTCCCCTCATTCACCAGGCCTGTAATTCTATCAAAGAAAGAGATCAAATTCGTCTGGCATGACTTGTTTTTTAGAAACCTATGTTGACTTCTAGTAATGACAGCATCGCTTGTTCAATAATTACTGACAGTTTGCTTAATAATCTGCTCTAGGATCTTTCCAGGAATTGAAGTCAAGCTGACCGGGCGATAATTATTTGGGTCCTCTTTTTTCCCTTTTTTGAAGATGTGGACAACATTTGCCCTCCTCCAATCTATGGAGACTTCCCCTGTTCTCCAGGACTTCTCAAAGATTATTGCCAATGGTTCTGAAATTACTTCTGCCAGTTCTTTTAATATCCTTGGGTGTAATTCATCTGGCCCTGAAGACTTACATTTAGGGTTTCCAGGTATTCCTGTACTACCTTCCTATCTATTTTATGCTGCAATTTCCACCCCACTTTTGACCCAACTGAACTCTTTTTTCCTTTCTGGAGAAAACAGAGGCAAAGAAGGTGTTGAGTATTTCTGCCTTGTCCCTGTCTCCTGTTAGTAAGTAATTGGTTATCTTTGCCGTGCAGAGACCCTTTCATTTCCGTGTTTTTCCTTTTGCTGTGGATATAACTTACACAGAGAGAGAGAGAGAGAGAGAGAGAGAGAGAGAGAGAGACAGAGAGACAGAGAGAGACAGAGAGAGAGACAGACAGACAGACAGACAGACAGAGACAGACACACACACACACACACACACACACAGACACACATACACACAGACACACACACAAAAGAAAGGAGGAAGGGTTGCCGTACCGAACGGGCTCGTTTGCAGCATCCGGGTCCCGGGCTGTGACTGTGCCTACCACGGAGCCCACGGGCGCATCCTCCGCCACCTCCATCAGGCCCTCAGGGGGCTGGAACTCGGGGGGCTCGTCCACGTCCAGCACAGAGACCCGCACAATGGTCTGGTCCCGGAAGGTGCCCAGGTCTGCAAAGCGGGGGTCGGCAAACTTGTTCAGGGCTTCGACCACCACCGTGTGCGCTCCCTGGGCCTCAAAGTTCAGCGGCTGCAAAATACAAGGGAGTCACAATGAGATGCAATTTCCCAGCCCCCTCTGGGCTCCATTATCAACCGCTCTGCCACCTCCCCCAGTTCCATGCAGCAGATCAGGCATCCCTCAAGGTGACGACGCTGTGTGTGTGTGTGCATGCAAGGACCACCTCTCCCAGGCAGCGGAAGCACCCTGCCACTGGCATCGGATGCTCAGCACCTGACAGGACCGGGACCCGGTCTCCCTTTCAGGGAGGGAAAGAAGGACGGAAGAAGGAGGGAAGGAGAGGCGCCCTGGTGGACAGTCCCAGCGGCTGACCTTGTGCACTGAGACCAGGGCCTCCTGCGTGTCACTGTCGGTGGACACCCGGAAGGCGCTCAGCCCATCCTCATCCTTGACCTGGTAGGTCATGTCCGTGTTCTCGCCCACGTCGGCATCCTCGGCCTTGACTCTGCCGACCAGGGTGCCCACGGGAACCGTCTCCAAGACGCTGAACTGGTACATCTCTGGTGGGAAGAAGGTGTGGCTGGGGTTTTAGGCACCCCTGCCCTCCCCACCAGCCCCCCCACACACACAAAAGAACACAAAAGGCCTGTGATCAGAGCAGGAATGCCTGCCTGTTCCACGGGCCCATCTCCCTTCACTTCCGTGGCACAGAGGCACCCCCACCCCCCTGCTACACACAGACCACGTGGGGATGCCTCGGCCTGGCACCGAGTGACTGTGGCTTGAGCACGGTATTGCCACTCTCCTACAGGAAAGGAGTGTCCAGGAGGCTGCCACTGCCACCAGTGGCTAAGAGATTGGCCCACACTCCTGCCTCTCCCCGTCTCCACTTGCCCCTGTCTTGCCAGGCCAGGCCACCGACGCTCACTCTGTGGGAAGCGTGGGGGGTTGTCGTTGACGTCTGTGATGACAATGGTGACGGTGGTGGAACCAGAAAGGCCTCCCAGCTGCCCAGCCATATCCGTGGCCCGGACGACCACCTCGTACCGGTCCTGGGTCTCACGGTCCAGGTTGGCCACCGCCGTCCGGATCACACCTGCAAGAGGCCACAGGGCGTCTTCCAATGGGCAAAGAGCAGGCAAATTCAGAGGCCCCGTGTCTCCTGGGGCAGCCCTCGGGCCTTGCCTCCCCTCTGCAAACGAGGATGCCACACTGTGGCTGAGACGCACGTGGCCCCTCTCACCCCATCCCACCCACCCCCGAAAGTGAGACCCTGGAATGCCTCCAAGCTCAGGTGCTCCCTTCCCTCCTCCTGCTCTCTGAAGGACAGAAGGTGTCCAGGGTGCACCTTATGGGAGCCTCCCCCCACCCCCCCAAAAATGGCCGGGAGCCTCCTCCGGTGGTCAGCCAGCCCCAGCTGGCAGGCAGGGCTGGGCTCCCCCTCCTCCCCCCACCCCGATCTCCTGCTGCCCCCAAACTCCAGGAGGCAAGCGGCCCAGTGGCCCTCTCCCTGGCCTGTCCTTCTCCACCTTGGCCCGACATCTGTGCTCCCTCCATAAAAGGGAACCCTTGGAGCCCATGGTTGCCCAGCAGAGGAAAAAGTGGCCTCCAGCCCCAGCTGGGCCCTTGGAGCCCAGGGCTGCTTGCCCTGCATCCTCCCTTGGGGCAAGATCAGCATTTGTGCCAGAGACAGGCAGGCGTCTCCTGCAGGCACCACCCTCCCCAAAGCAGGCAGGAGGCAGGCAGGGAGGGGTGCTGGGGCCCTGGGCTGGGGGCCACTCAGCCCCCCTCCCTCCCTGACTCCACAGAAGAGCCTGCTGAGGTGCCCCCGCCCAGAGTCAGAGGAGGTTCAGGAGGGGGGCTGCTCTGTCCCCTCCCCCAACTCCCTGGACATCCAGGCTGAGGGGCTTCCGCCTGGGCATCCCAGTGCCAGGGAAACTGGAGGCCATCCCTCTGGCCGGCCCAAACCAAGCACAGGCCAGAGTAGCTGGCCAACCTCCAGGCAGGGTCTGCTGTCAGAGCCCGCAAGGCGGCTGCAGGGGTGGGGGGTGGGGGAACGGGGGGGGGGGCTTCTCTCCAGCCCCCTAACAGATGGGTCCTGCAGACTTAGAAGCCTAAGACGGCACAAAATGAGGCTAAATCCCAAATCCCTCTTGTCATTAAATATTAATTTCTACTGTACATCGGCAAACGCAGCCAAATTTCCCAGGAAGACCTAGCAGGGAGATGCCCTGTGCCAACAGCACCCACCCCCACCCCCACCCCCATTCCCCCCACCCATCCACAAGAAAAGAAAAGCTGGGCCAGAGGAGAAGCCAGGCATGCCTCCTGTGTGACACCTCTGAGAGCGGATTCTGCAAAGCCACCGAGGCTGGAAAAGGAGGGTGCTTGGGCGAAAAGGGCGGCTCGTCCCCCACCCCCACCCCCATCAGCCACCAGGCCTGCCTCCCCCCCCCCCAACCTTGGCACAGCAGAGCTGGCTGGGCAGCCATGGCCCTCCCCTCCTGAAAGCTCTGTGCAGCCCCCCCTCCCTCCCCCTCCAATGACCCATCATCTGCCCCCCCCACCCCCTCCCACTGCAACACCTTCAGGGGTCTGCCTGGGGGCAGGTGGCTGGGGCGGGGCAGGGCTGGGGTGGGGAGTGAGCTCACGCCTGGACCACTTGGGCCGGCTTGAGAAGGCAAAGAAGGAGAAGAGCACTCAAAGTCAAAAAAGGGAGAGCAAACGGTCCTCCATTATCGTTTATTACGGGAAAATGGATGTGCCAGGTTTTATGGCTCCTTTTACGGCATTAATGATCACAGAGGCTCTGCAAGTTAAGTTGCTGATATGGGCAATTAAACCTTATGCTCTGGGCCTGGGCAGGGATTGCCAGGCAGAGCGGCGGCCCAGGCACCACCACGGGCACCAGCGCCCCGTCCTTGGCCTCTGCCCTGAATGGGAGGGCGGCCCTGGGCTGTGCCCACAAGGCGGCACTGCCCTCTCCATCAAACGGAGGAGGGGGGCTGCTGCTGCTGCTGATGCTGATCCCACAGACCTCAGGATTCTGGGGCGGTGGGGGCTGCCTGGACCCCTCCCTCACCTTCAAGTGCTCCCTGGGCCACCAGGACCACTCTGGGGAGTGTGGCTGAGAAGGAGCTGCCAGCCAGGACACCCAGGAGGTGCCCGCTTTTGAGGAGGAGGGGCCTGGCCTGCAGGGTTAATAAGGGACCTGCAGAGAACACCCTCGCGGGCACGCCTATCCAGGCCACAAAGAGAGCTGGTATTTGTGTGTGTGTGTGTGTGTGTGTGTGTGTGTGTGTGTGTGTGTGTGTGTGTGTGTGTGTGTGTGTGTGTGTGAGAGAGAGAGAGAGAGAGAGAGAGAGAGAGAGAGAGAGAGAGAGAGAGAGAGAGAGAGTCCCAACTGGATTGGGGGGGGGGAGAGGTTGTAGGGGAAGACCTCGTCCTGTCTGTCGTCCCCCCCACCTCTCCTGACACACATCCGGATGGTGTCTTCTGAGCAGGGGAATCTTTCCACTTGGTTACAAGGGACCCTCCATCCCCACCCCCCAGACAGGGCTCACCTCACCCCCCAAGGGTCCCTGGAGTCCAGTTAAGGACCCCCCTTGCTGCCTGGGCTGTCCAGGAAAACTGGCATCTGCTGGAGCTGCCCGGCTGGTGTCCTGAAGACACTGCAGATATTGGTTTTCATGCAGACTCCCCCCCTCCCAAAACCAGACAGGTACCAGATGAGCCTGAGCCCAATCCTGAAGCAAGGGGGAGGGGTGGGCGTTTCCGAAGAGCCCCCAGAGAAGCCTGTGGGTGGGGTCTTGGTCAGAAGCAGCCCCTCCTTGTGAGAGGGAAGCTCTTCTCCCTCTCACAAAATACCAGAACTAGGGGACACCCACTCAAATTGAGGGCTGGGAGAATAAGAACACACAAAAGAAAATATTTTTTTCACCCAGTGCGTTGTTAGTCTGTGGAACTCCCTGCCACAGGATGTAGTGCTGACATCTGGCCTGGATGCCTTCAAAATGGGGATTAAATAGATTCCTGGAGGAACAGTCCATCACAGGTGACAAGCCATGAGGGAGATGGGTCATTTCCAGGCTTAAAATTGGGATACTTCAAGGGCCAGATGCAGGGGAGTGCTATCAGGAGACAGAGATCTAGTCTCATATACTCCCAGAGGCATCTGGTGGAGCCGCTGTGAGATACAGGAAGCTGGACTAGATGGGCCTTTGGCCTGATCCAGCAGGATGGCTCTTCTTATGTTCTCCCAGGGGCAGGACGGGGGGGGGGCGTCTCAGGCCGTCCTTCCAAACTCCACTAAGCAATCCTGAGAGACCGAGGCTGACAGAGGACACTCCCAGCCACGTTGCCCCAGGAAGGCCACCGCGGGCGCTCAGCACTCCACTCACGACGAAAGAGCCACGGAGAGTCTTGTCCTCTGCGGTGAGTTCCACCATCCTTCTTCCGGGCAGCTCCCCAGAGAAGATCCTTGTTTTGGTCAAGGAGCCTCTGGGATCTCCCCACTGCAGGCGCAAATGGAGGCTTCCGGCTGGGACCCCTCCCTTGGACCACGCCATCTCTGTCTGCTGGCTTGTTTGTACCATTCCTTGGCCTAGGGGGCGGGGAGGGGGATCAGCAGCCCCCTCCCACCCACCCTCTGCAATGTGGGAGCTGCCTCCTGCACTCTCTCTGCTGGGCAGAGGCCTTTCTTCCTCAAGGGGGACTGCCCGGAGCCCTGGCGTGACCAGGGGCGCCCAGGGCACAGATGTCCTCACCACCACCACCACCACCACCACCACCACCACCACCACCACCCTGGCCACACACAGGTTCACTCATGGAAACAGACCCTGGGCAGGGCAGGAGAGTCTGTCCTGGGAGAGGAGGGCCCCTACCCCACCCCACAGCCCTACATGGGACCCTCCTGACTCCCTGTGCTGCTCCTGCCAGCCAGCCTCAGGGAATGATAGAATCACAGAATCCTAGAAGAGCTGGAAGAGACCTCCAGGGCCATCTAGCCCAACCGCCTGCCATGCAGGAACCCCCATCACAGTATTTCCAACAGACGGCCATCCAGCCTCTGCTTAAAAACCTCCAAAGAAGGAGACCCCACCACCCTCCTTTGTGGCAGCATCTTCCAAGAAGTTCTTCCTAATGTTCAAATCAAATCTCTTTTCCTGTAGTTTGAAACCATTGCCCCGAGTCCTAGTCTCTGAAGCCATGGAAAACAAACCTGTTCCCTCTTCAATATGACATCCTTTCAAATATTTAAACATAGCTATCATATCCCCCCCTCAGCCTTCTTTTAGAGAGGCTAAACATTCCCAGTTCCCTAAGCCGTTCCTTATACGACATTTCTTCCAGACCCTCAACCATCCCAGTCGCCCTCCTCTGCACCCGCTCGAGGTTGTCAACATCCTTTTAAAATTGAGGCGCACAGAACTGGACACAGGACTCCAGGTGGGGTCTGACCAGAGCAGAATAGAGTGGGACCATCACCTCCCTTGATCTTCTAGACACGATGCTTCTGTTGATGCAACCAAGAATCGCATTGGCTTTCCTGGCTGCCGCATCACACTGCTGACTCATGTTCAATTTGTGGTCCACCACCCCCTCCAGGCCCCACTTTCCCCTCTGCTCTCCCCAGACGTTGGCAGCATCCTCATCATCTGCTGGGGATTTATCACAGGCACCTTTTACAGCCCACTTTATTAGGAGTTATTAAAGGACAGAGCGGCTCCCAGTATTCGTTCATTAAATATTAATGCAGCATTTATAAGGCAATCCTTAATTTAAAGTGTTGCCTTTAATCAAAGGCCTGTGCTAACAATGGGCACCAGGATGGGGGGAGGGGGCATCCCAGTTCAAAATGAGGGGCTAGCCACAAGACCCACAGAAGCCCCCAGCCCACTGAGCCCCCATAGCACCAGCATACCCCCTCTGGTCCTGTTGTTCAGCATTTGGCACCCCTCCCCCTCCACAACCACACCCACACCAGCACACTGAGTGAGTACCTTGTGTGTGTGTGGGGGGGGAGGTGACAAGGGCCCACGGCTATCCCAGAATGCGGCTGGGCTCTCCCCAGAAAGGTCAGGAGGGCTGCTGTCCCTCTGTGCTGAGGGTCAGTGAAATCCTGCCCCCCCCCAGGCCGGCCGGCCCTAAGCACCCACACACCGCACTCCCCCAGCCAGGCAAAGGCAGAGGTTGTGCAGCTGAAGTCCCTCCTCATTCAGGGAGGTTCTCTCTCTCTATCACACACATACACACACACACAGCCCAAAGAGGAGGTCCTCAGAACCACCCTGCAGAGCAGGCCCTTCCCCTGAACCACTGGCCACGGGAGCCACGAACACACAGCTGCCTTAGGCTGGAGGAGGCCATCTGAGAGCCAGAGCCCCTTCCCATGCCCAGTGACACCCCCCTGTCCTCTTCCCACAAGGCCATGGCCTCCCCTCTCGCCCCTCAACCCCCACCCCACCCCACCCCGCCACTGTTTTCAGGCCCCCCCCCCGCCTCACCTGTCCTGGGGTCCACCGTGAAGTGCTGCTCTCCCTCCAGGACGCTGTAGACCACCCAGGCGCTGCTCCCGTACGTGGGATCGTCCGCATCCGAAGCCATCACCTGCATCACTGATGTCCCTGGAAGAGAGGAGAGGAGAGGAGGGCGGGCCCCCTGAGCCCATGCGCTGCCCAGGCCCTGACCTGCTTCCAACCCCACCCCACCCCCAAGTCATTGCCCATCAGGGACTGATTTGGTAGTCCTCCCCCACCCCCAGGCTGGCCCTGCAGCTTCCAGGGCCTCAGCAAAAGGGAGGAGGGTGCCCAGGACAAGGGGGTGCCCTGTCCTCCACAGACACACGCACACACCTCCCCCCACCCTCACACACACAGGGAGCCCAGAAGGGAGTCCCGCTCCTCCTCCTCCTCCTCCTCATGCACCACACGTACCAGGGCAGAAAGAGTGCAAATTGGATAAAAGTCCATCAAACGCCTGCAATTAAGTTATTGATTTTCAACGCTGCCTCATTAAACAGGGCGCTTCACTCTGCCTGTCCCCTGATGGGTCTAATTTGACATCATGTTCAATTTGACAGAAGGGGCCCCAGGACGGGAAGCGCAGGAAATGCCTCAGGTGGGGAGTGCGGGGGGGGGGGGCGGGCAGGGAGGGAGGGAGGGGGCGGCTGCTGTGGGGAGAGGCATGCAGCAGCCCCGGGGCTCTCCAGTGGCAACCTTGCAGGGAAAGGTGTGGGCCCCCCAGGGACCACGGGGGTGGGGGTGGGGGTGGGGGGCATTTCAGAAACACTTGTGGGGCAGCCAGCAGGGTGGGGGCAATGGACAGAAGAGAAGAAAGCTCAGTGGCAAACTGCCTCGGCCATGAAAGCCAGGTGAGAAGCAAGAGCCCCCCCCCCCCCCGCCGCCCAAGGGTCTCCTTTGCCTGCCTCCCAAGCGGAACGGGGGGGGGGGCGATGCTTCCAAGCTGTCTTGACCCTGAAGGCCTGGCTTGCTTCAGGCACCTTCTCTGCCCACCTTAGGGGGCCCTGGTGCCTCCTCAGCCGTGGCACCCCCACCCCAGTGGCAAGCCCCCCCCCCTCCCTTGAACTTTGCCACCTCCTCATCCTGGCCATCCCAGGTGCCCACCTGCTCCGAAAGCAGAAAGTCATCCATGGGAGGAGAAAGCGGCAAAGGCCTCCGAGTCCGATCGGGACAGCAGGGCTCAGGCTCCCCACAAGGAGCCCCAGGAGGCAGGGGCCCCAAGACAGGGGGGGGGGCACTTGAGACCTTCTGGCTACTGTTCCCTTTAGCCTTAGCCAGCCCCACAAGGGACCACCCTGGGCCAAGCACAAAATCCAGCTGGAGCAGAACCTCTGTCTCCACACACACACACACACACACACACACACACACACACACACACAGACCCCCTTTGCCACACACACCCATCCCACGCTCCCTCCTGAACTGGGGGTGGGGTGGGCTGGGCAAGAAGGGGGGCTGTTTGGGGGGAGGGGTGCTGCTTCCCCCTCAGCCCCCTTGGTGAGTGGCATTCTGCCGGCATTGGGGTCTTTCCTCCCCACAACCCATGGGGTCACCTTCCTTCCCCCCCCTCCCCACCTGCCTTCCTTGGCTCCCTTTGATACAAAAATCCCCCCAGCCCACCTGCCCACTAGCACCCTCACCCACACCCAGGAGGCACAAACAGGGCACATCCCTGACACTAAGCACATGTTGTGTGTCCCCCCCCACCCACCCACCCCCCTCTTCCACAGAGAGAGAAAGAGAAAGAGAGAGAGAGAGAGATTGAGATAATTAGGCTCACACAAAGTGGATTCAGTGGGGGGGGGGGGCTTTCCCGCCAGCAGACACAGTAGGAGGCAGAAAGCTTAACGAGTCAGAGCTAATTCCCCCCCCCTCTTCTTTGGGAAGGGGACACTGCCAGGGTCGATGGTGGGGTGGGGTGGGGGGTGGAGGCCTTGGGGGTGGCTTGGTTGTCCGGGGCCCTGAACAGTCCTGATCAGCTGAGTAAGGCTGGGCCCCCACCTGCACCCAGAGGCCCTCACCACGTGAGTGGGCCACACAGATGGGGGAGGTACTCCAACCCCACCCGCCCTCCAAAAAACTGCTGGGGGTCCCACTGGAGAAGAGCCTGGGGGGGAGACAAAGTTTGGGGCCCTCCCTTCTCCCCCCCCATCTTTGTTCCCAAAGGATCTTCAAAGAGGCCCAGCGAGGTAACCAAATGTAAAGTAATGCATATTGGGGCAAAAAATCAAAACTTTATCTATCAACTCATGGGCTCTGAGTTATCTGTGACAGATCAGGAAAGAGATCTTGGTGTGTTGGTGGACAGCTCCATGAAGGTGTCTCCCCAATGTGTGGCAGCGGTGAAGAAGGCCAATTCCATGCTAGGGATGATCAAAAAGGGGATTGAAAATAAAACAGCCAACATTATAATGCCTTTATACAAAACAATATTAAGGCCCCACCTGGAGTATTGTGTACAATTCTGGTCACCGCATCTCAAGAAAGACATAGCGGAACTGGAAAAGGTGCAGAAGAGAGCGACTAAAATGATTACTGGGCTGGGGCACCTCCCTTATGAAGAAAGGCTAAAACATTTGGGCCTCTTTAGTCTGGAAAAAAGGCGATTGAGGGGGGATATGATTGAGACATACAAAATAATGCAGGGTATGAGTAAAGTGGATAGAGGGAAGCTCTTCTCCCTCTCCCAAAATACCAGAACTAGGGGACATACACTCAAATTGAGGGCTGGGAGAGTAAGAACTGACAAAAGAAAATATTTTTTCACCCAGCGCGTTGTAAGTCTATGGAACTCCCTGCCACACAATGTGGTGATGGCATCTGGCCTGGATGCCTTCAAAAGGGGATTGGACAGATTCCTGGAGGAAAAGTCCATCACAGGTTACAAACCATGATGGAGATGTGTAACCTCCAGGGTTTAAACCAGGGTACTTCAAGGGCCAGATGCAGGAGAGTGGTATCAGGAGACAGATATCTAGTCTCATGCGCTCCCAAACGCATCTGGCGGGGCGACTGTGAGATACAGGAAGCTGGACTAGATGGGCCTTTGGCCTGATCCAGCATGGCTCTTCTTATGTTCTTATGTTCTTATGAGGTCAGCCCTCAGGTGCCACTTGGGCAGGGAGGGGGGGCAGGGGGGAACTGCCACCCGCCCTGGACTTGCTTGCTTGCCCGCCTGGCTTGCGCCCCCCCTCCAGAGGCACAGGGGGCCCAAGGACTGGGATCTGGGCAAGCCCCCTCTCTGCTGCTGCCTGCTCCCCAATGCAGATATTCCATCAATATGGCAGCGGGGGGGCGGGGGAGGCAGAAGGCAGACAGTGGCAGCTCCCAGGCACAGTCCTGGGTGGGGGGAATCACTCACAGAACAGAAGTGGCTTAAGAGATCCCAAACAGCCTCCCCCCCCCCGCACTCACCCATTTCAAGACTGAAACCCACACTGGAAAAGACACCCACCCACCCACCCGTCTTCACCGCCACAAGCTCTGGAATCCAAAAGGGAAAAGAGGGGGACCAAGTGGCCCACCCCCACGCCCTATTCCACCCCTAGCTGAGTACAGCCAGAGTGCCCCACATGAGACAGGGGGTGGGGGGGTGGTCCGGCTTCTTCCGTGAGGCTTCTGGGGCTCAGCAGCTGGTGGGGCAGTTGCAGGGACCTGAACAGCCTCTTCCCGAGGGACCGGCCCCCGGGGCTTCTCTCCCCGATCCACGGGGGGGGGGGGCGGAGTCACCCTTGCACACGAGGAGGGCTCTGCCCTGATGGTGGCGCTGGTGGCTCCGTGGCTGCTTGTCTCCAATCGGGGCCGCCCAGGAGGCACCCGCCAGGCTCCCCTGGCCCTTCTTCCTTGAAGACCCTCGGCTGGGGCCACATGGGCCCTTGAGCAGGTTGAACGTGGGCCCTGCTCTTGGATGGATGGGCTCCTCTTCTTTGCCAGAAGGGAAAGGGCAGGAAAGCCCAGTGGCCACAGCTGCAGAAAACTCCCCACTTGCCCTCGGCGAACCCCTCCCCCCAAAAGACTTGGGTGGGAGACAGCATGGAGGCCACCAAGGGAGACTCACTGCCAGGCGGAGGAGGAGGAGGAGGAGGAGGAGGAGGAGGAGGAGGAGGAGAACAACGCTGGCTGGTGGGCTAGCCGGAGAAAGCGCCTCTCATGCTGCTTCGGGCACGCCTCACGGGGTTGTCTGGCTAACAGCAATCTGAGGCATGTGTGCATGGGCGGGTGTGTGTGTGTGTGTACTGAGGGGCCAAGGCAGCCCTTTGAGCCCACTTGGGGCAGAAGAGGGCAGAGCCCATGGAAGGGAGGCTGGGACCCCAGACCGCAGCTCCGGGGAAGGCGCGCCCGGCCCTCTCTGGTGCCAGCGGAGGCTTCCGACCGGTATTCCCTCTGGCTACGAGCCTCTGAGCTGCCCGGAAGAGGCCGCTGTCCAGGGGAGGAATGAAACGGGCAGAACACACCATGCCGGGCGAGAACAGAGCAGAGAGAGGGAAACCACCAGGGCCTGATCCACCAGGCAGGCCACACAGCGGAGAGGAGCAGCTCTGAGTGAGGGGGGAAGAGGCCTTGAGAGGGCACCTCGGCAGGGCAGGCGCCTCCGCTCTATTCAATGCCACCCGCCACCAATGCCACGGACGAAGCAGCCCTGGAGGGTGGGGAGAAAAACCTGCCCTTGAATGCCCAAGCCCCCCCCCTCCGGGCTCACTCCCCCAGCCACCCCCACACCTGGCAGAAGAGAGCACCCTGGGAGCAGAGCCAGTGGCCAGTTCAGCCACCACCCTGCCACCGCCCAGCTGGCTAGGAACCCTTTCTGAGGGCCACAATGGCAAGGAGGAGGCCTGGAGGCTGCCCCCTCGACCCCCCCCCTCCACTCACACAAACACCCTACCCCTGCCTGGCCAAGAGGCACTGGGCTCAGGCCCCTTGCTGCTGACCACAGCTTGGACCGCCACCCAATGAGTCAGCTCTGGCCACCCGCAAGATCCTGAGGGGCAACAAGCCCTGCAGCTCCCACTGTCAGCCATGCATGCCAACGGTGACCCGTGCCTCCCCCACCCCTCCCCGCCCAAGGGACGACTAACTAATCCCCTTTACAATCATCAGGGCTGGGCAGCCCCTTCTGATCCAAGGAGCCACCAAATCGGCTTTATAATCTGTCCAGCTGATGAGACTGGCTGAGGCGTGGGGTGGGGGTAAACCCAGACCCCCAAGAAACTGCAGAAGACCACGGGTGGCACGGAGGGCACCCAAGCCACCCCAAAGCCCCCAGCGCCCCCTGCCCCCAGGCACAGGAGGGCTGCTAGCTAAGACAAAAGCCACAGAAACCCACTGCAGGCCGATGTCCAAGGGGCCAGGCAGGAACCCACGGAGGCTGGGTCTCTCTCTCTTACACGACCCCTAAACTCCGGGGCAAATGGCTCCCAGCTCCGGAGCTTTAAAAATGTTTCCCCACCAGCTCCAGAGTTAACAGGAAATTAAGTGCGACCACGCCCACTTTAGCGCGTCCCAGCACACCTTTCAAGTACCTGCTCTTTGGAGGTGAAAATTCCTTGATGCCGTGTAACAATAGTGAGTGCGGGGCTCTCCTTGCTTCTGTTTGTTGTTTTTTGTCTCCCGCCCCTTTAAGAGCTACTTTTACAGAGACAAGAGGCAGAACGAGGTGAGCGGCATGCTTTTCTTTCTCTTTTTCTCCCTCCCCTCACGCAGCCAGCAACCAGGAAGTGCGGAGGGGGTGGGAACGTCGGAAGAGCCACGAACCCCTAAGATCTCTGGTCCGAATTTAAGTGGCCAGCGGATCTTAGGGGTCGTGTAAAAAGGCCCACTGGCCCAGGGTCTCTGTCTGGGCTGGGGAGGCGTGCCCCGAAGGCGGGGGGGGGGCGGCGGCGGCAGGGAACCCCATCCTTCGGCCCTCCGTGGGGCTGCGCTCCCTTGAGAAGGGCTCCTCGCCCGCCCACCCACCTTCCCCCCCGGTTCCTGGAGCTGAAGAGGCTCGGCGGACCCCACTGGCCATTCGCCACTGGGCCTCTGCTGGAGGCCGCCCTTGGTCCCCCAAGCCTTCCTGGGGGGGGGGGGGGCTCGACCCCGGCGGCCCCCGAGCCACTATTTGCACCCGGTGCCCGGGAGGGTTGGCGCAGGATCCGGGCATCTCTCCTCCGGGCCCATCCCAGGCAGCCCAGAAAGAGGCTGTACGGAAAGCCCGACGGCGGCAGGTATCGGGTTGGGCGGATGCTGAAGCCACGGGGAGGGGCCGCGATGCTCACCCTCCTCCTCCTCCTCCTCTCGGCCCTGTGGGGTACCTGGCCGGCCTCCCGTCGACCGACCGCCGCCCGCCCCCGCGCCCAAAGGCCCCCGCGGGTGCTCCTCGCCCACTGGGCTAGCAGCAGCAGCAGCAGCAGCAGCAGCGGCGGCGGCGGCTCCCTCCTCGCCGGGCCCCGCTTGTGCCTTGCCTCTAATCCCTGCCCCACGAAAGGGGGCCAGCTGGTTCCGACGGCGCCCGTGGCCCCGAGAGCCCCCCCCCTCCCCGCCGCCCCCCCGGGGTGCCCATCGGGCTGCCAAGGCACGTCGCGGCTGCCGCCGAAAGCGCGGCGCTTGGCTTTTAACTTCAGAGCCTTTTAATTTGCCGGAATTGCTTCCTTTCAAGTAGGGAAAGCGCGCCGCTTCCCCGCCTGTGATCTCCTGTTCGGCACAGACGCCGCCGCCTTTGATCGGCCTCGTTCTCATCATCAGTCCTGATCAGGCACCTCCGTAATTGGGAGCGATGTTCGCATCATCGGCGCCTCCTCCTCCTCCTCCTCCTCCTCCTCCTCCTCCTGCCCGGCTCATCCCCTCCTGCCGCCGCCGCCGCCGCCTCTTTTTTCCTGCCGCCCCTCCTCCTTGGCCGGACCGGGGGGGGGGGGGCACCTGGGGGGGGGGGGGGAGGGAAGGGGAGCGGGAGGGGTCCGGCTCCCCGAGGCTCCGCGGGCTCAAGCGCCCCCCCCCCGGTCAGTCTCCTCCTGCCCGCGGGCGCCGCTCAGCTCCTCCGGAAGGGCAGAGCCTGGATTCCCGCGGCTCACGGGGTGCCTTTGGACGACGGCCTTCTCGCCGTGAAGATATCGGACACACACACACACACACACACACACACACACACACACACACCCTCGCCCCATTGGTGCAGGCAGAGGCCACCGCCAGGGAAGCTGGCCACGTGCCCTCCGTGAAAACTGCCCCCCCCCTCCGGTGAAGGAAGGGGGCTGCCAGCCAGGGCTCTGCCCCTCCACCCACTCACCCTCACTGTCCGGCTTCTCTATGCCTACCACAGCCCCTCCTCCTCCTCCTCCTCCTCCTCCAAAACCCCTTGGGCACACACGGAGCCTCTGACCAAGACCCTGCCTCAGCCACCTCTGGCCGGCTCTGCTCCTTCTGACCGAGGGCCCACCCCTCCTCACCTGCCCCACTGGCCCAGGGTTCTCTACTGCCCCCCCACCCATGCCCCTTCTCCCTGCCCTCCCCTATTGCCCACCGCCATCACAAACAGCCCACCGCCGGACCTCCTCCACCTAGTAGATCTTCTAGGCCCACCACTCCTCACTCCTCTTACTGCCCCCCCTCCCAGCTCCCCAAACGCAGCCCCCTTTCCCTGAACACAAGGGTCCCGGGACTGGGAGGAAGAGCAGCATGAAGAGGGCCGGGGTGGGGGTGGGGGTGGGGGTTGGGTGCTGGTGGTGGGGGTCCCGAGGGGGCTCTAGGGCTGGGCAAAGGATTCCTGATGCTGCCTCTTTGCTGCCTCCAAACCCGGACGACGACCGACACTCCGGGCCCCCCTCCAGAGAAACCTAAGCCCAGGATGAAGGCCACATGTCACACTTGGAAGAAAATCCTGTTAGAGGAGGTACAGGAAAAGCTGGGAGAAATTTGATCTTGACTCTTGCAGAAGCAAAAATAATTTGCTGGATAGACACTCTAGCTGAGCTTGACACGACAGGAAGGAGGAAGAATGCTTGTGGAGGTGACAGAGAAAACAGAACACCGATCGGAACAAAAGGTGTCCAGTTTGCACACCAACATACTTATCTGCAAATATAACCCCAGCCAAACAGCAGGCCAACTGCTCTTGGCAGGAGAGACCCACCAGCGCCTAATAAAAATAAAACACCAGCGGGATGTCCAGTGCGCTTCCTATGGCATAAGAACAAAAGAACATAAGAAGAGCCCTGCTGGATCAGGCCAAAGGCCCATCTAGTCCAGCTTCCTGTATCTCACAGGGGCCCCACCAGATTCGTCTGGGAGCACACGAGACTAGATCTCTGTCTCCTGATCCCACTCCTCACTGCATCTGGTCCTTGAGGTACCCCGGTTTTAATCCTGGAGATGCCACATCTCCCTCATGGTTTGTCACCTGGGATGGACTTTTCTTCCAGGAATCTGTCCAATCCCCTTTTTGAAGGCATCCAGGGCAGATGCCATCACCACCTCCTGTGGCAGGGAGTTCCACAGGCTAACAGTCCTCCCTAAGGACTGTTGTGCAGGCCCCTGACCCCGCCTCCGCCAACCCTGCTGCTCCCTGACCCCGCCAACCCCACCGCCAAGACGAAGCCCATCCCTGACCCTCCCGCCGCCGCCGCCGCTAACCCTGACCTCGCCCCACCCCTGACCCCCGCTGCCGCCGATCCCAATCCCCCACCCCACCCCGTCCCAATCGCCATCGCCCTTGCCACCCCCTGCCGCCGCCGCCCCGACCCCACGTCCGCCGCCATTACTGCTGCCATCCCTGCCCCTCCCACCGCCGCCAACGATGACCCTGACCCCGCCCCCTCTGTCACCCTTGCTGCCTTCGCCCCCTTCCCCCCTGCTGCCGCAGATCTCAATCGCTGCCGCTGCCGCCGCCACCGCCGAGTTTGGGCACTCGGTGGCAAAAAGGTTCGCCCTCCCTGGAATAGAGAGTATGGTAATTAAATTTGCAGATGATACCAAATTGGGAGGGGTTGCTAATTCCCTAGAGGATAGGATGAAAATCCAAAATGACCTTAAATGAGCCTCGTGGCGCAGTGGTTAAATGCCTGTACTGCAGGTAAAACTGTGCTCACGACCTGGGTTCAATCCCCGGTAGCTGGCTCAAGGTTCACTCAGCCTTCCATCCTTCTGAGGTCGGTAAAATGAGTACCCAGCTCGCTGGGGGGGGGGGCAATGTGTAGCCTGCACACTGTAATCAAAATTGTAAACCGCCCAGAGACTACTTGTAGTGGTATGGGGCGGTATATAAGCAGAACACTTTTGCTTTTGCTTTGACAGATTAGAGTGCTGGGCCAAAGCTAACAGAATGGGTTTCAACAGAGGGAAATGTAGGGTGCTGCATCTAGATAAAAAGAATGAATTACACAGGTATAGGATGGGGGATACTTGGCTGGAAAATAGTACCTGTGAAAGGGATCTGGGAGTCTTGGTGGACCACAAATTGAACATGAGTCACAGTCAAAAAAGTGTTCTGCTTATATTCCGCCCCATAGTCTCTGGGCGGTTTAGTTTTTAATTTGAGCGGGTGCAGAGGAGGGTGACCAGGATAGTTGAAGGTCTGGGAGAAATGTCTTACGAGGAACGGCTTAGGGGAGTTGGGAATATTTAGCCTTACCAAAAAAAAAGGCTGAGATGGGATATGATAGCTATGTTTAAATATTTGAAAGGATGTCATATTGAAGAGGGAACAGGTTTGTTTTCCATGGCTTCAGAGACTAGGACACAGGGCAATAGTTTCAAACTACGGAAAAGAGATTCCATTTGAACATTAGGAAGAACTTCATGACAGTTAGAGCTGTTCGGCAGTGGAATATGCTGCCACAAAGGAGGGTGGTGGAGTCTCCTTCTTTGGAGGTTTTTAAGCAGAGGCTGGATGGCCATCTGTTGGGAGTCCTGTGATGGGGGTCCCTGCATGGCAGGGGGTTGGACTGGAGGGCCCTTGAGGTCTCTTCCAACTCTTTATGATTCTATGATTCTATGACTCTAGAATGGGCAGGCTTTAGACCTGAGGAGAGCAGCAAGGTTCAAATTCTAACTCTTGTCCAGCATACCACGAATGCCCTTAAAACTCATGAAATAACTGGAGTGGCGTTTGCCAACCTCCCAATCGCAGGTGATAGAGCCCATCATCAACTGCTGCCCCCCAAAGCCCTTTCCCCTTTCTTAAAGATTAGGCTCTAACAGAAATGGTCGCGGCCGTACTTCAAAACGGAAGATGCCTTGTTGAATTTTAAGGGAGGCATCAACGGAAGGGGCTTCCGCGCAGCTGTGTCCTGGCACCACCATTTTTAAACGTTTATGCAAATGAGCAACCGCCACTCCCATAAATGCTCCAGAAGATTCCTCTCTGCTGGCAATCTTGCTATGACAGACCAGGGGGAAACCTCTGAAGACAACCCCTCCAAAAAGGTGATATCTGTCTTCTATTATAAATCCTTCCAGCTGAGACCAAACCCATTTAAAACGCAGGCCTCTGTCTTCCACTTGCAGAACTGAGAAGCAGAGAAGAAGCTGATAAGGCAAGACCTTGGAACAGGGACCAGCCCCAAAGCATTTGGGTGCCACTCTGGAGCACACCCTGACCTACCCCCCACCCCCCCACCCCAAAAAAGTCTGTCCAAACTGAAAGCGGCCACCAGAGATAGTGTCCTTTGGAAACTGACTGGGTCAGATGGGCTGGGATGCACAGCCCCTCACAATGAGAACCACCGCTTTGTTCCCATACAATTCCCCAGCAGAATCTGCTAGTGCCATGTGATATAAACAAGCAGACGTAGCTCTTAATGAATCACGCAGAATTATTACTGGCTGCCTGAAGTCTAACACCATTAGAAATGTCTATTATTTGGCTGCCATTGCCCCTCCAGAAGCACACCAATGGGCACCAGCAAGTAGTCAATGAAATACTGTATGGTTGTATAGCACCAAACCCATCCATCTCATGGACAGCAACCCACGAGACAATGGCTAAAACTGGGGCAAAAAATTCAAATATCACACTCAAGTAGGGTAGGCTAAACCTGTGGATAACAAAAACACACTTTCCTTGGCAAAAGGATGAATGCTGAAGAGTGTCTCCCCACCAGGGCAATGCTCTGGATGGACCACCTGGAGGACATTTAATAGACTTGGAAGCAACGTCAGAAGGCCAAAGCACAATCAAGTAAAATGTGGCTACTTGCATACCGGACACATTTTCTGCGTCTGTGAAGAAATTCAATTAATGCAGCACTTACGGGCATGCAATTTAGGCCCCGTACGTACAAAAGAAGATCTATCAAATGGCAGAGATGCCACTGAGGAAGGGTCCGACTCCCTTCAGCCGAACAGCTAGCATTTGACTCGTGTTTCCATAAGCATGGAGAAAGACACCAAAAATTCTGGCTGGTGAGATGCAGGAGCCACTAAAAGCACCAAGCCTTTAGTTGTCTGGAATCACTGCAACCATGGAAGGCTTATACCGTGATACTCGGATGAATTTTGAGAGGATTTAAATTGATGGTCTGCTTGTCTGAGGTTTCTAAAGTTCTGTAGGACTCTTACGGAGCTGTTCAGATGTCCGACTCTCTGGTGTGACATTCAGACAATCACGCAGGAGTGCCAGGAGAGTCATCCACCTCATTTCTGGGCCTGATATTCTGGCAAGGCAGCCAGGAGAATCTGATATTCAAAGAGTACCAGACAGATCTTGTTCTGGGTCAGATCAACCCAGCAGGAAAGATTATACCTTGTTGTTTGTGTGTTAACTCACGTGGAAGAGGCTGGCTGCGTGAAATTGAGTGAAAGGAAATACTGTTTGCAAGGGCCACAAGCTAAGAAAGCTGAGTCCTGAATTTATTTAACCAGACAAATACATTCTGGGGAAGATCTTCGATGAACCTGCCATCTTAATATTGCTTAATACCTATCCCAATGGCATGGAAGGAATTTAGAGCCATCTAAGGGCGTTTATACACGACCCCTAAGCTCCGCCGCAAATGGCTGCAAGGTCCAGACCTTAAAAATGTTTACCCACCAGCTCCGGACTTTGCAGACAATTAAGTGCGACCCCGCCCACTTTAGCAAGACCAAACAGCAGTTTTCTTGTACCTGCTTTTTGGATGTGACAAATATTTGATCTGGTGTAAGGATAGTGAGTGCAGGGCTCTCCTGGCTTCTGTTTGTTCTTTTTTTGCGCCCCACCCCTTTAAGAGATCTGAATGCTGCCGGAGGTAAACGGAGGTAAACGGCATTCTTTTCTTTCCCTTTTTCTCCCTCCCTCACGCAGCCAGCAACCAGGAAGTGCGGAGGGGGGTGGCGACAGAGGAAGAGCGACGAACCCCTAAGATCTCTGGTCCGAATTTAAGTGGCCAGCGGATCTTAGGGGTCGTGTAAAAAGGCCCTAAAAGAAAGAGGAATATAACAACTTCTAAAACTATAAGGACATTGTATGCCCAGCAAGTGGAGACTTTATTTTCCTCTGCAGGTTTTTCCAGCAATGTTCTTAAAGGGGCCTATCAAATTCAATTTTTCACTTTTATTTATTTTGAAAACTTTTACCCCACCTTTCTCCTTGAAAAGGACCCAGGGGACAATATACAGCCCAGAACATTTAAGACTTATTCAAGTTGAGAACAGGGAGTTTGAAGAGGCATCTTAGAACATTAGAATCAAAGAATCATAGAGTTGGAAGAGACCTCAAGGGCCATCTAGTCCAACCCCCTGCCATGCAGGAACCCGCATCCAGCAAGAAGAAAAGAAAAATGCATGATGAGGGGTGAAAAGCAACATGGAGAACACTAGTGTTCTCATGGATTCAGTCTCAGCAATCATGAATAGTAATCCATATAAAGTCACATAATAGGTAGAGTCCCTCATTCAGGGAAAGCTTCCCTGAAGAGGAAGGTCTTTGCCTGCTTCCGGAAAGACAGCAGAGACGGGGCAGTCCTGGCCTCCAGTGGGAGGGAGTTCCAAAGTCTGGGCAAAGCAGCAACAGAGGAGGCTCTTTCATGCGTTCTTCTGAGACGCACCTGTGAAGGTGGCGGGATGGAGAGAAAGGCCTCTCCTGAATTCAATGAAATGCCCCTGTCATGCCAGTAAAGCAAAAAGGTTTTTTTTAAAAAAAACATAGCTTAAGCAGGACATACACTTTCCTTGTGTCTACTGGCGAAAAGAAGAGCAGCCCTCTTCTCCTCCCTGCCCCACCCCCACCCCAAATATTCCTTTGCAACAAGCAACAGATTCAGGCCAGCGCAGATCGGCACAGAATGATGGGCCTGCACCACTGGGTGAAGCAACAAAAGCTGCAGAACAGCACAGGGAAGATTTATGAGCCAAGCTCTCCCAATGCTCAACCTTTTGTGTGTGTGCGTGTGTGCGCGCACGCATGCGTAATATCAAAATGTGAAAAATTGTATGTCAAGTTAAAATAATTAAGGGGGGTGTATAGAAACAGTAGCCATGAAAATGTACCTTGTACTTTTGAAATGAGGTTTGAACAACAGTTTATAACAGTACAATCAGTCAGCTCTCCAGTCGAGCAAGGTCACTACTATGCGCAAACACTAACAAAACAAAACATACTTTCACGGCTGGCAGTCAAGCCACAGGGGAGAACTGAAAGCATACCGGAATAGGTAGAACATATTTATAGTGCAATGTGTTGCACCCTTTCTAACGCCTGTATTCTGGTTTTCCAGTATCCTGGAGTACCAAAACATTTATTTTACAGGGGCAGGCAAGGACAAAACGGATGGTTCCAGCAGCTAGTTTTAACCTCTAAAGCCCCAAGTAGCCTGGACCCAAGCCACCTCAAGGATGCTGTCTCCCTCCATGAACTTGCCGGGACATTGAGATCACTGGGGGGGGGGGTGGTAGGTGGCCTTTCTCTTGTTCCTGCTACCTTCCCAGGGGTGCTTGATGGACACACAGGAGAGCAGGGCCTTCTCTGTGGCTGCTCCCAGACTCTGGAACTCCCTCCCATCGGAGGCCAGCCTGGCCCCGTCTCTGCTGCCCTTCCACAGGCAGGCAAAGACCTTTCTCTCCAGGCAAGCCTTTCCAGAGCATCTGGCCGCCTGAGTGAGGCTTTAAATGGATGGTTGTTCCCTACTGCTTTGAATAATATGTATCCTGTGGTGCTTTTACTGTTTTTAGTTCCGTAGGGCTTTCAGGGAGAGGCTCAGGCACCGGGGCCTCCCAGCTGGGAAGCAGAGGCACACCAGAAGGGGTCAGTGGCACTGACCTGGCAGAAGGGAAGCCCCACCCACCTGCCTCATCCTCCTCAGCTGCCCACTGGGCTAGGAAGAAAAGGGTGGGCAAGCTGCACAGTCAATGCCCACAGTCCTGAAAGAGGGGCCGGATGCCCAACTCCTGCCCGCTCAGGCCTCTGCCTTCCTCTGGTGAAGTCCGAGAAGGCACAGGAGCAGACGTGTTCGTGCCTGCATGTGGGAACCAGGAACTCCGTAGGGCAGGCAAACCTCACCCTTGCTCTCCCACCATCAGGCACCCCCCCCCACACACACACACACCCCGTGCACTTGGGCCAACCGGAAACCCTTCTGCCTCTCCATGGCTTGCCCTGTAAAGGTTCTGCGGCAGGAGGACAAGGCAAGGGCCCAGGCTCACCCAGTTCTCTCCGAGTGACCCAGGGCTTCTCGTGCTCCACGGGGTCGAAGTCGGGGAAGCGAGGGCAAAAATGTCTACGGAATTTCTTTGGGCCAGCACATATTTGAGATGGGCTCCTCCCCTCACAAGGCCGCTAGACCAGGCTTAGTGGCGCCGCTTGAATGCAGCTTTAAAAGGCAACTGGAAGATGTTCCAGGTCTCCACCTCCCCTCCCCACTTGGATCGAACTCTGATCAGGAGCAGCGTCTCCGTCGCAGGAGGGCCGTTTACCCAGGGTGCCATAATTAGCTTCCACCCAAAGGCAGACAGACACCCAGCACCTTTTTCCCCTCGCCCCCCCCCCCGGCCCTCCTGCCAGGGAGACAGGAGGCCTTGGTCCATGTCCCTGGGCAGGCTCCACAACAGTGTAATCCCCACCGTCCAAAGGATCTCCCACGGTCCTTAGTCCGGGCTGAGCAATTATTGAGTTTTTTTGTGCTGGTTTTGTTTTCTGCTCTTCAGGGAATGAAAGGGGGAGCTGCTCTCTCTTCAGCGCTTTCCTCTCGGGAAGGCAGTTATTGGTACAAAAAGGGTGCCTCTCCCTGTGGACCTGTTTGAAGTGAGGAGGGCGGCTGGTATGTGTACTCCATGCCTTTGCTTTGGGGGGGGGGGGAGAGCATCAGCCAGAACTTGTGGCTTGAAAGGGAAGTTTCCGACCCCCCCCCGACCCCCTTCCCCTCCTCTCTGGGGAAATCCCCTGCTTTCTGAAGGCAGGAAGAGAGAGGCATCCGTGCCTTCCCTGAGCGACAAGGCAGGGGAAAGGGCCAGGCCAGAGATGAGGGAGAGCCCCTCCAGCCCCTGAGCCTGCTGGCCTCCCCACTCAAGCAGACCAGCGTCCCCCCCCCCTCCCAAGGCACTTGCTGCCTGGACCTCTCAGGGAGCCAAGCCCACAGCCCAGAGGCCACGCGTGGCCACCCCGGAGCCGCTCTCTTGAAGAGAAAGGTCCTGAGGGGGTCAAGGTGTTCCTTGGGCCATGGGGATGGGGTGGGGTGGGGTGGGGTGGAAGAAGGTGAAAGGACTGGAGCATCCACAGACAATAGCAGTGTGGGAGAGAACACTCTCAGGATGCTGGTAGCCACCCTCACCTTCCTGCCTATAGGAAGCTCCCCCCCCCCACTTCCCTGCCTGTCCTCAGCTGAACACCTCCCTGCATGTAAGCCTTGGGGAAGGGCTGAGCCCAGAACAGGAGGGGAAAGAGAGAAGGGGGGGGGCTGTTCAACTAAGGACAGCATGAACCACAAGAGGTCCAGTTGCCATGATGCAACCTCCCCGTGATCTCACCTGGAGAGGACTGAGAATCTTCCCAGCCAGAACGAGCCGCAGGGACAGGACAGCTGCTGCCCAGGCAGGAGGCCACTGCTCCACTGGGGAGGGAGGGGGGTTGCCAGGGCCCTGGCGGGGAGACAGGGACGAGGGATGGGGCGGGCAATCATAATCAGTCTGCCAAGCGTTTCTCTAAAGAGGCAAAACATGCTCCCTGTTCTCCGTCTCGCCGGGGTGTTACAGGTCAACCGTCATACTGTTTGGGCTCCGTCACAGCAGCGCCACACTTCTAATAGCAAAGGGTTGGCTGGCTGCCCAGCATTGCCCAGGGGCTGCCCACGTGAGCTCGCATTCTTTCTCCACTCTCTGGGGGGGGGGCCTTCGACATCCCCTGCTACCCTCCAAGTATTCGGGCACCACTCAGGGAAGAAGGAAGAACCGGGGAACGGCAAACCAGGCAGCCCAAGAGCAATTTCCCAGGGGGGAATTCTGGACCAGACTGTCAAGCAGCCACTCTGCAACCACCTTGAAAGCCTCTGCAGCCATAGCAAAAAGCAAACATGGATTCGTCAGGAACAAATCCTGCCCAACTAATCTGATCTTATTTGTTTAACAGGCTACCTCCCTGATAGAAGACAGGGAGGCGACAGATGCAATGTCTCTTGACTTCAGCAAAGCCTTTGACCAAGAGACCCATCATATTCTGATTAGCAAGCTCACTAGGTATGGGATGGATGGAACAACTGCCAGGTGGAGGATACACAATTGGCTACAGAATCATCCTCAGAGGGTGATGATTGATGGCACCTTCTCACACTGGGAGGAGGTAACAAGTGGAGTACCCCAAGGCTCAGTACTGGGTCCAATGCTCTACTAAGTTTTAATTAATAGCCTAAATGAGGGAGTGCAGGGGAGGCTCATCAAATGTGCAGGGGACACAAAATAAGGTGGAATAGCTCACCCCTTGGAAGACAGGAGCAAAATTTTAAAAATCTTGACAGGTTTCAGCACTAGGCTGAAAAGAGTTTGAAAAGGAGTAAGTGTAAGAGTTCTACATCTAGGGAGAAATAATCCAAAGGCACAGTTAGAAGATGGGGGGATACTTGGCCCAGTAATATTATAAATGAGTAGGATTTTGGAATTGTACATCCAAAGCTGAATGTGAGCTGACAGGTTGATGAGGCTGCAAAAAAGGCAAGCACTATTTTAGGGCACCTGAGCAGAAGCAGAGTCTCCAAATCCCTCGAGGTGATTCCCCCATCCCCCCTCCATTCGGCACGGTTTCAGGCCTCACCTTCAGTCCTGGGTCCAGTTTTGGACACTTCAAGAAAGAGGCTGACAAACTGGAACAAGTTCAGAGCAGGGAGACAAGGACGATCGGGGGGGTTGGGTGGGTGGGCTGGGAGCCCAATCCTAGCAGGAAAGAATGGAAGAGCTGCTCCTGTTCAGCTTGGGGTTGAGGATGGGGGAACGGAACTGAGGGGAGACGGGACAGAGCACTTTCCCAATATCTGAAGGGCTGGTCCTCCAGAGGAGGAGCAGGGTCTGTTCTCGATCATCGCAAAGTGCAGGACACACAACAAGGGGCTCAAGCGTCAGGAAGCCAGATTTAAGCTGAGTATCTGGAAAAACATTCCTGACTGTTCAAACAGTACAACCTATGGGGAACCGATGGAGGGAGATGGTGAGTGCTCCAGCGCGGGAGGCCTGCGGAAGTACGCCAGACAACCACCGGCCCCTTCCAACTGGATTTGGAGTCCAGCCTTGAGCAGCGGTGGGGGGGGGGGCTCGATGGCCTTATAAGCCACGGCTCCTCTCGCCTTCTGTCTTTCTGCAGGGGAGCCTCTCTCTTCCCTTGAATCAGGAAGGAAACAAACCGGCTGCCGGCTGCCCATGCACAGCCCCAGGAGGGCACTGAGCACCCCCAACCCCACCCCACCCCGAGGGAATGCTGCCCTTGACAACGCAATGATACTACCATTCTAAGATTCTGGAGATGTAGAACTAATTTTCTTTGGCAGGAGAAGAATTCAACCCATGCTATTGATGCCTCCAGAACACATACAAAAGATCTGGCAAATGACAGAGATGCTCTTGACATAGCCCACCTCTGATTAGTCTAATTAACTTAAAATTTTAATTTTTTAAAAAAATTACTTATATATCATGTAGGCCCGTAATTTTAAACTGTGCAATGCCCTGGTGGGACTAAGAACAAAACAGATAGCTGGGCTGCCCGATGGCTCTTACGACGCAACTTTATAAGAACATAAGAACATAAGAAGAGCCCTGCTGGATCAGGCCAAAGGCCCATCTAGTCCAGCTTCCTGTATCTCACAGTGGCCCCACCAGATGCGTTTGGAGTGCATGAGACTAGCTATCTGTCTCCTGAAACCACTCTGCTGCATCTGGCCCTTAAAGTACCCTGGTTTTTTTAAGCCTGGAGATTACACATCTCCATCATGGTTTGATACCTGTGATGGACTTTCCCTCCAGGAATCTGTCAAAAGAAGAGCCATGCTGGATCAGGCCAAAGGCCCATCTAGTCCAGCTTCCTGTATCTCACAGTGGCCCCACCAGATGCGTCCGGGAGCGCACGAGACTAGATCTCTGTCTCCTGATACCACTACCCTGCATCTGGTCCTTGAAGTACCCTGGTTTTAAGCTTGGAGATTACACATCTCCATCATGGTTTGTAACCTGTGATGGACTTTTCCTCCAGGAATCTGTCCAATTCCCTTTGGAAGGCATCCAGGCCAGATGCCATCACCACCTCCTGTGGCAGGGAGTTCCACAGACTAACAACGCCCTGGGTAAAAAAAATTTTCTTTTGTCTGTTCTCATTCTCCCAGCCCTCAATCTGAATGTATGCACCCTAGTTCTGGTATTTTGTGAGAGGGAGAAGAGCCTCCCTCTATCTACTTTACTTACGCCCTGCATTGTTTTGTACATTTCAATCCTATCCCCCCTCAGGCACCTAAGCCTCACTTGTGTCCCATGGAGGGACTCCAGCCTGCCCGTCATCGTGGCTGCCCTCGGCCTCAGCTCCACAGCTCCTTCTCCTTTCAAGTGACACAGTCCAGACTTGCCCACACGTCCATGGATTTATACCAAGAGATCTGGGCTGGGCTGTGTCTGGTCCCCTTTCTAGCTATGCCCTCAGCAACTGCCCGCGGGGCCAACTAATTTCAGCATGCAGGCAACCCCAGCCATTTCTATGGTGACCAGGAATGCAAGCGTGTGGCTGAGCTTGATCCTGGTCCCCAGGGTCACATCCTGACACTTTCCTGGTTCCTTCCTGGCTGCCTTTCTTGGTTTCAGTCTTCTTCTGATTTCTTGGCTGCAGCCTCCACTTGGACCGATGACTGAACCAAGGGAAGCGGGGGAGGGGGAAGCTCTACTATTTCCATGTCTTCATTGTCAACGTTAAAGTTGTGTAGTTCTTCTGCAGTCATGCTTTTGGTCTTCTTACGGTTCACCTGCACTTTGGACTTGGCACGTTCTCCTTTCAATTTCACTAAAATTACTGCTTTTTTCTGCCAGTAACATGGGGTTATCTGCATATCTTAAATGAGGGTGTTTCTTCAATCAGTTTTCCGTCCTCCTTCATCTTAACCTCATCTGACTTTCTATATGATGTGTTCTGGATTTGGACTGAACAGATGAGGGGATAGGATGCTCCCTTGTCTGACACATTTGCCTGTAAGAAACCGTTCTGCCTCTCCAGATTGTGTCCCAAGGGCAGCTACATGGTCCACAATACAGGCTACGCATCGGGACAAATCAGGTGCAGAGACACACCTGCTTCTTTCAGAAGGCCCACCCTTTCTCATGAGAATCTACACAGCCCATGGTTTTTGCTGTAATCAATAAAGCACCAGCCAATCTTCTTCTGAATTTTTTTGTGCCCATTCAAGTACCCAATGCATATTTCCGATATGATCTTGAGTGCCTCTTCCTATTTGGAATCCATCTTGAAAACCAGGCTGTGACGTTTACCCCTTGGTGATGATCTGGAAGTTGAGTCATGGCAACTGGACTTCTTTTCTTGAGAGATTGAAATGTTTCGCTGCTCATCCAAACAGCTTCGTCAGTCTGAGGAAAGCTAATGGCAAGTCCTCTATTTTACAGTTCACTTTGACCTCATGTCACCCCGGTCTGAAATAGGCTCACAAGATTAACAATGGCCTGAACAGGCTCATTAGGTGGACAGTTTCAATAGCCTTAAGGCGAACAATGGCCTAAGGTGCTGAAATGCAAAAAGTATGAGTCTTTAGCCTTGGTGCTGGAGGAGTGAAGTATTTTTTATTTTTCTGGGTATTGTTGAAATCACTGCTTGATAAATGGCAGATAAGGCTAGGCTGTGCCTAAGTCCCCCACCTCTGTTGAGAGAGGGGGTTTCAATGCTCACATGAATGGCTTCCCTGACTCCTTTCCCAAAGCACTTCTTTTCTCTGTCTAATATGTATACATCTTCATATTTGAATGAGTGCATTTTGTCCTTCAAGGAGAGGTGTACTGCTGATTCTGGTCCTGAGCTGTTGCCTCTCCTATGTTGGGCCATCCTCCTGGTTAATGGCTGTTTAGTTTCTCCAGTGTAGAGGTCTGCACGCTCCTTACTGTATTGGACTGCATATACTATATTGCTCTTTTTGTTTTTGTGTCGGGTCCTTTGGGTGGAAGAGTCTCTGCCTTAGCGTGTTTGTGGATTTGAAGTAAACAGGGATGTGGTGTCTGCCAAAAATCCTTTTAAGCTTCTCAGTCACTCCAGCCATGTAAGGAATGACCAGGTTCTTCCATCGGGTCTGGGTCTCAGGCTGATCCCTTGTTCTTGTGGGTCATAAGAACATAAGAACCTAAGAAGAGCCGTGCTGGATCAGGCCAAAGGCCCATCTAGTCCAGCTTCCTGTATCTCACAGTGGCCCCACCAGATGCGTCTGGGAGCGCACGAGACTAAGGGCCTTTTCACACGACCCCTAAGATCCGCTGGTCCCTTAAATTCGGACCAAAGATCTTAGGGGTTCGTTGCGCTTCCTTCCTCCCCACCAGAGAAAGAGGGGGAAAAATGCAGCTCACCTGGAGGAGCTTCCCGGAGCTCCGTTTCTCTTCCGTTTCTCTTCTGCTTGCTTTTCCTCCCACCTCTTCTCTTAAAGGGGCAGGAGGCAAAAAAAACCACAAGCAGAAGCCAGGAGAGCCCCGCACTGACCAGATTAAATCCGGACCTGGGGATTTTCACCCACCTCAAGCAGGTACAAGAAAGTGCAGCTGGGTCGCGCTTAGGTGGGCGGGGTCGCACTTAATTGTCTGCAAAGTCCGGAGCTGGTGGGAAAACACTTGTAAGGTCCGGACCTTGCAGCCATTTCCTGCGGAGCTTAGGGGTCGTGTATAAAGGCCCTAGATCTCTGTCTCCTGATACCACTCCCCTGCATGGGACACTTGCAGGTGCATCTGGTTCCTCTTATGCTGGGACCTTCTAACCCATGAACAATCTGCCTGCCAGGCGTCTCAGGTGAGGAGCCACCCCTGCCCCCACCTTCCTGGCTGCACCAGACTGCCTCCGCTGCTTCCCATACCAGCCCGAGGCCACGAGGGGTGCTACGTAGACCAAAATATCCTGCCCGCTAACAGGGTCCCTAACAGGTCGCACTGTTAGGAAAGCACTGGGCCCGGGGTGGGGTGGGGAGAACAGGCTGTGTGAGTGATTTCACTCCTCCCCTTACAGCATCTGTCTTCCTTCAAGGCCACCTTTGCCCAATAAGGGGACACAAGGCAGCGCAGAGCAATAAAAGGAATGGCACTGCAAAGACTGTCAGGTATCCATTAAAGAGCAATCCCACTATAAAACTGATTGAAATGCACTGAGCAATTAAAAACATATAAAACATTAAAAATGGCCTTAACTCCAAAAAAAAGGCATTTCGGGATGCATCTCTGGCCTTTCCTTTTCTGTCCTGGCTTCTGCCCTCTGGACCCGACAGCTCTTCCTTTATTCTTATTTATTAAGGCGTTTCCAACCCACAAAGCCCAGAACAGGCTGGGATGGGTGAACTCCCATTAAAGCGACCTTACATCCTTTGGAACCATTGGCATCCCTTTAATAATCTGAAGAAAAGAAAACCAACCACATGGAGAGATTGGAAGCCATACCCTTTTGTCCCTACAGCCACAGAAGCTCTGGCGAGCCGTTGGGGGGGGGGAGCCCAGAGTAGAAATCATGGCAACGTCTGCACCCTTTCGGGCCTCCTTAGGGAGAGGGCTCAACAAGGGGGGGGGTCACTGGAGCCAGGAAAGCCCCCCTCCCACCACAGCACACCCCACTGCACTCCCCAGTGGCAGGGAACAAGGCATTCCCCTGAGCCACAGGTCCCTTTGGAGAGAAAGTCGGCATAGAAATAAAGTTTATTATTATTTTATTATTAACCCCTGGGCTAGGAGCCATGGCTGCCTCAGTCTGGAATATCTTATAAATAGGGCACATTTCTTCTTTTGTGTCCCAGTTGATCAGTGAGGCTACAAAATAAAACAGGCTGAACTGTGCTTTCATCATTGTAAGGCTAATTACACTGGTGACAATGAGGCCTGTAATAAGACTTCCTGGGGTAGGAACTGGCAAGCCACCCCAGTATCCCTGCCAAGAACATCCCATGGACAGGAACAAAAGGCTAAAAGATATGACGCTGGAAGATGAGCCCCTCAGGTCGGAAGGCGTCCAACATGCTACTGAGGAAGAGCGAAGGACAAGTACAAGTAGCTCCAGAACTAATGAAGTGGATGGGCCAAAGCCGAAAGGACACTCAGCTGCAGACGTGCCTGGAAGAGAAAGGAAAGTCCAATGCTCCAAAGAAATATACTGCATAGGAACTTGGAATGTGAGATCTATGAACCAGGGTAAGCTGGATGTGGTCAAACGTGAGATGGAAAGAATAAACATTGACATCTTGGGCATCAGCGAACTTAAATGGACAGGAATGGGTGAATTCAGTTCAGATGACTATCATATCTACTACTGTGGGCAAGAATCCCATAGAAGAAATGGAGTAGCCCTCATAGTCAACAATAGAGTGAGAAAAGCAGTGCTGGGATACAACCTAAAAAATGATAGAATGATTTCGGTACGATTCCAAGGCAGTCCTTTCAACATCACAGTAATCCAAGTTTATGCACCAACTACCGGTGCTGAAGAGTCTGAGATTGACCAATTTTATGAGGACTTACAAGAACTTCTAGAACTGACATCAAAGAAAGATGTTCTTCTCATCATAGGGGATTGGAATGCTAAAGTAGGGAGTCAAGTGATAAAAGGAATAACTGCCAAGTTTGGCCTTGGAGTTCCAAATGAAGCAGGGCAAAGGCTAATTGAGTTTTGTCAAGAGAACAAGCTGGTCATTGCAAACACTCTTTTCCAACAACACAAAAGGCGACTCTACACATGGACATCACCAGATGGACAATACCAGAATCAGATTGATTATGTTCTCTGCAACCAAAGATGGAGGAGCTCTATACAGTCAGCAAAAACAAGACCTGGTGCTGACTGTGGCTCAGATCATCAGCTTCTTATTTCAAAATTCAAACTTAAACTGAAGAAAGTAGGGAAGACCACTGGGCCAGTCAGGTATAATCTAAGTCAAATCCTGTATGAATACACTGTGGAGGTGAAGAATAGATTTAAGGAACTAGATTTGGTGGACAGAACACCTGAAGAACTATGGATGGAGGCTTGTAACATTGTACAGGAGGCTGCAATGAAAACTATTCCAAAGTGGTTGTCCAAAGAGGCCCTACAAATAGCGGAGGAGAGAAGGGATGCAAAATGCCAGGGAGAAAGGGAAAGATACAGGAAAATTGAATGCAGACTTCCAAAGAATAGCAAGGAGAGACAGGGCAGCCTTCTTGAATGAACAGTGCAAAGAAAGAGAGGAAAACAGCAGAAAAGGAAAAACCAGAGATCTATTCAAGAAAATTGGAGATATTAAAGGGGCATTTTGTGCAAAGATAGATATGACAAAGGACAAAAATGGTAGGGACCTAACTGAAGCAGAAGAGATCAAGAAGAGATGGCAAGAATATACAGAAGAATTATATCAGAAAGATTTGGATGTCCCTGATAACCAAGGGCGTTTATACACGACCCCTAAACTCCGCCGCAAATGGCTCCCAGCTCCGGAGCTTAAAAATGTTTCCCCACCAGCTCCGGAGTTTACAGGAAATTAAGTGCGACCACGCCCACTTTAGCGCGTCCCAGCGCACCTTTCAAGTACCTGCTCTCTGGAGGTGAAAACTCTTTGGGCGTTTATACACGACCCCTAAGCTCCGCTGCAAATGGCTGCAAGCTCCGGAGCTTAAAAATGTTTCCCCACCAGCTCCGGAGTTTGCAGACAATTAAGTGCGACCCCGCCCACTTTAGCGCGACCCAGTGCACTTTTCTTGTACCTTCTCTTTGGAGGTGAAAAATCTTTGATGCGGTGCAACAATAGTGAGTGCGGGGCTCTCCTCGCTTCTGTTTGCTGCTTTTTGGCTCCTGCCCCTTTAAGAGCTACTTTTACAGAGACGAGGGGGTTGGACTTGATGGCCTTACAGAGACGAGAGGCAGAACGAGGTGAGCGGCATGCTTTTCTTTCTCTTTTTCTCCCTCCCTCACGCAGCCAGCAACCAGGAAGTGCGGAGGGGGGTGGGTACAGAGGAAGAGCGACGAACCCCTAAGATCTCTGGTCCGAATTTAAGTGACCAGCGGATCTTAGGGGTCGTGTAAAAAGGCCCTTTGATGCGGTGTAACGATAGTGAGTGCGGGGCTCTCCTAGCTACTGTTTGTTGTTTTTTGGCTCCCCCCCCCTTTAAGAGCTACTTAAGAGACTGGAATGTTGCCGCGGCAAGAGCGAGAGGCAGAACGGAGGTGAGCCACGACTCTTTTCTTCCTGTTTTTTCTCCCTCCCCTCACGCAGCCAGCAGCCAGGAGTGCGGATGGGGTGAGAACGCAGGAACAGCGACAAACCCCTAAGATCTCTGGTCCGTATTTAAGTGGCCAGCAGATCTTAGGGGTCGTGTGAAAAGGCTCCAAGATAGCATAGTTGCTGACCTGGAGCCAGACACCCTGGAAAGTGAAGTCAAGTGGGCCTTAGAAAGCACTGCAAACAACAAGGCCAGTGGAAGCGATGGCATTCCAATTGAACTCTTTAAAATCTTAAAAGAGGATGCTGTAAACGTGCTGCATATGATATGCCAGTAAATTTGGAAAACCCAGCAGTGGCCAGAGGACTGGAAAAGATCGGTCTACATCCCAATCCCAAAGAAAGGAAAGATTGCTCCAACTATTGCACAATTGCACTCATTTCACATGCTAGCAAGGTTATGCTCAAAATTCTACAAAGCAGGCTTCAGCAGTATGTGGACAGAGAACTTCCAGAAGTGCAAGCTGGATTTCGAAGGGGCAGAGGAACTAGAGATCAAATCGCCAACATGCGCTGGATTATGGAGAAAGCCAGAGAGTTCCAGAAAAACATCTACTTCTGCTTCATCGACTATGCCAAAGCCTTTGACTGTGTGGACCACAACAAACTATGGCAAGTCCTTAAAGCAATGGGAGTGCCTGACCACCTTATCTGTCTCCTAAGAAATCTATATGTGGGACAAGCAGCAACCATCAGAACTGGATATGGAACAACTGACTGGTTTAAAATTGGGAAAGGAGTACGACAAGGCTGTATACTGTCACCTTGCCAATTTAACTTATATGCAGAGTACATCATGCGAAAGGCAGCTCTGGATGAATCACAAGCCGGAATTAAGATTGCCGGAAGAAATATCAACAATCTCAGATACGCAGATGATACTACTCTGATAGCAGAAAGTGAGGAGGAATTAAAGAACCTCTTAATGAGGGTGAAAGAGGAGAGTGAAAAAATGGGCTGAAGATCAACATCAAAATAACTAAGATCATGGCCACCAGTCCCATCACCTCCTGGGAAATAGAAGGGGAAGAAATGGAGGCAATGACAGAGTTTATTTTCTTGGGCTCCTTGATCACTGCAGATGGCGACTGCAGCAACGAAATAAAAAGACGCCTGCTTCTTGGGAGGAAAGCAATGGCAAACCCAGATAGCATCCTAAAGAGCAGAGACATCACTTTGCCAACTAAGGTCAGGAGAGTCAAAGCTATGGTTTTTCCAGTAGTGATGTATGGAAGTGAAAGCTGGACTATAAAGAAGGCTGATCGCCGCAGAATTGATGCTTTTGAGCTGTGGTGCTGGAGGAGAGTCTTGAGAGTCCCCTGGACTGCAAGGAGATCAAACCTATCCATCCTGAAAAAAATCAACCCCGAATGTTCACTGGAAGGACAGATTTTGAAGCTGAGGCTCCAGTACTTTGGCCACCTCATGAGGAGAGAGGAGTCCTTGGAAAAGTCCCTGATGTTGGGAAAGATTGAAGGCAAAAGGAAAAGGGGACGGCAGAAAATGTGATGGTTGGATGGTGTTATCGATGCAACCAATATACATTTGACAAAACTCCGGGAAGCAGTGGAGGATAGGAAGGCCTGGCGAGCTCTGGTCCATGGGGTCATGAAGAGTCGGACACGACTGAACGACTGAACAACAACAACAACAGGAGCCATGGGGAGCTGTGCTCCTTGGAGGTCCAGGGTCTTAGTCATTCGGGGCTTGGAAGTCCTTAGTGACACCCCGATCCCAGCCTGAAAGCATCGGGGCAGCCAGAGCTCTCCTTCCCCTGACCAGAGCCACATGGGCTCAGGCAGGAGGCTCCTGCCAAAAACGGTGCATCCACAGCCTCCATGTTGTCATGGAGGGCCGCTCCCCCCCCCCAAGTATATGGCTATGGCTCTGCCCAGGAACCGGCCAACACAGGAGCCATGGGGAAAGCTTATCCCTCCCCAGGAGCTCTGGTGGGTCAGTGAAACCGGCCACAGGCACACCAAGCCACTGGCTATATTATGTGTGATATATTGTTTAATACATAATGACATATAATTTTCATTAGGGACCACCACTCTTCTGGCAAACAATGACGCTCCAGGGAAAAGACGTGTGAGCACTTGAACTTTGGCAGAAACACTGCAAAGTTATCGCTGTTTTGCAAAGGCAACACGCTGTCCAGGCGGGCAGGGCCGGTGGCCTCCCTCTTGCTACCCTGGTTACGCTGCCAGTCCAACGGGGTTGAATGGTGCCATGATCGCCAGGAAATACGACCAGGGGAGCTGCCCACTGGGCCCGGGGCCTTCAGGGGCCTCCGTGGCAAATGCCATCTGCAGTTGGCCTCCACCAAGACCCACCAGAAGACCCTCATCCGGCTCCCAAAGCAGATCCAACAGTGGGCCACCGAGAGAGGCAGGCTTTGACGAACAGAGCCATGTGGCCTGTCCTTAACGAACCCAGCCCCACTTTTCATCAATGATACACCCTTTTCTTCGAGGTACGTTGAAAGATCATTCCAAGGGCCACCTACCCCTGCCAGTACACGCACGGGGGCAGCATTGTTGGCCCTTCCTGAGGTCTTGAGAGAACCTCTTTCTCCTCCAGATAACGCCCTTCCCTTTTGGCATGCAAGAGAAGGAGGAATCCTGCCCCACCAGGACCCCTGAAGACCCCCCCTCCCCTGGCAAAGACCCAGGAGCCAAGAGCCACCTCCTGCCGGGAGCAGGTGCCCAGAGGGCCCGGAGGAAAGCGGGGTGCAGGTTCTGGGCGAGGTGGCGGGCAGGGACTCACTCACCAATGGGGGAGAGCTCGGCCACACTCCCGATGTAGGGCCCCCCCAGGAAGCGGGGCTCGCTGTCGTTGATGTCCTGGACCTTGATGACGAACTCAGACTCAGGCTCCAGCAGCCGGTCCGTTTGGCGGTCTCGCGCCTGCGCCCGCAGCGTGTAGAACGTCTTCTGCTCGCGGTCCAGGCGTTCGGTGGCATGAATGTCCCCAGTCAACTCATCAATCAGGAAGATGGTGCCTGCACCCTCTCCGGAGATCGTGTACTTGATGGAGCCGTCACCCTCGTCGGAGTCCGAATGGATCTGGAGAAGGTGGACAAAAGTGGTCAGAGAGAGACTGGCCGCAGCCTGAGACCCCGGCCCACATGGCAGGCCCCCTGTCCCACGCCCGCTGCCACCTTTGACCCACAGCAGGCGTCCCTCCCCATCAGCCATCTCTGCCGTGCCCATGCCCACCCATCTTCACCCATTTCCAGTCTCCCCCTTTAGTTATTTTATTTATCTACAGTGGACCCTTGTATAAAAAACAGTTTGTATAACATAAAATTTGTACAGTACAACATAAAATATTCCAGAGACAGGGGAAATTTGCTTAACAGAATCACCTATGGGCCAAATCCGTACAACATAAAAATGGGATTACTCCGTTTTCAATGAATTCCTATGGGAAATTTGTATAAGGGAAAATTTGCTTAACAGAATTTCATTTGGAATGAATTAATTCCTTTATACAAGGTGCCACTGTATTTGGTTTTTATATCGCCCACCTGGCTGGAAGGGCCACTCTGAGCAGTTTACATGACATGAACAAAGAAATGACAATTGAAACAATAAACCATGACATGCTGCATAAACGAGACTGCAACAAAATCACACACACAGAAGCAATACAGAATAAACCTCAAATTCAGTTGAGCTATTAGCCAAATTTAAAAGCGACGTGGTGGAACGGGTGGCTGGCGCAGAACAGCTGCTGTGTGCAGGGTCCGTGAGCACCAGGGAAGCCTGCCTGAAGCGGCACGTTTTTCAGGCGCCAGGTGGATTTCAAGCGGGAGGCTGTTCCGAAGGAGAGGGGCAGCCACTGAAAAGGGACAGGTTGGGTTTTTTTTTTGGGGGGGGGGGGAGTCTTTTCTTTCCAGGCCTCTCTCAGGATCTCTCAGTTCTCAAGTGCCCAGAATGGGAGGAACGAGGGATGCAGGGCGGTCTCGTCGGAAGCAGGCATTCTGCCAGGTAACCTTTTGGGGTTTTGTACGTTGGCATCATCACCTTGAAGCTGGCATGGAAACGGACAGGTAAGCAGTACAAGGTGGCCAGGGTGGGGGAAATGGGTTGGCATTTCTTCACCCAAGTCAACAAACGGGCCGCCGTATTCAGCACTAGTTGAAGTTTCCATACCAGTCTCCTGGGCCGCCCCATGCAGAGATCACTACAGAAGTCTAATCTAGAGACTACCAATGCAAGGACCAGTGTGGCAAGGAGGGATCTGGTGTCCCACTAGGGATGCACCCAGGTAATCCGCCTGAATTGGAGGAAGCTGGAGCAGACCACAAAGGTCCCCGGGGGTTCTCCATCGATAGCCAACCTCAGCCTTGGCCAAGGGAGACGCTCCTTCAGGGGAGAGGGAGCCACCACCCGGACTACAGAGACCCACCTCCCCCACACCTGTGGGACGCGTGTCTTGTCCCGGTTCAGCCTCGGTCTCTTATCCAGAAGGAATAATGGGACTCCTCAGGGGCAAGTGAAAAGGCAGGGAGGGGAGGGGCTTGCGGGGGGGGAGGGGGCTGCAGGAGATCTGGAAGGCTCCCCACCCACCCACCCCCAGCCCCCACCCAGCAGCTCCCACAACCCTCTCTGCAAACGGAGGGAGATCAGCTCCTGCCCAGAGAGCAGATGGGCGGCGGGTGTGGTGGTGGGGGGGTCAGAGACCCTAGCAACCCTTATGTCCAAGCACAAGGAGCCTCCTCCACCTCTAGGCATGCTGGTCCCTTTCAGGTCTGATCCAGGACTTTCTTCTGCTTGAGGCAGAGTAGCCAAAAGTGTGTGTGCACCCTCTGCCTCCCCCCCCTCCCACACACACACACACATACATGCACACCATCAAAGATCTTGACCTGTTAGTTTGTGCAAGCATGTCTGGACCAAAGTAAAACATACAAAAAAATTAGCAACACTGTGATTAATGGTTATGCTTCGAGATGAGCTCCTCCAGTAATTATATGCATATATTAATTTCCACAGCTCTCCCTCTACCCTTATCCGGACTAAACTGACTCTGGGAACTGATCAGCTGCTCCTTCGGGATGCAGGGCAATGGAGGCAACCCCTTGAGGGAGGTGCCTGCCCCTTCCCTCCTCCCTGGAAGTGGGGCAAGAGCCTCTGGAACCAGGCTCTGACCATGCAAACCTTTCTCATGCCAAGAGAGCTGCCGTCACCCTGACCGTCAGCTGCCACCCCTGCATGCCACAATCCCCCGAGAGGGATGCCACAACAAAGGCTTTCCCCTCAGACCCGGAGAGAGAAATAATGCCTGACGTTGGATTCGGACAAAGAGGAGGCACTTGGTCTCATATTGCAAATCTCCACTGGCTACTGGGATGTACACCAAAAGAAAACCAACCAGTGCTTGATAGCCCAGAGCCGAGCCTTTGACTGTGCAGATCATGACAAACGGTGATCCTTCTGAAAGAAGCAGGTGATCCCCACTGCTCGACTGGCCCAGCGCTCTACCCTTGGGACCGAATGTGGAGAGACAGAACGGCCTCTTACAGGCAGGGGGCTCAGACAAGGGTGCATTTTATCCCTGCATCTGTTCAGTCCGTAGGCAGAACAGATCATACAGAAAGCCAGACTAGATTCAGATGAAGAAGGATGGAAAAACTGGTGGAAGGAACACCAACGGCTTTAAGATATGCAGACGACCCCCATCAAATGGGCAGCAAGCAGCAGGGACTTTTAGTGAAAATTTATTTATTATTTATTTATTTATTGGATTTATACCCCGCTTATCTTCTTCCCGAACTCTAAGCGGCTTACAGAGGGAAGGAGAAAGTGCCAAAGCTAAGCCTGCAGCTGAACATACCTTGGCTCAATCATCAGCCCAAGTGGAGGCCAAAGCCAAGAAATGAGAAGAAGGCTGGGACTCGGAAGGGCAGCAAGGAAGGAACCAGAGAAGGGGGGAGGATGTGCCCCCAGAGACCAAGGGCAAGATCACCGGCACGCCTATACTTCCAGTCATAAGAACATAAGAAGAGCCATGCTGGATCAGGCCAACGGCCCATCTAGTCCAGCTTCCTATATCTCACAGTGGCCCCACCAGATGCGTTTGGGAGCGCATGAGACTAGATCTCTGTCTCCTGATACCACTCCCCTGCATCTGGCCCTTGAAGTCCCCCGGTTTTAAGCCTGGAGATTACACATCTCCCTCATAGTTTGTAACCTGTGATGGACTTTTCCTCCAGGAATCTGTCCAATCCCCTTTGGAAGGCATCCAGGCCAGATGCCATCACCACATCCTGTGGCAGGAAGTTCCACAGACTAACAATACGCTGGGTGAAAAAATATTTTCTTTTGTCTGTTCTTACTCTCCCAGCCCACAATTTGAGTGCATGTCCCCTAGTTCTGGTATTTTGGGAGAGGGAAAAGAGCTTCCCTCTATCCACTTTACTCATGCCCTGCATTATTTTGTACATCTCAATCATATCCCCCCTCAGGCGCCTTTTTTCCAGACTACAGAGCCCCAAATGTTTTAGCCTTTCCTCATAAGGGAGGTGCCCCAGCCCAGTAATCATTTTAGTCGCTCTCTTTTGGACCTTTTCCAGTTCCACTATGTCTTTCTTCAGATGCGGTAACCAGAATTGTAAATAATACTCCAGGTGCGGCCTTACTATTGTTTTGTATAATGGCATTATAATGTTGGCTGTTTTATTTTCAATCCCCTTTTTGATAATCCCTAGCATGGAATTGGCCTTCTTCACCGCTGCCACACACTTCATGGGTGACACCTTCATGGAGCCGTCCACCAACACAACAAGATCTCTTTCCTGATCCGTCATGGATAACTCAGAGCCCATGAGTTGATAGATAAAGTTTTGATTTTTTGCCCCAATATGCATTACTTTACATTTGGTTACATTAAAACACATTTGCCATTTCGCAGCCCATTCCCCCAGTCTGGAGAGATCCTTCTGGAGCTCTTCACAATCTTCTCTGGTCTTTACCACATGGAAAAGTTTTGTGTCATCTGCAAACTTGGCCACCTCACTGTTTATCCCTGTCTCCAGGTCATTTATGAACAGATTGAAAAGCACCGGTCCCAGGACAGAGCCCTGGGGCACACCGCTTTTCACTTCTCTCCATTGTGAAAATTGTACATTGACACCTACTCTTTGTTTCCTGGATCTCAACCAGTTCTCAATCCATAAGAGGACCTGCCCTTTTATCCCCTGACTGTGCAATTTTCTCAGCAGCCTTAATGAGGGACTGTGTCAAAAGCCTTCTGAAAATCAAGATAGACTATATCCACTGGTTCACCCAAATCCACATGCCTGTTGACCTTTTCAAAAAATTCTAAAAGATTTGTCAGACAAGACTTACCTTTACAGAAGCCATGCTGATTTTCTCTCAGTAAGGTTTGTTCTATGTGTTTTAAGATTTTCTCTTGGATGAGGCTTTCCACCATCTTCCCTGGGACAGACGTAAGGCTGACCGGCCTGTAGTTTCCTGGGTCCCCCCTCATTCCTTTTTTAAAAATTGGTTTGACATCCGCTATCCTCCAGTCCTCCAGCACTGTGGCCGTTTTAAGAGACAAGTTGCATATTACCATTAAGAGATCTGCAATTTCATTTCTCAATTCCCTAATAACCCTTGGGTGGATGCCATCTGGGCCCGGGGACTTGTTAATCTTCAATTTATCAATTAGTCCTAAAACATCCTCTCTTTTAACCTGTATTTGATTTAATTCTTTAGTCAAGAGGGGCCGTTTAGGCAGCAGAATCTGCTCAAGGTCTGTCGTGAAGACAGATGCAAAGAACTCATATAATTTCTCTGCAATTTCCAAGTCCTCCTTAATCTCCCCCTTTCCTCCCTCACCATCCAGAGGGCCAACTGGTTCTCTGGCAGGTTTTCTACTTCTAACATATTTAAAGCTTTTATTATTACCCTTTATATTACTAGTCATGCATTCCACAAAATCTTTCTTTGCCCCTCTTATCATCTTCTTACATTTCTTTTGCCAGAGTTTGTGTTCCTTTTTATTTTCCTCATTTGGGGAGGATTTCCATTTATAGAAAGACCTCTCCTTGCACTTTAGAGCCTCTCTAACTCCACTCGTTAACCATGCTGGCACCCTCTTGGACTTAGAGGAGCTCTTCTTTCTTTGCGGTATGCACTTGTGCTGGGCCTCTATTACCGTCGTTTTAAACAGGCTCCATGCACTCTGAAGAGATTGGATTCTTTTAACCTTCCCCTTCAATTTCTTTCTAACTAGTTTCCTCATCTGAGGGAAGTTTGCCCTTCGGAAATCAAGGGTTTTTATGTCTGATTTGCTTGACACTCTTCCTCCAACATGCATGGCAAAGGAGATTGCAGCATGGTCACTGTTCCCCAGAGGCTCAGTGACATTCACATCCCTGACCGGGTCCTGAGTATCACATAGTATTAGATCTAGAGTTGCCTATTCTCAGGTGGGTCCATGACAAGTTGCTCTAAGGCACAATCATTCAGCAAGTCGAGAAACCCAATTTCTCTTTCTTGCCCGGAGCTCGCATTGGCCCAGTCAATGTGGGGATAGTTGAAGTCCCCCATGATTACTACCCTATCCCTCTTAGCCACCTCCATGATTTCTCTCCTCATTTCAAGGTCCCCCTCGAGTTTTTGATCTGGTGGACGATAGCGTACCCCAACTATCACATCACTCCTTGGACCTGGTAGTTTAACCCACAGTTAAACTATGGTGGAGTCAGGCCCTCTGTCAATCTCCATTCTGCTGGATTTTACCCCTTCTTTGACATAGATGGCCACTCCCCCTCCAACCTGCCCCTCTCTATCCCTTCTATAGAGTTTATAGCCTGGGACTGCTGTATCCCACTGGTTCTCCACATTCCACCAGGTTTCTGTTATATCAATGTTATCCCTAGCTGCCACATGTTCAAGTTCTCCCATCTTTGCTTGGAGGCTTCAAGCATTGGCGTAGAAGCACCTGTACAGTGGGTCCCCCAACAACAGCTGCTGCTTTATTCTCCCCCCCCCACAGCTTTTATTTTCAGTAGACAAACGATCACATTCCATTATTATCCCAGTGCTAATACCTGCTATGTCATCTCTATGTGATTCTCTACCCTCTCCAACCTCATTCCACGAGGATGAGGTGTTCCGAACCGGATGCCACTCAGCTCCTGTCGGCTTTCCCCGAGTTATCAGTTTAAAAGCTGCTCTGCAGCCATTTTGAGGTTGAGTGCCAGCAATCTGGTTCCATCATGATTCAAGTGCAACCCATCCTTCCTGAACAGGTTTGGCTTGTCCCAAAATGTTATCCAGTTCCTGACAAATCTAAAGCCCTCCTTTCAACACCATCACCTCATCCACGCATTGAGGCTTCTGAGCTCTGCCTGTCTGGCGGGTCCTCCACGAGGAACAGGTAGCACTTCTGAAAATGCTACCTTGGAAGCCCAGGACTTCAATCTTCTTCCTAACAACCTGAATTTGGCTTCCAAGACTGACCACTTAGCCTTCCCGACATCATTGGTACCGATGTGTACCATGACCACTGGCTCCTTCTCAGTTCTCTCTAACAAGCTATCTAGATTTCTTGTGATGTCTGCAACCTTTGCACCTGGCAGGCAAGTGACCATACAATTATCATGCTCATCACAAATCCATCCCTTTGTATTTCTAATTATAAAATCCCCTAGTACAAGGAGCTTCTCTCCTGCAGCCTGTTCATCTACATGCCCTTGATCCTGTATCTCATCAATTGTGATGAGAGAGAGAGAGATCCTCAGGTGGAACCAGTTGTTCCTCTGTGCATGCCTCATGAAGTGTGATGAGGGAAAGAGCCTCAAATTGATTGTGCAATATGAGACTCTCTGAGCAATCCCTTGGCCTTATACTCCTTTGAGTCACATTCCTCCACACATTTACCTCCTGAGTTGGGGAAGTGACTTCATCCTCAGAAGTGTGCCCTGCCTCTTCTTTGACCTGGATAGTCTGTTCCGCTCTGTCCAAGAACAGCTCAAGCTCCTTAATATGTTACTGGTTTGATATGTGGGCCTCTAGCTGCTGGACCTCCTCTTCTAATAGTGCAACCAGCTTGCACTTGCAGGAAGTGTAGTTCTCTGTGCGCTTTTTCAAGATAACAAACATCGCACAAGTGTTACAGGTAACTCCAGCTGCTCCCTCAGACTCCATTTTAATGAGTGCAGTATTCTGGGCCTTGAAAAAGTTACAGTTTTACTAGCTACTAATCTAGAAATAATAATCTAATACTATTTTTTTCCTTTGATGTTAAAATGAAATCTCAGCACGCGGGCCGGTAAAACAGCCCTAGTTGAATTGCTCCAACCCAGAAACTTACCAGTGCTCACTTCTTTCTCTTTTGCTCTCTCAGCAGTAGGTCTGCTTGGTCTCACACACCAGGCTCAAATGCTGAGGCTAACCTTCTTCTTCAGGAGAATACACTTAGTGTAACTCCACCCCCAAGCTCAGAGGAAGGATTAGTCTGGCACCACCCCCTGCTTCCTAGCTATTTCCTTTGTTTGGCTGACTAATGGCTCTTTGTATTTAAATGAGCAGTTAAAGTCAGCAGAGGCAGAAGTAAAACAGCCCTAGGTGAATTGCTCCAACCCAGAAACTTACCAGTGCTCACTTCTTTCTCTTTTGCTCTCTCAGCAGTAGGTCTGCTTGGTCTCACACACCAAGCTCAAATGCTCAGTCAGCAGGTCTGGGTGCGGGAGATGGACAGTTAACCTAGCAGGAAAAGCGGATTCCTGTGAAATATGCTGCTGGAGAAGAGCTCTGTCCATAAATGCCCTGGACTGCCAGGTGGAAACTCGGAATGTCCTGTCTGGGCATCTAATGAGAAGGCAGCTGGCCCGGGGTGCATTCTCTGTGCACATTCCTATGAAGGGAATTGGATTCCCACTACCCTTCGACAAAGGAAAAGTAGTACGGGCAAGTCTGGTATAGGAGGTGAATGTCCCCAATCAAGAGCCCAAAGCCCAAAGCTAGTTGTGTTCTTCTGGAACCTCAGGCAGGAAACCCTGGCCGGCAAACTGAAAAAAGAATACATCCCATCGCAGCCTGAGCCGATGTGAGGGTTCGTTATTTGGAGCCGTAGATTCAAATAAAGTCAGAGGACAAGGATTAACTGTATCTTGAACTTCGAACGGATTTTTATTTTTTACAGTCTCAAATTTACTGTAGGCATGAGAATCTTCATTAATAATAACTTTAGAACAAGTTTTGGTAACATTAAACAATAAACCGTTTTCTTGAAGGCTAAGTTCAAATTGTCTATTTCTTAACTCCGGTTCATTTATGGGAGATGACGGATATTCACTCCTCGACCCATACACTGGGTTCCACAACAAGGATGCTTCGCCCACTGAGCTAGAGGATTGACATTCCTGTCCTTCCTCCATAGTTTCTGAAACCTTTCTGAGGTTTCAGGCCAGCGGAGAGGCTTTACCGTGACAGCCCATGCTATTTCTCTTTCTCCTATCCTCTGGACTGTCTTCTTGCTTTTCTCTAACTCCCTCTCCTCTGTCTGAGTCCCAACTGACACTAACTGACGCTCACAACCGTCCCAATCCTCCTCCGTTTCCCTCGCGCCCCGCGACATAGACTCCTCCCCTTTTCCCCCCATCTCCTCAACTACCCATAAGACCTCCGACTCTTTATCCCCTTCCCCAGCTGTAATGTCCTTTAATCCTATCACTTGCTTTCCCCGCGCGCCCATATCCCTTCGTGTAGCTTGTTCCACTTTCTGGTCCTCGTTCTTGACGTCCTCTATCTTGTCAGACGGACCACTCTCTTTCCTGGTGTCTTGAGGGATCCCTCTCTCACATACCCCCCCCTCCAAGTGGGCCGTCTGGTCATCGGGGTATTTTGCCCAAGGTCCCTGTCGGGAGAAATAATCCGCGTTAACATGTTCTTTTCCTTTCTTATATCGAATCTCAAAAGAAAATGGTTGTAGGCTGAGGTACCAACGGGTCAGTCTTGGGCTAACATCTTTCATTCTATTTAACCATACCAACGGGGCATGATCAGTGACTAATAGAAACGGGGCACCTAATAGGTAATATTTTAGTGACGACATTCCCCACTTAACCGCCAATGCCTCTTTTTCAATTGTAGAATAATTGCGTTCTCTTTTTACTTAGTTTTCTACTAAGGAAAACAATAGGATGTTCTTGTCCATCTTTTTCTTGGGATAATACAGCCCCTATACCTCTGTCTGAGGCATCTGTTTGTAATATGAAAGGTATAGTAAAGTCAGGGACAGATCTCACCGGATAAGAACATAATTTTTTCTTAAGTGTGTCAAATGCTTTCTGTTCTTTATAAGACCATTTTACTATTTTTGGTAGTTTTTTCTGAGTGAGATCTGTGAGAGGTGCCGCAATATCCGCAAAATGTGGAATGAAGTTACGATAGTAGCCTGCAAGACCTAAGAATTGTTGCACCTCCTTTTTTGTCCTAGGTCTAGTCCATTCCGTTACTTTAGTTATCTTATCTTCCATAGGCCTTATTTTCCCTTGTCCTACCATGAAACCTAAAAATTTCACTTCTGGCCTAGCTATTTTACATTTTGTCGGGTTTACTTTTAAATTAGCTCTTCTCAATTCATTCAAAACCGCTCTCAGATGCTCTAAATGTTCTTTCCAACTATTACTGAATATAATGACATCATCTATATAGGCAACCGCGAATTCTTTGACAGGTTCTAACACTTTATCCATTAATCTCTGAAAGGTTGCTGCTGCCCCATGGAGGCCAAATGGCATTTTTGTAAAATGATACAACCCTACTGGAGTTCCAAAAACAGTCTTCTCTTTATCTTGTTTGTTTAACGGAACCTGCCAGTAACCTTTTGTAAGATCTAAAGAGCTGAGATACGCCGATTCGCCTAATCTGTCTAGCAAGTCATCTATACGGGGCATAGGATACGCGTCAAATTTAGAAATGGAATTCAATTTTCTAAAATCTACACAAAATCTTATGGTCCCATCTGGCTTTGGAACGACAACCGGGTAGCTTCGCCATGGGCTATTAGAAGGTTCATGACCCCTAATTCTAGCATTTTTCTTACTTCTTCTTCTATGACAGGTATGAGGTGTCTTGGCCATTTTCGACCCTGGTCCCTCATTACCTTATCACCAATAGTTTGTATGTTATGTTCACAAACGTTCGTGCTGCCTGGTTTTGCCGAAAATGTGTCCTTATATTCAGTTTCTAATTGTTCTACTTGTACCCTCTGGTCTGTTGTTAAGTTTTGACAAATTTGTACATGTAAATCCATATTACTTTTCTCATCCCAATCTGGTCCTAGCTCTTCTTCGGGTATATCCGCTATCAATACCTCTCGTTCTTTCCATTCTTTAAGTAAATTCACATGATAGATTCCCTTTCCTTTTACCGTGTCTGGCATATCTAGTTCGTAATCTACTTCATTTATTTTCTTTTTTACAATATATGGGCCTTGCCACCGAGCTAATAGCTTGCTACCTTCTAAAGGCAAGAGTAAAAGTACTTTTTGTCCCACTCTAAAACTTCTATGTTGCACTTTCCGATTATATCTACGTTGTTGTCCTAATTGTGTCTTTCCTAAATTACTTTTTACTAGTTCTCTTATTTGTCTTAGGTGTTCCCTCATGTCTATTACTTGTTTTACATAAGATTTGGCTTCATCATTACCTTCTTCCCATTTTTCTTTGATCAGATCTAATATACCCCTTGGATTCCTACCATATAGAAGCTCAAATGGAGAAAATCCTGTCGAGGATTGTGGCACTTCCCTAACAGCAAACATTAAAGGGTCAAGTAAAAGGTGCCATTTTCGCGGATTATCATGTATTAGTTTTCTCAACATAGTTTTTAGTGTTTTATTAAATCTCTCCACCAGACCATTCGTCTGTGGATGATATACCGTTGTTTTTAATGGTTTGACATCTAGCAGTTTCCATAAATGTTTGAATGTTGTGCTCATAAAATTAGAACCTTGATCCGTAAGGACCTCTCGTGGAAAACCCAGTCTCGAAAATATTCTTAACAACTCCTGTGCTAAGATTTTTGCAGAAGTTGTTCTTAGTGGTATAGCTTCCGGATATCTGGTTGCATAATCAATAATAACTAAAGCATAAAGATGTCCTCCTGAAGACTTTGGCAAAGGACCGATCAAATCTAAAGCTATCCTGTCAAATGGTTGATCTATAATGGGCATAGATTGCAAATCAGCTCCCGGCGGTGGTTTTCTCTGAACCTTTTGACATTCTGGACATGACCTACAGAACTCCCCAATATCTTTCTTTATGCCTGGCCACCAAAATCTTAACTCTAGTCGTTTTTCCATTTTTTCATTTGAGAGATGTCCAGCTATAGGAATATCATGAGCTAATCTTAACAATTCTTTTCTCCACAGGTAAGGGACAATTAACCTTTCATTACCTTTATGATCAACATAATATAATAAACCTTGTTGTTCAATAAACGTATCTAAATTATCACCTCTTATATTAAAGTCACATATCTTGTGTCTCACATTATCTAGAGAAGCATCATTCTGTTGCATAAATCTCACCCTATCCCGAGAGGCGGTGGTCATCTCCTCTCTCAACTGTCCTTGTCCCGAATCGACGTCCCCCAACATCCCTTCCTGCATCTGTAATAAATCATCAAGAGCTAACCAATCTCTCCCAATTAACATTTCATATGCAAGGTTAGGTACAATTCCCACAGTCATTTTCTGTGTTACCCCCCCGATCTCTACTGTTACTATAGCGGTTCCATACGACTTAGAGTCACCATGTATGCACTTAATATTAACTGTATTGTCCTCCGGAATTCCAACGACATTTCGTACTAAAGTTCTTGCGCAGCCTGTATCTATAAACGCTCTTTTATATTCCCCGTTTACCCGTGCTCTAACTTCCCAACGTTTGTTAGGGTTTTTATAGTTATTAGTTACATCCCCGTTTAGGCCTCCCCAGGAACAGTTAGATTTTTTGCAATCCCGAAGAAAATGACGAGGTGATCCGCAACCATAACATACGGGACGATTATTTGTATCTCTTGCAGCGAAGTGCATTCTCATAAATCCTCGTCCCCCCTCTATGTAACATGTTTTCGCGAGGAAAATCTGTAGCACGTTGTTTGCTGAAATCTCCCGACGCCATTATAGTTCCCGTTCTCGCGGGATCAAGCAAGGTTGCTGTGTTTCCTGTCTCGCGCGATGATCTCGTACTCAAGATGGCGGTGTCTCGCGGCGTTGATGACGTCTTGTTCCATATGGTTGCTTCCCTCGCTGCTGCCGATTCTTCTGCGATTTCGATCCCTTCCAGGATGTGTATCACCTCTTCCAGTGTATGTGGTCTATTCTTTCGTACCCAAGTTGCCATTGTGTTGGTATTGTACCAAGGATATGTTCCATTACAATAGCTTCTAGCATTTGCTCTTTGCTCATCTCCGTCGGTCTTAGCCATTTGGTGGCATGCGCCTTTAATCTTTGTGCCCAGGAACGAGGATGATTGCCCGGTTTAAAAGTCAGCGCTCGAAAAACTTTCTCCGATATGCTTCTGGTGTTAAATTGAGTGTTAGTAGAATAGCTTCCTTCACCTTTTGATATATAGATGCCTCCTCTGGACTTAAGGCGTCCACTATTTCTTGTAATGGTCCTGTTAAACAAGGGGTTAAAATTAACGCCCATTGTTCTCGTGGCCATTGTGCTGCATTGGCTACTCTTTCAAAGGTGTTTAAATATGCTTCTACATCATCCTCTTTAGACATTTTTTGCAACCTGACTGGCGCTGGGTTCGCCACCCAGACATTTCGCGGTTTTCTCTTCATTCATGTTATTAGTTTTGTCTGGTTGTATGTTGTCTCGGATGACGTGGTTCATCAACAAGCGATTTTGTTCTGCTAACATCTCCAATATTTTATTTTGTGTGGTCCCTTCATCCTCTGGTTGTTCTCTAAAAATATCACGTTGGGCGCCACTTTGTGAGGGTTCGTTATTTGGAGCCGTAGATTCAAATAAAGTCAGAGGACAAGGATTAACTGTATCTTGAACTTCGAACGGATTTTTATTTTTTACAGTCTCAAATTTACTGTAGGCATGAGAATCTTCATTAATAATAACTTTAGAACAAGTTTTGGTAACATTAAACAATAAACCGTTTTCTTGAAGGCTAAGTTCAAATTGTCTATTTCTTAACTCCGGTTCATTTATGGGAGATGACGGATATTCACTCCTCGACCCATACACTGGGTTCCACAACAAGGATGCTTCGCCCACTGAGCTAGAGGATTGACATTCCTGTCCTTCCTCCATAGTTTCTGAAACCTTTCTGAGGTTTCAGGCCAGCGGAGAGGCTTTACCGTGACAGCCCATGCTATTTCTCTTTCTCCTATCCTCTGGACTGTCTTCTTGCTTTTCTCTAACTCCCTCTCCTCCGTCTGAGTCCCAACTGACACTAACTGACGCTCACAACCGTCCCAATCCTCCTCCGTTTCCCTCGCGCCCCGCGACATAGACTCCTCCCCTTTTTCCCCCATCTCCTCAACTACCCATAAGACCTCCGACTCTTTATCCCCTTCCCCAGCTGTAATGTCCTTTAATCCTATCACTTGCTTTCCCCGCGCGCCCATATCCCTTCGTGTAGCTTGTTCCACTTTCTGGTCCTCGTTCTTGACGTCCTCTATCTTGTCAGACGGACCACTCTCTTTCCTGGTGTCTTGAGGGATCCCTCTCTCACAGCCGACTGGTCTGGCCTGCCTAACAAAAGGGCTGGCCGTGCTATGGTTGGCAGAGCTGCAGGTCCAGGCCAACAAAGCAAGGGAGGAGTGCCACCAAAGCAGAACGCCTGCGCATTAGCACACATGGACATGCAACCCACCCACCCCGGAGTTTAGGGACCCCCAGAGCAGGAACCCAGCTTTTGGTGAAGCAGAACAGGCTATACACCTCCCTCCTCAGCACTTCTTTGCTGGCCTGGTAGGGTGGGGAGGGAGGAACCCTGAAGCCAGATGCAGCCTTGCCCTCCCTCCCTGCTCGGGGAGGGGGGGCAAGAACAGGCACACCCCTTAGGCTGTGCCCTTTCCAGCTGGGCCACTTGGCCCCCACCACCAAGGCTGCTGCAGAGCCTTGGTCTGGCCTCCCGTGACTGGAACCCCCCCGGGGGCTGACCGCTCAGAGGGACGTTGGGCAGAGAACTAGGCCAGCCGGCCAGACAGTTGGAAACCAAGGTCCCTCCCTCCACCTGCTCCTTTTAAAGGTGGTGGGCACCCCAAATTTGCCCCAAAACAGCTGGCAGCACCTGGACTCTGGCCCACCTTCCCCATCTCCAACCGGGGTGGCAAGAGACTCTGCAGGGGTGCTGAGGGCCCAACTCTGCACCCACACAGAGCCCTGCTGCCCTGGATCCTGTGTCCATCGCAGAGACACTGTGGACCCTTTGCGTGCGAAGGGGGGGGGAGCAGGGAACACCATCTGCCGCCTCCCCCACACACACCGCAACTTCTGGTGAGGAGCCCTGTGCTGGCCCCGGGGCTGCTGCCAGCCTCTTTCCTCCCTGGATGCCATTTTGCAGGCAGGGACGCCAGGGTCAACAGCCGCCCACCCCCCACCCCCCATGGCCCCCAGTGCCTGGAATTTGGACCAGACATCCAGAGATAATTTTATGGGTGGCATTAAACTGAGTTATGACATTTTTACAATCCAGCCACTTATGAGAAATCTATTAACAGTAACTGGACAGGCAGAATCCAGCTCCCTATGTGAGCATTAATTGGGACCATCCATAATGGGGCACACGAGCACGCACATGCCCAGAAAGCCTGCCACCGGCACCTTCATTTACTCCCCTCCGTTTTTGCTGAGAATCAGCAAAGTTAGCAAAAAAAAAACCGAGCTGTACATTAATCGGCTAATGAAATATGAAAATGTTTATGGCCACTCCATCTTCCCAGCCGTAGTTCCATAATCCACCTCCAGACATACCCGTGGCTCCCACCTCTTGAATTTATGCCGCCACTGCCACGTTTTACGAGGCCCTCGTTATATTTGTCTTGTTAGGCACAGTTTATGTTTTTATTTACTTCATTGCAGAGGGGAATACAAGACTTGGATGGGCCCTTTGGATGGAATCCCTGGGGGGCTGGAACATGCTGTCCCCACCCCACAGACATGTTTGCACACCCGTGCACACTGCTGGCCCATGCCCCCCCATATACACCCAACCCCACACCCCACCCCACCCCACTCGGGGCTGCCCAGCCAGTCGGAGATTCCGAGGAGGGAAACAAACCCTGCCCAGAGGAGAAAAAGGAGATCCTGCCCCGGAACAACTGAGCTCGATACACACTCCCTTTCTCGCGCACAACTGTTTCTTAGCAGAGCTGTGCAAGTGTGCCAATGCACCATCACCACCACCCCTAGACATCCATCCACTGGTGTGTGTGCGATCGCTCTCTCTCCCTCTCTCTACTCTGGTGGCCCTCCTCCCCCACCCAGCCCTGGGGCTCCCCTGCACCACCACCTCCAAATTGCGCCCACAATGCAAGGCCGATCCCAGCTGCCTGGACCTTAGTCTACAGAGGAAGCAGCCTCCTTCAGGCTCAGGAGTTCCAGCCCGGCCCCTGCTTGACGACACTGCCCCACCGCCAGGAAGAGGGCGAATGAGGGCCAGGCAGTCTCCCAGGGGCCCCGAGAAGCCGGCCACACAAGCCCCCTGGAGTACCGACCATGGCCCCGTGGCAACCTCGTGCCTCTCCTGCCCCAAACAGGCACTTTCTGGCTGGGGCTGCCCAAGGGGTCTTAGGTGAAGAGACCCTGCCCCACAGCATCCCTCCCTCCCTCCCTCCCTCCCTCTGCCTGGCCCACACCACCTGCTGCCCCGGCTCAGTCTTCCGTCCTCCGTCCTTGCCCGGCTGGGCTGTAGCAGCAGCCCCAGAAGGGAGACACCCCACGGCAGGCTCAGGGGAGCCCCTCTCCAGAGCCACAGCTCTCTCCCCCCCCCCAGCCAGGTGCAAGGGGGGCCACAAAGGGCCTCTGGGACAAGCGTTGGGAAGCACTGTCCTGTGTAGGCCACCGTGGGAGGGCCCCTCCCAAAAAGGACCCCACAGAGCAACCTGACTCCAGGGAGGGTGGGTGGGTGCATGGGCACCAGCCAACGCCTGTCCATTTGCCATGCAAGCAGACCCCCAGGGATGGGTAGGGGGTGGGTAGGGGTGGGGCTACCTCCCTGGCAAGGCCTTTGTGGTAGAAGTATCCTCCTGCCTCTTTCAAGGAACGGGGGTGGGGGTGGGGGGAGAATATGCATGTGCAGCAGCTGCAGCTGTCACCCTCTCCTCGCAGCCCCCCCCCCCGGTCACTTCTTCTCCCATCTTCTGTCTTTCCCAGAAAACCTGCTGGGGGTGGTGGGGGGCAGGGGAAGTGCCACCCGGGGTCTTTCAGGGCCTGCCTGGAGGCTCCCTTGCGTCACTTGGAGCAGCAGTAATGGGGCCCCAGTTCCGCAGCCTCCTGTCCCTGGCGCTGAGCACCCTCCAAAGGGAGAAGGATGCCGATAAGGGACCCGGGGGCTAGAGAAGGCAAGGCCGAGGTGCCCGGGGGGGGGGGTTGGAGGCAGGAGACCAACCTGTAGGCAGCCTGCTTGCATGTCGTGCTTTGCATTTTCTCCCTGTTGAAACTCATTCTGTTTCCCGGGGCCAAGTCCTATGACTCACTAGAAGGCCAACTGGAATCCTGGTTGGGGTCCTTCAAATTACGCAACAGTTTCTGCCAGTTTTGTGTCACCTGCGAACTGGACGAGCAACCCCTCCACACATCCAAGTCGTCATTCAACAGATGCTGGACGACCGGGCAGAACCGCGTGGGAACCCTCCCTCCCCCCCTCCCTGCCTGCCTGGCGCTCCCCTCCAGGAAGAGGAGGAGGAGCCACCCTTGCTCACCAGCCATCGTAGCCTCCTCTGGGCCACATTTTTATTTATTTATTTATTTATTTATTTATTTATTTATTTATTTATTTATTTATTTATTGAATTTCTACCCCGCCCATCTTCCCGTGGGAACTCTGGGCGGCTTACAAGGGGCTAATGAAATATGAAAATTTAGCCCCCTGGCCACCACAGGGATGTCCTAAAAGGACCTCGTCAAAAGCTCTGCTCAAATCATGACCTGCTAGATCCACAGCACTTGCCTTCTCCACCAGAAAAAGAGAGGGGTGGGGGTGGGGGGACTGAAATGCTCCCACCACTAGACCCTCAGGCCTCTCCCTGTGTAATCCCTGCTGCTCACGGTCCCTTGGGTGGGGACTGAACCCTGGGGCTCCAAGACCACCCTGGTGCCCTGACCCATCCTCAGCTTCCTCCAGGAGGACAGAGCTGCCCCCTTCCCCTCCCTCTTTGCCCCCCCATCTGGCTCCAGCTCCAGCCCCTTCCTCTCCTCCTCCCCCGACCCCCCCCCCTCAGGTGCTCCCTGGGCAGGGGTTACTGCTGCTGCTGCTGCATTTGCAGGGCAGGGGGAAGGGGGAGGGGGCAGGGGGGAGAAGCCAGCCTGACCTGGGTGGTGGTCCCCACCCCATGCCGTCAAGCAGGGAGGAGGGCACCCTGGTCCCCCCCCCCCGCATCCTCTCTGAACAAGAGGCCTGGAGGGTTTGGGGAAGGAGACAAAAACCTTTCATCTGCTCTGTCTGAGAAGGGAAAAAAAGGAAATTGTTTCCTTGCCCTTAAAGGGCTAGAAATCTGGGATTTTACGAGGCTATTAATTACCTCCTACTAATTAAATCAAAATTAAATGTGAGCAGAGGTGCATTTTCCTTATTAAAACGATTAAACAGAAAACACAGATACACAAATAAAAAACGACTCTGGGATGGAGGGGGGAAAGGAAATCCAATAAAAGTGTGCCTTTAATGAAGGCTCTGTGGCGTTTGCCCCCCCTCACAAAGCCCAAGTTCATCTATTTCCTTTAAATATTAGCAACTTAATTAAATCTGTTCCCCCCCTTTAATCCCCTCCTCTATCTAAAATAGATTTGTCCACAGGCACAAGTTTGCAACTTATGCTGACCCCATAATTCCTCCTCTTCTCCTCTTGCATTTCTTGGACCATGAAAAACCCACATCCAACTGACAGGCGCCTGGAGGGAGCTGGCACTTCAGAAGAAGGATTAGCACAAGTCCCCAGACGGCAGGAAAAAGGGGGTGGGTCCCTGTGGGGCTGGGCCTGGGGTGGCAGCACGGGGGTGGGTGGGTGGGTCAGAGCGAGGGGCTGCCCTTCCTCCTGCCGGGAGAGGATGGGGCAGGGCAGGGGTGATGGCCTGCTTTGGACCGGTGCTAGCGCACTCTTGGCACCGGGTAGGGGGGGGGGGCAGTGGCCAAGCCTAGAGCCCTGGGAAGGGCTTGTGTGTGTGTGTGGGGGGGGGGGACAGCGTTGGGTTCCTCTCGGAGAAGAGGCGGTTGCTAGGCTACCTCTGGAATTTGCCAAGACCCACGGAAGCTTGGGGTCACTCCCCGGGGGAGCTGTGAATTAACTGGAACCACAGCACTGCGTGGGGGGGGGGGCAGCACTGACATGGCGGGAGAAATATAAGCCTCTCATCCCCGACTTGCCCCAGGAACGGATGGATCCATCACAGTCCCAAACCAGGCCTCAGTCAAAAAGACCTTCTGATTGGGGACGTGGGGGTCGGGCACAAGCCAGGGGCTCAGCAGAATGGCTCCCTCTTCCTTCCCCCATCCCCCCCCCTCCAAGCTTGTTGTCTGGAGAGAAATCTGGGTCCCAGGACAGCGGGAACTTCACCTGAGTGCCGGACCCCCCGCCCCCACCCCAGAAGTAGAAAGGAAATGGCACTTCTGCATCTCCTCTGTCTGGGAAACCCTGGAAAGGGTCGCCATCCAACAAAACTGAATCAATAGCACATCATCATCATCATCATCATCATCATCATCCATTCATGCACATATGGATCTATAACTCAAGGAAGGAACTCTGCCAAGTTTGCAGGTGAACAGTTTGGACGGCCCGCCTAATGGACAGGCCGGCGCAGAATGCCAGAGCAAATGGCCAATTGAATGATGAGGCTCTGATTGGCTGCTGGGATTAGAAAGTCGTGGGGAGCCCCCACCCCCGGCCTGAGGGTCAGTTTCCCTGCCCGGGAAGTCAGAGCTGAAAGAACACCACTAATTTTTTACTCTGATTTTGACCTTATATCCTGCTTTTTCTTCCTCCCAGTTGCCTGGGGTCCCGCAATAAAATCCATTTTTCTTTGCTTAAATCAAACTCTCCTCGTTATTTATCCTATGTGTGCCTCAGAGAAAGTTAAGCAGGCCACAATCAGACAATTCAGCCATGTAGAGAAAAGATCCAAAAGCACAGCCAGCCGAGGCTGCCAGGGGCAGAGCTGCTCACCTGGAGGGGCCCACAAGCTTCGCACCCACCAAGGCTTCATGGTGCCAACCAAGGGGGCACATCCCAAGCGGCTGGCGATGCCTCCTGCCCTCTGTCCGGGCACTCTACATCTGAACCACATCTGAACCACAACAGTAACAGCAACAAGTGCTTGGATCAGAAGAGAAAGGGCAACTCCAAAATACTGAATGAGGCTGAAGAGGTGGCGCTTCTTTGAGTTGAGCACCTTCCCTAGACACACACACACACACACACACACACACACACACACACACACACACACACAGACAAACACAAGGAACGTGTGATGGGTTGGATCAAAAACTGGTGGGTGAGGTCAGTACCCCATAGCAGAAGAAGGGGTTCGGGGGGGGGGAGATCAGATAAACCTTTCCCCCATCAAGTCTACAATCCTTTTCTTTCGAACAAGCAGCGTGGCGGCTTCAGGAACACAAGCACTGGCACCTGACAGACACGTGCACGCACACACACTCACCCCGCCACCCCACCTCCAGGAGGCCAGACATGCAGCAGCCCGCCCCCTGGGAAAAGAAGAAAGGTGCTCCCACTCCGTGTGTTTGTGTCCCCCCCCAGCCCTGCCAGCTCCCCCCTGCCCCACACGATGTCTCCCCCGACCCACAGGACTTTACCTTCCCCACGTACAGGGGTTCTGTGCCCGTGTACTCTTCCACCACAAAGAACTGGTTCCAGACCCAGCCGCGCTTCACCCGTCCGGTGCCTGGAGGGAGCCCGCTGCTCCCAGGCTCTTCCAGCCTGGCCCCCGCAGGCCCCATGGGTGCAGAGGGGGGCCCCACGGAGCAGCCCGGGCCCCAGAGGAGGAGGAGCAGCGACAGCAGCAGCAGTAGGGCCCGGGAGAAGTGGTCCGAAGCCATCACCGTAGGAGGGCAGCTGGCATCCTTAGGGCAGGAAGGGCAGCCGACATCTGCTGCCGTGGGTCAGCCATCCGTGGGGGGGCCTTTTCCACATCCTGGGGAGGGGGGGCTCCACTCTTCGGGAAACCAGCTGGCCAGAACCACCGCCAGCCTCCTGGCCTGCCCGACGCCCTGCCAATCTGAGCCGCCTTCCTCGTGGTGCCAACCCCCCAGGGGTGAGCACATCAGAGACCAGGCTGGGTACAAGGAAGTTGGCCGCCCCCTCCGGCCAGCGTCAGCGTCACCGTCTGTGAGGGAGCAGCAGCCCAAGGGTCCCCCTGGAATGGGCCTTCCTGCTGTATGTCCAGCCCTGGAGAGGTCACGCCACCGGCCAGACCCACGTCCAGGACTCCCGCTTGGCCCCGACCAACCGGGGGAGGCACTACCGCCGCAGAAGTGGCTACTGCCTCTTCCTAGGCTGGGGGGTGGGGCAGGTCGGCCCGGTCCACTCCGTCCTGCGAAAGGCAACGTCCTTGTCCCTGGGTGAGATCCAAAAGCAGGGCCAGCCGAGGCTGCCGGGGCAGAGCTGCTCACCCGGAGTGGCCCACGAGCTTCGCACCCACCAAGGCTTCACGGTGCCAACCGAGGGGGGCACATCCCAAGCAGCCGGCGATGCCTCCTGGCCTCTGTCTGGTCAAAGGGGCTGGCACAGGGCAGTGGCCTCCACCTCCTGGCACCTGGAAAAGACAAAGAGGTTAGAGGCTTGGCAGGCAAGGAGTCACACGCGCACGCACACAGAGACCCCACCGCTCAGAAGAGGCGCCGGGCAGAAGTGCAGGACGCCCCCAGGCCCACCTGGGCCCGCAGATGGGCATGTCCTTCTCTGCTGGTGGACTACCACCACTGCCCACCCCCATGCCACCCCCCCCACAGGCGAGCATCACAGGATCTCAGCCGTGGTTTCACCCCAACATTCAGAGAGCAGCCCTGGGAGAAGGCTAGGACCACAACATGCACGTGCACGCACACACACACGCACACACACACACACACGCGCGCGCACACACACACCAGCCTCCTGCCTCCCTCCACACCAGCAAATGGAAAACTCCCCAATTAACTGCCCTCTTCCCCCAAGGGTTCCCATTGCAGCTCATGAACATAACCCACTGTGGGGGGGGGGCAACCCCCCTTCCTCCTTACCAGTGCCCTGAAGAGGCAAGGAGGGACCGGGGGGGGGGGATCGACCAAGGCACAGGGAGGGGCCGCAGGGGCAGACTGACAACTCCCTACATCTTAGGCACCAAAAGGGCGGCTGCTAATTGGTGTTTGTTTGTTTGTTTGTTTGTTTGTTTGTGTTTGTCTGATTGGATTCTGCCCCCTTTATGTGAAGCACTATTCTGGGAGGTTTACAAGAATAGAGTCCTGTGGGTCGGGGGAGACGTACAATACAATTATACAACAATTAAAACATTAATACAAGAAAACTCCATGGACATGGGGTCACAAAGAGTCAGTCGGTCACGACTGTAACGCCACACACACACACACACACACACACACACACACACAGAGAGAGAGAGGAGCAAGCAGCCACCCTCAGCTACAGCTGCCGCAGCCCCTGGCCCTTTTTGGGCACACAACAGGCCCAGACGACCAGAGCGACTCAGGAGAGGCGTGGGTGCTAGAGAAGCAGCAGCCACCCTTGGGCCACCAAGCAAGGCCTTGCTAGAGGGACCCCCCCCCACTGCCCCCTGGGCGTGGGCCAGCAGGTTGACCCAGCCACGGGTGAGCCTGGTCCCTGTGCCCAGCAGGCCTTCCGGATAAGACAGCAGGGCTGGGCTTCTGCCCCTGGCAATGATGCCATTGCCGAAGCTCTCTCTGAGCAAACCCTTCTCTGGAGGCGGTTGCCAGGTCTGGTGGTGGCACAAGCTCATCGCGCAGAATTAGGGGTGTGTGGGGGGGGGGAGAGGGAGAGATTGGGTCCAGCGCCAGCCTCCTGCTCACCAGCTCCACTCATTAGCAACAGTGGTTCCGACTTGACATGTCCTGCGGTCTTCCAGCATGCCACCCCTCCCCTGAGACGCCAGGGAGTCCTTGCCCTTCTCTCAAGGTGGGTTGCCTGGAGGTGGGGGCAGTGGGGGGGGAGGAGGAAGAGGAGTGCCTCTCACCCCCTTTCCGTCTCTTCCCTTGTGTGTGTCTCTGTGCATAGGTACCTGTTTTATTACTTATACCAGGCATGTCCAAACTTCAGCCCTCCAGATGTATTGGACCACAACTCCCAGAATTCCAACCCTGTATTTCCAATGGCAAAGGAATGTGGGAGTTGTGGTCCAAAATATTTGGAGGGCCGAAGTTTGGACATACCAGACTTACACCGACCTCTTTGACCAGGTTTAAGCCCTTCCAGGGCCTTCCAGGTTCACCCGTCCTCTCCGTGCAGCCCCCCCATCCCACTCCGTGGCATCCTCCCAATCTTCAGGTAATGCAAGCAGTCTCTCCACGCAGGGGAAACTGAGGCACACAGGCCTCCCAAGGCCAGGAAGCAGAAGGTGTGCCTGGAGGAGCCTTGTCCGTTTGTGCAGGAAGGAGCACGGAGGAAGTCTTGGGCCTCGGGGGGGGGGGAGCCCCTTCTGCAGGCTTCCCCGCATGTGTGGAATTTATTTATTTATTCATTTAGAGTATTTTGACCCTGCCTTTCTCCTTGGAAAAGGACCCAAGGTGGCTTACAGTAATGAGGGACAATGCACAGTCCACTATAATTAATGCATGTTCAAGTAACGAGAACAAGGAATTGAGGGACATCTTGCAGCATTAAAAGACAACATTAAAGCTAAAAGAAGAATGCGAGCAGTTAAAGAGAGAGTAAACATTCCATGTAAGGTTATGAGGGATAAAAGGTAACATGGAGAACATGGTGTCAGTGCAATCATATAAGGCTGTAAGTGGTTATAAACACAAAGTCTATTTTATGTGATCGTGTAGGGTAGATTCATATGAAAAGAGACATCAGAGGCCGTTCACCCTTCGGGGAAAGCCTGCCTGAAGAGGAAGGTCTTTGCCTGTTTGGACCAAGGAAGAGCCCACTTCCTCCTCCTCCCTCCTCCTCCTTGCAGAAAACGTCGCATTCAAATCCCCGGCCGGCCAGCCACCCATCCGGCCACTTTCTGGCGACCAAAAAGGCCTCCCCTTCAGCCCTGGAACGACTCAACCACCTCCTGGCTTCCCAAACCCAGCCGTGCGTCTCATTCCTTCCCTTCTCAAACCGTCTCATTCCTTCCCTTGCCTTGTTTAGGGAAGGAGGCTTACTTACGATGATTTGTTATCTATCTTCTTGTGTGTGCATTGCATTATCCAGGCAAACAGTGTCTTACAGCAGGGCTTTTGTCAGCAAGAGGGAAGCAGGGGGTACAGTGGGCGGCGGCAGGGCATGGGGGGGGCTTGGTCTCAGGCCTCTCAGCAGCTTTGCTAACAATGAACCCCCCCCCAAGTCTGCAATTCCCTCAAAATCTCCCCACAGCTTTGCAGCCTCCCCCTTTTCTGGAGCCATAAAGTCATGCTTCTCCCCCACCCCCACCCCACCCCCACCTCTCCACTCCACTCCTCGCATGCACAGAGCATGAACACACTCAGAGCACACACACACACACACACACACACACACACACACACACACACACAAACTGCTCACATAGGTGAAAAGTATGCCTGCACAGACCCTGAAGCAACCTGCAGAAATCCAAGCATCATGGAATCCAAACACCACCTTTTTTGGGGGGGGTCCTTGGCCCTCCTGCTGAGCCCCCGCCATCAACTCACAGCCCCTGGGTGGAGGCAGCAGCCAAAGGCCAAGGCCTCGGGGACCACAAAAAGAGGCAACCACCAGGACCACTTACTGTTGCTCCTTTCCCAGCAGGGTGATGATGGAGGTGGTGGTTCCCAGGGCCTTAGGTCAGCAGCAAGGGCTGCCACCTTATATCTGGAGACCATTCAGCGCCAGGACGGTCACCAGGAAAGGCCCACTCTGGCCACAGAACCTGCACATCAGCTGTGGCCATGATCTTACGGGGCAACACGGCCTGCCCCGCTGCCCTGAAGGGCACAACTGGTGCCAAAACACAACAAGGTGCCCCCGGCAGCTGCAAGTCAGCTGTGGAAATTCCTTCCCCTTTTAGTTATGTTGAGGCAGGTAGGCAAAATGCTTCCCTCCTAAAAGACTTCCACTATATTTTCATCCTGGTCGGTGGTCTATCTCCTGTGCTTTGAAAAAGTCAATTGAGATTTCCGTCGTTGTGAAATGTTTGGGGCCAAGAAGTGGAAGAAAAATGTCTCAATTAAGAAACACAGACTTGACAAAAATGGTCCACGTTTAAAGCGTTCAAAACACACAACTGTTGCTCAGAATAAAAAACAGACGTCTTGAGAAGGGTAAAATCCAGAAACCATGGCAGAAAAGCTGGAATAGAAAGCTATTTGTGTAGGTGTGTGTTGGGTGTGTGTGTTGCTGTACATTGATTTGCTCCATTTTCAAGCAGGTACTGTATATGATTGCTACAGAGCGAACCCAAGAGGCTGTCTGCTTGGCCTGCCCGCGTGTCCCTTGGCCACAGTTGCTGAACAATCTTGAGAGGTCGAGGAGTTTTGGAGAAGGGAGCTGTGTTAGCCTTTTCAGGAATCCCAGGCAAAATCAAAGAAAAAGAAAAGAAAAGAAAAGACACAAAACATGTTGGACCTTAAATACTAACTTTCCTATTTTAATGGAACATTCCGTGGATTACACGTCCACTTCTTCAGACATACTGCAGCTAGAAGTGGACACGTACAGTAGTCCACAAAACGTCGCGTTAAAATATGAAAGTCAGTCTTTAGGGTAGTTGCCTAGATGCCCTCAGCACATCCGATCTCGCCTGATTTCGGAAGCTAAGCAGGGTTGGCCCTGGTTAGTACTTGGATGGGAGACCCCCAGGGAATACCAGGTGCTGTAGGCGCCTGGAGTAGGAACTGGCAAACCACTCCAGTATTCCTGCCAAGGAAACTCCATGGGCATGGAGTCACGAAGAGTTGGTCACGACTGTAACGACACAACACACACAGTCTTTAAGGTGCCGCATGTGTTGTGTCTTTTGAGAGGTAGGATAGCTGCTCTCCTTGGCAAGGGAGGGAAGAGTCAGGCAAGTCCATAATGCTCTGGCCAGAGTTCGATTCCAGTGGGCTCAGGGAGCCGGCTCAAGACGGACTCAGCCTCCCGTCCTTCCGAGGCCAGTCAAAGAGTCATCCGCCTGCTTGGGGAAGGCCCAAAGCGCTCCTTAGACGTAACCATGTTCTCAGCTGCCCGTAGAGCCCTTTATCATTGTGGGGCACAGCATATAAGCCCCCCGGGGGGGGGGAGCATGAGGGCCTCTCTCATGAGAACCTGAGCTTGGAGGCCCCACTCAGTCAGATGAGAACCCTCACTGGTCTTGCATGGGGGGTTTCTTTACTGCCCTCTCATCCAGATTACCACACAAACCCTGTGAACATGCGCAAGTGCAATTCCTAATACAACGAACCACTGGAGAGAAGGGGATTGGGGGGGGGGGGCTCCAATTAGGCCACCAAACCATGACAGGCAGGCCCTCCCTTTTTGCCCTGGCTGGGCCTCCCTCAGGCTCGGCACCAAAAGGACGGCCGTAAAGGGAAGGCGGAACCAATACACACGTTCCAGAAATCACGGCGAGATGTGCAGACCATCAAAGGAGCCAGGCCACTGCGAGTTTCAAAGGGAGTGCAGCAAAATCAAGCCAGGAGTATTTACTTATTCATTCATTCATTCATTCATTCATTCACTCACTCACTCACTCCCACCTTTCTCCTTTAAAAGGACACAAACCAGCTTACAGCATTAAACGGCAATTTTAAAAGCTAAAAACAGTGAGTAAACAAATACTGAAAAGGATCAAATAAATACTACTCTAAAATGATAAACAAAATCAACATCAAAACGTATTCAAAGCAATAAGGAACAACCATCCATTTAAAACCTCACTCAGGCGGCCAGGTGCTCTGGAAAGGCTTGCCTGGAGAGAACAGTCTTTGCCTGCCTTTGGAAGGTCAGCAGAGATGGGGCCAGGCTGGCCTCCAGTGGGAGGGAGTTCCAGAGTCTGGGAGCAGCCACAGAGAAGGCTCTGCTCTCCTGTGTGTCCATCAAGCACCCCTGGGAAGGTAGCAGGAACAAGAGAAAATCCACCCCCCCCCCCCCAGTGAGCTCAATGCCCCGGCAAGCTCATGGAGGGAGGTGAGGTCCTTGAGATGGCTTGGAGCCCAAAGCTGATTAGGACTTTATAGATTCCATTCCACTCTTGTGATGCAGATTAGATTTCGCCTCCCAAATTTGCTAGACAGAAGTCTGGACCAACAGTGAGCTTTGGTTTGTACATTTTTAGAGGTCTAACCAAGTGAAGTCCCATCCTTGCCTTTGGGTTGCGTACAAGGATCACACAGAGAGATTTCTTCCTCTCTGTGTTTAATGACTGGAAGTGAACAATCCAAAACAGAACTGGTATCCACTAAGAGTATCAAAATAGCCCAGGCAGACTACGAGCAAACTCATTCTCTGAGTACAGCCAACTAGTGCCAGCCAGAAACGGAGGTGTATGGTGGCGGGGGTGGGGGAGAGAGACCACCATTTCATCTGCTCTGGGGAAATGGTGATTAATTGAGAGCCACTGGGGAACCATGAAGGGGAAAAAAGCCAATAATGGAAGTATAAAATTATACAATCAAGCAAAACCAACCCCACCATAAAAACCACTGAAATCGCCTACACTAAAACCGTGCAGTCGGTGAAGAAGGCAATTGAAAACTGCACAGCAGGGGCAGGTTAAATGCCATCTGCTGTTCGAAAACGTTCTGGCTTTGCACCCTTCTTAAGCACCCGCCAGAAGAGCAGGACATGCCACGCAGCGCCAATGGATGGACTGCCAACCACCCTTCAAGGAAGACTCTAATGCCCCTCCTAGGAATGGGACGTAGGCCAAGGAGGTGCCCAGAGAGAGCAGCTGCCACACCAGCCGGATTGAGAGTATACTCTGGCGTGGCAGAGCAAGGGAAGGCCTGGCGGCCAGCCTGGGTCCCCTGCCCCTCGAGCAGTGGGGTGGGGTGGGGGCATGTGGGGGTGGCGGCTCCAAGGCTGGCAGGTCAACAGAGGAGAGGGGCACTTCCAAGGGCCAGGCCCTCCAGCTGGGGCCCCAGGGTGGGAGGAGAGGCTTCGCGCTCCCACGGGGGAGGGGGGGCACCCAAGGAGCGCCATGCTGAGGTGGCCCTGACGCCGCCCAGGCTGGTGAGAAGGTCTGCCTTGCCAGCTGCCAGGAAGCCACCTCCGTGCATGGGCAGGCACAGGCGCGTGAGAACAGCCCCCCCCCCCCCACCACCACCTCTACACGTGCTGGGCCTGGGGAATGGTTGCTGTGGGAACGGCTACCTGCCTCCGGAACCTTTCCTCGTGGCGCCTGTGGGGGTGGGGGGGGGGGCTGTTCGGGTCTCCACTCAGTCTCTCCCACCCACCCCCGTCAAAAGTCCTGTTGCCAGGAGGCCCTGGGGACCCGGACCCTCTGCCCGGGGAGCGGCGCCCCTCCGCCCCCGCCAGCAGCAGCACCAGCAGCAGGTGCCCCCCCACCCCGCCCCCCCTCCTCCACGCCTCTGGGTGCCCACGGGCGACGCGAGGTCCTGCGCGGAGGGTTTCACGCGGGGCAGGGTCGGGGCGCAGCTGCATCGCCGCCCAGCCGCCTAAGGCTCCGCCTTGGGTTCGAGGCGCACCGGCGGCGCGTAGGCAGGATCGGCGCCCGCCCGCCCGCTCGCCCGCCCGCCCGTGCACCACTCGCTCCTCCGCCGGGCACAGCGGGTCGGGGGGGGGCAGCCCTCGAGGTCATCTAGACCCCCTCCTTGCGAGGCAGGAAAGGCCCCGCTCGTGCACTCGGGAAAGAAGGAAGGAAGCCGCACGCTCGCACGCACCAGCCCTCCTGAGCCCCGCCGCGGGCGCGCCTCTTCCCGAGTGCCCCCCCCTTCTCGGCCTGGGAGCTTCCGTGGCCGGGGTAGGGAGGGGGGGGCGTGGAGGCCTGGACTCTCCGACACCCCGCAAGCACCCCCCCCGCAGGCCTGGGCCCTCCCTGGCACGGAGGCCTGATCCAGGCGGCCCAGGGGGGGGGAGGCAGGCAGGCAGGCAGGCGATGGCCACGGCCGGGGGGGGGGGGCCGAAAGGCGGAGGAACCGAGGGGAGGCAGGGCAGGCGTTTGTTGAAGCGCTCCCACAGGCACTGTTTGGGAAAAGTCTTTGCAACACAAAATATTTCTTTTCTAAATCTTCTTTGGTCCGAGTTTCAAAGAAAATTTTAATTGCAAAGACAATCTCAGCGTCTCCCTCGGGGAAGAGAGCGTTTACAGCCAGAACCGTCTCGCTCCACAATAATTCTTCTCCAAATAGGGAACTTTCACGCTTCAGCTACAAGGATACAATGCATTAATTGGCCTTTAAAGACAAACTTGGACGTAAGGAGAACAAGAGCCTCCCCGCTCGCCCAGCAACACCCACCCGCCCCGGCGGCCCCTCCTGACCCGCCGCGGGCACGGAGCCTTCTTCTGGCAAGGAAGCCAGGCGCCTCCAAGGCCACCAGGTGCCCGCTGGTCTCGCGGCGCCTGGGACACCCAACGACGGGCACGGGGGGAAGGGGGAGGGGGAGAAGGGACCCCCGCCCCGGAGCCTTCCTAGGATCCAGTTGAGGCACCACCCTGGCTCCAAGGGCACATACCCGCAAAAGGACCTGCGGGAGAGCAGCCGCCAAGGCACCCGCCACCCTCGGAGGGGGCTCTCGCCCCTTGAACAAGGCAGACCGGTGAGCGGCTGTCCTCCTCAGCAACCCTGGGGGGGGGGCTCTTTTGGATCAACTCTCCCCTCCCACTGGGTCCCTGTGGCCTCGCCTGCACCTGCCCCTGTGCACCAGAAACTGCCCCCCCCGCCCAGCCTCCCTTTCCGACATCTGCCCCCTCCCCCTCAAATGGGAAGCCTGGCAGTGAGGTGAAGGGAGCCACTGCAGCCGCCCGGAAGGCCAGGCTGTTCTGGGGACACACAGGTGCCCCCTCCCTCCTTTAGGAACAGAGGCTGGCGGGGAGGGGGGGGGCAAAGGGAAGGATTAGCATGGCTTCCCCTTCCAAAACCCTGACGTGGCCTTCCAGGGACCCCTTAACCTCACCGTGGGGGGGGGCAGCCATTTCTGCTCTGCACCAGCGGCAGCTACACACAAGAGAGAAAGTCCAGGGTGGCACCAATTCCAGGCCACTGCTTTCCCGCCCCCAGTGGAAAGGGGGCAGCAGAGGGGGGGGTAGCAGCCCCTGCTCTTGCTGGAGCCATAGGGGGGAGGGGGGACAAGTGCACAAAGGCTAGCTGTGCAAAAGGCTCTTCTTATTCAGAGAGAGAAGGACCGATTCCAATGAAAACATCAAATGGATTTCTTGCCCTCTGACAAATGCAGAAGGAATTGGGTTCTTCTAATCAAATGTTTGGCAGAGAAATGAATTATTTATCATCCAACAGGGCCTGTTTAAATGGAAAATGGACACTGTGTTCACAGCTTCCCCCTCACAGCATTCCCCTCCACAGTCTCTCACCTCCTTTAATCCAACATATTTGGGGGGGGGGGAGGCAGCACAAAAGGTGGGTGGGGTGGGATTAGTGTTGGGCCATAAGCATCTGGTTCAGGACACCACAGGTGCAGGGCAGAACGGGGGGGGGGGAGGTGCATGTCCTTGGCATCCAAAACAGCCTCAAACTGGGAGAGAAGGGCAAGCAAGAGGCACCCCCCTGCCTTCACGCAGCAAGGGCCCAAAGAATGCCCCCAGGCCTCTTGGAGGAGCCATTAAGGCAGCTTAAAGCTCAAGTTCCAAGAGGAGATGAAAAGGGCCAAAGAAAGAGAACCTTCTGTTCCTAAAAGGTACTATCACCTCCCTTCTCCCGCCTCAAGACCACCAAACACAGAAAAAAAAATAAGGAGACAACATCCTGCAGAATATAAACACTTCTCTAGAAAACAAAAAGATGGAGGACTGAAGGGGGTTGGGGGTTGGGGGGTCAGTAAGGTCCCATGGAAGGACATCCTAACAAGAAAAAGGAGTCCAAGAAGGGGGGGGTTCTAAAAAAGGAAATTGTAGACCACAAAGGCCAGTGTGGCTTCACAAAAAGCCCAGAGAGGAACTGAAGTCAATTAAGGACACGTACTGGGAGTGAAAAGAAGGCCAGGCCACCAAGGACAAGAACAGACAGATAGCAAAGAATTGCAGGGGTGGCATTAGGAAGGCAAAAGCAGAGAATGAGCAGAGGTTAGCTAGAGACACTAAAAGCAACAAAAAAGCACTCTTTGGGTATGTATGTAGTAAGAAAGAAAAGAAACAGTGGCTGAGCAACAAAACGGAAATGTAAACATGGTAGCAGATGACAAAGAAAAGGCAGTGTTGCTCAATTCCTATCTTAGCTCAGTCTTCTCCCAAAGGAGAGTCTACAGCCCTAGTCCAGACAAATGTGAAGTGCAAGTGGAGGGGACAGGATTGAAGCTGGAGAGTGATAAACAAATAGTCAAGGAACACCTTTGCCTTGAACTCTCAAATCTCCAGGGCCGGATGAACTGCATCCAAGAATATTGAAGAAATTGGCTGAAGAACGCTCGGAACTGCTGCCCATTATTTTCTTGAAATCATGGGGGAAAGGTGAGGTGCCAGATGATTGGAGCAAGGCTACCGTTGTCCCAGTCGGCAAAAAAAAAAAAAAAAAAAAAAGAGGCAGCCGAGAACTACAGGCCAGTCAACCTGGCATTAATCCCTGGGAAAATCCTGGAACAGATAGTTAAGGCGTTGCTTATATGGTATTGCCCCGGTTGCCGACAAGATGCGTGAAGCCCGACTGCAGTGGCATGGAGACGTCTTCTGCACCGATGAGGAAACAGTCCGAAAAGGGTCTCACCCTGGAGGTCTGTGGATCCCGACTGAGGGGACAACCAAAAGAGCACTGGATGGACACCCTTGACAAGCCCTAACCCTAACCCAGACCAAGCCGTGATCATGCAAAGTGGAGGACAAAGACCAGAAGAGCAGACCTCACCAAGGGGGACAAATGCTGAGAAAAAGAAGACGAAATCCTGCCGAACGAACCTTCTCTCATTTCCCCCTAACTGTTAGAGCAGTTTAGCAATGGAACCCATGACCTCAAGAGGTGGCAAGTGCTCCAACACGAGGACTGGATGAAGTTGTTCGGGGGGAGGGGGGAGGCAAAAGCAAGATTATCTTGGCCACACAGACTACACGTGAGAACGTTCACCTGTCTTCTCTCCTTGCCCTCAGATCAAGCAGAAGCATCAAAGCACTTGATTCCAGCATGCGTGTGTGCACGCACGCACACACGCACACACACACACACACACACACACACACACACACACACACACACACACATCTTAACACAGCAGCAGTTGGGTATGGGGGGAATGAGATCATGCCTCTCCCGGGTTCTTCCCTGACACTTCAGAATAGAATCTCTAACGCCTGAGACGTGTTCCGATCCCTGGGGCTCAGCTTCCCAGCTCTTCTGCTTTTGCCAGTTTCTGGCCTTGAAAGAACTGTCTGAAGAAGTCTCAGAACCACTGTCTTTTATTTTCTTGAAATCATGGAGGACGTGTGAAGCACCAGATGATTGGAAGAGGTCAATTGTTGTCCCAGTCTTCAAAAAGTGCAAAAAGAGGCACCTGGGAACTACAGGCCAGTCAGCCTGACATCAATCCCAGGGGGAAATTATGGAACCTATTATCCAGTGGCCACTCTGCAAGCACCTAGGTTTGTCAAGAACAAATCCTGCCAGGCTCATCTGATCTCATTTTTAACCCCCCTGACAGGCAGAGGGAATGCTATCGACATAATATATCTTGACATCAGCAAAGCTTTTGGCAAGTACCCCATGATATTCTGATTAGAAAGCTATCCAGCTGAGGGATGGATGGAACATCTGTCAGGTGGATACACACCTGGCTACAGAATCCCCCCCCCCAGAGGGTAATGACTGATGGGTCCTTCTCGAACTGGGAGAAGGAAACAAATGGGATACTTCGGAACCCCCACCTGGGTCAAGCCGAAGGGCCAGCTGGTTCCCTAAACCTGGACAGGACAAAGTGAGAAGACGATCCGTTGAGGCCTGATAGCCGAGACCCAAGCCTTTGACTGTGCAGATCATGAGAAGCAGGTGCACAGCAGCTGAACATTAAGAAGCCCAAAATCATGACTGTTGAAGAACGACACAACTGTAACTTTGAGAATGAAGAAAATGAAGCCATAAAAGGTTTTGAAAGGAAATGACAAGAAAAAATTGATTCATTTGAAATGTGGTGCCGGAGGAGGCCTGATAGATCTCAACAACTCAGCAACAACAACACCTGCCCCATCGGTTCTTTCCAGAGTCCACTCTACACGTAGCAAACCCACCTCTTGCCTTCCCTAGGAGAACCTACCACCCCCTTTGCACTTGGCTCCAAGGGGACAGAGATGGACAAGAAAATGCCCTCCTGGAGAGAGATGCTGCTGGTGGAGCTGCCCCACCACCACCACCACCATTCCAAGGGGCACCCCCCCCTTCCAGGCCCCAAATCAAGCCATGGGGCACAGAAAACCCTTTCCAGAGACAACACAGCTCCTGGCGGGGAGCCTCTGTGGACCCTCACAGGGAATTTGGCCAGAGCCCAGGACCCCTCCTCCTCCTCCCCAGCCCCAGATCCCCTCCTCCCTGGGACCACACACCTAGCTTCTGGCCAGCTCCCAGTCGCCATGCTCCCCTCCCACCCCTAGCTAGAACCGCCCTCTGCCACGTCCAGGCAGAAACCCACCCCCTTTTTTGCAGCTCGCAGGGAGCAACACAGACAGACACCCTCGCTGGCTGGGTGGGGGATGCTTGCCCACCAGCCGGCCTGTCTGCCCCCCCTCCTTCCTAGGCCAAAGGGCCACCAGCACCCCCGTAGCACGCACAGAGACTCCTTCCTGGCACAGGTGGCGGCCCAAGCGCTTGGGTGAACCCGAAGCCCACAGGAATGCCCGCCTGGGAGTAGCCCCAGGCCTGGATCAGCCGGGTGGCGCTCTGTACCCACCGCAGCCGCTGGCCCACTCCCAGCTCAGCCAGCCAAAGCAGGAGGGCCAGACTGTCCTCCCCCCCTCTCCCCGCCACCGCCAGTGTCTCCTCTGGGCCCCTGCGCTTCCAAGGGGCCCCAGGAGGGGAGGGGAGGGGAGAGGAGGGGGTAGGGTGGGCAAAGCCAGCCGCCAGGCATTCCGGCAAGGAACAGGCGGCTGTCGGGAAGAGGAAGAATGAAGGCAATTAGCCCCGTTAATGCCAATTGCAACCTAATCTTTCACACTTAAGAAAATTGTTCCAATGATTTTCTTATTTTCAGGGGAACTCATTAAATAAGAATTAGAGACCAGATAGGATTGTAGACAAGAGAGCATGTTCTGCCACCAACACCAGCCAAAACACCCCATTTGGCAGTTGGTTGTATTGCTGCCTGAGGCCAAGGGGACGGCACGGGAGGGGCAACCACTGAGCCAGGCCTGCCCCGGCCAGGAGGGGGCCTGGACCTAAGCAGCAGGATTTTTCCAGGTGTGTGCTAGAGAGGAGCTGAGCCTCTGGGCATGCACGGAGCACACCTAAAAACATAAGCAGATCCCTGCTGGATCAGGCCAAAGGCCCACCTTGTCCAGCTTCCTCTTTCTCCCAGTAGCCCCACCAGCTGCCTCTGGGAGCCTATGGGATAATTAGATATCTGTCTCATGATGCCACGCTCCGGCATCTGGCATTTGGAGGGACCCTCCTCCTTTTAAGCCTGGAGAGAATAATCTCCTCATCATGGCTTGTTACCTGCGATGGACTTTTCCTCCAGAAATCGGTCCCATCCCCTTTCAAAGGCATCTAGGCCAGAGGCCATCATCACCTCCTGCAGCAAGGAGTTCCACAGATTAACAACACACTGGGTAAAGGAATATACTGTATTCTTTTGTCTGTTCTCACTCTGACAGCCATCAATTTGAGTCTTGCATGAGAGGGAAAAGAGGTTTGCCCACTCCCCCAGTGTCAAGAGATCCCTCTGGAGCTCCTCTCAATCCCTCTCAGTTTTTACTACCCTGTGTAATTTAGTGTTGACGGCAAATTTGGCTACCTTGCTATTTACTCCCCACTCAGGTGCCTTTTTTCCAGACTAAGGAGCCCCAAATGTCCTCCTAAGGGAGGTGCCCCAGCTCAGGAATCGTTTTAGTTGCTCTCTTCTGCACCTTTTCCAGTTCCACAATGTCTTTTCTGAGATGCAGCAACCAGAACGGTACACAATACTCCAGGTGCGGCGTTCCTGTTGTTTTGTACAATGGCATGATAATACCAGCTGTATTATTTTCTGTCCTCTTTTTAACAATCCCTAGCATGGAACTGGCCTCCTTTGCCACGGCCACATCCTGGGCTGACGCTCCCACTGAGCCATCCACCAGCACACCACGATCTCTTTCCTGATCCTTCTTGGACAGGTCAGACCCCACCGCATGACAGGGTTCTGCTGTGGCCAATGTGACCTGTAGCAACTGGGGGGGAGGGGGGGACCTCAGAGGCAACCTGAGAAGGAAGGGCCGCATCCTGTCCTGTCTTGTGCAGGGGGAAGAGAGCCCACCAGGCCCTGACCCACACTAAGCACCGTGGGTGCCCCGAGTGCCAGGGAGGGGCTGGCTGCCCTCTCCCCCACCCCTCACTCACAGCCACCTCTTGGGAGCCACTGGCAGAGGAGAAATGGGTGGGCAAGGCAGAGGGCCGTTAGCCCTGCTGGGGACAGTGGCCACGAGGGGCAGCCTTGCATCCTTCCCTTCTTCCGCTGCACCCGTTCAGAAGACACACACACACACACACACACACACACACACACACACACACACACACACACACACACTTCCTGAAGGCATTGGGGCAGGCTCTTCCCCTGCTCTCCAGGAGACCCAGCCATCCAGCCCCCCCCCCCCCCCGCCGCCGCCGCCCGGCTCTTCCACAGAAGCAGGCTGGCAGAGCAGCTCTTCCACAGGCTGCAAAAGGAAGCGGGAAGCGGGCGGGTTGGAGGAATCCTGAGCCGGAAAAAAAGAAAAACGTCCCAGGCTTTGATGAAAAGAGAAAGGGGGGGCACCTCCCCTCTTGCTTGCGTCTGCCCCCCACCCTCAGGTGAGATGCCCTGCCCTCCCACAGGCCACGGGCTCTTCCTTCCCCAAGACAATCATAACCAGCTCCAGAGGCCAGCTCAGGTGGACCAGCTGGGCCAGATCGCACCCCCAAGGCCACCTCGCTGAGAGGCCGGAGGTCGCCAAAGGCAATGGCTGCCCAGAGGCCCATGGACGCAACAGCCCACCCCCCCACCCCCCCGCAGCACCTCTGCCCTGCCCTCCCCACTGGCCCTCAGAGGCAGGAAGGAGAGGGGAGAAAAGAGAGGGGGATGTGTGTGCGTCTCTTTGTGCGGGGGGGGGGGGGCAAGGTTTCCTATTCAGATATGGAAGTGAGCATTTTGTACCACTTCAGAAATCCACATTCAAAGAAAATCCACTTCAAAGGAGAAAAATGCCCACAGAGGCGTCTGCACCACGTCTGCAAAAAGTGCCTTCATTTCAGAAATGCCCACAAAACACTCTTTTATCAGAGAAAGCATCGGCAGCAACAATGGAAAATCCACACACGGCTCGGCCGGCCATGCACGACTTGGCCCGCAGGAGGGCAACTGCCTCGCCTCTGGAGGCCGCCTGGAGAGGGAACAAGACAGCTCCTGGCAAGTGAGAAACTCCGCTGGAGGCCAGCGTCCCGTGTCAGAGAGGCTGGCCTGTCCGTCCGTTACATGCTGCCCTCGCAAGAGATGTGCGGCTGCCGCAAACCCGTGCCACCCCCTCTCAAAGCCAGGGGCCAGCGCGGCTCCTCCTGGCACTGAGCCATCCCGTCCGGGACTTCCTGGAATCCCTCACCCCTGAAGGACGGAGACACACACACACACACGGACACACGCAGGGACACACACGGACACACACGGACTCACGGACACCTGCCAGCCAGCTTTTACTGGAGGCAGGTGCGTGCCTTTGGACTTCAACTCCCAGAACCCCTCTCCCTGGCCACTTTTTGCACGCAGGACACACTCTCTGCCCCTCCCCCATGACATCTCCTGCCTCACCCCACCCCACCCCGCTCTTGCTTAAAAGGTCCCCAGCTACCCTACCCCTTGAGGGGAGTGCTCCCTTCAGGGAGGGAGGGAGGGAAGGAGTGCTGGGCCAGAAGAAAGCCACCGGGGCTGACAGAATAACGGGTGAATTTTTGCTTCTTCCCTGAAGGCCTACCAAAGGGGTGGCGTAAAGTAGAGCAGCGCAAAGGCCAGCTCGGAGCCGTCAAGCCCAGCCACTGGCTCTACCACCCCCCATCTGGCCCAACGGACAGAGGGACCCATGGCCAGAGGGCAGCTACAGGATGCCAATGGGTTAAAGCAGGCATGTCCAAACATTGGCCCTCTAGATGTTCTGGACCACGACTCCCACAGACCTTTGTCATTGGCAATCTAAGCTTAGAATTCTGGGAGTTGTGGTCCAAAACATCAGGAGGGCCGAAGTTTGGACATGCCTGGGTTAAAGCTTCAAGAAGGGGACTGGACTAGATTGTCTTGTCCTGGTTCCATCGAGCTGCAGACTGGCTCTCGGGGTGCTCCCCCTCCCGACACTTGAACCAGGAGCCACCGCAGAATCCTGACGCCAGACGCCTCCAACCCGCGCAGCAGGGGTGCCCACGGAGTAACTCTGTGCCCAGGAGGGGGCGCTGCGGTTCCCTGCTCCGCCTGTGTGCGAGGAGTTCAAAGGGAGCGCTTGACAGAGCAAACAAGAGCCACCAGCTCCTAAGCGCCTATTTCCACCCATCCACTCATTCAAAGGGACATAAAAAGGAGCCTCCACTCTTCTGCTCTCAATGCTGAACTGCACAACAGCTCATCACAAACACAAAGAAGAGCAAAGAAGACAATCAATAACGTCTGACGATTCCAGGTCAAACAAAAAGATCCCAGCCCATGCCGGCCTTCTTTTTCTTTCTTTCTTTCTTTCTTTCTTTCTTTCTTTCTTTCTTTCTTTCTTTCTTTCTTTCTTTCTTTCTTTCTTTCTTTCTTTCTCTCTTAGTATTGCACAACTTGTACTGTATATGAGATATTGGTAAACACAAAAACCAACCAACCATAAATTAGTGCAGTAATACATAAGAGAGAGAGCCACATGATTACCGTACAAGCACCATACAACCTGCACGGAGCAGGACCATCCACTTCGCCAGGCGGATACCAGTGGCAAGAACTAAGTGTCCAAATGTCCATCTGGCGGGGTGGATTTCACCAGGAAAGTTGCTCTTGTATGCCAAGTCCCAAAGGTCTGGGAGAGACGGTTTTTGGCTGGAACGTCTTTCTTCGGAAGGAAGATCCTTTGGGCTGCTGTTTTAGAGTTGCAGCCGAGGCAGCAGTGGATGGGACCTCACACCCCAGTTTTCGAAAGGCGGAGACACAGGCCATGTGTGCACGGACCCCCACCCCCCCACCCCCATCTGTCCGTTCTTTGAAAGGGACATGTCTGCCTGGCCAGGGAGTGGGAGGGGTGATGCAGTGATAGGAGCCAGTGCTCTGCAAAAGAAGCAAGAGGGCCTCCACCAGGTCGCCCCTGTGCCCCCCCCCGCCACCGCCACTGCCCAGCACTGACAGAGAAGGAGGTGGGGAGTAAAGGCCTGATCACGGCTGGAGGGCAGGGCAAGGCTCTTTCAACCCAATTCATGGAACAGGGGCAGCCCTTTCTCCAGTGCTGGCTGAAGGCTCTTTGAACCTGCCTCTCTGGCTGCCTGATTCCATCAGTGCACAACACTAACCCCCCCCCACACACACACACTGGCCCACAACCAAGGGGGCAATGCCTGAGGAATCCGGGCATCCTGTTTGCCCACCGGCAATCCCAGGCAAAAGACCGATCCCGACGACGGGGGGGGGGGCGGAGGTCACACAGGGGACCCTGCCCTAGGCATGCAGAAAGTCCCCGTTCAATCCCTGGCAGGACAGGCTGCTGGTCTCGGAAGAAGATCTCTGATGGCAAGCCAGAGTTTTTTTGTTTTGTTTTATGCCTCATACTTTTACATTTTACACTGCCCAACTGACCAGGGGTCGGGGTGGAGGTGTACAGGAGAAAACACAAAGCAAAGCAAAGTGTTCTGCTTATATACCATCCTTTACCACTTCAAGTAGTCTCTGGGCGGTTTACAGTCTTTTAATTATAGTATGCAGGCTACACATTGCCCCCCACTCCCAGCAAGCTGGGTACTCATTTTACTGACCTGGGAAGGATGGAAGGCTGAGTCAACCATGAGCCTGCTACCTGGGATTGAACCCAGTTTTATATGCAGGACAGGCATTTAACCACTGCTCCACAGGGCTCCTATGCACATAACATAACCATAATGCACCTACATAATAAAACAAAATAAAAAAATGCAACTACCATGAATCAATAAAAATGAAAATGAAATTCAATGTAATAGTGACAGAAAACAGGTGGTGAGGATGGGTGTTGCATCACGAAGAAGATCCAGGAGCCCAGAACTCCCCAAAGGCCCCTGGCCCCCACCCAAACAGGCCGGCCCTTGGCCTTGGTGCTGGGGCTGTTTTCTCTGGCCCTCTGTGGCTGACCACTCCCTCTGTCAGGGTCTCTAAACGCCTGCCCCCTTCCCTTCTTCTCCTCTGCCCCCCACCCCCCGTGGGGCCAGCTCTCCATCACATCCTGGTCCTCCTTCCCGCCAGGGAGAGACGTCCTGCCCACTCAGGAGGCAAGAAGCACCCCCCCCCCCGGCCGCCGCCACCTCTCTCAGCATCCTGTCTCGTAGAATCAAATTTTTATATCCTTTCACGGCCAATAAATCCAGCTGGGAGAGCAGAGGCAGAAGGGGCGTAAAAGCCCTCGTAAATGCTGCCAACAGCAGAGTAGTGGCGCTTGCGCCCGCACTGGCCATGCCTCCCCCCCCCCCCGAGTGTGGATCCCAGATAATGCAGGCCATCGCTTATTCACTCTCACTCACACACACACACACACACAGAGAGAGAGAGAGAAAAACACACACACACACACACACACACACACACACACACACACACACACACACACACATCCCCCCCATCATCCTTCCCGCTTGTTCTGTGCTGTCGCTGCATGATGGTCTCACCCCATTAGCCTTGCTTTAAAAGGGGATCCCAGGCCCACACCTGTTCCTGCCCACATAAATCAGGTGGCTTTGAATATGGAGCACCTTTAAATAAACAGCTGATGGAAGTGAAGTTCCCGGATCATTATTAATAGCTTTTCATTTCTGTGTCCGCTGTGCTGTGACATTCCTTCCCAGCAGAAACCTCTGCTTCCAGCCCCCAGCAGAGCACCGGCTCCCCGGAGCCCTCCAGTCAGAATGAATGACTGCACCCTGGCGTTAATTACGCAGCCCGTGCCACGCACAGAATGCTAATCTCCCCCAAGCAGGGTGGGTGGGTGGGGGGTGGGGTGGGGCGGGGCGGGGGGGGGGGATGCGGCTGTGCGGAGGGGGGAGGAAGCCGGAGCAGCAGCAGGGGCTGGTTGGAGGGAGGCCCCCCGGGCCCCTCTGGATGTGCCCCCACCTGCAACTCATAGTGAGTAGGAAGGAAAAAGAAGGGTGCCCCCCCCCCGCCCGGGCACATGAGGGCCTGGCCACCCCTCTGCTGCTGCCACCACCTGCAGCCCCCCCCGCCATGCAGCTGTGGAGGGGACGGAGTGGGCGGGGGTGGGGGACGTGTTACTCTTCACTCACCACAGGAACACAAGGGGGGGGCGAACACAGCAAAGCCCACCCCTCAGGCCCAACCGGCCCTCCTGCCCAGGGCAGCCAGCCACTTTACCTGGCCAGATGCAATTTATTTCTCCAGCCAGCCACAGGCAGAGAAGCATCGATTCCCCAGTCCCTGGGGATAATTAGACACACACCCCCAGGAGCTGCCAGCAGGATCTCCGTTGCCCAGAAGAGCCAAGAGCAGGGAGGCAAGGTGGCTTGCCAGGGGGAAGTGCTCGCCCTGAGACTCCCTTGCCCAACTGGACAGAAAGAGACCAGCTGGCTGAGGGCCGACAGGGCACCAGGAGGCCCAGGAGAGCAAGGGCAGCCCTAAAGGGGGGAGGGGACATAACCGGGGGGGGGGGAGGAGGCTGGCTCCTGTTCCCTCTCCCTGCCCCCACACAGGCCAGTGTGCGAAGCAGCCAAAGGAAGGAAGGAAGGAAGGAAGGAAGGAAGGAAGGAAGGAAGGAAGGAAGGAAGGAAGGAAGGAAATAGGAAGGAAGGAAGGGTCCTTTAGCTAACCTGCTCCCTGAGAATCCCACCGGCAGCCATTCCACCCCCTCGCCCGCTCCTCAAAGGTGTTTAGAAGCCATGTTGGTCCCACCAGAGCCATACAGTCTGGGGTGGGGGTGGGGGTGGGTGGGGGTCCGGGTGGGGGTGGGGGGCAGTGATGACCCTGGTGATGCTGAGGATGCTGATATGAAAGCCAGTGGCAAAAGAGAGCCACACCCGAAGCCGGTAAGCAGCAGCAACTGCCTGACACCCTCCCTCACCAGCTGAAGGCCTTATTATGGGGACACCACAACACACAAGAAGGCCTCCCCCCCAAGAAGCTGGCAATCAGGGGACGGTGGGGGGGGGCAGCCTCTCTCCTCCTGCGCCTCTGCATCATCAGCCGGCAGTGGCAGGACCCTACCCTGCCGTTTTTCTAGCTGGAGAGGGCAGGTGGAGCCCCTGAGAGAAAGAGACCCCCTGAACCCTGCTCAGCCCAGGGAAGCCAGGGGGTGGGGTGACTCCTGCCCCTCCTCCCCATCCCCTGGGGCAGGACAAGACCCATTGGCCCCAGCGGCCTCCCAACTGGCAAAGAGGAGGGAAGGCAGCTGTGCCCCGCTTGGAGGCGGTGGGGGAGGGGGGGCATGGGGCGCATTCTGCCTGCGGGTGCCTAATGTGTCGTGTCCCCCCCCCCACGGTCCCTCCCTGCCCAGGAGCCCCTGCTGTGGTTTGGGGGGGGGAGCGAGACCAAGGGGGGCTTTTCTGCCCAGCAGAGACCTTGAGCCTCCTCACAGCTGCCGTGGGAGAGGAACAGGCAGGCAGGCAAGCAAGCAGGCAAGCTCGGGAACAAAAGGGGACACGGACACACGGACGCACACACGCACAGAGAGAGAGAGAGAGAGAGAGAGAGAGAGAGAGAGAGAGAGAGAGAGAGAGAGAACACACAGTGGAAGAAACAGGCCACGTGGTGCCATGGCGACTGCCAGGGAGAGCGGTGGGGTTGGGGGGGTGGCAGGAAGAGGGAGGCATAGGATGTGCCCAACTTTGGAGAGCCTAATATGGGGGAGGGGGAGCAGGTGCCCACCTTCCTAAAAGGAAAGGGGGGTCTGTAAAACCCTCCCCCCCCACACACACACACTGCAGCTAGCCACTGTCAACCCTGCCTGGACCCGACTCCCCCCCCCACCTGCAGGCCTTGAGGAGACCAAAGGGTGGGTGAAGCCCCCTCCCACCCAGCATTCTGTGAAGAAGGGGCAGAGCCCTACTCCCCTGCCCCACGGCCCACCCCACCCCACATCTGGGGAAGACAACGTGCGTGTGTGTGTGTGGGGGGGTGCTTTCCGGAAAGCAATCCAGGAGACGAGGATGAGTCGACACTAGGCAGCCTGGCTCCCTTCACCTTTCCCAATGGGCTTTCGTGTGCCCTCCCCTCCCCAACACGTGCGCACGTGCGTACGCACACGCTTTCCGCTTCCTTGTGGTTCCATGCAGAGGGCTGTCAGGGCCCTGCACACCCTCACAGGCACACATGAGCACAGACCTGGTGGCGCCTCTGCCTTTGCTGCCCTCCCTTGCTCCCTCCGTCCCTGTTGGCTGAGGGGGACATTGCAGGCAGCCCCTGAGGGCACCCCCCCTCCTCCTCCCAGCCGCCCCAACCTACTGAGGAGGAGGCCTACAGAAGCCCCAGCAGGAGCACCGGGGTGGGGGGGGGAGGTGGGGGCACAGGGTCTGCCCTCTGGTCACAGCTGCCGGAGGGGGAAAGCGGATGGAAACCTTTCCCCTGCCTTTCTCCTTTAAAAGACCCAAAATGGCTTGCAATCATCAAAAGACAATTCTTTTAGAGCTAAAAACATGGAGTATACAAATACTAAAAAGGACCAAACAAATGCCACACTAAAAAAAGGGGGGTGACCAAAAAGCTACACGCGAAGCACATTCAAAGCAGTCTAGCACAATCCCTTTAAAACCCCCAGGAGGGCAGGCAGAGTTTAAAGGAAAGGCCTTACCTAGCCTCCTGTGGCAGGGAGTTCCAAAGTCTGGAAGCAGACACGGAGAAGGCCCTCTCCCATGTCCTCCTCACCAAGGGCAGCTGGGAAGGGGGCAAGGCCGAGAGGATGATGTTTTCATCAAGGGAGACACAGTCCTTGAGAGAGCCTGGGTCCAAACCCCTGAGGCCTTCACCTGCTAAAACCATCCCTTTGAATTCTGCCCAGGAACGGATTGGCAGCCAGGGCAGAGGCTGTAACGGCCGGCCATTACGCAATGCTGGTGTCTACCCCGAGCGAGCCCCCTGGAGCCACTGAAGTTTCAGGGCACTTTCCATATAGGCAGCCCCACGTAGAGTGTGTCACAGTAGCCCAGCCGGGATGTACTGTAACTAAGCCCTGTGTCACCGTGGCCACATCAGACCTCTCCGCCCACAGGTGCCCTAGTATTAGTGGCGTGAAAGCCTTCCTGGCCAGGGCTGAGACCTGGGCGTCCTGGCTCAGAGGTGATCCCAAGGGGACCCCCAAGCTGCTCACCTGGGCTTTTAGAGGGAGTGTAACCCCGCCCCTATTTCCTGATCGGCCTTTTCAGTGGCCAGGAGTGCACCTGTCTCCTCTGAACTCAGTGGCCAAGCAGGTGATGTGTGTGTGTGTGTGTGCGTGCGGGCCCGGGGCAGAGGAGGAGGCGCCCCCTTCTACATCCCGTGTGGGAAACCTCTCTCACCAGCCACCAAGGGGGCAGTGGGTAATCCCCACCCCCACCTTGGGCAAAAGCCCCAAAAGCACACAGAAATTCTGGGGGTGCCTTCCGAGGAGGAGGAGGAGGAGGAGGAGGTCATTCAAGGCATGGAGCCCTAGGGTCATCGGGTCCAGCCCCCTGCCAGGGCACTCCGACTAAGGGCCATCCAACCGCCTGGAACCCAGGGCAACCTCTGACCTCCCAGGAGCCCAAGGGCTGCGTCTCAGAAAGGAGGCCCAGGCAGGCAGCCCCCTGCACCACCACACCCCACACCCCGGATCCTCCTGCCTGCTGTCCCAGGCAAAGCCACCCTGGCCCACAAGAGCAAAAGCCTCCTGGCTTCACTCCCCCAAGAGACCACGGAGAGCACGTGGCTGACAGACACTTCCCCCACCCACTGCCAAGCCTGGCTACCTCCCAATACAGCACTTGGGTCAGCCGGAAATATACCTGCCCCCTGGCTGGAGGGAAGAGCCCTGCCCAGCTGCATCACCCTCTCAGTGGAGCTGTACCCACAGCCGCCTCTGTCCCCACCTCCGAGCCCACGGACCACTGAAAGCAGAGCACACCGGGAAGGGTACTCCAGAATTGGCCAACGGGTCAACATTGTGACAGAGGAATGAAGCTGGAACAGATGCCCTGCCAAGGAGAGCCCCCCCCCAACCTTGCTGGGAGGAACCGCTGAGCTGGACACCCCCCCCCCAGGAAAGCCCAGCCAGGTCCGGTCTGCCCGTCCCCAGCGCAGCCTTCTGCTCTCCCCAAAGCCTGCCCCCCCTGCCAAGGGAGCAAGAAGAGACCCTGCGTACCCCCCCATGCTCTTGGGGGAGGGGGAATGACTGGATTGTGTTTGGCCTCACCCCCCCCATGCAAACCCCACACCAGGACAGACCCCGCAGCCCATCATCCTCCAAGCCTTCTCTTTCTAATGACGGTCCCCTCCTCAGTTTCCCCACTGACTGCAGCAGGGACTCCTCACTTGCCCAGGAGGTGCCTGACCAGCCGTCGCTCCTCCTGGGCCAGCCGGGCTGCGGGCTCTCAAGGCAGGGATTCCCCACCCCACACACCCCACACACCCCACACACCCCACCCAGCTGCCGCTTGGGCTGCCACTGGGCTGCCATTTCTCAAGAGTGCCAGCCAGGGGGACAGGAAACCCCAAGAGCCAGCGGGCTGGGTGGCTGAGGAGGGGATGCGGGGGGGGAGCTTCCGTTTTGGGGGCCCTCCCCCCCACACGCAGGCGGCCAGGGCTCCAAGGGTCTCTCTCTCTCTCTCTCTCTCTCTCTCTCTCCCCCCCCCCCCCGACCCCCAGCACCTGCTGGGTTAGAGTTGGGACTCCTCCTCCTCCTCCAGCTTCTCCAGGGTGATCAACCGCCTGGTCCTGATCGGCTTGATTGTCACCGACAGCAAAGAGGCCGGAGGTTTCCAGCCAGGCAGAAGCTGCTCAGAGAGGCTGGCGTGCTCTCCGGCCAGCAAGGGCTCCTGAGGGACGCTCGGGCTCAGCCTCCAGCCCAGCTGCTGGCCCCTCCCTTGGGGAAACGGAGGCCACTGGAGGCCAGGCAGCAGAGCCTCCCCCCCCGGGGGTGGGTGGGTGGGGGTGCTTTTGTGCCCTGGAGCCCCAGCAGAACAGCCCTCCTCTCCCCCCCCCCCCGGCTGCCTGGGCCTCCCAGCATCCCTTGGGGAGCTTTTCATTCTGTGTTTTACTTGCATTTTTCACATTGTTCTTCTGATGAGCTTTATTGCGATAGTTGTTTAATTGCTTTTCTAATATCGTATTAATTTACTGTTTGGCTCTTTACTTTGTTTCTTTTAAATGCTGCAGGGCACCTTAAGGATTTAAGGATTTCAATAAATCAAATAAATAAGCAGTCTTGACTAACAAGGTTTTCAGAGATGCTGGCCGGGGGGGGGGGGGGTGCACCCCAAGACACATGTTTCCATGAAGCTGTGAAGCTACAACCGGTACCCTCCCACACCCGCAAAGGCTCAATGACAGAACCCCCCCCCAAAAACTCCAAGGCAGCTTGGCTTTTTTAGCACAAGGCAGAAAAATCCCACCCCCCCCCCCCCCCCCCCCCCAGCAGAGGAAACACGGCACGGCAACATTGCCACCAGAACACAGTTACCCATTTCCTCCGCTGCTTCCAGAATGCTAAGGTCTGCCCTTGCCAGAGTCAGCCCAAGCCTTCCACCGGCTCACCCGCCCCTGCCTCCCTCCCTCCCGGCTGCCTCAGGCCCCAGCATCCTGCTGCTGCCGGCTGTCCCTCTGGGCCGTGGCCTGCAGGCCCACCCACCCCACCCCACCCCGGTCATCCCCGGCCTCCAGGGCTGAGGGTTCATCTGCACGGGGGCTGCTCAGCTCCAGCCCTCACCTCTGTCCTTCTAGGCAAGGTGGAGGAGAGCTGCTTGGGATGCGGGTTGGGGGGGGGGGAGAGAGAGAAGTGAGGAATCTTGGATGCCAAGGCCTCCCATGGGAAAAACTCCTGAGGTTCAAAGAGAAACACGCCAGGGGTCAGGAAGGAGCAAGTCAGCCTCTTCTCTTGACGAGGAACGGTGGCCAAGTGGTGCCACTTGTTTTCAAAAGGGACCTCGGGGGATCGTGGGTCATCACAGCTGGAGGGGGGGTGACTGCCAATGTGGAAGTAGAAGGCCCTGTCTGACAACCCTTTGGGATCCGCTCAGCCAGGGATCAGCCCAGTCCCCCCAGGAGGAGGGAGAGTGGAGCAGGGACCCTCCCCCCTCCCCCCCAGGCTCTTGGCCCCAGACCCCAGGGCAAACCTTGCCATTGGGGGGGGGAGGAGGGAGAGGAGGATTGGTTGTTTGGCAGGCCAGGGGCCGGAGGGGGGGGCAGCTACTTCTCAGCTCCTTGTGCTACAAGCCCCTCAAGCAAACGGGGCAGCCAAGAGCGTCAGGAGGAGATCTTCAGGCGGACTGAAGGATGGGCAGCACGGGGGGGGGAGCGCCCAAGGCAGCCCACCATGAGGAACCAAGAAGGCAGAGGAAGCAGCTACGCTGCCCCCCACCCACCCCACCCCCACCCCCAGGAAGGTCTTGGAGAACCCCATCCTCTGCAAAGGAGCATCTGCCTTGGAGGCCGCAGGCAAAGAACGCGGGGAGGGGGGGGGAGGTCGGCCACCTGGGGAAAGGCACGGCTTTTCTTCGCTTCAAGCAATGGCCTCCTCCCACCTTGGGCCCCTTTGAAGGACAAAGGCAGGTCAAAGTTATTCCAAATGAAACAAACACACCCAAATCCGACGGCCCTCTCGGGGCCTCCGGATGGATCTGCGCAGGGAGAGGCCTGAGACACACAAAAAGGAAGCCCTCCCTCCTCCAGCGCCCAGTGGAACTTCCTGCCACAAGAGAGGTCTGGCGGGGGGGGGAACCATTAGAGCTGACTGTCCCCCCTCCCCCAGGAGAAGGCAGCCGCTCTCTTCAGGATGGCCACAAGCCACACTCCTCCTTCCAGCCGAAGAGGCAGGTCCCCTGCTCTAGGCGGGCGAGGGGCCCGGGAGGAGGAGCAGGGCCCGGGCACAGGGAGACCCTGAGTGTGTCGGACAGGCAGCTGTGGGGCAAAACGCGCCAGCCCTGGCAAAACGCGCCAGCCCCGGCAAAACCAGCAAAGAGACAGGCAGGCAAGAGGGGCGACACAACCCTGGCCCTCAGAAGCCCCCACAGCCTGCCAGAGGTGCTCGGCTTCAGGGAGCAGCCTCCCTTTCTGTTCACTCACTCACTCACACAAAGAGAGAGAGAGAGGCCGCACCAGAAAGCGCTGGGTGTGGGGACCCCCCTCCAATGCCCTCTCCGCCCGCAGCCACCCCTGCAGGTCCTGAATCCTTGGAGCCAAAGCCCTGCAGGCAGAGGGCCTTGCAAGGTTGGGAGGCTACGGGGGGGGGGGGGGTTCTGGCTCCCTGTGAGCAGGTGCTCTTGTGTTCGGGGGGGGGCATGAGGGAGGGAGGATGGAGGGCCACAGGTCCCCCCCTCGGCCGTGCCTGCCAAGAGCCCCCCACCCAGGGGAGCGCTCCAGAGCTGGAGGGGTGTGGGGCCACCCATAAGAGAGGAGTCTGGCTCACCTTCTTTTTTGGGGGGGGAGAGGGCTGCCTCCATCTTGCCCTGCCTTCCTTTGCTGCCCCTCCTCTTGGGAAGAGAGGCGCCCAGCACATGCAAGCCCCCACCCCCTGCTTGCCCTAGCAGCTCTTGGCCAGCAAGGGAGAGGGACTCGGGCTTTGCAGCAGACCCAGGAACACCAGCACCCCACCCCACTCCTGGACACACACACACACACACACACACACACACACACACACACACATCAAACCAAAACCAAGGACAGATGCTGTGTTGGGGCTGAAAGCCAGCAGGACAAGTCCTAGCCTCACACCTCAACAAGGGGTATGCGGGGGGGGGGGGGTGGGCAGAGGAGAAACTGCAGCCACCATCCCTCAGGGAACAGCTGCCCACTGGAGTCATTCCTCCCCTTCCCCCCCCCTGCCCATGTGTGCGCTCTCTCTCTCTCTCTCTCTCTCTCTCTCTCTCTCTCTCTCTCTCCTCAGTGCAGCCGCTACCTGTTCTGCATCCCAAGAGACCCTCCTAGGCACCATCTGGCATGATGCACCATTCAGCGGAACAGTTCCCAAGAGGCTCCGGCAGAGCCGAATACCCCGGGGGGTGGGGTGGGGGGGAGGCCCCTGCCAGGGACACCCAAGAGGCCCCCAGGGCGGCCCCAGGGAGTGCCAGTCAGCCCACAAGCCCTGCCGGCCGGCCATTCCACCTATCCCAGCCCTCAGCCCCACTGCCAGCCCCCCCGCCCCCCCCACCAGGCCTGGTTGGTCCTCCCCTTCCTTGGGAGCCCCGTGGGCACCATAGCCGGGCCTCAGGGGAGGGGAGCAGTACCTGCCTCCGCCAGGGCGCCCCACCACTGGGGGCCACGTTGACCACTCCAAAAGCAGGAGGCGAACCAGGAAGGTTTGTGAAGGTGTTCCTGCCCTGGCCCTCCTGCCTCCAGAGGGGACAGAGCCTGTGACAGGGGGGGGGGGGGCTTTTAGCTCTCACCTGTTGCTGTCAAGGGTCACACGCCTGGGTCCCAGAGGTCACAAGGAAACCCACAGGCAGCCGGGGGTGGGGGGGAGACCAAATCCATGCCCTCCCCACCCTTGCCGGCTGCTTCCAGCATCAGATGGAATGTGGAGGCTCCATTCTCCCCCTTAATCGCAGGGTGTCCAGCAGAGGATCCCAAGATACGTGGGTCGGGGCAGGAAGGGAGGCAGAATGCCTGCCACTGTCTCTGGGGGCAAGGCTGTATACACACAAGCGTGCACGCAAGCAAGCACATGCGTGCGCACAGAGCTGACCCCACAGACACGCAGTGCAAACCCTGTTCTTTTAGCCGGCCACCCCGCCACCGCCACCGGGGAAGCAGCCTCCCTTTGTCCTGGGTGAATGTGCCAGTCCACGGCTCTCACCCGCCCCTGCCAAAAGCAGAAGAGGGAGCCAGGCGTGCCCACGATGATAAGTCCGTTCAGGAATGGCAAACGGGAGGTAGGAAAGATGGCTGTGATGTTGCCTCCTCTCCCTTCCCAGCCCACTTTCACAGCCACAGAGGCAGCCTTCCTCACCCACCCACGCCCCAAAAATGCCCATCTGCCCTCTCCGCATCCTCCTCCGCCCCCCCCCCCAGGATCCAAGGCGGCGGCGGGGGGGGGGCAGGGAGTCCTGCGAGAGGCAGCCCCTCACCCGTCCAAAGACAGGAGGCGGCCCTGGGGAAGGCAGCCTCCACCCCCCCCCCCCCCCCACCCACCTCGCTGCTCCCTCCCAAGGCAGCCTCCAGGGGAGTCCTCCCCCCCCCCTCCAGAAGGCACCTCTCCACACACACCCCAGCCAGCAGCATCACCTCCCCTTCCAGCCCCACAGGAGCCCCGAAGGTGACCTAGAGCTGATCCGGGCTGCCCAGTGCCCCTCATCCCTCAAGGACCCATCCAGCCTCTCCGTGCCCCCCCCCAGGCCCAACTCAGGCTGGGGAGTGCAGCAAAAGGGCCCCCCAAAAAAAGAATGCTGCCGTCCAAAGCCCCTCTCAGGCCTTATATGCACAGCCAGCTGACAAGGGGATTCGGCAACTGTCATGTGGGGGCAGAAGGGCCAAAGCCGCCCCTCTGCTCCCCCCCCCCTCCCACGGCCCCCCAGCAGATCCCAGTCCAACCTACAGAATTCGCCACAAGCCAAATACACGCGAAACCGGTTCAACTCGGCGTTTGCCTCTATGGGCCACGCTGGGACACCCGCCGCCGCCGCCCGAGTCCCGGGAACGATCTCGGGAGAGCGGCGGAAGAGGGGCGAGCCTGGGCACCCAACCCGGGCAACGTCCCGGCCAGCAGAGCTGGGTCCTCCTCCCTGCCCGCCCGCCCGCCCGCCTGGGAGGAAGCTCTCTCTCCCGCTGCCGCCCCCGCTGCCTGGAAGAGGGGCAGCCCCGCTCGGGCTCCCGCCGTGACCCCCCCCCCTCGACGCCTGTCAAAGCCGCAGGCGGCGACAGGAAAGGCTCCAGAGAAGACGCGCCAGGGGCGCACCAGCCAGAGGAGTGTGATGCCGGGGTCCTCCCGCCCCCCCCCGCCTCCCGAAGCCCCCCTAGCAGCTCCTTGGGCCCTGGATGGTCCGGGGGCTTCTTTTCTTTTTCCAGCTGGAAAAAGGGGGCAAGAGGGTGAAACTCAGAGGATGGGCCCCCGCCCGGGGCCCGCGTGTCGTGACCTCTCCCTTCCCCTCGGTCCCGACCCGACGGCGGGGACGCGGAAGTCGCGGCACGGCCCCTTCTCTCTCTCTCTCTCTCTCCCCCCCCCCCGCGCACCTAGAAACGCAGCCCACCCACCCCCTCTCCGCCTCCCCACAGGCAGCCTGGCCAGGTGGGCTCACCTGAAGGAACGGCCCCCTCCGAGGCACAAAGAACCAAAGGCCGGAATCCAGAGCTCGGGCGGAGGAACCCGTTGCGCGGAAATTGGTGGCGGGGGAAGACAGCAAGTTTGCAAGGGGCTGGTCCGTCGCCCGCCCGCCTGCCCCTTCTCCCCCAACCCCTTTTCGGCCAGCTACTTCGGAACCGCCTCGAGCAGATCCGCTAGGGACCGACGGGCGTTCCCACTCGCCCGCCCGCCCCCCGCCCCAGCCCGGGCGCCCCTCGCTCGGCAAGGCGGCGGCGGCGGCAAAGTTTGCTGGGCAGCGGGGGCGCGAAGTTGCGCGGCTCGGCGGCGGCTCCTCCGCCTGCCCGGTTGCCCGACGGGGCGGTCGCCCCCTCCTCCCCCGCCCCCCCCCCCCCTCGCTCCGGGCCGGCCGCGGCGCGGCGCCACTTACCTCCGGCCCCGGCTGGAGGGAGGCGGCGGCCGCGGCTTCGGCGGTGGCGGGGGAAACGCATCTCCCGGCGGCGGCGGCTCCTGGCCGGCTCCCGGTGGCAGGCGGGGCGAACAGCGGCGGCGGCGGCGGGCGGAGCCAGGGAGTCTCTCCGGCGGAGGGGCGAGGAGGGGAGGCGCTCGTCGGGACCAGCCGGCGCTCCGCTAGACCGCGCAGGCGGGGCCCCCACCGGAACGCCGGGGACGCGGAGCCCGGCGGGGCGGGGGTCCAGTCGGGGGGGGCTGCGGGGGAAGGAGGAGGAGGAGGAGAGCAGCAGCGGCAGCGTGGTGGAGCTGCCGGAAGGCTGCTGGGTGAGAGGAGGCGCCCGCCCCGTCGCCCTGCCCGTGGGTAGGGGGGGAGGTGGAGCCGCGGGGCGGGATGGCCGCCGACCCCTCCGCCGCCCTCCCGCCCCTCCGCCGCGGCGGCCTCCCAGCCTGCGGGGCTCCGGCCGCCCTCTCGTCAACCCCCCCCCCTTCGGCGGCGGCGACTCCGGCGCGGCGACGGCGGCTCTCGGCCTCCCTCTGGCGGCAGCCGCTCGCCATCGCTTCGGCCAGCGTGTACTCGGGCTGGACGGGGCGGGCGGGAGGGGGAGCCCCCGAAGACCCCCCCCCTCCCGCAGGAGGAGCTCGTCCTCGTCCTACGACCTGTTGTTGTCCTGCGAGCACGGGGCACCCGCCCGGGTCCGGAGAGGGAGAGGGACCCGCAGGCAGGAGGAGGGGCTGGGCGCCCTTTTCCACAAGCCCCTCCGCCCCGCGTCCCCCCCCTCCCCGCCGGCAGGAGGAGGAGGAGGAGGACTCGCAGTGTTCAGTTACGGAGGGGAGGGGGAGCGGGCTGGGGTTCCTTCTGTTGTTGTGAACCTACCGAGGAGCCCGGTGGCGCCTGGAGGGCTGCCGAGTGTTCTTGTGCAGAAGCTTTTTCTGCCCTGTGCCCAAGCCGCGTCCTTGAAGGCAGGGAAGAGGGGCTGAGAGACCAGCGGTGGGCGGTGAGGAGGAAAAGGCGGCGGTCCCTTCTTCCGAGGTGCTACAAGCCGCTTCCTTCTCCCTCCGGCCAAAGCAAGCACTTCTAGGCCATCTAATAAGAGGACAGGGTACTTTCCCAGGCGGTCCACCAAGCCCAGGGGAAACAGGGAAGGAAGGAAGGAAGGAAGGAAGGAAGGAAGGAAGGAAGGAAGGAAGGAAGGAAGGAAACAGGGAAGGAAGGAAGGAAGCATTCCTTCCATAAGAGTCAAGGTGCCCAAGGAGACTTAATGGGGATCAGGGACCCTGAAAGATCAATAAGGGGGCACCTTGACCTGGATTAAATAAGGAGAAAATGGGCATTAATATGCTGAAGGGGCCTTTATACACGACCCCTAAGCTCCGCAGGAAATGGCTGCAAGGTCCGGACCTTACAAGTGTTTTCCCACCAGCTCCGGACTTTGCAGACAATTAAGTGCGACCCCGCCCACCTAAGCGCGACCCAGCTGCACTTTCTTGTACCTGCTTGAGGTGGGTGAAAATCCCCAGGTCCGGATTTAATCTGGTCAATGCAGGGCTCTCCTGGCTTCTGCTTGTGTTTTTTTTTTGCCTCCTGCCCCTTTAAGAGAAGAGGTGGGAGGGAAAAAAGCAAGCAGAAGAGAAATGGAAGAGAAACGGAAGAGAAACTGAGCTCCGGGAGGCTCCTCCAGGTGAGCTGCATTTTTCCCCCTCTTTCTCTGGTGGGGAGGAAGGAAGGGCAACGAACCCCTAAGATCTTTGGTCCGAATTTAAGGGACCAGCGGATCTTAGGGGTCGTGTCTGCACGGCAGAGATGCCAGCATGACCGGCTCCTTTGTAGAGCCCGCAGTTTTAGGAAGAAGAGTGAAATCTACCCTTAAAAGCATTTGGAGGAAACAGATAATCAGGAGTGGAAGGGACACCAATAGAGGTGTGCGGAGAGACCAAATCTTGTCAGAACCCTAACTAGAATAAGTCAGCCAACATGGAAAACAAAACAATGGCCCACGGCCTGGAAAAATTCCCGAGAAAGGAGCTGCCAAGGAGTGCAGTAGCTGGTCAGGCTACGAGGTCCCATGCAAGCAAAAGGATGCTTAGTGGATTGCCATGAAGGCCTTTCCCTTATATGGGGGTGAGGTGGATTTTGGAAAGGAAGAGGCACTCCAGGCCAGAGCGGAAGAACTACCTGGTGGCCACTGGAGTGCCCCCAAGAGCTTCCAAGGTAGAACCAGCTGCACATTCTAGAGGGCAGCAGGGCCTTTGGCTGTGCATCTTAGGAGGGAGGGTGGGTTGTTTGGAAAGAAACAGGTGTGCCTCAGCATTTGGTTATTATTTATTATTTATTTTATTTATTTTACAGAATTTTTAGCCACTCCACTACCAAATGGTCTCTGGGCGGCATGCAACAGTATTTTAAAAACTACAACATATGAAAACCATCAAAATAACAAGCAGCTTAAAACCAATTAATATACAAATAATAAAATCCTGCTTCTCATGTGTTCAACTAAAAGAGCATTATCTAATTAAAATGCTGATTGTCCTGGTGTGTAACCTGTACTGCAGACAAGAAGCTAGGACAGTTAAGACAGGTGGGTTTCTTACAGGCAAAGGTGTCAGAGAAGGGTGCCTTTTATTTCCTGTATCTGTTTAATTTGTACAAGATGGCTGGCTGGCACAATGAGGGTGCAAGTGTGCTGCCCAGATGATCTGAGAGTTGTATGGGAACGTTATTGTATTGATTTGTTTTACATGCTCTTCATGCCACCATCCCTGCCCTCAAAAGGCAGCCTGGAGTGAACCAGGTGGGCTGGTGCCAGGAGCTACACCCTTATTTCAATGGCCACAAACAGACCCAGTGTTGGCATTTTGATCTCCCCATGGGGCTGTCCTGACTTGGACTGCATCCAGCCCTTGTCCATAGTTGCCTTGCTCGGAGTTTATGAGTTGTTGTTGTTCAGTCGCATCCGACCCTTCGTGAGCCCATGGAGCAGAGCACACCAGCCCCTCCCATCTTCCACTGCCTCCCGGAGTTTGGTCAAATTCATGTTGGTTGCATCAAAGACACCATCCAACCATCTCATTCTCTGCCATCCCCTTTCCCTTTTTGCCTTCCATCTTTCCCAACATCAGGGACTCCTCTCTCCCCGTGAGTTGGCCAAAGTACTGGAGCCTCGGCTTCAAAATCTGTCTTTCCAGTGAAGGGGTTTATGAGATCTAAAGTCAACATTTATTTGTTTTTGTCAGAGATGCCTACTCCCAACTCTAGGTAGATGAGAGGGGACTCATTTTCCTTCAGTGCAACTGTTTTTTTTTTTAAAGCCTCCAACAGGAGGCTTGTCGACTACAACTTCCAAGTGTTAACAGCCAAGAGAAAAATGGGCCGCCATCTGTACAATTCACTTCGATCTGGATCCCTGCCTTGAGCGGGAGGTTGGACTCTGTGGCCTTCTCGGGCTCTTCCAACTTCATGGCTGTAGGATTCTTTGAACAGAATTAAAGAGTCACAGTTCAGACAGCAGCCATAAACGCTGGCTTCCCAACGGACACCACTTCAAGCACAGGACCAAGATGTCAGCATAGGGGACACACAGAATACCACTTCTTCACACAACCCAAACAGGGGTCAAAAGCACTGCAGTGCAGAGTGATTTACAACGAACAAGCTCCTGATGGGTGTTCAAACAGAGACGATTCCTCCTTGAAGGAAAGTGTGAGGTTCCCCTGTGTTTGCAATGAGGTTGTGTCATATCTGGAAAACGGGGTTGATGTGCGTGGTGCTAAACCCACAGCAGCTGGAGGGATCTCTTCCGTTGTAGTCACACCCTGAGTTGTGCTCATGGGTTTGGTTCCCCACGGCACTTCCCAGGACCAGAGCCAGACCACCAGAAAGAGGGCTAGCACAACAGAGCCTTCTGTGCCAAGAAAGCAATAGCCAGAATCCCCAGAATCCACCTGAAGGCATGTGGTCCTTAATACCCAGATCATCCCACACCAAAACTTGATTAGATTCAAATGAAGGGGGGGATGGAAATTGATAGAGGAAGCATTAGCCATTTAAGGCACACAAATGACACTGAATTACTGGCTGAAGATAGCAATGACCTGAAATTACTATTGAAGAAGGTCAAAGAAGGAAGTGCAGTAACAGGATTACAATTGTACCTTGAGAAGACAGAAATGATGACTGCGGAAGAATTCCATCTCTTTAATATTGACAATGAAGGAATCTTAAGTTGTAGACAGTTTCCTACACCTCAGTTTAGTCCTCTCTGACAGCAAGGAGGCGTCCCTAGAGATTCAAATCATTCCAAATCATTCCCCCAATCACTCTCCATAGAGAGGAAGGCCGGATAAGAAAGAAGGCAGGCAAGGAGGGGACTCCTCTGTGGGAATGGTCATGGTGGGTAGGAACTTTGTGGACCGTGAGTCGTGTGTCAGGAAGACAGGCCCTAAGAAGGGGATTCAAGATACTTGCCACATACTGCCACAGATGCAGGGGGGTGGTTATCAGGAGACAGATCTCTAGTCTCATGTGCTCCCAAACGCATCTGGTGGGGCCACTGTGAGATCCAGGAAGCTGGATTAGATGGGCCTTTGGCCTGATCCTGCAGGATGGCTCTTCTTATGTTCTTATGTTGAGCCTACCCTTTGGGGTGTCATGAAGCAAAAATGCTCCAACTACAGCTGTTCTTCTTAGGCTCTATCTTGAGGGTCGGGCCTGGTTCGTACTTGGATGGGAGACCACCAGGGAATACCAGGCACTGTAGGTGCCTGGTGTAGGAACTGGCAAGCCACCCCACTATTCCTGCCAAGAAAACTCCATGGACACGGGGCCACGGAGAGTCAGTCACGACTGTAACAACATAACACAGAGAGAGATCCTGAGGACACAAGAGTCACTGGAAAGGAGAAAGTGGTCTTTAAGACAGTAGCAAAATACGAAGACTTAACACAAGGGGGGGGTGTTGGACTGCGTGAAGGAAGCCCTAGACTGAAAGCTTGTGAGACCTGCACAGAGCTGTTAAGATGGCCTTTTGGAGAACATCAGTTTGTAGGATCAGCATCAATCAAAAGTAAAATCCATAAATTTAAGAAAAGCAACTGCAAATATGAATGCATCTGTGTAAAAAGGTAAGCAATTGACTAATCACGTCCACCAGGCACTCATTTGAGAAATGCAAAACCAGAATTCAGAAACTGGGAGAAAACGGTTCCTCTTCCCTAAGCCAAATGTGGCGCAAAGAGGCAGCCCCTAAAATGTGCAAACACACCAAGATATTTGAAGGAGCGCCAGGCCCAGGTCTCCCCCCCCCAGCCCTGCCCAGCCCAGCCCAGCCTTCTGCCTGGCCCCTGGACCTCCAGATGCCTCAAGACAAGGTGGGCCCCTAGGCCATGGGGCCCCTTCCGCAGCTGGTGAGAGCGCCACGCAGAGAGGCAGGCATGCAGCCACTTGATCTTGCCTGAGGTGTCCGTACAGGCAGCCCCACCAGCTGTGGGTTGCACTAAAATCCCCTCTTGAATGACGGTGGCCATCACACCATAGCTCAGTGGCCAGCCAGTTGGTTTGACTCCAGGCCCAGTAGGGCAGTAGCCTCTTTTGTCTGGGCCGGCTCTCATGCTATTCCTTCTGCCCCCAAAGGCTGTGCCCCCCCCCCCCCGCTGTGGCACCGTGGAGAGAGCGCCCAGCTAGGCAGCCTGGGCTCAAGCCCACCCCTTTGAGAAAACTCTCCCGGGGGGGGGAGGCGGGGGGAGCTGTAGCACATGGGCTTGGGAGGCTGGAAGAGGGCACTAGTCCGGCAGGCCTCGCCCCCACCCCGGCCCAAGCCCCCTGGACCTCCTCACCACAGACTGCCACTGAGGAAAGCCTGGCCCGCCCTCCCTCCCTCCCTCCGCCATAGCCTTCGCACACACGCACACCATCTGACTCCCCAGACACACACACATGCACACACCAGTCAGAGGGGCCACAAGCTAGCAAATCTCCAAATGCTAGCCCCCCCCACACACACATATACACCCTGTTCCCCTATTTCACAGCTGGCACAGAAGTGGCTGCCGTGAGGACACCTCTATTCTCATTCTCCCTGAGTGCCAGACGACATAGAGCAGCCACACAATTAGATTCCCAAGCCTTTATGAATAATTTGTTGTGCAATTATAAAGCAAATATTTAATTGAACTTTATGTAAAATGTGCTGCCTGGCACTGCCTCTCCTGCAGCTTTGGGATGGGGGGATGTGCCAGGTGCCCCACACACCGCAGGGGACGCGGGGAAGAGTCTGTACCCCCCTCCCCTCCCGAGCCATCCTTCCCCTCCCCTCCCCTCCCCTCCCCTGCTCCTGTTGGGTCAGGCTGGCCCACAAAGCGTGGCTACATTCCCATGCCATCAGGCCTCGAAAGAGGAGGCCAGTTCCAGTAGGTGAACCCGCCCCCCCCCACACACACACGTGGTGGCCCTGCTCTCCAGACACCCCCTTGGCTCTGTGTCGGAATGAGGATGGGGGCCAAACCAGGACCCCATCTGCAAACTCTGCCAGAGCTGAAGGGCCACCCAGCCCCACAGCACTTCCTCCCACTTCTTCGGGGCTGGGAGAGGAGGGAAAGCGAGATGGCCGCAGCCACCTCCCCCAGGGCCGGCTCTGAAGGAGCAGTCGACTCCCACCCACCCCCTCCCTCTTGCTGGGTGGGCCTGTGAAGGGTGCCAGCAGGGCCACCCCTCCTTTGTGTCCCCCCCCGCCTCCTCCTCCCCAGCCCTTGGCAGAATCGGGTTGTGGATCTAGCCCCAAACTGTGTGCCCTCTTGCTCTCCACAGTTAGAAGTGTGGTCGCCATCCAAAAGTCTTACAATTCAAATACAAAACTTAAGTTGTAGGCATAAATGAAATCATGTAAAAATAAAGAAGCTCAGAGCCCAAGAGAGGCAAATAAAAAACAAAAGACACAGAAGACGTCTCTTAAAATATTAAAGCTGTTAAGAATGAAAAGGTATAAAGTGTTAACAAAAATCCCTAGCTTCAAACCATATTAAGAACACACCCAGAAAAACAGTTGTACGTGCTCACCCAGCCATTTTCCAGTTAAAATCTAGGGAGGAAAATCTATGTTGATTGTTTCTGCTAGCATCTGGAAAGGGAACCTGCTCTCAAACCACTTCTCTTCTCTGTCTAATATGTGTACATCCTCATCTTTGAAAGAGTGGCCTTTTTCCTTCAAATGGAGGTGTACTGCTGATTCTGGTCCTGACCTGTTGCCCCTCCTATGTTGGGCCATCCTTGTGTTTAATGGCTGTTTAGTTTCTCCAATGTAGAGGTCTGAACACTCTTCACTGCATTGGACCGCATATACTATATTGCTCCTTTTATGGTTTGGTATCGGATCCTTTGGGTGGACAAGTCTCTGCCTTAGTGTGTTTGTAGGTTTGAAATAAACAGGGATGTGGTGTTTGCCAAAAATCCCTTTAAGCTTCTCCGACACTCCAGCCATGTAGGGAATGACCAGGTTCTTCCGTCGGGCCTGGGTCTCAGGCTGATCCCTTTTTCTTCTGGGTCGGCACACTGCTTTGTTGAAGGCCCACCTTGGATATCCACAGGCCTTAAGTGCTGTCTTCAGGTGCCTGTCTTCCTTCTTCTTGGCTTCTGTGGAGGTGGGGATGCTCTCTGCTCTGTGGCTTAGGGTCCTGATGACTCCTAGTTTGTGCTGTAATGGATGGTGGGAGTCAAACAGTAACTACTGATCTGTGTGGGTGGGTTTCCTGTAAACTTCTACTCCCAGTCCACGGTCAGGTCTGATGATGACTGCACAATCCAGGAAAGCCAGCCTGTTGTCTTGGGTGTCTTCCCTAGTGAACTTAACATTAGGGTCCATTAGGTCTTAACATTAGGTCATCAGGAGATATGGAGTTCGCTGTCATCAGTACGCTGATGACACACAGCTCTATATCTCCTTTTCTACGTCTGCAGAGGAGGCGGTTCGCTCCCTCGATCTGTGCCTGGAGGCCGTACTGGAATGGACCAGAGATAACCGGCTCAAGCTTAATCCGGAGAAGACGGAGGTTCTGTTCTTCGGGGCGCCCTCGTCTCGGTACAATGGCCACCTCCGTAGTCTGGGGGGTATTTCCCTCCAGCCTACAGACAGGGCCAGGAATCTGCGCGTGGTCCTGGATTCGGCCCTCTCCCTGGAAGCCCAGGTGATGGCTGTCTCCAGGGCCGCTTTTTTCCATCTCCGCAGGATCGCCCAGATCCGCCAGTACCTTGATGAGTCCTCCCTGAGGACAGTCGTGCAGGCCCTGGTGATCTCGAGGATCGACTATTGCAATGCCCTCTACTTGGGGTTGCGCTTGACCCTGGTCCGGAGGTTGCAGCGGGTGCAAAATGCGGCGGCCAGGCTGGTGGTGGGTGCCCGTAGATACGAGCACATCACCCCAGTCCTGGCCCGCCTGCATTGGCTCCCCGTTGTCTTCCGGATCAGGTTCAAGGTCTTGGTCTTGATTTTCAAGGCCCTCCACAGCTTGGGACCAGAGTACCTGGTGGAGCGTATCTCGCAGAGGGCATCCAGATCCAGACCCACGAGATCGTCGCAGGCGCGCGCGCTCACTGAGAGTGGCCACACCCAGAGAGGCGCGGAAAACGCGCACGCGAAACCGCGCCTTCTCTGTGGTGGGGCCTTCCCTCTGGAATCATCTTCCCAGTGAGCTGCGCCTGCTGGAGTCCCTGCCTGCCTTTAAGAAAGCCTTGAAGACTTTCCTCTTTAAAGAGGCCTTTGGTGACCTTATAAGTTAGTTTTTTTCCCCTGCTCTTTCCTTTGCCCCTCCCCTATTCCATTAGCCACCATCTTGCCCTCCGCTGCTTTACTGCTCGGAGGGTTTTTTTTTACTTATTTTATGTGTTTTTAACATTGTTAGCCGCCCAGAGTTCCCGCCGGGAAGATGGGCGGGATATAAGCCAATAAATAAATAAATAAATAAATAAATAAATAAATAAATAAATAAATAAATAAATAAATTGATGTGGTCTGTAAAGGCCTGTACTTCCTGACTCTTGATTTTCAGATGTACCCATATTAGACAGAGAAGAGAGGTAGTTTGAGAGAGGGGTCAGGGAAGCCATTCATGTGAGTATTGAAAACCCTCCTGGTCAATTGGGAGAACAAGGGATAGGGATGCAACCTGTAATGGATGGGCTCACCCTCCAATTGAAAAATCAGGTATGCAGCTTGGGGGTGCTCTTGGACTCATCCTTGAGCTTGGATACCCAGGTCATGGCTGTGGCCAGGAGTGAATTTGCACAATTAAGGCTAGTATGCAAGTTACGCCCCTTTCTTGAGAAACCAGCTCTTGCCACGGTGACACATGCCCTAGTGATGTCCCGGCTGGACTACTGTAATGTGCTCTATGTGGGGCTACCAATGAAAAGTCTCAGAAACTGCCCCTCCCCACCCACATACTCCCTCAACACACCCACCCACATCCCACACCTCCCTGTGGCCTTCTCCCTGAGATGCCCCTGCCCTTCTGCGCCAGCCAGAGCGGGAAGGAGCCGGGGGGGAGCCCAGCAGAGAACATGCCAGGTTGTCCCCAGCTGCCTCCTACAGGGAGTCTTCTTGGGGGCCAAGCTGGGTCTGGGAGCCCATTGCGTGGCTGCTTCGCCAGGGCTGTTGTGATTTTGTGCAGGATTTTTCCTCCCGGTGGGGCCCCTGGCTTCTCCTGTTCAGAGTATTTAAAGCTGCTGCTTATTGATCTATAAGGCTCCTGCTGCTGACACAGAAGGAATTAGGGATGCTCCAGTGACTCACAGTGGTCTTGGCATGAACCCTCTCTCGCGCGCTCTCTCTTTCTGTCTGTCCCTGGCTCTCGCATACACACACACAGAGAGAGAGAGAGAGAGAGAGAGAGTCCCCCCCCCGGAGATCACACGGACAGCGGACAGCCTCAGCTGGAGTGGGGGGCTTCTCCATGCTGATCCCCAGCCCACCCACCCCCAACAGCTCCCGTGGGTCTACAAGGGGAGCAATCCCCACCCACCCCCCTCTGAATATTGAAGACCCAGTTCAGAGCCTCTATGTGCACCCAATGGGGGCGGGGGGGGGGTGGACTAGCACCTCCACTTCACCCCGACTGGTATTTCGAAGGGCCTTTGCGTGTGCTCCTGTGGCCTGCAGTGGGGGTGGGGGTGGGGGTGGGGGTGGGGGTGGGGTGGGGGGGTTGCTTTCTGCACCAGCAGGAGAGGAGGCAGCCCCCGGCCCTGCTGGAGACATCACCCTTCCCGGTTGGAGGCTCCCTTTGAACCATCTTTGCTCTCCACCCCCACCCCAGCCCAGCAGCCCAAGAAGCCAAGGCATAGAGGGCCAGCACCCCCAACGCCCCCCAACGCCTCACCTGCTGGTCCTGCAGCTCTGGACAGACTCTGCCAGGTGGCATTTGTGCCAGCCGTGGCCTGCTTGCACCAGGGGCCGGTCGGCTCCCGAATCCAAGGTGCTGATGTTAACCTGTGAAGCCTTTTAGGGCTCAGGGCACCCCCTCCCTCAGTTCAGCCTCCCCCTCCCACCAGCACCTCCCAGTCCCCAGTGCTGCAGAGGGCCAAAGGGAAGTTGCATCAGGGCCTCTCTCCCCCCTTGGAAGCCCCCTTCGTGTGCAGGTGCAATGGCCTCCCGCCCTCCTGCCCCAGGCCTGGGCAGCCCTCACCCTTTTAAAATCTTAATCTTGAAGCAATTTTGTGTTGCCATCTTGAGCTCACCACCTTGAGTTTCCTAACGCTTGTGGGTCTACAGAGGTAGAATGGTCCTCCAGTATGTTTCTTTTCAATTTTGTCTGCATGTTTTGGTTATTTTCTTGTAAGCTGCCCAGAGTAGTGGCTTGTCCACTAGATGGGTGGGGTATGCACATTAAAAAGATATAAAATTTTGCACTGAGAAGCTTCAAAGCTGAAGTCTTGCTTGAATTATTCATGGCTCATCTCGGGAGTTGATGGAGGCTCCACCAGGTGTGAGCAAGGAATCAGGACGGGGGAGGGGGGAGATGCAGGGGGAGAGAAGGGGCCAGTACATTATAAAACCACAGAGGATCTAGAAATGCAAGAGAGGATCCGGGCAGCAGAAAGTCAGGAAGGGGGTCAGGAAGGGGAGATGATCCACAGGGGAGGGAGCTGAAGGCACCACGCAGCACCCAGGAGGAGCACCTCACCCTGCCCCATGCTGCCCCCACCTGGAGCATATCTGCATCTCCTGAGCCCTGGCTCCATCAGAAGCCCCTCCCCAGGTTCCACTTGCCCCCCCTGCCAGTACCTCTGCCTTGGCCCATAATGGCCCTGACCCATGGCCACCTCCCCTCTGCAGGGCCACTCACCTGCCCGCTCTGCCCCTCTTTGAAGATGGGGCTGGCTGAGGTCACAGCCCAAGCCCAAGCAGAGAGTGCCACGCAAAGGGCAAATTGGGGGGGGAGGGGTGCAGCCATGAACTGCCCGGAGGTGTCTCCTGCCTAGGGGAGACAGGCTGCACCTGGTTAGATGGGCCCAGCAGGAGGGGGCAGGCTGTTTCCCCCCTTTTTGAGCCCCCCTGTGCGCCCCCCCCCCCAGCTAGCCAAGTGGGGTCTGCCCTGGTTCCAGCTGGGCTTTCTGTGGCTTGGTTGCTTCCAGGGTTCCTCTGAGGGCTCCAAGACCTTGGCCGAGTGAGGCTCGTGGGCAGTTCATTGCTGGTCCTCTTGCAGCACCCCCACTGGCTCCCTCCCCCCCCCACACACACAAGCTGCTTCTCTCCCGCTGCCCCTGTTCCCCCCCCCCACACACACACACACCAGGATGTGAGAGCGTGGCTCCCCAGAGACCAGAGACAGGTGTGAAGAATTAGCTCCAGGCAGGATGGCTGTGACAGGAACGGGCACCAAAAGCGAAGGAGGGAGCGCAGTGCTGATTGCAGAAGAAGCACAATAAACATGCAGCCTATTTATGTATCTACGGAGAATTAATTGGGGAGCTCCACAAGGCGGTGGATTATAAATTGGAATCCTTTCCCCAACTCCTGCTCGTTCATCTTGTTTCAAAAGGGGGGGGGCTGTCCGGGCAGTGGCAATGCGTCCACCACTCCCCCATGCAGTCCCCCTGCGGCCTTCCAGAAGGATGGAGGCCTCATCACATCCATAGGGGGGCCTATAATCCCATGGGGGGGCAAATCTCCCTGAGTATATCGGCAAGACACCGCCTTCCGTTGCAAACTGCTGGAAGACAGCCAGATGGAAGGGGCTGAGGAAACGGCCAGACATTCAGAGGTTAAACACCCCCCCCACACACACACACTTAAGAACATAAGAACCTAAGAAGAGCCCTGCTGGATCAGGCCAAAGGCCCATCTAGCCCAGCTTCCTGTATCTCAAAGTGGCCCCACCAGATGCGTTTGGAGCGCATGAAACTAGATATCTGTCTCCTGCTACCACTCCCCTGCATCTGGCCATTGAGGGACCCTGTTTTTTTTAAGCCTGGATATTACACATCTCCATCATGGTTTGATACCTGTGATGGACTTTTCCTCCAGGAATCTGTCAAAAGAAGAGCCCTGCTGGATCAGGCCAAAGGCCCATCTAGTCCAGCTTCCTGTATCTCACAGTGGCCCCACCAGATGCTTTTGGGAGCACATGAGACTAAAAATCTGTCCAATCCTCTTCTGAAGGCATCCAGGCCAGATGCCATCAACACCTTCTGTGGCAGGAGTTCCATAGACTAACAATGCACTGGGTGAAAAAATATTTTCTTTTGTCTGTTCCCACTCTCCCAGCCCTCAGTTTGAGTGGATGTCCCCTAGTTCTGTTTTTTTTTTTTTTGAGAGGGAGAAGAGCGTCCCTCCATCCACTTGACTCATGCCATGCATTATTTTGTACATCTCAATCATATCCCCCTTCAGGCGCCTTTTTTCCAGACTAAAGAGCCCCAAAAGTTTTAGCCTTTCCTCATAAGGGAGGTGCCCCAGCCCAGTAATCATTTTAGTCACTCTCTTCTGCACATTGTCCAGTTCTACTATGTCTTTTTTGAGATGCAGTGACCAGAATTGCACAATACTCCAAGTGCAGCCTTACTATCGTTTTATATTTATTTATTTATTTATTTATTTATTTATTTATTTATTTATTGGATTTTTATACTGCCCATCTGGTAGCGAGGTCTCTCTGGGCTGTTTTAAACGCATTATAATGTTGGCTGTTTTATTTTCAATCTCCTTTTTGATAATCCCTAGCATGGAATTGGCCTTCTTCACCACTGCCATACATTGGGGAGACACCTTCATGGAGCTGTCCACCAACACACCAAGATCTCTTTCTTGATCTGTCACGGATAACTCAGAGCCCATGAGTTGATAGATAAAGATTGGATTTTTTGCCCCAATATCCATTACTTTACATTTGGCTACATTAAATCGCATTTGCCATTTCGCAGCCCATTCCCCCAGTTTTGAGAGATCCTTCTGGAGCTCTTCACAATCTTCTCTAGTTTTTACCACACAGAAAACTTTCATGTCACCCACAAACTTGGCCACGTCACTGCTTATCCCTGTCTTCAGGTCATTTATGAACCGATTGAAAAGTATCAGTCCTAAGACAGATCCCTGGGGCACACTTTTCACCTCTCTCCATTGTGAAAATTTCGCATTGACACCTACTCTTTGTTTCCTGGATCTCAACCAGTTCTCAGTCCATAAGAGGACCTGCCCTCTAATCCCCTGACTGTGCAATTTTCTCAGCAGCCTTTGGTGAGGGACTGTGTCAAAAGCCTTCTGAAAATCCAGATAGACAATATCCACCTGTTCACCCAAATCCACATGCCTGTTGATCTTTTCAAAGAATTCTAAAAGGTTTGTCAGGCAAGACTTACCCTTACAGAAGCCATGCTGATTTCCCCTCAGCAAGGTTTGTTCTTCTATATGTTTTAAAATTTTCTCTTGGATGAGGCTTTCCACCATGGCCCCCTCCAGCCGCCCCCTCCCTCCCTCCTCCTGCACATGCCACCCGCTGCCTGGCCTACTCAGGTCGGGGGCGCGAGGGCCTGTGCCCTGACCTGCTCACCCTCGGGGGGGGGGTCAACTCCCTGCCACAGGAGGTGGTGATGGCATCTGGCCTGGATGCCTTCAAAAGGGGATTGGACGGATTCCTGGAGGAGAAGTCCATCACAGGTTACAAACCACGATGGAGATGTGTAATCTCCAGGCTTAAAACCGGGGTACTTCAAGGGCCAGATGCAGGGGAGTGGTAGCAGGAGACAGAGATCAAGTCTTGTGTGCTCCCAGACGCATCTGGTGGGGCCACAATGTGAGATACAGGAAGCTGGACTAGATGGGCCCTTGGCCTGACCCAGCATGATGGCTCTTCTTACGTTCACTTGGCTTTTCTGGTTGGCTGTGGTGCTGTTGCTCAGCTATGCAATGCCTGTCCACACTCTCCTCCTCAACACTTTCAAAGAAGATGGAGAGGATGAGTAAAGGACTTACCTGTAGCAAAACCCAGGCAGATTCTTCTCACGCCTCAAGGCTGCAGAGCTCCAGTGGGGAGGGGGCACCCCCACTCTCCCAGCCATAATTGGCCCAGGCAGGCTTCTTCAGAGGTGAAGCTGGGGGTCAGAGTTTACGGAATGCCCCCCCCCCCAGATGTTCAGACTTTGATGAAGTTCAAAGGAGCAGAATATATTTGGGCAAATTTTCAGAAGAGCTCCTCAGGAGAGTTTTCCATCTGTGGACAGAGGAGCTTGTGGTGGAAGAAATGAACGGGCAGTGCTGGGCACCAGTTCCTTCCGCCTGTGCCCAAACTCTGGCCTGTGCCCACCTGCCTGCTGCCCCTTTCAGAGCCCCCTCCCCTGGGGAGGCTGGATGCCCCCAGCTGCATTTGGCCTGTTTCTCCCCCCTGGGCAGCTGCCCTATCCTTCCGCCTGGGGACTAGACCCAAAAGGGGGGAGCTGCTTGGGATGGGGGGGCAGCAGGGGTTGTGCCCGCCCCCGCGTGCGCGCACACACACACACACACGCTCCCTCCCTGGGCATGTTGCTCCCTTTTCTGGGCTGGGTGGGAGGCATCCGCTGAGCAGGGATGTTCTGCTACTGATGTGCTTTCTCTTTGCCTTCTGGAAGGCCTCTCACCAGGATCTGATAGCTTTTGTGAGTTTTTTGGGCTGCTTGGCCGGGTCCTCAAAGTTTTTCTTCCTGATGTTTCACCAGACCCTTCAGAGGCAAGGAGCTCAGGGAACTACTAGTTATTTTTTCCCATTTTTTATTTTCAATTGTCAGTCCATTTTGTGTTTATTTGTTCTTTTTATTATTGCGATTTGATTGTTTGGTTTGATTGATTAGGTTTTTTTTACTATTTTGTTTAATCTGTTTTTATATTTTGGTATGTGTTTGTAAACCGCCCAGAGTAGCTTTTTTGCTAGATGGTTGTGGTATACATACATACATACATACATACATACATACATACATACATACATACATACATACAAACAAACAAACTCCGGCAGGGGGAACGTCAGGAAGAAAAACGTGCTTTCTCTTTCTTCCCTTCAGCTCCCCACCCGCCATGGTTTCCCATGGGGCAGGGGTGCCCGTGGCTGATAACTGTAAATGCCCCCCCCCCCACGCCCGTGGCCCAGGAGCCCGCCTGCCACCGCTCCAGCCTCCCCGCCGCCGCTGCCGCCGCCGCCTCCCTCCTGGCGGGCCATTCCTGCCATTAGGCGGGGAGTTCGTTGGAGCAGCGCTACTAATTAGCAGGGAAATGCTATTAGCATTGTTAACACATTCAAAACATTTGTATTCCTGCTCGCTGGCACGGAGCGCGGATCCGTCTGGTGGAGAGCGGCCAAGGTAGGCGCCCGGGGAAGCCCCGCCAGAGGGAAGGAGGGACCGCGGCGCCCGCCCGGGGAAGGGGCTCTCTCTCGGAGGGAGGGAGGGAGGGAGGGAGGGAGGGGGGGGTGGGAGAGAGAGAGACGGGGACCACCGGGAGCCAGCGGGCGGGTGTTCTAAAAGGGGTCCCTCCCGCTCCGGAGAGGAAAGAGCGGGCACCGCCAGGCCATCACTCCCCCCCCACTTCGAGGGCGGGCAAGCCAGGGCACGGGCCGGGCTACTACGGCAGCAGGAGCCCCCTCGCACCTCCCCCCCCCAGCCCGAGTCGGCCGGGCAGCGCGCGGCGTGTGTGCGGGAGGGAGGGAGGGAGGGAGGGGGCGGCCCGAGGGGGCCAAGGACCATCCCGGCCCGTCCGGACTCTGCCAGGCCAGGAAAAGACACCAAGGGAGGGGGGGGGGCTCGCGTGGCGTCTTGGGAAGCCCCCGCCGCCTCTCCAGGGAAGGTCCGGCGGGAGGCAGGGTCCGTCGGGGCTCCCTTTCCGCCGGCCTCACGGACCCCTTCGGACCTCCGTGGCGTTTGGGGCTGCCACCCCGCCTGGGCTCCTTGCCCCCGAAGCCCCAGGAGGCCCTCTGGAGGCGCCCAGCCCGCCACCTTCACCCCCCTTCCCACTCTTGCATCCACCCCTTTTTTGCTGGGAGATGCGGGGCGGGGGCGGGGGCGGGTCCTCCTGGGCCGCCCGAAAAGAGGGAAGTCTCCGGATGAGGCGGAAGGATCCAGGGGATCCAGAGACTCGGTCCCACGGTCCAACCGGTCTGCTCTCCTCGGCTCTGGCAGTTATTAGAGTCAACATTCATCAACTCCTTCCCCGGAAGAGCGCTGCCCCAGTGCCTAATTTGGCCCTCTTTTGCCTTCAACCACAGAGGGAGAGGGGGTGGTGGTGGTGGGGAGAGTTGGGGGGGAGGAGGGGGCTTCGGGCCCCAAATGGTTAACGCCAGAAGCAGCCCAGTAATTGGGAGTTAATATGGTCCCGCTTTTTTTTATTGGGAGCAGTGCATTAAATTGATAGCTTGGTAGCAAAGGCCAGGAGTGTCACCTCTCAACAAGATGAAATCCATGTCGCCTGCGGACGGCCAGGAGCGGCAAGATTTATAAAGGTCTCCGCAAAATTAACATTTGGCAGGGAATGACGGGTGTGTGGGAGTTGCTCTAGCTGCCTTCAAAGGAGATGGAGACCCCCACCACCACCACCACCACCACACACACTGCCTGCAGCCCGGAAGGAAGGGAGGAAGGAAGGAAGGAAGAGGGGCTGCAGAAAGACAGGGGATTCCTTGCCTGGGAGGGAAGCCTTGCCCCCTGCCTCCACCACCGCAGGCAGGCAGGCAGGCAGGCAGGCAGGCAGGCAGGCTGTGTGTGTGTGTGTGTGTGTGTGTGTGTGTGTGTGTGTGTGTGTGTGTGTGTGTGTGTGTGTGTGTGTGTGTGTGTGTGTGTGTGTGTGTGTGTGTGTGTTTTCATTAAACTGTGATGTTGGAGTCCTGGTCTGGTGACTTTTAAGCCTGATAGAACACGTGCAGTCCTAGACTATAGAAATAGATTGTATTGATGAGAGAGATCAATTTATTCTTATGTGTCTGAGCATGTGGGTTACTGGGTTATAAACCATGTATTATACTTCCTGTTATTGAACTTGAGCTTGGTTTTTTTTAAAAACGTTTGGCAGTAGAAGCTGTTTTTACAAATCCAATATTAGATTTTACCCCATCTTTTGCACAGAATGACTCCAGACTGGAAAGGAAGCAACATTTGCCCTTTGCCCTTCCAGTTGCACCAGCTGGAGAGGAGGGATGTCTCTAGGAGCCAGCCTCCCCCCCCCTTGCCGCCGCCCCCCCACTGCCCCTTTCCTTTCCTTGGCCCTGCGTCCCTCTGGCCTTTTGCCTCACCAAGAGGCCGTTCGTTCTCTTGAATCCTGGCGCGCTTTTCTGGCCTTTTGGGATGGCCTCGGAAAACTCTAACCTGTACAGAGATTGGGGGAGTATTCTGCAAAGCCCCTGATATTTTTGTTTGTGGGGGGGGGGGACTCTTTCACCTGCAGTCTGACTCCAGTGGCTGGCCAGCTCCACTGCATGATGCCAGCCCCCCCTCCCACAGACACCCTCCACCCACATCCCTGGCACAGCTCTGTCTGTACCACTCCTGCACATCACTCTCGCACTTTGCATTTTGCTGTAACAGCTTAATGGCATCCATGTATTGTGTTCTGTCTTTAACAAACATTGTTATCAGATTGCTGCACAGGGTTTTGGGAGTCAGGACAATGAGATCAAATGGCATTTCTCCCCAAGGTCACCTTGAGCTCCAGGTGGCCCACTCCACCACCTGCAGGGTCTGCCTGTCTGCAAGTCTGTGGCCACCAGCACCAGGACCAAGGCAGGGAGGCCCAAGACTCCAGTTCAGGAAAACGTCCCCTACTCAAGGGGACCAAGGGCCGGGCCGAGCCAAGGTCCACCCTGCCCTGAGCACACCTCTCGTTGCCAAAGGTGGCCCAGTGGCCATTCACCGCGAGGAGGTGAGGGGGCTAGGCCAGCCAGCGGCCCAGGAAAGGCTGCTTCCTCCGCAGGGAGTTTGGTGGCCCACTTCCTGGACTGCTGGCTGCCGCTGGCCTTCTGCCCCTACCTCACCTTTGAAGCCCCTGCCACCCAGAGGTGCCCCTCCCCCTCTTCCCTTGGTGGGGAATCTCCCTTGTTTGGGAAGGGGGCTCAGCCCCATTTCCCTCCTGGGCCAGAGACCCCAGAGGCAAAGAACCCCAGCCCAGTCTTCTAGGTCCCAGGGTTTTTTTGACGACAGACTCCGGGCAGGGACTCCGGAGGGGCGGAATGGGTGACCCGAAGTGCATGCGCCCCCGACCCACCCTGGGGCCCCAGGCTCCTCTCGGTCCCGGCCAGGAGCGGGGGGGGGTTTCCCTGGAGAACCCCACCACCCCCACATACACACTGGATCTAGCTGGCGCAGGTGGGGGTGAGCGGAGGGAGCCTGGGCTGGCACGCAAAGGCAGAAGGGGCGGGCGGGCGAGAGAGGAAGGAACCCCCCCCCTCCCCGCCCAGGTGCCCCTTCTCTGCCCGGGCCAGCGGGATTCCCGAGGCGAGGGGTGGGGACAAGTCCCCCCCCCCTGGCCCCGATAAGCGGCAGGACCAGCGCCCCCTCTCCTCGAACCCACTTCCCCGCCCCCTTGATCCCCTGTCCCAGAAGAGCCAAGCTCCTCGCCCCCCTCCCCTCGGGCGCATTTTGGCCCCATTCAGGCTTGGGGGAGGAGCACGCCCCCCCCCCGTCACGTCAATCTGTCCGAGCACAGGCAGGCAGCCCCCATAGCGGCACCCTGGGTGTTGTGGGGGGGGGAGGGGGAGGGAAATCCTGCCGGCCGCTGGGACTGAGGCGCTGCGCATTTGCTCCCCTTGGCGGGAGAGGATCCCACCATTGTGGGGCCCGGAGCCCAGCGCAGGAACACCGGCTTCCCCGGGGGAAAAGGCGGGCGGCGGCGGGCGGGGGGGAGGCCCCGTGCCGTCCTGCCCTGCCCTGCCACAGGCATCGGAGTGGGTGGGTGGAGGCCAGCGACCGCAAAAACAGGCTGGGAGAGGGGTGTGCGCTGCCCCGGGGGAAGCAGCCGGCCCCTCTGTGTATTATGTAGACTAGAGTATGTTGAGCCCGCCTTTCTCCTTGGAAAAGGACCAGATACAGCCCAGAGCATTTAAAACATTAAACTCTACCTTGCCTTTTCCCCGTGCCAGGCGCTCACCCCACCCCGAGGAGCCCCAGAGCCACGTGGCCAGTAGCCCGCGAGCCCCGGCGAGGCGTTTCCCTTGGCCACAACAAGCCTTCCGCCGAGGGCGCGCCGGCAACCCGTTTCCCCTGCCGTGCCCTGAGCCTCACGAACGGGCCACTTGCCAGGCGGGGGCATCGGTGCTTTGGGGCGGGGGGGCGAGAAGGAGGCAGAAGCTAGAGCGCCCCTCCCGTTCCAGGAACACGCGCCAAGGGCCACTGTGGCGTGTCAGGGTAGCCAACGGGGCGGGGGTGTGGTCTCGGACTGCAACTCCCAGAAGCCTTTGCCACTAGCTGGGATTTGTCGTTCAAGAACGCCCCCTCCCAATTTTCTATGGCCTCCTGTGTTTCCCATCAAGAAGGGTGTCCCCCGAGGTTGTCCCCCCTCGCCCCCCCCCGCTGGCGGCAGTGCCTCCCCTGTGGATCAGGCTGCTGCCCCTCAGGTGTCCTTGTTCAACGACTGGCCCTTGGCCACCTCTCCCACCCAGGTCACCCTTCCCCTGGAGCAGGCATGGCAGCATCGGGGAGAAGGCCAGGACCCAAAAGCTGGCCGTGGCTGGAGCGCCACCCCCCCCCTTGCATGAGGCTCCCCCAACCCTTTAAACCAGTGTTGGCAAACTTACGGCACGGGTGCCAAAGGTGGCACTCAGAGCCCTTTCTGTGGGCACCCGACATCGCCCCTTCTTCACAGCCACCTGATCCAGGTTAAATTGGTTGTATTGGCCCTTTGCGAAAAATGAGTGGGTTCTGAATGGCAGTTTGGGCCCTGGGTGGTCTCTAAAAGGTTCGCCATCCCTGCTTTAAGCCTAGCGGTGATGTTGCGTTTTTGTCAACTGTAAAAATCCCTTTGCTCAGCCAAGGGCTCCGTGGCACAGAAGGCCCCTCCTGGTGCCCCCTTGTGGACAAATTCTGGGCAAGGATTCTGGGGGCCTCCCAAGCCCTCCTCCCCCCCTTCTTCCAGGAGCCAAGAGATGGGACACCCTGGGCAGCCGACCTGTCTGAGGTCCTGGGCTGGGGGGGGGTGCCTCCTCGATTCCCCCCTGCCCCCCCCCCCCGTGCCTTAGCCGGACTAGCTCTGGTGGGTGGCCTGGTATGTCTTCAGGCAAGGGGGGGGGATTACTCCAAGCCCCCCCCCCCTGCTGGGCAGCTCCTGTGCTGGAGAGCTGCTTTTTCTACCCCTTCTGCCTGCTTCCTCTACCGCTCCCGAGTTTGCAAAAGGACTCAAGTTCTGAAGCAGGAAAGAGAGGCACGGATCCTGGGCAGGCCCAAGTGCCACGGAGAAGCGCCGAGCCACATCCTCCCCTGAGATGCCCCATGGGGAAAGGAGCACAGCAGGGCCAGCCCTGGGGGCTGCCACCTGCCCTGAGGGTGGGGTGGGAGTGGGGGTGGGGGGGGGGAACACACATGGGCCCATCCAGCAGATCCCTTGGGAGGCCTGGGAGACAGAAGGCCAGCCAGCCAGTTCCACAGGCCAGTGGAGGCAGGACCGACCTGCCCCGGGGGGGGGACGCAAGGAGGAAAGCGCCCTCCACCCCCCCCCCAAAGGAAGGCCAACCAAGAGTCCCCTCCTCGCCAGCACATTCTGCCCCAGGGGTGGGGGGACCTGCGGCTCTTTCCAGCCCTTCAAGGAACCCCGAGAAGAGGAACGCGCGTCTGGCTCCTGTCCCCATCCAGAAGAAGAGAAGGAAAACCCAGAGGGCCAAAACTCTGCATGGCCACCAGCCACTTTTAATCAACAAACGGGGCCAGAGTTAATCAAGGGCGAGCAGTGGCAGAGCCGAGTCCCCAGGTGGCTCCACATCCTCCAGGCTGGTGAGAACCAAAACGTGTGGCCAAGGGGTCCCAACTGGTCCCTCCAAAAAGGGACAGAGACGGCAAGGGGGTGTCACCAGGGTCACTGACGAGAAAGTGAAGCACCCGGCCCCCGAGTCACCTATCAGACGGCAGGGTTCGTCGCCGGCGTGCCCACGCTAGGAAAGCCTCTTGAACGCTGCGACACAGAACTTGCGAAAGTGCAGCAGGCGGGGTGTGTAGCGGCAGCAGCAGTGGTGAGGAAGGGGGATTCCACGCCAGCCACCACCCTCAGGGAAGGGAGTGGCATGACCCCGTGCCCTTTGCTCCTCCGGCATGGCTCCACTGCCCTGCCCCAAGGGTCTCCCAAGGGCAGCATCCCTCGCCTTGATCCCGCGGCAGGCGCACCCTGGGCTGTGCTCAGAGGGCACCTGGGTGGTGGTGGTGGTGGTGGGGTGTCGTCTCCTTCAGCAGGGAGCCCTGGCGAGGCCTCCAGCAGGCCCCCTGTGCCTGTCCCAGTCTCCCTGGCACAGCCGGGGGGGGGGGCGCACGTGGCCAACGGGTCGCCTCTTCCAGCAGGCTTCAGAAGGGAAAGCCCTGAGGAGGAGGAGGAGGAGGCAGCACACACACCTCCAAGGGGGGGCAACCATGTGCCTGGGGTTTCTGAGCTGAGACCGGGGGGGGGTGGCACTCCCCCTGTGCCCCTTTTCATCTCCACCTGTCCCCACCAGGAAGCCTGGGCGAGAGGGGGAGATGGCTGGCGCTGCTGCCCTGATGCCTCCGGAGCCCCACACCCCCGTTTCCCACCCTTGCTTAGAAGGGAAAGGGGAGAAAGGGGGAGGGCCCCAGAATTACCCAGGAGGGGCCGAGAAGGAGGCTCCCCCCCCCGCCCTCACACTAAGCTCCAGGCCAGCCACGGAAGTGGAGGGGGGGGGGGGGGCAGAGAAAAGGAAAGGATGCGCAAAAACAGCACCTAGCGTGTGGCATTCAGAGGCCACTGTGCCCATGCCCTCAACTGGGCTCTGCTGGGCCCAGCAAGCCTGCCCTCTTCTCCTTCTGCCTGCCTTCTCACTCCAGAGAGAGAGAGAGAGAGAGAGAGAGAGAGAGAGAGAGAGAGAGAGAGAGAGAGAGAGAGAGAGAGAGAGAGAGAGAGAGAGAGAGGCTGCCCTGGAAAGAAACGTGGACAGGGCAGGTGACATTGGAGGGGGTTGCTGAGGGGAGCCAGGCCCTCTCCTCTATCCCTCCCCCCAACCCTGAAAGCTGACTGGCTGAGAGCCTTGCGGGGGGGGGGGGGGAGTAGGAGGAAGACACACACACACACACACACACACACACACACACACAGGCCTCCCTGGCAGGGGGTGCCAAAGAAGGCAAACAGCTGATCCCCCAAGAGTCAGTGTCCTCCTCCTTCCTTTCCAGGCCAGAGACGACCTGTGGCCCCACTTCCAAGGATGCCTGCTGAGGACTAGAAACCTCCTTTTCTTCTCCCCCTCCTCCTCCCTAAACCGGCAGGGAAGCAGCTGGAGAGCCCCGAGAAGGAGGAGGCTCCTCTCCCTGGAAGTGAGTGTGTGTGTGTGTCTCTGGCTGGGGGGGGTCTGGCTTCCAGGGGTCCACCTGGCCCCACCTCTTCCTCCTCCATCTCCCAGTCCACAATCCCAGGCGCCAACGGCCTCCGAGCGTCCAAGTGGAAGGCAGCCTCAGGGGGAACCTCCATGATGATCTGGGACCAGTGAAGGCTCGACAGGAGCAAACCCTGTCCTCTTCCTTGGCCGCCATCCTGACGCCCGGGGGGGGGGGGTTCCTGTAGCCTTGTTAGGGTCACTTTGTGCCCCCCCCCCCCCGGGGCCCTGTGGAGGGCTCAGGCACCTTCCATCCCTTTCCGGGACAAGCTGGCCACCCCCCACCAACGCAGGCCCAGTCCCACTCCCTCCCCGCAGGGCATCCCAGTTGTGACAGGCAGGATGAGTCTCTTGCCGCCTCTGGGCAGTCAGGCCTTGCCACGCTGAGCACTAGGGAGCCTCTGCCTCCTCCTCTTCCTCTTCCTCCTGGTGACGGAGCAGCAGCAGCTCCACCTCAGAGGCCTCCTTGGGTGGGTTGAAGTCCTTTTGCCCTGTGCACGGAGGGGGGACCCATGTCAGGCCACCCCAGGGACAAGCGGGAGCAGAGAGCCCCTTGGCTCCCTCCTTCCGGCCCCAGCAGGTGGCCGGAGCCTCCTTACCCCACTCCTACCCCACCCTCCTCCTCCTCCTCCTCTTCCTCCTCCTCGCTGCCTCCCCAAAGCCATGCACCCACCCATCCGCCTGCCGGCCGTACCTCTGGGTCCCAGGCCCTTCAGAGCGACGTGGAGAGAAATCCCCAGGAGGCAGACGGCAAAGCCCAGCCAGTTCACGAGGCTCAGGCAGTCACCCAGGAGCTGCGTGGCCAGGAGCAGAGTGCAGACTTCCTGGGGGGGGGGGGGGGGGGGGGGCGAGAGGGCACAGGCACAACTCAGGAAGGGCAGCTTCCCGCCCTGGCCCTGCAGGAACTGCCCCGGCCCCTGCCCCTGCTACCAGGCGGGGCTCTCCAGAGGGCCCGTGCGAAGAGGGGAGAGTGTGGACTCCTCGCGGTCCCCACCCCCCCTTCTCAGCCCCACCCGGCCAGCAAGGAAGCCCTAGCAGTCCGGAGCAGGGAGGGAGGAGGGAGGGAGGAGAGGAATACCTTGAAAACCCCCGAGATGGAGAGCGCCAGGCTGGAAGTCTTGGACACCAGAAGGAACTCTGAGAAGCCCAGCCCAAAAGCCAGCAGCCCCCCCACGGCCAGCTTCCCTAAGAGGCTCAGCAGGAGCAGGCCGTCCTCGAACCGGACCAGCTTCTCTGAGGTGGACAAAGGCAGGCCTAGAGGGGAAACAAAAGGGGGGGGGGAGAGAGAAAAAGCGCCTGCAGTGCCAATACAGCCAGTACGCGATCACACCCCGGAGCAGCTCCTCCTCCTCCTCCTCCTCCTGAGAGGAAGGCAAGGCGACGGGGCTGATCAGGTTGAGAGAGGGCTGATCAGGCTCTGCTCTTCCCTCTGTCCCGCAAAGCAAGCCTCGTGAAAAGATGGGTCTTGGCTTCTGCTGCTCCTCCTCCTGCTGGCGCCAAACGTTGTGCTGCTTCTCACCTGAGGCCCGACAGGTTTCCCCACAAGATGTTTGCACAGACAGGAATCGCCCAAATGGGCCTGTCGTGATCAAGGCAAGCCATGGGCGGTCCCGTCCAAGTTTCCGGCCTGCCCGTGGGAGTTCCCTGCCAGCCTCTGTGGAAACGCCTGGGGTTGCTCAGGACCACCAAGGGGGGGGGCTCCTCCTCCCTGGCCAGGCAGGGGCCAAAAGAGACTTGGGCAGGAGTCATCTTGCGGGTGGTTTCAGGCCTGGAGCCATGCATTCAAGAGCAGGATTTAGATCCTGGTTAAAATTCTAACTTGCTAACTCCACCCTTTGCCTTTTGCCTCTGAGGTGGCCTCCTTCCAGTGCATCATCCGCTGATGTCCAGAAAAACCATCTCCCGGGTCAGGGAAGCGGCTTTCCCAGGATACCCATGAGGTCCACGAGGTGGCTGTTCCTGCCCACTTCCCTCCCCCTTTTTGCACAGGCTCTCCCTGCTCGCAGGAAATTCATTGGGGAGGGGGGCAGCTGCACCCTGAAGGCCCCTCCCTCCTGACTCACCTTCCTAGCTTACCTTCAAACACCACAAAGAGGGGGAAGAGGCCCAGGAACATGGCCGGCTGCAGGTGGAACATGGTGTCAATGGGGTTCTGGAGCCCTAATGATGAAGAGAGAAGGGGGCGCACCCATCAAGGTAGAGCAGGGAGGAGAGTGTGGGTCCGTGGGTTCCCCCCATGCTCCCAGCACCCCTGCCCCCCTCCCCCCCCGCGGGCTGCCCCCAAGGGGTGCACTGACCCAGCTCGTCCTTCTGCAGGAGGATCTGCGTCAGTGTCCAGCGAATGCCGCCCAAAAAGGAGGCGGCCAGCACCAGGGCAAAGCCCTCTCGGTCAAACTGCACCGCCTTGTAAGTGAACAGGAAGAGGCCCGCAGCGATCAGGAGGACCACCAGCACCTGGGCTGCTCTCTGGAAGGAGAAAGCACAGCCTGGGTGGAACCAGCCCCTCCCTGGAGAGCCCTTCCCCCCCCCCACGGCCACCCCCACCCCTCAGCCCCTGGCCAGGGGAGGGAAGGGTTACCGGCTCTTCCAGCTTGAAAACCAGGGAGAAGAACAAAATGAAGAGAATGGCCGAGGACTTGGTCATGGTGTAGCTGCAGGACGGAAAGGCCGGTCAGGCCAGCGGAGGAACAGGAGGGGCTGTTTCCCCCCCCCCAAAAAAACGCCCCGACCTCGTCTCTCCCCCTCCCCCCCCCAATACTCACAGGGAGACAGTGATGTAGAGGAAGCTCCAGTTGCTCAGCCCCACGTCCAGGGCGGTGGAGAGGGCTGGGAGGACAGGAGGGGAGGGGGGGAGGGGCATGAGGGGAGGACCTTCAGGCCCCCTTCCCTGGGGGAGGGGGGGGCCCTTTCTGTCCTGGGGAAGCGGGGGGGGCGAGGCTCAAGGGGACTCTGAGGAAAAGGAGACCACGGAGGGGGGGCTGGGGGGGGTCATCGCCGCTGCTTGGCCCCGCTCAGCCTTCCGCGGAGGCCCACGGGCCCTGAAGGGCGGCGGCGGGGGGTGGGTGTCTCTGCCCGGTCGGCCCTGCTGGGTTGGCCCCCAGACCCCCCCCCAGGGCCCCCCCCGCCGCCGCTCCTCCCCCCCTCCCCCCGGAGACTCCGCCCGACTCACCGGCGGGGCCCACCTGGCGCAGGTAGGCGGCCCAGGGGAGGAGGGGCGGGCGAGCGGAGCGCCTCGCGCAGGCGCAGTAGCAGCCCCGCCGAACCAGGCCGGCCAGCAGGAAGATGACCAACAGGTGCAGCAGCGTCATGAAGAGCGGGAAGGCGAAGCTCTGCCGAGAGGAGCCCGGAAGGGAAGGGAATGCGGGGGGCGGGGGGGGGGGGAGTCAGCGGATGGATGGATGGATGGGGGGGAGGGGGGGGGGAGGGCAGTCCCCTCTGCCCTCCCCCTCCCCCCTCCCCCTCCCCCTCCCCCCCCCGGCCTTCCCGCGCTCTCACCTTCATGATCCACTTGTTGTAGAAGGTGATGCCGATGGAGAAGCCGTAGTAGAAGAGCACCAGCCCCAGCACCCCCGCCGCCCGACCCACCGACCCGGCCAGACGCCGACGCCCCCCGCCCCGCGCCCCCCACCGGCCCCAAAAGGGAGGAGGAGGAGGAGGAGGAGGAGGAGGAGGAAGAAGAAGAGCCGGCGCCCCCCCGGGACGGGACCCCGGAGGGGGAGGGGGAGGGGGAGGGGGAGGGCCGCCCATCCAGGCGCCGCCGGGCAAGGAGCGAGGGAGGCCCGCGCAGGCGCTTGCCGTCACTTCCGCCCGGACTGGGCGCCCTGGACGCGTCGGGGGGGGGGGGAAGCGAGGCCACGCCCCCTCCCCGCCCTAGACCACCCACGGCGGCAGAGCAGCGGCGGCGGCGCGGGTGGGGGGGGCGAGGAGGAGGAGGAGGAGGAGGGCGCTTCCGGGCCGGCGCAGACTCCCCCTCCCCCCTCCCTCCTCCCCTCCCCCTCCCCCCCCCCAAAGCCTCCTCCCGCCCGGCCGCCCCCCCCCCGGCCGCCCGGCCTTGGCTCCTTCCCCGCCCCCCCCCTCCTCCTCCTCCTCCTCCTCCTCCTCCTCCTCCTCCGCCTGGGAGCAAAAAGGGGGGGGGGATGAGCCGCATGGCCATGACAAAACACAATTGCAAAAATAGGTTCCAGGCGATACCTTCAGAGGCCACGAATAAACATTAAAAAACAAAGAACATTGCAAGATTTGGAGTGTAACTCCCCTCTTCTTCCTAGCAGTTCCCAAAAGTTCAGACCGTATAGGTTACTTTTAAAGACCTCCTGTCACCCTGGTCTGAAATAAGCTCATAAGATGAAGAATGGCCTGAGCAGGCTCATTAGGTAGACAACAGTCTCAATGGCCTTAGGGTGAACCATGGCCTAACCTAAGGTGGTGAAACCCATAAAGTATGGCTCATTAGCTATGGCCCTGGTGTTGAAGGCCAAAAGTGTTTTTGATTTGTCTGGGTATAGTTGAAATCACAGCCTGATAAGTGGCAGATAGACTGTGCCTCAGCCCCCCATGTCTCCTGAAAGAGAGGTTTTCAATACTCACATGAATGGCTTCCCTGACCCCTCTCTCAAACCTATCCAGAATATGGATTTAAAAAATCAACAGGGGAACCACATTATTTGCTCAAGGGGAAAAGGAAACAATATATTGAAGAGATAAAAATAAAAAAAATATTTGAAGAAAAATCCTGTGATGAAAACCCTACATTTTAGAAATGGAAGTGAAAGTTGCTCTGAAAGTATGTGGAAGAAACAAGCTACCAGGCGTAGATGGGATAAAGATAGAACTACTTCCTGCTATAGAAGATGAATCTATCCAAATCCTAACAAGAATAAGCAACAGGCCCAAAGGAAGGAAAAAACCAAGAGTACAGAACTTGTAAGACCATCTCAGTCATTTCCTATGGAAAAAAAGCTTTCAAGAAATATTTCTTCCATTAATATAGTGAGACATATCAGACATTCCAAGCAAGATTTCAAAAAGGAAGAGGCATCAGAGATCATGCTTCACATTTAAGTTCATCTTATGGGGGGTCATCCTGGACCCCGGCCTAACTCTGGAAGCCCAGGTGGATTCGGTGGCCCAGGGGAACCATGGCCTCCAGCTGCGGAAAATAAATCAGCTACGCCCCTACCTGGATGAACAAAAGCCTCATAACAGTTACGCATGCACTGGTAACATCCCGTATTGATTACTGCAATGCGCTCCCCATGGGTCTGCCTGAAAGAGACGGTTCGGCGATTACAACTGGTTCAGAATCGTGCGGCGCGGCTAGTAAGTGGTGGAGCCGCTAGGGATCACATCACGCCGATTCTACGTAGCCTACATTGGTTACCATTTGCTGCCCGAGCCCAATTCAAAGTGCTTATATTGACATATAAAATAAAAAAAATGGCTTAGGACCTGGATACCTGAAGGACCGCCTCCTTCCATATGAACCTAAATGGCAATTAAGATCAAGCCAGGGGCCCTCTTGAAAGAGCCATCCCTCAAGGAGGTAAGAGGGATGGCTTGCAGACACAGGGCATTCTCGGCAGCTGCCCCCAAGCTATGGAATGCTAACAAGTGAGATCCGCCTGGCGCCAACACTGATGACATTTCGGCGCCAGGTAAAAACCTTCCTGTTCCAGAAGTTTTTTTAATTGATACAATTTAGATTGTGGGTTTTCTGATGGCAATTTTAGTGTGATTTTAGATAATTTCTTTTTTAATTGTTTTAACATATTTATTGCTGTTTGATGTTTTTAACTGTTTTAATCATGCTTTGATTGTAAGCCGCCCAGAGACCTTTGGGTAGGGGCGGCATAAGTTTTTGTAAAAATAAATAAATAAATGTGTTATAATCCAGCAGCAGCAAATAAGGCCTTTGGCTGCATGGATCACGAGGAGCTGTAGATTAGAGATGGGCATTTCGTTTCAGAAGGGGACTGGCTCCGAAACGAAACACGTCAGCAGCTGGCGCTAAGCCCCCCCCCCGGAAGAAAATCAACCACTGTCTTCACCTTGCCTGGGGCGAAACTCTGTTGGGATCACCTTTTGAACACTGCCTCAAACCCACACAAAGTGCTGTTGTTGCCAAGCCGTCAGAATATCCATTTCCTCCCATGCAAAGGTGGGAGAACCACTGAGAAGCCATCCCTCAGTTTTCCCACCCAGAATAGCACAGCCAGGCCTCCCAGCTTGAGTGGCAGAAACTTGGTTACTTTGTAGCAGCCTACAGAGGACTGCGATTCATAAAATCCCCCAGGGGTGGGCAATAAAGAAAAAAAAAGCCAGCTATGGACTCTAAAAGTAGCTTGCCTACTGGATCCCACTGCTTCACTCTGCGTAAGAGATTTATGGCCCCAAGGGTTCCCCGGAACTGTTAATTCGTTGCACAAGAACACTCCTCACACACGAGGGGAGTCCACTTATTCTTTCTAAATATTCCTGCTCTGCTTTCACCCACATATGCCCCCCTCATGTCCTGTGTCCACCCTCTTTCCACCCCTCAACCCTGTTCCATCATTTTTCTGTTGCTCGGCTCCTGGCACGGAGGCACCACCATCATAACAGCAACATCAACACCCCAGATGAAGGATCAATCCTGGAATGGACTCATTAATTATCCTCATTTCCTGAACCCTCCAGAAACTGGTTTGAGCCACCTGGAATCTATTTGGACTCTGTTTGCATTCCATAAGAACATAAGAGCCACGCTGGATCAGGCCAAAGGACCATCTAGTCCACCTACATGTATCTCACAGTGGCCCCACCAGAAGTGCCTGGGAGCACACGAGACTAGATCTCTGTCTCCTGATACCACTCCCCTGCATCTGGCCCTTGAAGTACCCTGGTTTTAAGCCTGGAGATGACACATCTCCATCATGGTTTGTAACCTGTGATGGATTTTCCTCCAGGAATCTGTCCAATCCCCTTTTGAAGTCATCCAGGCCAGGTGCCATCACCGCATCCTGTGGCAGGGAGTTCCACTGACTAACAACACACTGGGTAAAAAAAAAAAATTATTTTGTCTGTTCTCATTCTCCCAACCCCCAGTTTGAGTGGATGTCCCCTAGTTCGAGTATTTTGTGAGAGGGAGAATATACATTCCTTTATGTATGCCTAGACACCACCTGGTGCTTCGATGTATATAAGTTATGTTTGTATTTCAAAACCCTGCTGTCTCCTATCTTGATTCCTCCTGTAATATGTTAAACAAGCTCACCTTGTCTGGGTGCCACATACACCATCACCCACAGATGATGGCTTCCTCTAATCCCCTCTCACACCTATTCACTTTAGGAATAATAATGTCTCACCTCTCCTGGATTAGGAAATGTTTTATCTCCCCTGGATTGCTCTGCAGAAGCCCACTATCTTGTCTTAAGCCTGCCCCCTTCCCCTGGATATTCTGAATCTATTAAAAAAAAACCCAACACCAATTTCCAAGTGAGTTTTGCTCCTCTCCTTGTGGTCAAAACCTCTCTGCTTACTTTATTGGATCCAATAAACACGTAGACATAGAACTCTCTCTTGTCAGAACATTTATTGGGTAACAATTGGTCTGCTATTACAGCCACAGAGTCTAGCTTTGTGGACTCAACAGTTCCAACCAGGAAGCAGCCTCCAACACATCATCTTTCCCTCTCTCTGGGGCTGGCCAATCAGGAGCTGTGCAAACACATGTATCATCCTTCCTTCCAGTCTGATTGGCCAGCACCAGGGAGAGGGAAAGATGACAGAGGCTGCTTCCTGGTTGGAGTTTCACCTCGCACCCACCAGGCAGGCAGAGCTCAGAAGCCTCAATGCGTGGATGAGGTGATGGTGTCGAGAGGAAGGCTTCACATTTGTCAGGAATTGGAGAACATTTTGGGACAAGCCAAACCTGTTCAGGAGGGACGAGTTGCACTTGAATCATGATGGGACCAGATTGCTGGCACTCATAATCAAAAAGGCTGAAGAGCAGCTTTTAAACTGATAACTGGGGGAAAGCTGACAGGAGCTGAGTGCCATCCGGTTCGGAACACCTCATCCCCAGGGAATGAGGTTGGAGAGGGTAGAGAATCACATAGAGATGACATAGCAGGTATTAGCAATGGGATAATAATGGAATGTGATAGTTTGTCTACTGAAAATAAAAGCTGTGGGAGGAAAATAATAAAGCAGCAGCTGTTGTTGGGGGACCCACTGTACAGGTGCTTCTACGCCAATGCTCGAAGCCTCCGACCAAAAATGGGAGAACCTGAACATTTGGCAGCTAGGGATAACATAGATATAATAGCCATAACAAAAACCTGGTGGAAGGTGGAGAACCAATGGGATACAGCAATCCCAGGCTATAAACTCTAAAGAAGGGATAGAGAGGGGTGGGTTGGAGGGGGAGTGGCCATCTATGTCAAAGAAGGGGTAAAATCCAGCAGAATGGAGATTGACAGAGGGTCTGACTCCACCATAGAATCACTGTGGGTTAAACCAGTGTTTTCCAACCACTGTTCCGCGGCACACTAGTGTGCCGCGAGATGTTGCCTGGTGTGCCGTTGGAAAAGCTGAAGAATATCAGCTTTGTGTTCAGCCAAACAGGCCCAGGTTGCGCACTGAATAAAGATAAAACATTTTATAATTTTTCATATTTCTGTTTACTTACTATTTCAAAATAAAGTAATTATAAAATACTTTCTTTGTGGTTTATTTGATTCCTATTCAAGAGAATTACTTTATATATAGTCAATATAGGCACAGAGTTAAATTTTTTAACATTTTCTAATGGTGGTGTGCCTCGTGAATTTTTTTCATGAAACAAGTGTGCCTTTGCCCAAAAAAGGTTGAAAAACACTGTGTTAAATACTCAAGTCCAAGGAGGGATGTGAATTTATTTATTTATTTATTTATTTATTTATTTATTCCTTTTATTTATGTTTTATTTATTTTCACAAATCATATACAACTGCCCCTATTTCCCACATAGGGGACTCAGGGCGGTTTACAACAAAGGAAGATAAAACAGATAAAATGATGTGATGGGGTATGCTATCGTCCACCAGATCAAAAACTTGAAGGGGACCTTGAAATGAGGAGAGAAATCATGGGGGTGGCTAAGAGGGATAGGATAGTAATCATGGGGGACTTCAATTATCCCCACATTGACTGGGCCAATGCGAGCTCTGGGCAAGAAAGAGAAACTGGGTTTCTCGACTTGCTGAATGATTGTGTCTTAGAGCAAATTGTCATGGAGCCCACCCGAGAACAGGTAACTCTGGATCTAATACTGTGTGATATTCAGGACCTGGTCAGGGATGTGAATGTCACTGAGCCTCTGGGGAACAGTGATCATGCTGCACACAATGCCTGCCATGCATGTTGGAGAAGTGGAAAGGTCAAGCAAATCAGACACTAAAAAACCCTTGATTCCCGAAGGGCTAAAACTTCCCTCAGATGAGGAATCTAGTTAGAAAGAAATTGAAAGGGAAGGTTAAAATAATCCAATCTCTTCAGAGTGCATGGAGCCTGTTTAAAACGACAGTAATAGAGACCCAGCACAAGTGCATACCACAAAGAAAGAAGAGCTCATTTGTCCAAGAGGGCACCGGCATGGTTAATGAGTGGAGTTAGAGAGGCTCTAAAGCACAAGGAGAGGTCTTTCTGTAAATGGAAATCCTCCCCAAATGAGGAAAATAAAAAGGAACACAAACTCTGGCAAAAGAAATGTAAGAAGATGGTAAGAGAGGCAAAGAAAGACTTTGAGGAATGCATGGCTAGCAATATAAAGGGAAATAATAATATCTAAAGTTGTGTAAAACTGGTACAACTGTGTAATTACGATAGCTTCCCAATCCCTCTTAGTAATTCTAGTACTACTCCCCATCACTCAATTGCAGACACAATGCCTGACAAACCTTTTAGAATTCTTTGAAAAGGTCAACAGGCATGTGGATTTGGGTGAACCGGTGGATATTGTCTATCTGGATTTTCAGAAGGCTTTTGACACAGTCCCCCACCAAAGGATGCTGAGAAAATTGCACAGCCAGGGGATAAGAGGGCAGGTCCTCTTATGGATTGAGAACTGGTTGAGATCCAGGAAACAAAGAGTAGGTGTCAATGGGAAATTTTCACAATGGAGAGAGGTGAAAAGCGGTGTGCCCCAGGGATCTGTCCTGGGACCGGTGCTTTTCAATCTATTCATAAATGACCTGGAGACAGGGATAAGCAGTGAGGTGGCCAAGTTTGCGGATGACACAAAACTTTTCTGGCTGGTAAAAACCAGAGAAGCTTGTGAAGAGCTCCAGGAGGATCTCTCCAAACTGGGGGAATGGGCTGCAAAATGGCAAATGTGTTTCAATATAGCCAAATGTGAAGTAATGCATATTGGGGCAAAAAAATCAAAACTTTATCAACTCATGGGCTCTGAGCTATCCGTGACGGATCAGGAAAGAGATCTTGGTATGTTGGTGGACAGCTCCATGAAGGTGTCTACCCAATGTGTGGCACCGGTGAAGAAGGCCAATTCCATGTTAGGGATTATCAAAAAGGGGATTGATAATAAAACAGCCAACATTATAATGCCATTATACAAAATGATAGTAAGACCCCACCTGGAGTATTGTGTACAATTGTGGTCTCCGCATCTCAAAAAGAGACATAGTGGAACTGGAAAAGGTGCAGAAGAGAGCGACTAAAATGATTACTGGGCTGGGGCACCTCCCATATGAGGAAAGGTTAAAACACTTGGGGCTCTTTAGTCTGGAAAAAAGGCGCCTGAGGGGGGATATGATTGAGACGTACAAAATAATGCAGGGCATGAGTAAATTGGATAGAGGGAAGCTCTTCTCCCTCTCACAAAATTCCAGAACTAGGGGACATACACTCAAATTGAGGGCTGGGAGAGTAAGAACAGACAAAAGAAAATATTTTTTCACCCAGCGCGTTGTTAGTCTATGGAACTCCCTGCCACAGGATCTGGCCTGGGTGCCTTCAAAAGGGGATTGGACAGATTCCTGGAGGAAAAGTCTGTCACAGGTTACAAACCATGATGGAGATGTGTAATCTCCAGGCTTAAAACCAGGGTCCTTCAAGGGCCAGATGCAGGGGAGTGCAGGAGACAGATGTGGTACCAGGAGACACTGGTGGGCCACTGTGAGATCCAGGAGGCTGGACTAGATGGGCCTTTGGCCTGATCCTGCAGGGCTCTTCTTAGGTTCTTATGCATGAGATAAAGCAAGGTAAGACATTGGTTGATTTTGTCCCAGAGGGTGGGACTGCATTCTGAACACCAACTGTGCTGGTGTGTTTCGAAATAAGCCCCCTTCTGAAATGAAATGCCCATGTCTACTGTAGACTGTTCTGGAAGAAATGGGTATGGATTCGTTGGTACTTGGATCATCCTGACACATAACTGATATTCTGGACAAGAAGCTACTTCTTAGATCGTCCTGCATAAAGAACGATGCATGTAAGAAACTGGATTGGACCGAGATGGAGGTGTAGACATTTGTAACAATGAAAATGTTTTTCTAGCCCTCTGTAGAATCATCAGTCCAAATGATGGAAAAGAAAAATTAGAAAAGGAATAGCATATTGGGCAAAAACAAGAAATCAAAAACACTGTGACACCCGAAAGATTAACTGCTACAGTAGGACCCCCATATCCCTGAGGGAATGGTTCCGGGCCACCCTGCAGATACTGAAATCCTCAGATAAGAGCAAAGGCTGGTGCTGGTGGCGAGGGCGAAAGCAGGGGTACCGTGTGGCTGGCCTTTCGTGCCGCCGAGGGCGTCCCACCCTGGGAAGGAGCTGCTGGGTGCCCAGCAGGTGGAGGAGCCACCCAGAGTTCCCACTGGGAAAATCGGGTGGTGTAGAAATTCTCCTGGCCGGCCAGGCAGAGGAGGAGGGGGGGTGTTCCAGTCCGGTGTCCTCGGCTCTGGTTGTGGCCTGAGAAAGTGGACTTGATCACAGAAGCTCACATTAAAAATACAGTTCAGGAGCCACAATGCTTTTCTCTCCTTCCTTTTTCTTTTGTTTCTGCCCGATATGCCAGCCCAGGCACTTACAGGGGCTGCCTCTTCTACAACTACTCCCACGACAAGGTGAAGACTGGGAAGGGTGGCAATGAGGGAACGAGAAGAGATCTTTGCATGCCAGGAAGGCCACAGCGAGCCACGCAGCGGTATTCCCACGTATTGTGCACAGACACGTGAAAGCGGAACAGTGTAGAGAGAGCTGGCACCAACTCCTGCCTTCCTTGGAAGTGGATGGTTGGAGGAGAAGAGCCTTAGATCAGATCAGTGAGGAGTTCCTTTCAGCGCAACTGAACCGGGGGGGGGCTGTTGTCTTTGGGGGGGGCACGCTGGGAGGAGATGCGAAGGCAGCAGGAAAAGCAGGAAACCCCACCCCAACCCCCAGCGAGTGTGTGCACACCCTGGGCAGGGCTGTTCATGATGGGACCTGGCTCACCCCGAAGGGGCTGGTGGCACAGAATCACAGCAAAAGGAGCCTGTCCTTAATGCAGGTTCCAGTGGGGAACCAAATTCGCACACCAGTGTTGACACAGAGGTCAACACCTTGTGAGAAGCCATGAAAAGGAAGCCACAAATTCTGGCTCGGGTGCAACCAGACCTCCCGGCATGGGAGCCGCTTGGTGGTGCTGCCGCTGTTCCAAACACAGGCAGGGGCGCCGGGCGGAGCAGATGGTACTACAGAGGCCTCAGGAAGGAAACGAGGGAGCTGATCAAAGGAGAAGAAAAGCCTTTAATGATGCAAGGGTTGGGTGTGTGTGTGTGTAGAGGCATGCACCAGGTCCAGCCTGTGCAAAGCGCGCCACTGCGGATAGGAGCCAGTGATCGGCTGAGCAGCAGGAGGGCAGCCCCTTGCAGCTACAGGCACACCCAGCAGGGACATCGCGAGCCGTGGCATGGGCTGCAGCTCACGACTTGAGCTCACCACACCCACCCACGGAGTCCCCAAGGGCACCAGGGACTCTGCCCTGTAGACTGGCCACTGCTGAGGCCACTGCTGGGAATGCCCCTTGCTGCGCTTGGGGGTGGATCAGGCCCCTGCCAGAGTCTTCTGCTGCGACCCTCAGCCTGTGTCTCCCTCCACCCCAGAAGAAAATGAAAGCATGGCTCTTCAGCCGCAACAGGGCCAAATCCGGCCCGGCCCAGCCGGCCGAGACAAACCAAGGGCAGCCAACTTCCCTGGGTGGTGTGGGTGGGTGGGTGGTGGCAGCCGGCCAGGGCACCCGGCCCAGCTCTGGGACTGCCTCCCGGGCAGGCAGGAGCTGTCCTAAAAGGAGCCTGTGGCTGCCTTCCACCCACCACCTCCTTCCCCCCCCCTCCCGTTCCGAGGGGTGGCAGCCAGAAGGCCAAAGAAAACAAACAGAGCAAGGGTCCTTCCTTCAGTCTGAGCGGCCTGAAGCCCTCCCCCGCCCCAGGCACGTGCGCAGGAGAGCCGCCCGGCCTCGTTTGTGGCCCCGCTGCGGTCAGCCATAGTGGTAGACAAAGTCGTAGCTGCTGGGCTCCTTGGGGACGGGCGGGGGCACCTCTGGGATGGGGACGTTCTCCAGGTCCAGCAGGCGCAGTTTCATCTCCATGCTGAGCAGCGTCTCCAGGTCGCTCTTGGTCAGCTCACTGGCCATGTCCTTCCCCACCAGGGCATGGAGGCCGTCCATCCAGATGCAGTACTGCTGAGAGAGAGCCCACGGGTTGGTGCCTGTCCCCGGGCCATGGCCCCTCCCTCCGGCTGCTCCTGGCTCTTCCCTGGGGGACACCACCACTGCCTGGGGCCACCTGGGGCCAAAGGGAGCCACAGTCCCCCATCTGACAAGGCCCCTGCCACACATGTACGTGCAGGCCCTCGCTCAAGAGAGAGAGAAAGAAAACGCCACAAAAAAGCAAAGCAAAGTGTTCTGCTTATATACCGCCCCATACCACTTCAAGTAGTATCTGGGGGTTTACAGCTTTAATTACACTAATGCAGGCTGGGTACTCATTTTACTGACCTCGGAAGGATGGAAGGCTGAGTAAACCTTGAGCCTGCTACCAGGGATTGCACCCAGGTCGTGAGCACAGTTTTACCTGCAGTACAGGCATTTAAAGAGTCCCTCTCTCACACACACTTGGCCAAAACCTTCGAAACCTGCTGAGAGCTCTCCACTCATGCACTGGTTGTGGGGGTGCTCTCCCAGAGAGAGGAAGCGAGCACCCCACACACACACACACACACCCTCTTGGAACCCAGGGAGGAGGAGGAGGAGGAACACCAGTGGGGGGGGGAGGTGGCCAGGGAGGGGCCGGACAGGGCCTCCCCCTTCAAGCTGGGCTGACCTCATACTTGTTGGGCGCAATGAAGTTCAAGGCCTCGTCTGGGTCGTAGAGGATGGAGAAGGCCAGTTCCAGGGCCTCCTGCAAAGGGGGGAGGTGGGCAGGGGGAGAGAAAAAAGAGGGAGGGAGGGAGGCATACACGTGTGTGTGTGTGAAAGGGTGCTCCAGTCAGGCAGATTCCCTCCCCCCATTCCACCCGCTGCTCCCTCCCTCCCTCCCTCCCCCCACCCCCCGCCCAGGCCAGGTCCCACCTTGTTCTGCTTGAGGGCCCCCTTCTCCTTCATGTGGGGACAGTCCTTCCCTGTCACAATGGCCTTGATGTCTGCCACAGGAACTAGGAAGCAAAGGGGGTGGGGGGACACATTGAGGCCCCGGAGAAGCCGAGTGGGGGGGGGGCAGTGGCCGACCCCCTCCCTCCCCCAACCACCCCTTGGCACCTACTTTTCTCCTGCAGGGCCTCAAAGGTCACCTCGCCCTGCATGTTGGCCTCCAGGTCCCCGTAGTGAAGCACCTTGTGGTTGAGAGCCAGTCGGCAGTACCAGAAGCGCTCTGCAAGACACACACGGTGACCGGGGTGTGTGTGTGTGGGGGGGTGGGTGGGGGGTCTGCAGCTTCTTCAGCCCAGGCAGGCCCAGGGGGAGCATGGGAGTCACACACACACCCCACCCCCCACCCCCAGGACTCTCCTCTGGGCAGGTCTTGCCTGTCTCTGGCCGAGCGCACCCAGCCTGTCCTGGGCAAGCCCTCCCCCTCCCCCTCCCCTCCCCCCCAGGGGGGGGCCTGCCTGCACCCCTTGGCCCACCTGGCCTCCTCCGGTTGCCCATCTTGCGGAAGCTGCTCCCTTCGCAGAGGCGGTTCAGGCGCTGCTGCTTGATGAGCTCCAAGATCTCTGGCTGGATTTTCTCCCGCAGCTCCCTGGGGCGGGGGGCGGGGGGGGGGGAGACGGGGGCGTCACTGAGCAGCAGGTTCAGTGGGACCCTGCCCCCACTCTCCCCCACCCCACCCCACCCGTCCACCCACCCCCCACCCCGCGGCCAGGGCAGGCGGCACCACGACTCACACGATGGGCGGGGACTGGACGTCGTCCTGGCTCAGCCGCTCCGACTGGCGCAGGCGAAGGATCTCGGAGTAGTTGAGGCTGCGCAGCTGGCCCTGGAAGTGGCCCAGGGAGCTGGGCTTGGAGGGGAGGGCCCGGGTGATCTGCTCCCGCACCACCTGCATCACCTGCCAGCGGGGGGGGGGAGACAGGGGCCAAAGGGTGAGGGGCAGCCCGGTCTCAGCAGGAGGAGGAGGAGGAGGAGGAGGATGGGGGGCAACATCAGTCGCAGGAGACAGAGGAGAGGGCCTGTGGGGGGAGATGGCACCCCCACCACAGGAGGAAGAGGAGGAGTACGAGGGCCCCCCTGCCCTCCCCCCCCTCCGCCGCCGCCCGCGCACCTTGTGGAAGTCTTCGGACGTGGCCCGCATCTCCTTCCAGGTCCTGTTGAGCAGCTGGATGCCAATGGCAAAGAACTCCTCAAAGGCGTGGTCGTGGGTGAAGAACATCGGGTGGTAGTCACTCCGCCCCTCGTTGGCTGCGCAGAGAGGGAGGAAGAGTCTGTCCAAGCAGAAACCCCCCCCACACACACACACACCTCCAAAGGGATCACGGGCCACCGCAGGGGCGCGCAGGGGCCAATGGCCCAGAAGTAGCAGCACGGAGGTGCCTTTCCCGGGTGCTCCTGCCGGAAGTCTCTTCCTGGGAAGGAACGCCAGCCTTAGCTGAGCCACTTTGGGACTCCCCCCCTTCCCAAGACGCCCCCCCCCCCATTTTCCTTCCCCCAAAGAAGTTAAGGGCAGCTCGGGGAAGGGCTCCACCACCGACGGCATCTGAAATGGAAGAGGAAAGATCCACCAACCACGCCTCAGCTCCAGGAACCGAGAGAACACCCCAAACCCAAACCCTAATTTTCCACCCTGAGAGGGCAAGCTGAGCAGAAGCCAAGAAGGCGGAGCAGGGGCAGAATCTGGACCCTCTTGGGGAACCCCTTCAGGCGAGGGTGGCAACAGCAGCAGGGGGTAGTGCAGCTGCGTGTGTGGCCGCAGAGCCCTACTACGCCCGAGAACCCTGCAGGAGAAAGGCGCCACCCTACGTAGGAGGCAGGCGAGGGGAGACGGGAGCGAGGAGGCTCCAGGCCCTCCCGCCCGTCGTTCTAGGGGACACGACAGGCTCGCGTGGCTCGGAAAGGGCCCCGCCACCTCCTCCTCCTGCCGGGAAGTGGACGTCAGGGCATCCATCGCCCAATGCAAGCTGAATCTCCTTCCAGGGCAGGAAAGGAACCGTCTTCTCTTTCAAGTACACATCATCCGACAAGCACAACACAGACAGACCAAAACAACAACTGGAACTTTGGACAGACACATTCCTGAACCACCAGTCTCGTTATCACCCCCTCCGGGTATTCAGGAAAGACCCTCTTTAGAAAAAGTGACTCTTTTTAGAAAAAGCCCACCTAACAAGCCTGCAGGAGAGAGAGGGGGTGGGGTCCCTTGGGGGGGGGCCTCCCAGGCAGGGATGGCCCTCCACTTCCCAGCAGCAGAGTGTTTTCACTCCCAGGGACTTTTAAGAAAGGGGGCAGAAACAGACTAGTTTAGGCCATCAAAACTGTCCTGCTGTGTTAATTTTGACTTGTTTATTCTGCTGGCTTCCATGCATTTTGTTCAAACATGTTTGCTTGATTTGAACACGACAGTGGGCTTCCGTAGACGAGGCCGTTTCCAGCTGCCTTATCTGGATGTGGAGTCATAGCAACTTCTTGTGAGATTGTACATCTAGCAAGCCTATTCAGGCCACTGTCCCAACTTATAAGCCTATTCAGAGCAGGGTGAACTATAAATTGGAGGACTCACCACTAGCTCTCTTTAGAAGTGGTTGGGATGAGTAGCAAAATGTTTCAATCTCTCAAGAAAAGAAGTCCAGTTGCCATGACTCAACTTCCGGATAAACTCACCTAGATGACAGAGAACCTTCACAGACATTCCCAGCTATGGCTGTGCCCAAAGTCAGTTCCTCAGGGTTTCAGAGGCCGTGAGACTGCGGGACCCCTGCCAACTCTGGCCAAGGGGCAGCTTGGCCGACCCACAGGCTGGTAGCAGAGCTGCTTGTGCCGTGGCTAGTGGGCAACGCAAGCTGGTCTTCCCCGCACTTTTTGCCACCTCCTTCCTTTCCCGTGCCTTCCCCCCACCCCCACCCCGCCTGGCGCGTGACGTACGGAGTTCTCCGACCTGCAGGATCTCACACAGCATCTTGGTCAGCTCAATGGCGCTGCGCCCAAAGGGACACTCGTGCTTGTCCTCCCGGCTGCTGTTCTCCAGCACAATCTGCAGGGCAGGCAGGGAAGCATCCGGGGTGAGCGTGGTGGGGAGAGCTGGCCCCGGGGGAGGGGGGTGGGGGGAGGGGGCAGGCCGCCGTCCTTTACCCGCACATAGGTGTCCTGATGATGCTTGGCCAGGTACAGCATGTTGTCCAAGGCTAGCATCCCAGGAGGGGTCTGGGTGAAGTCCAGAGCGGGGTTGAGGTGGTTCTGCAAGAGCACAAACAGGGTCGTGCCAAGAGGCGGGCGGGCGGGCGGGCAGGCGGGAGGGGATTGATGGGCAGGCCCTCTGCAGAGACCTTCCCGGGGGGAGCCTCCACCCCGTCCCACCTACCTGCCCCCCCCCCCCGGCCACCTACCGTGAAGCCCAGCATCTTGTAGTCCTTGGAGTACATGGCCCTGCGCTTCTCCGGCCCCCCTCCCGGGGCAAGGCTGTTGCTCTCGGCCTCCGCCTCAAAGGCAATTCTCCGCAGCTCAAAGAGGATGTCCCTCTGGCCCTGAGCGGAGCAGAGGGGGGTGGGGGGTGGGAGAAGTGAGCTTCCTGTCTGCTGCTGGGTGCTCCCCTCCCAGGAAAGGGCCAGCCCCGCCCCCGCCCCCACGGCTACCTGGTCAGTGGGGTCCATCTTGGTCATCATCCGCTCCTCCAGAAGATTAAAAGTCAGGAGCTGGAGCACATACAGCTGGTGGGCCATCTCCGTTTTGATCGGGCGGTTTCCTCGGATGACATGCTGTGCAACCGAGGGGGGGGGGGTGAGGAGAGGGCAGGGAGAAAGAATAAGGAGACAGAAGGGCATAAGCAGATACGTCTCCCCACCCTACCCCACCCCACCCCACTCCTGCGCCCGGACTCACCGTCAGAATGACGGAGCGCAAGTGCTTCTGGGCGACGGCACTAGCCATTTCCTGTTGGGAAAAGAGCGGGGTGCGGGAGTGGGGGGAGAGAAGAGGGGGTGAGGTGGAGGGGAGAAAAAAAGGAACCTGCACCAGGGGGGGCACGGACACCCATCTTCCCCACCTTCTCCTGGACAGGACCTTGCCCCCCCATCACCTCAGGGCCCTTTCCGGGGGGGGGCCCACCACGTCCTGCTGCCCCATCCACGGTGACGCAGGCACCAGGAGCTCAGGAGGAGAGGCCAGCAGCCACCGCTGGAAGCCACGCCTGGGTTGGGCCACGAGAGCTCTTCCTTACTTTGCAACCCACGCACCCCCCCCCCCCCCCCGTTTTCACAATGGGGCTTCCAAAGTCGTTGACTGTCCCCAATGCCTCCACAGCGACACTCATGACAGGACAAGGCCAGCAGGAAGGAGCGGACGAGAGGGAAGGCCCAGGCACATGCTGTCCCCTCCCCTGGTGCAAGCCTTTACTTACAGTGCAAGGCAGGCCAAGCGGGTTAAGCGGCAAGTCCTGCTGGCAGAAAGGCACAAGAAAAAGCGGGTGGCAGGGGCTGGCAGGGAGACCCCCCCACACACACACACTTCATTCCAGGACACAGGACACTGGGAGCAACCAGCCAGGGCACAAGGAGAACACATAAGGCCCACCACACACGAGAGAGACACGGCACCACAGGCCACCGCTTCAGGGGCACCTCACGCTGGGGCTCCAGAGTAGGAGGGACAACCCCCTGGCTAGACCGGGGTGGCCGGGGGGGGGGGGGAGAGGCAGCTAATGGGAGACTAGCTACCCACCTGCCTCTTGTCCTCGGGGGCCTTCAGGAAGAGGGCGTTAATCAAGGCGATGGCGTACGTCTGGATCTCCTGGTTGGAGCTGCAGAAAGACCACCACCGCCACCACCACCAGGTGAGGGAGGTGAGGGCTGGGCCACAGGAGCTCTGCCCTCCCTGCGCAGCCGGGGGCCCGGGTGTGGATGAGGCCGGCCAGGAGTGCCAGAGGGGCCTGATACTCACACCTGCAGGTGGGAGGTGAGCTGCCCAACCGTGATCTCCTCAGCAACCTTGTGGTACAGGCTCTGGCTGTTCAGCACCATGCTCTCCAAGATGGCCAAGGACCGCTGCAGGATGGAGACGTCCACGGTCGGCTGGCTCACGTACCCGGAGATCTGCAGGAAGAGGAGGCAGGACGATGCTCAAGAGCAGGCCTCAAGAGCAGCCGCTCAGCACCTCCACTGCCAGCGTGCCACCTTCCCGGGAGCCGCCGCTGCCCCCCCTCCCAGTGGGCTGCACCTGCTTAATGAAGGTGACAGAGACCACGTCCCAGGAGACGATGCCGTGGTCCATCAACTCTAGAAAGGCCGTGAGGGCGAAGGCCAGCGTCTCACTGTAGCTGCAGAAAGGAGAGAGCGACCGGCCGGCCGGCAGTGGAACAATGTGCCACGGCTGCTGCCTCCAAACCATGCGCGTGCCCCCTCCAGCCGCCCACACCGACAGGAACGTTTGCCCATGCCACTTGGCAACCCACGGGGGGAAGTTTGCTGCAGCTCCCAGGCAACCCCATGCTATACTCCTGATCTGGCAGCCAGCAGCTGTGCCAGGGGGCATCTATCTCCACCTTTCTTACTAAGGAAGTGAGTTACCTAATACCGCCCCCCATCCAAAGAACTAGAGAGAGCCAGGTGGAGGCCAGGCCAGGGCTTACTGGGACAGAAGCTTGTTGCAACTCTCCACCAGGCGGGTGAGCACCGAGATCCCCTCCATGTTGATGAACTCGGTGGCAAAGGTCGCATCTGCCGAGAGCTTGGCCAGTTCCTTCATGGCCTCCAGCCGGGCCTCCATGCTGTGTGACTGGCTCCGGTCCATCAGCTGGCGGGCAGCCCTAGACTGGGAGAGGGAGACAGGGCCACCCGCTCGTCCTGCCACCACACAATCTCCCCGGGAGCTCTGTCTTCGCTGGGCAGGAGGGCCCGGAGCCCAGAGGTGAGAGTAGCCAGGGCCTCTCTGCCGCCCCAGAGCGAGGGGAGGAGAGTGACGCTGGCCAGAAAGGAGAGGGCCCCCCTCCCAACCCCCCCCCGGATCAGCCAAGACCTACTGGAGACACAGCCAGCTGCAGGATGGTCCCGTTCTTGACGTCACTGCGGGTCTACAAGGCAAAAGCACACCAAGGTTTCTTTCTGGAAGGGCCCGGGGGGGGGGGCTGGGGGGGGGTTGGAGGGCTTGGCGGGCAAGGATCCTGGGCAGCTCCCTCGGGCCCAGCAGCTGGGAACCCTTTTCCACAGGGGCTGAGAGGAAGGCAGGGACATGACAGCTCACCTGCTCCGTGATGTACAGCTGGGGTCCGTCCGCGTACCGAAGGGTGTAGTACTCCGGGTTGGGCAGCGACCAGCTGGGGAGGGGGGGGGGAAGAGCGGCAGGAAAGAAGAGGTTGTTCTAGGAAGGCAACGCCCGGGACAGAGCACGGCAAGCAGGGGGGCTTCTGCTCCGTTGGGCCGGCCTGTGCCCCCCCCCAGAGACTCACAGCCGCAGGAAGAGGAGGAGGAGGGGCCAGAGATGGGGGAGGAGGAAGGCCAGCTGCCACTGGGGCAGCCGGGTTGGTGGGCCTGGGGCCAGCACTCACCCATCGCAGACTTCCTTGATGATGGAGGCCAGGGGGCGCTTCTGAGGGGGGGGAGGAGGAGGAGAGAGAGAGAAAAAGCACCACACCCAGGATGAAGACCTTCCAGGAGGCTGGGACCCACCACCCACCCACCCGCCTGCTCTGGCCCAGGCACCCCCCACCCCCATTTCAGCCTGCAGAGTGGGCACTAGACCAACGACTCTCAGAAATCCACGCTGCCACTGCCACGGTCCCACCAACCGACCGACCGACCGACCGAAGGGTGGCCCTTGTCCTGCCACCCCGCCTGCACTCCCAGCCAGCCGTCTGGCTGTCCAGCCTGTGGCTCCCACCTGGTCCATCTCCAGCAGCTGGGCATTGGCCCCCGGCCACTCCACGGCCACCTTGACGATGTCCGAGGGCGGAGGCATGGCTCCTGCTCTTCCTGGCCCTCCGAGATGGGAGAGGAGGCCCCTTCCCCGACCTGGGAGGGAGAGAAGGCCGGCTAGCTCCAGAGGGGCAAGCAGGCCCCAGGCCCCACCAGCGGCTCCCTTGGGGGGGGGGCAACTGGCTTCGCAGCAGATCAGCCTCCCCGCCCCCGCCCCCGCCCCAGTGGCAGAAACAACCCCGCCATCTGTCAAGAGGTGGTGGGGGGGGGCAATGACTGGCCCAGGGAGAAAGGCACCCAATCCCACCCGCCAGCTGGGCCCCACCTTTGGACTCTACCCCCTGCACAAGCAGGGGGTGCCTATTTTCTGCCCCCCCCCGCCGCCCACTGGCATGGGAAGAGCGCCGAATGGGCCCAGGCGCTCCTGGCTGACTCCAAAGGCAGGGCCAGCAGGGTGAGGCCCCTTCCCAGACCAGGGAAGGAAGGCCCCCTTCTTGCCTCAAGGGGCAGCCCCTCTGTGTGTTGGGGGTGGGGGTGGGGGGAGAGAGGAGGAGGAGGAGGTGTCGGAGGCGTTGGCCCCAGTGTGTGCCTGGGCGGGGTGGGGGGGTGGGGGGGGGGGAAAGAGAGCAGGAACCCCGGGAGATCCCCTTCAGCCCCGGAGACCGGCCTGGCCTGGCGGGGGTGGGGCGGGGGGGCGCCTTTGCTGGACCTTCGCGATCTCGGTCGGTCGCTCGCTCGCCCGTCAGGGGGGCCCGAAAGGAGGGTCGGCCCAAAGCCTTCTCTCCGGAGCCGCCGCCCCCCCCCCACCCCCCCCCCACAGCGTTTTTTTTTGGGGGGGGGAAGAGGGTCTACCCGACGAACGGCGGCGGCCCTGCAGGACCCGCGGGGGGGGGCAGTGGGGGGGGAGAAGAGAAAGAGCACCCACCTTCCCCCCTCCTCCTGCCCCCTCCGAGACAAAAGCCCCCCCCCGAACCCCCCCCCACCCCCGCCCGCCCGCCCGCCGGGGAGCGATCGAGGGGGGGGGAAGGGGGGAAGGGGGGCCGGTCCTCCTCCTCCTCCTCCTCCTCCTCCTCCTCCCCCTCGATGGGGAACCGGCCGTCATTCCGGGAAGGGAAGTGCCAAGGCCAGCGGCGGGGGGGGGGAAGGGGGGGCAGGAGCAGCGGCCCCCCAACACACACACACGGGGGGGGGGGCGGGGGAAGGGGAGGCCTCGCGAGCGCAGGCTCCAGGTTCACACGCGCAGGCGGGCAGACACGTGTCGTGGGAGAAGCCTCCCTGGAGGGGGCCCCGGCGGTGGGGTGGGGTGGGGGGGGGGCAGGCGGGCGCAGGGTGGGGGGGGAAAGGGAGGAGGGGGGGGCCCCCGCCGTCTCCCGTGGGTCCCCGACGCCCACCCGCCCTCTCCCCCCCCCCTTTCGCTAGGCGGCCCCTCTCACCCGGGCTCCGGGCTCCGGGGGGGGCGTCGGCGGGGGGGGCGCTGTCGCCGATGTTGCTGCTCCTGATGCTGCTCTTGGTGCTGCCTCCGCCCCCGCCCCCGCCCCCGCCCCCCCGCCACTCACGGGCGGCTCCTCTTCCTATTGGCTGCGGCCGCCTCCGCCGCCGCCGCCGCCTCCCCGCCCAGGGGGCCGAGCCTCGTTGCCGAGCAGCCGGCTGCCATGGAAACCGCTCAGGCCTGCGCGCTAGAGTTCAGGGGGCGGGGCTGACGGGGCGCCGACCCCGCCTCCTCCCCTCACGGCGCGGCCGGAAGGCTCCTTCGGCGGACCCGCTCGTGCGCCGGAAGCGCCGGGAGCTTCCGGTTCCGGCTAGAGCGGGAAGCGCGCGTTCGGTGCGCGAGGCTCCGGAGGGGAAGAGGCGGCGGCGGCGGCGGCGGCGAGAGCGGGAGCGCCCAGGACCGCCACCATGGTGAGCGAGCGAGGCGAGGGAGGGGAGGGGAGGGGAGCGGAGGGGAGGCGGAGGGCCTGAGGGCGGCCGGGCGGGGGAGGGGGGGCGGTATACCCACCGGCGCCCCTTCCCTTCCCTTCGGCGGACACCCCCCCCCCCCCCCCCGCCCCGCCGCCTCCTCCTCCTCCTGACCTCCTTTCTTTCTTTCCTTCCCCTCCCGTTCTCCCCCCCCCCCTCCCCCCCTCCCCCCCCTCGGGCAGACGGTGGGCAAGAGCAGCAAGATGCTGCAGCACATCGACTACCGCATGCGGTGCATCCTGCAGGACGGGCGGGTCTTCATCGGCACCTTCAAGGCCTTCGACAAGCACATGAACCTCATCCTCTGCGACTGCGACGAGTTCCGCAAGATCAAGTGAGCCCCCCCGGGACACCCCTTGCCCCCCTCCCTTTCTCCCCCCCCCGGCCCCTCTTCCGCCTGGACGAAGGGGGCGAGAGGTGGGGGGGCTTTGCCCTCCCCCCCCCTTTTCCCCACCGGCCCCCCTCCGTGACGGGACTCTCTTGCAGGCCCAAGAACTCGAAGCAGCCGGAGCGGGAGGAGAAGCGGGTCCTGGGCCTGGTGTTGCTCCGAGGAGAGAACCTGGTCTCCATGACGGTCGAGGGCCCGCCGCCCAAAGATGTAAGCTCCCCCCCCCCCGCCGCCGCCGCCACTGGGAGGGCTCCTGCTGTAGGCAACCGGAGGAAAGCCCTGAACGCCCCAGATTGGCCAGCGTTCTCTTAACAGGGGGGTGGGGGTGGGATTCACAGCTGCTTCTTAACCAGGCCTCTGCGTTCTGCAGGGGAAATGTCAACCTGGTTTTCCTCTTTGTCGGGGGCCTAATTAAGGTCTAAGTGCAATTGCCTTAGGAGGTGGGGGGGGGGAGCAAAGAGGGAGTCGAGACAGAATTCATTCAGTTCCCTTGCAATTCGTGGCTCTCTGGCAGATACTTTCTGGAGGTTCCCCAGGAAGTTGGAATTACTGGAGTTGTTCTTTGGTCTTTCCAGACAGGAATTGCTCGCGTCCCCCTAGCTGGAGCAGCTGGAGGCCCTGGCGTTGGCAGAGCTGCAGGAAGAGGCGTCCCGGCAGGAGCCCCAATGCCCCAGGCTCCCGCAGGTTTGGCAGGGCCTGTGCGTGGGGTTGGTGGACCGTCACAGCAGGTAAGTAGCAGCCCCAAGAACTGAGCTGGATCTGCTCCTGCGTGAGCCGCTGCTCACCATATTTATTTATATTATTTATTTGCTGGGAACACTTGGTGTGCCATCCTGCCTTTAGAGTTGGCACGTTGACTGTGCCTGGGAGCAGGAGTGGTCTCATTTGCACCCTCTCCTCCTCCTTCTCACTCCTTCCTTAGGTGATGACTCCTCAGAGTCGAGGGACAGTAGCTGCAGCTGCTGCAGCAGCCACTGCCAGCATTGCAGGAGCTCCCACCCAGTACGCACCAGGCCGTGGAGGTCCGCCTCCTCCCATGGGCAGAGGTACCCCTCCCCCAGGTAAGCACTAGCAGAGGTCTTCCTTCTGTCCATTCACTGGTTAACAGGAATCTCTGATGAAGCGACCATCTCTGAACACTGTGAGGAACTTGTGTCAAAGCAGGATTACTCTGAGGTTCCTGGACAAATTAGGATTGGCTGGTCCAGCGAGGCCGACTGTCCAGGCCCTGAAACCTCTTCATTTTCACTGCAGGAATGATGGGCCCCCCTCCTGGCATGAGACCGCCCATGGGCCCTCCGATGGGCATGCCCCCAGGCCGAGGCTCGCCAATGGGGATGCCACCCCCTGGGATGCGGCCGCCACCCCCTGGGATGCGAGGTGAGTGGATGCTGAATCGGGATTTACGGCTGGCTGGCCTTGGAAAAGGCTTTCTGTCCTAGGCATCGCTTTCATGCCAACGTAGTCTTCTTTTATGGCGTTTAACTGATTTTGCCTTTGCATTCTCTTTTTCAGGTCCCCCTCCTCCTGGCATGCGTCCGCCCCGGCCCTGAAATGAGGCCGGAAGGAGCTACATTTGTAGGAGTTGGGAGTTCTCTCTTTCTTTCACCCCAAGGTGGGCGAAGGGTGGGTGCGGGGTTGCCCGTGTGCATGTTTTTTATAGTTTGGATGTTGTGTTGCCCTTTATAATAAAAGCAGATTTTTTGTTGTTACTGTGGCTGTTTTATTTTGAGTTTGTAAAAAATGCTTTTCAGTTTTGTATTATGTTCCTGCCTTTCCTGTGATAGCCGGCTCCTTTTGCTGGAGCGAGATTAACAGAGCAGGAAAGGGGAAGCAAGTTTTCGGATTTGATTTGGAGATCAACCTGACTAAAAGCGCAGCCAGACCACTCCCACTATTCCTTTCAGTTTCAATTTAGCAGAAGAACAGCCTTGCTGGAACAGGTCACAGCCCATCCAGTATCACATAGCGGCTCACCATTTGCTTCAGGGTATTCCCAAGCAGATGTCTTCACCTGCTTACAATTCCTCACAAATGGCATTGAGAGTTATTCTGCCTCTCTCTCCAACCCGGAAATTGTCCTTAGGCATCCACCATAATGATAGCCATTGATACCCTTGTTCTCCATGAACTTGTCCAATCCTTTCTCAAAGCTGTCAAGGGTGACAGCTGTCACTTCTTCTGGCAGGGAGTTCCACAGACCAGGGATCCTCTGTGTGAAAAAAAAGTACTTTCTCTTATTTGTTTGAGATCTAGCACCCAAAAGTGTTATGGAGTGACCCCTAGTTCATATCAAATTTGATAATGACTCCTAGTCATTATCACATGTAATACTACCATATTGCCTCTTTTTCATCGACTCTCAGGTAAAAACTCTACGTTATCATTTTTTTCATGGACTCTAACTTAAAAACTCCCATTCTCTCCCACCACCACCCCGCCCTGTCTTTTCCACTACCGGTTTGATCTGATCTGGTATCTGTCACTTGAGGAATTCACTTCCCATCCTTAAACATAAACAGAGGCTGGCGTGAGCCATAAAACTATACTCTATACCAGTGGTCCTCAACCCCCGGGCCGCGGAGCAATCCGCACCGGGCCGCCGCCCGAGGAACTTCAAATCATTCCCCTGTGGCGGCGGCCCGGCTCCCGGAAATGATTAGGGCTTGAGATTGAGCAGGCGGGTTAAGGTGGGGAAGCTACGCATGCGTAAAAGCGAGGCGAGAAGACGGGGAAGGAGGCAGTCAAGCATTAACAGCCGGCCGCGAGCTCAGCTCTGCTGTGGAAGCTGAAGTTCTCGACGGGTGCCGGAGCCGTTCTGGCTTGGACAGGGCGAACAGGCTCTGGCCAACCCCAGGAGAAGTGCGCTGTTTCTTCCTTCCCGCCTGTCTTGAGGTGAGCTGAGGGGGGAGGGGGGGAGTCTCAGGCTGGGCCGGGCCTGGTTGCGGGCGCCAGCGCGGTGCTCCTCTTGGGGTGAGCTGGGGGGGGGGAGTCTCGGGCCGGGCCGGGCCACGGAAAAATTATCAAACATTTACCGGTCCGCGGCGAAAAAAAGGTTGGGGAGCACTGCTCTATACTCTAACTCAGTCTTCCCACCATTCAATGTTCTCACCATTTCTACTCATTAACTCTCCCTCCTCTTTCCCCCCCTCCTCCCTCCCCTCCCCTCTCCACCCAACCAACTCTATATGCTACAGCCAATGATATCTAGGCTACAGCCAATGAATATCTGGTATGAAATGTATATCTCATCTCATATCTCACACCTCATTCTGCTGCTATATATGTCTGAAGAAGTGCACATGTGCACAAAATGTTATATTAAAATATGAAAATTAGTCTTTAAGGTGCCACATGTTTGTGTCTTTTGTTTTGTTTTTTTTCTTTGATTTTTGCCTGAAATGTTAGTTCTACCTGGATCAGCATTTGTCAGAAGCAATGGAAGAGGTCTTGAATTTGTGTTTTTGGGGGAGCCGCTTGACCGAGAGCTTATGATGAAAGACATGTCAGGGAGGGGGGGGGGTCCTGGAAGAGGATCCCCATAGCCCTGCACTGCATCTAGGGCAGTGATGGCAAACTGCGATTGAAGAACCACAATTTTTTTGCAAAGAGCCAATACAGCAATTTAACCTGAATACAGGATAGCTGTGAAGGGGTGATGTTCGGTGTCCACAGAACGAGCTCCGGGTGCCACCTTTGGCACCCCATGCCATAGGTTTGACAACAGTGATCTAGGGGAAAAACAGCCCCATTCATGCACAAAGTACTGTTGGGGCAAGATCCAGCATCCCTCTGAGGTGTTTTCACCAAGTTGGGGAGTCACAGGAAGTCCTTCCAAAGGGTAGGGATTACACCAGGATCTAGCTTGAGGCACCTGAGCCTGACCAAAGGTACATCAAGAAACATGTGGGGGCTGAAGGTGCTTGTGGGGCCATGTGCCTTTGCATTCAGGGGAAAGGGAGCTCACCCACACACCCCAAAGCCAATGTGTCATCTCCAGTCTTAACCAAACCAGGGTCCTCCCAGGGCCAGATGCAGGGGAGTGGCATCAGGACACAGATATCTAGTCTCATGTGCTCCCAGAGGCATCACTGGGTGGGGGACTCCTTGAGAAACAGAAAGCTGGACTAGGCAGGACCTTCTTGGCCTGATCCAGCAGGGCTCTTCTTTTACGTTCTGAGGAGGAAACGAGCCTGCCCGCCGGCTGCCTCTGCCTGGCCCTGCCACTCGGGCCGTGTTGGTGGCAGAAGCAGGGGAGGAGAAGGAGGAGGAAGGCTCCGCACCAGGCATGTCCAGACCTCCAGATGTTTTGGACAGCAACTCCCACAGTCCATTGCCACTGGCAATCTAAGCTTCGAATTCTGGGAGTTGTGGTCCAAAATATCAGGAGGGCCAAAGTTTGGACATGCCTGCTCCACACAGAGCTCCCCTGTTCCTCCGCCCAGCTGGCTGGCTGGCTGGCCAGGCCGCTGCCTTCTGACTTAACCCAGGTCCTCCCCCGCCCTCCCTCCCAGGTCTATCAGGCTCAGGAGCCCCACCCCCGCCAGCAGCAGCTCCAGGAGGGCCAGGGTGGGGGCCAAGGAGGTGCAGGGTGGACAGAGCCAAGCAGCAGTGGCAGCCCCCCTTTTCCTCCGCTGCCTCCCCCCTCCCAGTGGTGGTCACCCCTCCACAGGAGAGTTTGGTGGGGCCCATGGGGGACTGGTCACCCAAGGTCGAGACATTGTGCAGACTTGCCCTAAAGGCAAAAGGACCTTGACAGATATAGAATGCTGGGCCAAAGCTAACGGAATGGGTTTCAGCATGGAAGTGTAGGGTGCTGCATCTAGGTAAAAGGAATGAATTGCACAGATATAGGATGGGAGATACCTGGCTGGAAAATAGTACCTGTGAAAAGGATTCTGGGTGGACCACAAATTGAGTCAGCAGTGTGACACGGCGGCCAAGAAAGCCAATGCGATTCTTGGTTGCATCAACAGGAGCATAGTGTCTAGATCAAGGGAAGTGATAGTCCCGCTCTATTCTGCTCTGGTCAGACCCCACCTGGAGTCCTGTGTCCAGTTCTGTGCGCCTCAATTTAAAAAGGATATTGACAACCTCGAGCGGGTGCAGAGGGCGACCAGGATGGTTGAGGGTCTGGAGGAAATGTCTTATGAGGAACAGCTTAGGGAACTGGGAATGTTTAGTCTTTCCAAAAGAAGGCTGAGAGGGGATATGATAGCTATGTTCATATATTTGAAAGGTTGTCATATTGAAGAGGGGACCAGTTTGTTTTCCATGGCTTCAGAGACTAGGATGCGGGGCAATGGTTTCAAACTACAGGAAAAGAGATTCCATTTGAACATTAGGAAGAACTTCCTGACGGTTAGAGCTGTCTGGCAGTGGAATATGCTGCCCCAAAGGAGGGTGGTGGAGTCTCCTTCTTTGGAAGTTTTTAAGCAGAGGCTGGATGGCCATCTGTCAGAAATATTGTGATGGGGTTCCTGTATGCCAAGGGGTTGGACTAGATAGCCCTCGAGGTCTCTTCTAACTCTATGATTCAAGAAACGGCCTAGCAAGCGCTGACTAGAGAGGAACTACTGTAGTACCTCACCTGATTTGGAGACTATACTTCTGTTAAAGCAGCATAAAAAAGCATTTGCCTTTTTTCCAGCTAGATTGCACTGTTGGCTTATGGTCTGCTTTTCATCTACAAACCTCAAGATCTTTCTCACTGATAAATATTTTTAAGACAAGCATCCCCCATCTTGAAACTGACCATTTTTCCTTAGATGTAGAAATTTGCTGTTAAATTTCATTGTTCTTTTCAGGCTCTTAAAAAAAATTGTTCCTATAGGGACTAGCTATCCCATCCAATTTTATGTCACCTGCAAATCTGATTTCTATGCAGGAATGTTTGACATATTGTAGTGTTACTCCACTTCCCTTCCTGTTTGTTCTGAACAATTTATATCACTTGGCCGCTGTAGTCTAGTCATGGGAGTCATCCCACTAAATTTCAGTTACGGTATTCCTATGAAGCGTATTCCCCCCACCCCACCCCACCCCGATTAAGGACTGCTTGTTCTTCTTGTTTGTAGACCCCAGGGCTGGTGTAATTTGGGGCCTGCTTTATTTCCTTCAGATTTTTGAAGACTGTCATGGGGCTCCACTAGAGGTGCTGTCTGTTCCTCTTTTCTGTACATAAGCCTTCATTTATCTTGGTCTCTGAGCTCGTCTCTCCTCCCCTTTCTTACTCAGTTTCAAGCCCTCCTGGTGAAGCTCTTCAGGCTGTGGCCAAAGGCATTATTTCCAGCTCTTCTGAAGCGCCAACTGTCCCTTGCTAGCAGTCCATTTTTCAAAAAACACACCCTGTGGTTCCCACATCCAAATCCCTCACATCAGCCCCACTTTCCTAGTCAGTCCTTCACGGATCATTTTTGCTCCTCTTCCAAGTCCTGGCAGGATGGACGCGGAGAGCATCTGGGGCGGGTGACCTTCCTTTGAGGTTGCTCTCGGCTGCCTCCTTTGTTCTCAGGTGGGGGAGAAGAAGGGTCTTGTGAGGGATGCCAGTCGGTCCATCCATCACACCCCTCCTCCTCTGTCCTCCAGAGAGACAGCAGGCCTGGCGTGAATCTCCCCCACACACACACACACACCCAGGGCATGTGTGCTCAGCACAGCATGAAATAGCCTGGGTTTGAAATTCCCCCTTTGAGCCTCAAGCTAAAAGAGTTCTGGGCTGTCTCCTCCTGAGTCCCTACCACACAATGTTTCCTTCAGTTCCTGTTCTAGAAAGTGGAATTCAAGTGAGGAGAGGCAAAGGACACAGATCCACTGTCACCTTGCATTAGGATGAGTGGAGTTTTCAATTGGGGGAGCTTGGATCCTTTTTTGAAAAAAGCATTTCCAAATTGCTTTTCAGATGGATGTCCTTTTTATGCTCTCTCTGGTTTCTTCAACATTGCAACCCAATGTATAGGTCGTTCCTGTCATATTTTGGTTTTTTGACACTGTTAACTGCCCTTAGCTCCTTCTCTTGTGTGTTAAAGAGATGTGTGTTAAATAGATTACGCAGGCTCTATGCTGCCAACGCCGCCAGGACCAAGGGGCCCCTTTCTCTTCATCAATGGATGGACAACCTGGGGTTCTTTTGTCAAACGTGGCACTGAGGTATCCTTCACTTGGAGGCATGGACTTTTAAAATGAAACTGACGTTCTCTGTCCCTGTCTGAATGCAGCCATACTTTTTTCTACTTTGGGGTCGCTTCTAGTTCTTGATTTGGTTCGAGGGCAGTTTTGTTGGTTTTTTTGTTTTTTTGTTTCACCAGTATGCTCTAGTTTTTTAATTTTATGACCTCAGCACAATGAAACACTTTCAATGACCATCACAGTCATGATGTAAGGATGCAGAATGATAAATCCTGGAAATCGCTTGGGAATGTGTGGGACACGGGTGTCCCCCCAGTAAGCTTGGCCTGTGAGCTTAGGAGGACCATGGAGGCGACCCAGGAGAGCCTGGCCCTTGGTTCTTCCGGAACTTGCTCTGCTCTGGTGAGTCACTTCCCTCAACGTGGGGCATTCATTTTGGACCCCTGGATCTGGGTTTGTGCATTTTATTGTGGACCCCTAAGATTTGGTTTTGAGCTCAATGAGGCTGAGTTCCATAACAAGACAGACACAGCAAAGTGGGAAAGAGGAAAAACCAAGCCTTCCAGGGCGGCGATGCTGCTGCTGCTGCTCTTCCTCCAAACAGCAGGCTTATCATCCTTGCTGCCAATTCCTCGGGCGGCGGCAAGAGAGCCACCCTGTGCGGGGATCTCCCCGAGAGAGGGAAGGCGGCTGCCCAAAGGGGAACCACACAGCCGGTGTCTGTCCTGGCCAAGCAAGGCAGCAACAGGGAACAGCAGCCCGTTGGCGCACTTCCTCCCCTCTCCCAGGACGAGGCGTCTTGCAAAGGCACCGGCGAGGCTGCCGGTCGCCCAAGAGCCATCCTCAGCATCCGGAAACAAGGGCCGCGAGTGAAGGCCAGCGGGCGTCAGGCAGGAGCGGCCCTCCTCATTTCCTCTTGTACCTGAACCGGGACAACAACAGATCCCATCAGCCACTCTGGGGCGCTGCCCACCAGGGGAGAACCGCCCACAGAGAGGGCGGGGAAGAGGAGGCTCACCTGGACCTTCCCTTGAAACTTCCTCCTTTCCTCCGGCCCAGGCCCAGGCGCTTCCGGTCTTCGAAAGAGGGCCTGCAGGAGAGATCAGTCAGTTGCCCTGCCAGCCGGGCAGCCGAGAGAGACAGAGAGAGAGAGAGAGAGAGAGAGAGAGAGAGGCAGGAGCCCCGTGTGCCTTTTCCAGGAAGGAAGGAGGGTGCCCTCTTTCACCCTGAGAGATTCAGGCGGGCACGCCCCCCCCCCAGCGCTTGAAAACACCCTTCTTCTTCCAGGGAGGGCCAGGCCCCGGAAGAGACACACAAACACACTCACCCAGCACGGTACTGTTTGAGGGCCTTCTTGTTTGTGTTGGTGAGCTCCTCATCAAACACCGAAGACTTCTTCTTGCGTGGCTGCTGGCGTCCTTCAGGGACAGAGAGGCGCTGCGCTGAAGCCAGGCCTGCCGCAATCACGAAGGCAGCCCCTGCCCGGCGGACCCACAGCCCTGCTGGGTAGCCCCCAAGAGGGATGATGGCAAGCCAAGCCATCACCCCTCCTCCTCCTCCTACCTCCTGCCAAGGAAGCCTCGTGCTCCTGCTCCTCCGGAAGGGCCCGGGCTCTCTTGGGGCGGCGGCCCCGCTTTGCCAGGCGCTCGGCATACATCTGAGCCTTCAAGATCTCGAACTGGGACCGCTCCTCCGGCTGCCAAGGAGAGAGCACACGCACACACACACCGAGGCTAGCCACGGCCTTTGTGCTCCCTTCCCAGGGCCAGCCCACGCCCACCGCAGCCAACCACCCTGGGCCAGCCACCCTCCAGGCGGCCCCTCACCGTCTGCTGGGCCTTCCTCTGAGCCTCTGCCAGGAACTTCTTCCTCTTCTTCTTCCCCCGCAGAGCCAGGTCAAACTCCTGGAGGGCCTTGGCCACTGGAGCAAGACGGGCGGGAGAAAAAGGGGTGAGGGAGGAGCCAGGGCAGGAAGCCGTCGTCCTGGCCTGTGCCGCCCCCCTCCCCCCCCCCCCCCCCGGCCGGGTCCCTCCTTACACTTCTCCTTCTTCCTCTCCTCCTGACTCTGGAACCAGCTGCGGGGCCCATCCTGGGCTGCCTCCTGAGACCCTCCTCTGGCCTCCAGTTTCCGCCTGGCTGTGCTAATCTGCCGAGAGATCAAGGCAGGTTGGTGCGGGGCCGAGTGCCAACTCAGGCACAGCTCCCGGCGCTCTGGAAGACGAGCGTGCCTTCGAGGGCCGGCGCTGGCCCAGCCATGAGCCTGGACACAAGGAGGTGACCTTGGCTCTGGCCTAAGAAGGCTGCCAACAGGCCTTTCCGTCTCCCTTCCGATAAGGAGGGTTATGCCCCCCACCCCACCCCACCCCCGCCTGCTCTCCCAGCCGGCCTCCACCTGGGCCTCCGAGTGCTGTAACTCCCGCTCCTCCTGCTCCAGGCGCAGCACGGCGTACACGTCTGGCTCCAGTTTCTCAATCTTCTCCCGAAAACGCAGAATCACATCTAAGGGAGGAAAGAAAAATCAGGTGCTCAGGGGGCCCCCATAGCCCCTGCAGCAAAAGAGCTGTGTGTGTGTGTGTGTGTGTGTGTGTGTGTGTGTGTGTGTGAGCGGCACTGAGTGCCTCTCCCTGGCCTGCGACTGATCCCCCTCCCCCCCCGGCCGCCATTACCCTGGGGAAGGACCCGGGCCTTGACGGGGGCTTTGGCTGCCTTGACAATCTCCTTCAGCATCTTGCGCTCCTCCTCGCCCACTAGAGACACAGAACGGCCAGAACGGCCAGCCCGGGCTGTGCGCCCCACGCGATGAACATAATGCTTTGTTGTGTTGGGCATCGTGAAGTTGATCACCTGCACAAAGAAAAGACAGTGCAGGCACACGCTGTTTGGAGGGGGGGCATTGGCGTCCTGAACAGCCACCTGTCGAGGAGGAGGAGGAGGAGGAGTGGGGGAGGTCCAGGAGGCCACTGACCGTTTTGACCCCTTCGATGTCGAGTCCTCGGGCTGCCACATCAGTGGCCACCAGCACATCAATCTGCTCGTCCTTGAAGCGCCTGCAGGGGGAAATAGCCCAAAGGCCAAGGGAAGCCCTCGGCTGCTTCCTCCATCCCCCGGCTGGCTGTTTGCCCCCCCCCCGCTGCCACGCCCGCCCGCCCGGCCCTGCTCGGCCACCACCACCGCCACTGGGCCCGGCTTACCGGAGAGCCTCCAGGCGCTGTGCCTGCGAGAGGTTGCCGTGAAGCTCCCCAACGTGCAGGCCCAGCAGGCCCAGCAGGATGTGCAGGCGATGCGCCTGCTTCTTGGTCTGAGTGAAGAGCATCACGTGGTCTGGGAAGGTTCGAGTCAGCAAGGCTGGAAAACAAAGACCAAACTTGCAGCGGCCCACCTTTCGGCCAAATAGCAAAGCAAAAAGCAAAAAGTGTTCTGCTTATACCACTTCAAGTAGTCTTTGGACAGTTTACAGCTTTAATTACAGTATGCAGGCTACACATTCCGCCACCCCACCCCCCAAGGCAAGCTGGGTTCTCATGTTGCCGGCCTCGGAAGGATGGAAGGCGGAGTCAACCTTGAGTTGACTGCTCCCTGGGATTGAACCCCAGGTCGTGAGCACAATTTTACCTGCAGTACAGGCACTTAACCACTGTTTTTGGGGGGAAGCCTCCTAAATGCTAGGGTGGCACAAGGGATGAGACCCACGGCCTGGAGAGGTGGTGACCCTCCAGCCCCCACCCACCCCAGGCATTCCAGGGGGAACAGGAAGCCCTCGCCCGGGGCCAGGGCCAGTGTGACAGGGATCCCTGCCCTCCCAGGACTGCTCGCCCTCACCCCCCCTGCCTTCGTGCTTCTAGGACTCGGCTCCCACCTGCCACGATGGCCTCCCGGTCGCCCTCCCGGTTGGGCCGGATGCGGATAAACTCCTGGCGGAGAAACGGGGCCACGTCAGTGTTGCTGTTCACAAAGATCCGGATGGGGTTCTTGAGGGAAACCGAGGCCAAATCCTTCACCTGCCAAAGGGGGAGAACTGGCATCAGCCCTGCCTCTGATGCCGGACAGCCTGGCAGGAGCCTGCGTGGGTGTTCCCCCACCCACCCACCCCCGGCCTGTCCTGGCACCTCCTCTGTCATGGTGGCGGAGAAGAGCATGGTCTGGCGGTGGCGGGAGCACAGGCGGATGATCTCCTTCATCTGCTCCTCAAAGTACTCATCCAGCATCCTGGAGGGGGACAAGAGAGCCCGTGAGCCGACGGAGGAGCCAGGCACGGCTGCCCCCAAAGAACCTCCCCCCCACACAAAAAAAAAGGCCAGGGCCGGTGGCCCAGCAAGCCAGGCGGGCCCCTCACCGGTCTGCCTCGTCCAGGATAAGGACCTCGATGCTGCCCAAGTGGAAGGAGGGGCAGTTGTGCAGGTGGTCAATGAGGCGGCCTGGCGTGGCAATGAGGACGTCGGGGCCCGAGCGGAGCGCCGCCTCCTGCGTCTTGAGATCCAGCCCTCCTGCACAGGCAAAACAGCCACGCCGGTTGCGTCAGCGCCCAGGGTACCCGGGCAGCATTTCCCCTTGGACGGCACCCACCTCGCCTCAGTGGGAGCAGCCCCAGGGAGGGGCCTTTTCAGGGGAGCCTCATTGGGGGGGGGTCCTCCCTCTCTGGTCCCTCTGCCATCTGAAGCAAGGCATCATTTAATCTGCTGATTTGCAGATCTTTTCAAAATTCTTTTTAAATTTGGATGAATACTGAGGAATTTTAAAAAGCACAACTCTATGGTGCTTTTAAATCTATGACTACTGCATAGTGGTCACTATTTTCTCTCCCTGTGGGGAGAAAAGCACTCAAATGTCAATTTAGTATTTGCTTTCAATAACATTTATATTATTTTACATCCTTCTCACTGTCATGAACTGCCAAAGTGACCGTCAGTCCCCCGAGAGGCATAGAAGCTGAAGGCAGGCATCCAGAATGTAAATAACAAGCAAGCAGACAAACCCAAGACCTCTTGCCTGCCTCCTCCCTGCCAAAAGGCCCCTCCCTCACTCCCTCCCCCTTCCCTCCCCCCCCCCGGCTCACTCACCCACGGCCAGGCAGGAAGTGACCGCGCTGAACTGTGCCAGCTGCTTTGTCACCGAGTGCACCTGGATGCCCAGCTCCCGGGTCGGCACCAGGACCAGCACGCGGGTGACGGGCGCTTGGCGTGGCTTGTAGATCAGGCGCTCCAGAACAGGGAGCATGAAGGCCGCCGTCTTCCCTGGAAAGGCAGCGAGGCTGATGAGCATCAGGGCCCGCCCGCGTCCAGAGCCCCGGCCCTCTCCCTCCCCCCCGGCACGTACCTGTCCCTGTGGCGGCACAAGCACAGACGTCCTTGCCCAGCAGTCCCACGGGGATGCAGGCCTTCTGGATTGGGGTCGGCTGCTTGAAGCCCATGGCGGCGATGGCCTGTCGACACACCCCGTGGGGAGGAAAAACATCCGCATGAGGAAGGGCCGCTCTTGACCCCCCCCCCAGCAGCCGCCGCGCAGGCACTAAGGAGGTTGTGCTGCTCTGCCCAGCTGGCACTCAGCACAAGGGATGGGCATTTATCATTTCGGAACCAGTAGGTTATGAAACTAACCACGCGAGCCCAGGTGGTGCTCAGAACCGTCTGATACAAGCAGAGCCAATTGCTTTACCTTTCTCTGGGCTCGCCCAGGGTTAAAGTGCAATGGGTTCCTCCTTCATGGTGCTGGCCAATCAGACAGGGAGGCAGGATGATGCCTGTCCCTGCACAGCTCCTGATTAGCCAGCACCCACAGAGGTGGAAAGATGACATCGCACCATGCTTCCTCATTGCAGCTCAGCTCTGTGCCGGCAGAAAGAGAAAGGTAAAGCAATTGGCTCCACGTGTACCAGAGGATTTTGAGCACCTACGTAACCTACGTGTCACCTACTCAGCACCCTCTTGCTACTCCCTGATCGCTCGTCATCCTCCCCTGTGAGAAAAACCATGGCCCGCCCTCAGGCTCAGCTCCCCCAAAGACTTCCTGGCCCACGGCGGCCCCCTCCCCAGCTTCCTTTGTGAGGCAGTGAAGCCCAGGCCCAAAGGGACACCTGCCTGGCCTCCTCCTCTTCCTTCTGACATCCTCCCAGGCACAAGACGAGCCAGGCAAGCCAACTGCCTCCTCCTTGTGGCCTCTGTGGCAGCCTTCTTCTGCCAGTGCACAGGCAAGGGCTGGGACCTCGGACATGGTGGACTCAGTGGGTCTCCAGCGGATGTAAGGGAAGCCCCCACACCACCCCATGCCCCGGGTTCCCTCTCTGAGAGAATGCAGGGCCTGCCTACCTTCAGCAAGGGCCGGGAGAGATTCATGTCCTGGAAGGAGAGGCTGTCGTCGTACTGCGATGCATCCTCTTCAAAGAACGGCTCTGCCTCCTAGGAATCAGGGCCGTTGGCAGGAGAACGAGAAAACAGCCGGGCCCAAGACTTACTACTGTTGAGAAATGGGATGACTCTCTCGCAGCCCCAGGGCCTCCGAGATGAGCCACCGCCGCCGCTAGCACCCCACCCAAACCCCAAAGGTTCACCTCTTCTCCACCTCGCTTCCGTCTCCGCCGCTCCTTGACCTTCAGGGTATCTGAAAAAGAGATCAAATGCGGTCACCAACTCTTGCAGCCACAAGATTGTAGGAGAATGGCCACAGCCAGGGATCCATCCAGGACCAACGGAACAAACTGTGCCCAAGTGGCACAATTCAGGAGGAGAAGGTCTGATTCTGGCAGGAACACGCAGGGATATTCTAAAAGACCGGCCAGAAGAAGTGCTCTGAACATGGGGCAAAAAAGAGTGGCCGTACCTCTGCACAGACAGCCTCCTGCTGGACCAGGTCTGAAGAGTCACATCTCCCCACATGGAGCCTTCCCAGGTCATCAGAGGAGCCCCCCCCTCTCCCCCAGTTGGTCCCCCTGCCTTGGCAGGTGGGTCTGATGGGGGCACAAGAGGCCCTCCTTCCCTGTGGCCGCCCCCAGGCAGTGGAAGGCCCTTCCTGAGGAGGTCAGGGGGGGGCCTTCCCTTGTGCCCTCCTTCCAGCGACAGTTCAAGACCTGCCTTTCTAAGCAAGCTCTCCATATCTATGACTGAAAACCTGGATACTGAGGGTTCTTTTTTTTAACCTTCCAAAGTATGCTTTGTAAAATTTAAGCTGTCTTAAATCAAGTAACATATGATAAAATATCATACTTGTTTTCAACAGCAGCAATCTTGATCTTTTTTGTAATTGTGGATTTACTGTTCTTTAGCTTTTTAACAAAATAAACTGGATTTTTTTAACAAGATCAGGGTGCTAATATTTGACATAAATAATAACACACAACAGTGATTTATTGTGCTTTAAATGTCACTTGTTTTAACATTGCCAGTCGCTTTGGGTCCCCTTACCAGAACAAAGGTAACAAACAGCCTGTCACCCCATGGCCCCATCCTGGCTAAGCAGGTGCCTCCAAAGGGGGGGAGGGGTCCACAAAACCCCCCCTCCTGGTCCTCCCTCTCAGTTAAGAGGCGTTTTGAGAGACAGCCCGCTTCTGAACTCGAGGAATGGTCACAAGCGGCAAGAGGCATCCCGTCGGTTTCTCCAGGGGTGGGCCCCACCACCCGCAGGGCCCTCCAAGCCCACTCTGGCGGGTCACCACTCGGCTTCACAGAAGCAGGTGCTGGTTTCCCCTTTTCTTCCCCCTTTTCCTGCACACGGTTAGTCAGAAAGCCATTCCTCCGGCCTCTGCGCCTTTTGTCTGACTGTTTCTGTAGTTACACCACCTGCTCCTGAACAGCACCTCTTTTCCAGGGAGGAAAAAAACAACCCCTAAGAACTTTATATCTCAGAAAACATTATTTTGCTAATTAAGATTTACATTGATAACCTTTTGCCTCAGAACAGCAGTTGGATATCCCCCAAATTTGTGCATCTTTGACTGGCTTAACAAAAGCTTTATCTTGGCTGGAACTAGGAATTTATTTTATGAGTGGCAGGTCTACCTTGCCATCATAGTTTTGTGGTAAATTCAGCAAAAGTGTGTGGGTGGCGTGCCTTATGAGGGACACTTGGACACACCTCTTCCTGCAGTTAAGTTTTCACAGGAAACCTTTCAAGGTGAGATTTTAGGTCACCCTCTCATAAAGTTCCCCAAAGGACAACCTCTAAGTCAATATGAATCCTCAAAGGAAGGCCTCAGCTGCGATCGCCAGTGCTACCCATTTTCAAGAATAGCAAGCCCTTGGTTTATGAGCATAATTTGTTCCAGAACCGCTTGCATATTTATTTATATTTACATTGCTAGCTTAGGATGATTTTTAAAATTTTAATACCCATTGTTTTGTTGAATCGTATATTGTAAATTGTCCAGGACCCCCTTTGGGAAGATGGGCAGTGATAAATCTAAACAAGCAAACAAACAAATAAGTATCAAAACCAAATTTTCCAATAACAAATAAAGAAAGGGTTAGGGTTAAGGTAAAGAAAAACCAAACCAAACCCTAACCTACGCTCACGTTTGAAAACATTCACGGCTGGTGTGAGGGAGACCAGAGGAGGCTGCGCTGCCTGCCAGCACCCGCCCTCCGGCCTTCTTCCGGCTCTCCCTTCCTCCCTCCCTCCCTTGAGGGAACAATTGGGCAGCCAGCCTCCTTGCCTTGCCTTTCCTCTCTCCTCCCTCTGCTTCGGAGGCTGCCTGAGACGGAATGTTCCAGAAAATCCCCGACAACCTGGCAGGGGGAGAGAGAACTACCACTGGCTCACAGGCAATCATGTGACCTGCTCCAGGGCTCCTACTGCAAGATATTGCTCTTTGACCAAGGCAAGATTTAGAAGAAATGCTTGCTCGTCTTGCAAAACACCCGTAAGCCAAGGTACTCATAAACCAAGTACACCTGCACTGAAAAAGCCAGCCCAGCCCTAAGATTAACTGGGTCAAAATTCTGCTGGAATGATTTTGCTAACCTTTTTTGCCTTCAGAGCTTATCCTTCCAATAGCGCTAACCAGGCCCTTCTATTTTACAGGTCTAAGAACGCACTGGGTTTTTGTTTTAAAACAGGCAGCAATGACCCAAAGAGAAAAGATAATCAAGTGTAAGGATGTGTCACTGGAAACTAAGATCGCACACACTCTTGTACCTCTCATCAGCACGTTAAGAGGCCAGGGACCAAAATTCACAAAATAGGGCTTTTATTACTGACCGGAGGATCCACCATTAGAAGCAGTGTCTCAGGCCTATTTAAAGTGAGGACTCATTCACTAGCAGGGGGAGGGAACTGTCCTGACTGCACCAGCCTTGCCCAAAGGGCATCCAGATAACACCTCCTGCTTGCAGGGCCCTTTGTCTCCCCTCCTCCTTCCTGCAAACAGGTTTCATTCATTTGTGTAACAAATGGTCTAGGGAAATCCTTTGCACACACACCTGGACCCCACCCCTACCCAGCCACTTCCTGACGCCCACTCTCCTCTTCTTTGTCCTCTGTCTAAGCCCATCATCCAAGGTGGAACAGTCATTGTTTATACTGTATGCTCAGCATGTGGTCTATTCCTACGGCAATACTGTAAATAATGTAAGCCATTGCTGATCTTTTCTGCGCATTGTATCCTTTTGTTTTGTATTTGGAAACTTTTCCAGGTTTTCCTGTATCTTCTTTGTACCGCTGCCTCCTCCCACTGTACAAATTTATAAAAACTGCCCAGATTGGGGCAGAAACTTGACTTTTGCTGCCAGAGGTTAAATTTCTCTCAGCCTGCTTGCTTTATTAATCAATAAACCTTGCAAAACCAAACTCCCTAGGAGCCAACCGTTCCTAGCTTAAATTAAGTCTGAACTATTTCTGAAGGTGAAAATGTCCTAAAGAAAAGGCATCCTAAAAAAGGGCAGGGCAGTAACGCTGGAAAAGTTGAAGGCAGGAGGAAAAGAGGAAGATCAAACACGAGATGGACCAAGACTCTAATTAAACCCCAACTCTGAGTACGAGGTCTGAACAGAGCAGTCGAGGTGAGGTCATTTGGAGTCCCCCATGACTCAGGAGGAACATAACACCGCTAACAATGACAAGACTCACAACTACAGCAGAAACACACCCATCAGCAGCATCCACACATCAGCGAAGGTGCTGTGCCAGTCCTTTAGACTCTGCCTCCTCCCAGGTGCACCCAAAACACAGCTCTCTCTCCCCCTCCCAGCCACTGTGCCAGTGTAGACATGGCTGCCGGTATGTACCTGATTTGGCAAAAATGCTCTCGTCTGCCGAAGAGTATTCAGATGCTCCATCTTCTTCCTCCGCATCACCACTCCTCTTGGTACCTGCCTTGTCCTCCTCCTCCTCCTCCTCCTGCTGGGAAGTTTCTGGGCCCTCCTGCTTCGCATTGTCTGCTTTGGCTTCTTTCTCCTAGGAAAAAATTCATATTCAGGAGGGCAGTCCTATGGCTCCACCACCTCACCCTGCCTGGATATTCTTGGATCATGGAACAGGTCACTGGTGGAGCCACGAAGCAGTTCAACAAGTTGGAGATGATATTTAAAGGCTTTACCAGTTCCAGTTCTCCCCTCTCCATGAGTTTCTGTGGCTTAAGTAGTTTCAAAGTTGGTCTCCAGAACCCTGATTTGTCACGCTATTTATTGATTACATCATACTGGATATGCCTCCATGCCACCCCAAATGGCTGACCTCCCCTGTCAAAAGCCCCCTGAAGCGGCCATTCTTCATTGTTGGGGACCTTGAGGAACACCTCGCTGATGTGCACCACAGGAGAGGAAACACGTCATGGGTGTTGGTTTTAATTGTCTGAGCTGAACCTTTCCCAAGCCCAGTGTGGCCTAGGATGGGGGCTGGAAACAAGCATCTGCTCCCATGATAGTTCACTGAACACAATAAAAGGTAACATTTCCTCCACCCACCCACCCCCTGCCCTTTTATGTTCTGTTGTTATTTAGCAGGCCAACTCCTGGCCCTCTGAATGAGAAAGCGCCAAAGATTGAGGTTTTGAAGGCGGCAGGCAGGTGCTCCGTTGGCAAGAGCCCCTTTTCCTTTAGGACTGAATTAGCCCTTGGAAAAAAAACCCACCGCCGGGCCATGGCGAGGATCCGGTGGGCATCTCCCAAAGAAGGAGGAGGAGGAGGAGGAGGAGGAGGAGGAAGCCCTCGGCGGCGGGGGGGGGGGGGAAGGGAAGGGGGGGCGGTCCTGCTGTGCTGCTGCTTCTCACCTGCTGGGCTTTGCGCTTCCTCCGGACGGCGGCGATCTTCTCGTCCAGGCTGGTGGGGCCCCATCTCTGCGCGGGTGGGGTGTGGGGGGGGGAGGAAAAAGAAGAAGAAGAAGGAGAGGCGCCCCGCTGGAGGCTGCCCGAGGCCACGGGGGGGGGGGGTCCTCCGCCCTCCCCTGCCCCCCACCCCCTCCGGCCCTTGGGGGGGGGCAGCGTGCGCGCCTTCCCCCTCCCCCTCCCCCTCCTCCCGCCGGTGCGCCCGAGGATCCCCGCTCCTCACCTTGCGCTTCAGCAGCAGCAGCCGCGCGGCCTCCGCCCAGCTCCCGCCGCCGCCGCCCCGGCCGCCGCCTTCCCCCTCCTCCTCCTCCGCCTCCTTCTCGGCGAAGACGAAGCCGCGGGCGAAGTCCCTCCCGGCAGGGCCTCCTCGTCTTCCTCCTCCTCCTCCTCCTCGCCCGGCCCGGGGGCGCCCTTCTTCCTCCTCTTCCTCCTCCTCCTCCTGCGCATAAGGGGGTGGGGGGAGAAGAGAGGGGAGTGAATTGGAGGGAGGGGGAGGGGGAGGGGGAGGGCCGGCTCCAAAAGGGGGGGTTCCCCCACCCTTCCCCTCCCCTCCCCCACAGGCCCCCCCACCGCGTGGGAGGGAGGGAGGGAGGGGAACGTCTCTCCCCACCCCCACCCCCACCCCCCACCCCCGCCCCCTCCGTGTCGCCCCCCCGCCCGGCCGAGCGCCCCCACCTCCGAGTCCTCCGAGTCCTCCTCCGAGTCCGAGTCCTCCTCCGCGGCCCCCCACTCGCCCTCCCCGGGAAGAAGCGGAGGCGGCGGGCGGAGGCGGCCCCCGCTTCTCTTCCTCTTCCCGCACCGCCGGCTCCATCGTGGCCTCAAAAGGAGAAGGAGGAGGAGGAGGAGGAGAGAGAAAGGCGGAAGCGGAAGCCGACCGGGAAGAAAGAGGAGGAGGGGGGGGGGGGAGGAGGAGGGGGAGGGACCTTCTGTGGCCCCTCCCTCCCTCCTTCCCTCCCTCCCGCCGCCTTCGGGCCCCGCGCGTGCTCGCTCCGGGGGGGGGAGGGAGGGAGGGGCCTTGCGTTTGAGGCCCCGCCCCCCTGTCCCAGGCCCCGCCCCCTGGCCTCTCGGCGCCGGGAATCGAAAGCGCTGCTGCTGCTGCTGCTGCTGCTGCTCTCGGGCGGCGTCGTCGGCGGGGAAATGGAAAGCGAAAGGCAGGGAGGGGGGCGGAGGGGCGGGGGGGGGCGGGGGGGGGAGGGGCGCCCGCTTTAAAGGCTCCCCGCGGGGGGGAAGGCGGCCCAGAGTCGCCCGCGGGAGACCCGCTCTCTCTGCCCGCGGAAGAAGAAGAAGAAGGACGACGACGCCGCCGATATGGAGGACCGCGGGAAGGGGCTCCGAGGAGGAGGAGGAGGAAGGGGAAGGGGAAGGGGGCCGCCGCGGCCCTGGGGGGTCGCCCGAGGTAAGGCGGAAGGAGGAGCCCCCTACTCACCCACCCCACCCCACCCCACCCCCAGTTATTACCCCCGTCCCCGTCCCCACCAGCTCCTCGGGCGGAGGGAGGGGACAAAAAGTCGCCCCCCCCACACGCGAGCTGTAGTAGCCCGGGGCGCTGGTGGGGAAGAAGGAGGAGGAGGAGGGGCCGCCTCCGCGCGCGCCCGGACTACAGCTCCCATCGCCCGCGGGGGCCCAGGCTGGCCGTGGGACCCCTCCCCCGCGGGCAGGGAAGGGGGCGGGTTGGGGCTGCTGGGCTGGCGGAGGAAGTGCTGGAAGGGGGGGGGATGAGCTCCCCACCACCCGAGCGAGCCCCTTTCCCCGCCCGCTTCCCCCGAAGGGGGTGGGAAACTCCTTTGCAGCCCCCCTCCCCCGACACCCGAAAGCAAGAAAAGGGTCCTGGCGGTGCCGCTCTCTCCCCCGCCCCCCCCCGCTCCGTCCTCCCCAGGCTAAAACCGGGGTGGGGTGGGGGTCGACCCAGCCCCGACTGCGGTCTACCCCCACCACGCCTTCCAGGGTAGCCCCCCCTCCCCTCCTGCCGGACCCCCACCCCACCCCACCCCCTTTGGTCCGTTCTCTGCATTCGCCCCCTCCTCCCCCCCAGCAGCCATCCTGGGGGGGGGGGGGCGCCTCAGGCAGCTGAGAGGGGCTGGCCGGCAACAGATTCCGCAGGCGGGGAAACGAAACTCAGCGCGCGCCCCCCCCCCCCCCGGCCGGGAGGGAAATTCCGGGGAAGCCCAAAGCCCGTCCCGCCCCGCCCCCCCCCCGTGGCTCCTCAGGGTGCCGAGGGGGGGAGGAGGAGGAAGAGGGCTGGGGCGCCGGGGGGGGGGGGCGGAGGGAGGGAGGGCTGCCCTGCCTTGCCCTGCCCTGCCCTGTGCGCCGCTGCTTGTGCTCCTTGGGCAAAAGAAAGCAGGGGCTGAGACGGGGGGGGAGGCTGGGCTTTCCTCACTGGGTCTCTCTTGGCTTTGCAGCCCAGCAGCAGCAGCAGCAGCAGCAAGGCCCAAGCGGCAGGAGGCAGGGGCCAGGGGGCCCTCAGAGAGGAGGAGGAGGAGGAGGAGGAGGAAGCCTCTGGCTCCAAGGAGACCCGCCTGGCATGGAAGGAGGACATGAGCAGCCCAGGCAGAGGAGGAGGGAGGGTGGGGTCTCCGGCAGAGTCCTCCCAGAGGACGGGCAGCACCGTCGAAGCTGCGGGTTCCCCCCGCGCAGTGGCCAGCAGCGGGGTCCAGGGCACAGAGGGGGCTCCCAGCAGCGTGCGCCCCCACCCCAGCGGATCGGGCTCTCCTTCCTGGAGAACCTGCTGGAGAAGTCGCCCTCGGAGGTGGCCATCACCCTCGCCTCCAGCCCCGGCCTGAAGGAGGCGCTCTCCCAGGTGGCCATGGGCCCCCGCTTCCTGCAGCTCCTCTGCCAGGTCCTCCGGAAGGCCTGCTCCTCCCGGATGGACCGGAGGAGCGTCCAGCAGGTCCTGGGGCTGGTGAGGGAGTCCAGCTTCCTCCGGGTCTGCCTGCCCCAGTACGTGGCCGCCATGCAGACGGAGGCCGTGCCGGCCGTGCGCCACCAGTTCCCGGAGCACATCGGCCACATCCTGGCCCTGGTCCAGGAGCTGGTGAGCATCTTTCCGGCCAGCGCCATCCAGCACGTGACCATGCTGATGTCCCTCTTGCCCACCTCGGTCAACGCCCTGAGAGCCTCCGGGGTGGACTTCCCCGAGGAGACCGAGGAGGGCCTGGCGCGCCTGGAGGGCTACATCCGGCACCTGCAGGAGAAGCGCCGGGAGGGCACCCTGCGGGCCGACAACCACACCCTGCTGCCGCCTGTCGCCACCACCACCCCCTGCCCGGGGGAAGAGGGGCCGGCCGGGGACTACCGCACCCTCTCCCTCTTCCCCACCTACGAGGAGCTGCATGGGGGAGAGAAGCCCCTCCTGAGGCCCAACCTGGTGGCCCAGCCGTACGAGAGCCCCGCCCTCTACCTGGAGACCCACTTCCGGCTCCTGCGGGAGGACTTTGTCCGGCCCCTGAGGGAGGGCATCCTCCAGCTCCTCCTCCTCCACCCCAGCCCGGAGGACCGAGCTCGGCCGTGGCGGCGGCAGCAGGCACCTGATGACCTCCGGGTCTACTCGGACACCCGGATCCTCAGCCCTCTGTGCTCCGGGAACGGCATCGAGTACAAGGTGCAGTTTGACGCCAGGCCCCTGCGCTTTGTGCGCTGGGAGAACTCCAAGCGGCTGCTGTACGGCTCCCTGGTCTGCCTCTCCAAAGACCACTTTGAGACGTTCCTCTTTGCCACCGTCGCCCAGCGGGAGATCCGGGACCTGCGCGAGGGCATCGTCTACCTCTCCTTCAGCGAGGGCAGCCGGCCCCTCCTGGCGGAGGTCCAGCCCCTGGACTCCTTCCTCATGGTGGAGACCACCGCCTACTTCGAGGCCTACCGGCATGTCCTGCAGGCCCTGCAGGAGATGCAGCCGCAGGAGGTCCCCTTCCAGAAGCACATCGTCCGCTGCCAGGCAGACGTGGCCGGGCCGGCTTACCTGGCCAGGGGGGACAGCAGCTGCTACAATCTCAGCTGCCTGCTGCGGAAGCCGGGCCTCCGGGGGGAGGAGGAGACGGAGGGGGCTCCCGCAGCCCTCGGCGGCCTCGGAAGGGGGCAAGGGGTTGACGTCTTCAACCTCCAGCAGTGGCCGACGGAGGAGGCCTTGGGCCTGGATGAGTCCCAGTTGCAGGCCCTCCAGCTCGCGCTGACAAAGGAGCTGGCCATCATCCAGGGCCCCCCAGGCACAGGTGAGACCAGCAGCCTTCTCTCTCTTGCAGTCGGGGGGGGGGGGCGGGGAGAGCAGAGGCCAGGAAAGGCCAGCTGCTGGAGGATGGACCCTGCTTGGCACCTAGGACCTGTCTGAGCACTGGGGGCGGTGGGGGGGGGGAGGTTGGCAGGGGCTATCTTGGGCTGGGAGGGGGTGCCCCCTTGCAATACAAGGGTCCAGCGGGGGTGGCCCAGTTTGAGTGGCTTCCGTGGGCCCGGTGTGACGCAGCGTGTGCCCCACCTGGCAGGGAAGACTTACGTGGGACTGAAGGTCATGGAGGCCCTGCTGCACAACAAAGCTCTTCACGGGAACTCCCCAATCCTGGTGGTGTGTTACACCAATCACGCCCTGGACCAGTTTCTGGAAGGTGAGAGGAGAGGGGGAGGCTTGGGGGGGCTGTCAGGCCACCCCCCCCTCTGCTGTGAACCCTTTGGTCATCAGACAAACCTTGCCTGTCCTGGGAGGAAAGTGGGAAGGATAGCATTGGGAGGTGTGTGTGTGTGTGGGGGGGTGTCTGCTGGGCCTCACGCCTTTCACGCTCACTCTGTTCCTCTCCCCCCCACCCCCACCCAGGGATCTACACCTTCCTGGATACAGGGATTGTGCGTGTTGGGGGGAGGAGCAACAGCGAGATCCTGAAGCAGTTCACACTCCGGGAACTCCGGAACAAAGGAGATATCCGGCGACGGCTACCGGGCCACCTTCGCCAGGCTTACGCCAACGTAAGTGCTGAGGAGGGTGGGAAGGGCAGTTGTCCACAGAGGCGTACCCCCTGAATCCCGTTGGTGGAGGGGGTGGCACGCAGGCGGTGGCCGCTCAAGCACTCGTGGTTCCAGGGGCTTCTGGGAAATGGTTTGGCCAAAGACACGGGCCCACAGAAAAGAACAGTGCCCTGGGGGCTTTCAATTGCATGAACCATGCAGCAGAATCTCAGTACGCTGATGATACGCAGCTCTATCTCTCCTTTTCTACCTGTGCAGCGGAGGCAGTACGCTCCCTTGATTTGTGCTTGGAGGCGGTCTTTGAATGGACCAGGACCAACAGGCTCAAACTGAACCCAGAGAAGACCGAGGTTCTGTTCTTCAGGGCGCCCTCATCCAGGTACAATGGCCCCCTCCCTAGTCTGGGGGGAGTTTCCCTCCAGCCTATGGACAGGGCTAGGAATCTGGGTGTGGTCTTGGACTCAGCTCTCTCCTTGGAAGCCCAGGTGATGGCCGTCTCCAGGGCCGCTTTTTTCCACCTCCACAGGATCGCCCAGATCCGTCCGTACCTCGATGAGTCCTCCCTGAAGACAGTTGTGCAGGCCCTCGTGATCTCGAGGATCGAGTGCTGCAATGCACTTTACGCGGGGTTGCCCTTGACCCTTACCTGGACACTCCAATGGGTCCAGAATGCAGTGGCCAGACTGGTGGTGGGTGCTCATAGATACGACCACATCCTCCCAGTTCTGGCACACCTGCATTGGCTGCCTGTGGCTCTCCAGATAAGGTTCAAGGTCCTGGTTTTGGTTTTCAAAACCCTCCATGGCTTGGGTCCTGAATACCTATCGGAGCGTATCTCCCAGAGGTCAACTGAGGCTAGGCCCACTCGAATGTCGCAGGCGCGCTCGCTCACTCAGGGTGGCCACTACCAGGGAGGCGCGGAGGTGAGCAACGTGCAACCGCGCCTTCTCTGTGGTGGGCCCCTCGTTGTGGAACCACCTTCCGAGTGAGCTGCGCCTTGCACAGTCCCTGCCCACCTTCAAAAAGGCTTTGAAAACTTTGCTTTTTAGGGAGGCATATGGCAACCTTTAATTCTAATTTTATTTAATTCCATTCATTTAACTTGTTTTTTGGTTTTTTTCTCTCGCCCCCTGATGCATCTTGCTGAGGGCTCCGCCCCCCCTCTTTTTGAGTATATTGTTTTTACTTGTTTAACTTTTAACTTGTTGTAAACCGCGCAGAGTTCCTGTAGGAAGATGGGCGGTATACAAATGAAACAAGCAAACAAACAAACAAACAAACAAATAAATAAATAGGAATCTCTCTCTGAGATCGGGCTATTTTAGCCTCTATAGAGCAACTTCTGGCCTTCTGGACCCTTCCAACCAAACATGGCCTGTCTGCCTGGGCCTAAAGGTAGGTTCATATCAGCAAGATGTCGGGCATCAGCCAGTGTAGGGCATGACAATTGTTGTCTAAACTCAGCCTTAGGTTTGATATATGAAAACTCTACATCCTCACTGTCATTTGCATCACCGACATTTTGACTAACAACAGGTACAGCAGGTTGATTTACAATAGCACCAGACTGAGAAACTTCAACATTTGCAACATCATTATCATCATCAGACAAAGGTAAAGCATCATCATCATTAGACAAATCAGGTAACACTGGTAGCACCTGTACGTGGTCATCAGTAGGTGGAGCTTTTGTTTAAGAGACCTGGCCTGAACAGGTTTCAACGGACTGACAAGATTGGCTTGTTTTTCCTGCCGCTCAGCCCAAGGGTTTCTATAGAGTAAATCTGCGCCAATGAGAAACTGTATTGATGAGGACTGATGATCATGAACAAGAGCAAATCTCTTCCCTTCAAAACACTTGAATCGTACAAAGATTTTAGCAACAGGCGCAAGGTGTGTGCATTTTCTTAGATGGATAAAGATGCACAGGAAAAATGCTCATTTAACAAACGATTCTCATCAACAAACTCAGAACTGATAGAACTCCAGTTAGCCCCTGTATCAAGATAATTTGGTATCTGCACCCTTTCTTTCCTCATTTTAACAATAACTTGCTGTGTGAAGGACTCTTGCATCCATTTCTGCTGGTGGGGTGTAATAAACTTCATAGGATCACATGTAACTGCATCTCCTTGCATTTCACCACTTCCGCCAGCAGATGTCGCACCAAACATAGCAATAGGGTTGACTGATCCTGGAATAGAGTGAGAATCTTGACTTCCTACTTGGAGGTTCTCCCCTCCTTCCTTCAGCTGGAGCTGGAACTTTCTGGAACGCTGAAGCTGCACTCTGGGGTTGGATTTCATTGTTAAGCTCCTCTTCATTTGAATCAGGAGGAACATCCAGTTCGTGATCAGCACCAGGAACCCCCCCCCCCCCCCCCCCGATTTCAGCTGGGTTGAGAACAGCTTGCCTTCATTTGAGGCTGCAGTGGTGAAGGCACAGCACTTTTCCTGAAATGGCGTTTTAACAGGCTTAGAAGGTGCCTGTTGGGGTTCCTTCGGCCCTTTTTCACATTGAAAGGAGTAACGGCCTCTTTGTTGACCTTTAAAGCAGACTGTGTCCTCCAAAGAGAGACTTGGAGGCGGCTTTCTAGGGCATTGGCCATCCTGAGGCTGCTTCTGGAACCTTGTCTCCCTTGACTCAAACTCTCTTGGCCCAGCCTCTGCCTTCTCTGGAGGTTGGCTAGGCCTCCCGGGGGGGGGGGGGACAGTATTTCTTTAAACGCAGCATTTCATCAGCTAACAAGACAAGTTCCATGTCATCATCAGGCTCTCTACGCAGGACATGAATACGCAGTGGCGAGCTATTGGCCACCCAAACTGCTCCATCGCAAGCAGATCAAGTATTTCATCCACAGTAGCGTCGGCAACTTTCAGCCACTGTTTTATCCAAGTTCTAATGTCAGACAAGAGACAACAGGCTGATGGGTTCTGATTCCACTGAATATTTCTCGGTTTTGAACGCAAGCCCTCCTGGTTGTAGGCAAATCTCCTCATCACAAGCTGCTTAAATTCCTCCCAGTCCTTGTCCTCAATAAGCAACTTAGCAAGAGCCCCACTAACTCGAGTGTGTAGCAATCCAAGTCATAAACTTTGTTTCGCCCCTAATTCCTTTACGCACAGTTCAAAATTCTCAATAAAATCCAAAATATCACCTTGTGGGGGTTAAAACAGGCAGGCAGTCTCAATTAATCCCTGACAGACAATTAGCAGCTTTTCCCTGCTTTTCCCACTCTTTCTCTTTATGTTTCTGAGCTTTAATGTGCTCTTGTAACTTTCATTTCCCCTTAACTCTTCTATGTGTTCATTTTGCCTGAGCATACTTGATTACAGTTGGGTTAAAGTGTTGAGACATCTCTCAGTTTGACTTGCTCCTTGCGGTTGTGTGTGTGTGTGGGGGGGGGCTCTGGTTGCTGATCAGGGTCTTCCACCATGATGGATGGATTAGAACAGGCATGTCCAAACTTCGGCCCTCCTGATGTTTTGGACCACAACTCCCAGAATTCTAAGCTTAGATTGCCAATGGAAAAGGACTGTGGGAGTTGTGGTCCAAAACATCAGGAGGGCCGAAGTTTGGACATGCCTGGATTAGAAGCACCCTCTGAATAATCAAAGGGAAAACGACCCCCATGGGTAAATTCTGTCCATGCAGCCAATTGTTTAGAAGACAAACAATGTTGTGCAGATTGTGGGGTGCTGGCAACATTAAACAAGGTGTTTAAACCTTGCTGAGCCTCCTCTTGCAAATAAGGAGTTAAATTTAAACTAATGTCCTGGGCTAATGTCTTCCTCCTGAACTTTGTGTTCAGAAGATACCGAATTGTCTAAACTCGCTTGAACTGACGGATCTGCAAAATCTCTGGGACCTCTTTGCAGGGGAGAGCACTCGCCCCCTGCTATGGAATGCTAGCATTGCAAAAACCTTGGGCTTCCAGCGGTGGTTCCTCCAAGCTCCGGCGGATCGCTGAAGCTTCTCTGCCTGCAGGCCCAAATTAAGACCTGCTACGACACCGCCTTTTGAACAGGAGCACACTCTTCCTGAGACAGCAAAATAACTCTTGCCCCAATTTTCTGGCTAGGGAACCATATCGGCCAGGAACAAAATGTTATATACGCCTGTGTAAAACACAACAGCACATCTAACTCTCAGGTGCGGTAAATCAAATTAAACAGGCTTTGGGCCTCACTTCTGCTCACTAGCCACCATAAATTACAAAGTAATTGCTTAGCAGCTTAATTGCTCATAGCCAGGCTTGAAAAGGAGTTGACCCACCAACCCACCCCACCCCACCGCAGTCTCAGGAATCTTCTGAGGTGGGGCTATTTTAGCCTCAACCCAGGTGACATCCTTGCAGTAAATCAACTGCAGCCGGTCTGTGCAAAAACCTAGAGACTATCAAAGCCCCGTGAGTGAGTTTTGAGTCTATTTGACTTCTCAGCCTGTGTTTGCTATGAGCCCAGATTTACCAAAATTCTTCCAAGGCACCTTTGAAATAATTAAATGCATTTATTTAGGCTACTGGGGATTGCATACAATATTACTCCTTTCTAGAAAACAACAAAAATCATTCTTACTCTAACTTTATGAAATTTCAAAACTACATCTCTCTGCTTGTCTTCATGTGCAGCCATAAAATCCTTTTTGGCAAAAGTCTCTTCTTCTCTCCTCAGACTGTTCACAAGTGTGGGAAAAGACAGTCCCAGGTTTCATTTGGTTCCACGCGGGCATCTTCTCTGGCTCTTGTTGGCGCAGTCACTGAGGCCTCTTATTAATATTGCCTGTTTGCATTTGGCTGAAGCGAACGGGCTTCCCTGCTCTTAGACTGGGTCCCAAGGGCAGGGAGTGGGGGATGGGCAGGAGCCTCCGCGCAGGGAGCCCCCGGCCAAAGCCCAGCACCACCACCCTCTGTGCAGCCACCCTTGGCCGCCTCCTGGGGTCTGGCAGGGACCTCCCCGGCCACTGGCTCTGGCAGGGATGCCGGCAGGGGAGGCCGTGACAGGCCACAGCAGCCTGCCGTGGCCAAGGACAAGTGCTACGAGCGTGGTGGTGGTGGTGGTGGGGAGCTTTCTGAGGGCCAGGAGAAGCAGCCGGGCAGGGCTCCAGCCGCAAGGGAGGCTTTGGCCTCCTGCAAGAGGCACCCGGGGTGGGGTGGGGGGAACTGCCACCCCCACTCCACCCGGCACGAGACCCGTCTCTCTTTCCCTCTGGGCGCAGGTGTCTGGAGAGATGCGGGAGGCCCAGCTCCACCTGGAGGGTGCGGGGGCCCAGCTGGAGTGCAGCCTGAGAGGAGTCCTTCACGAGCGCCACCTGAGGGGCTACATGGCCGACCAGCACTGGGAGAGCCTCGTGCACGGATACGTAAGTGGGGAGGGGAGCAGTCTGCCCCCTGCACCCCTTGGGGGTGGGGGGGAGGGGAGGGGAGGGATCGGAAGAGGCCGCCCCTCCTGCGTCCCCCCGTGCCTTGAGTGCCAGCTCCCCCCCCACACACACAGAAAGTTCTGTAGGGAGACAAAGAAGCAGCCCCCCCTCCTGGAAGACATCTGTGTGGGGTGGAGCCCCTGAACCTCTTGGGGGGAGGTTGGTCCTGGTCAACGAACGGGCCCCTTCGTCCTCCTCCCTACCCTTGCTGGTAGCTCTACCTTGTTGCTTTAGCCCGAGGAGTGGATGAACCCCAAGGGCTCCCTGGTGCTGGAGTGGCTGGGCTTAGGGGCCTCTTCGTTCAGCCAGAGCGCCCCGGACAGAAACGGAGCACAGCCTGCAGGTAGGAGGCTCCCCACCCCAGTTTGCTGAATGGGGGGGAGGCAAAGGGGGACTGCCCTCAGCCCGTTGGCAGACTGCAGCCCGCTCACCTGGGGGAGGTGGGCTGCTTCCGAGAGCCCCCTGACCCTGCCCTCCCCGTCCCGCCCTGCCCCGGGTGAGTCTCTCTCTGGACCTCCCGCCAGGCACTCCGGAGGAGGAGGAGGAGGAGGACGGCGCCGAGGCCTCCTTGCTGAAGGTGGCAGGGGAGGCGGAGCTGATTGAGGAGGAGCGCCTGCTTGACCAGGACGAGGACGGCCGGGCGCAGAAGCGACGGCGGCAGCGGTGGCAAAGGGTTACACTGGAGGACCATCTCCTGGCCATGACTCTGGAAGAGGAGAAGGAGGAGAAGAAAGAAGAAGAGGGAGGCCCCAAGGAACCCCACTGGGAGGTACCGGCCTGCCTTCTGCAGCCACCGCTGCTGCTGCTGCTGCCGCCGCCGGTTTCTCCCTTGGCAGAGTATGTGGGGAGGGGGAGGGTCCTACCAGGTGCAGGCAGCTAAGCAGAGCTTTATCCTTCTGACCTGGGCCAGTCCGTGTGTTATTGGGGGGGGGGGAGGACCAGCCACCCGCCCCCTTTGACTCCCTGTGCCTCACGATGCAGTTCCAGCGCCACCAGAAGAAGGCCATGAAGCAGCGGATGAAGGCAGAGCTGCGCAAGCGCCACGGGATGACCACGGCCGAGGCTGACCTCGTGGAGGACGTGTGGCTCCTGGAGCTGGGCTCCCGCTGGCAGCTGTACAGGTGGGGGGTCTTCTGCCTCCTCCCTCCCCCCGCACCCCAAAGCCTGAGCTGGGACTCCCCCAGCCGCCAACCTGCCTCCCTTGGTCCTCCTCCCTCAGGCACTGGGTGCAGAAGTACCAGTCCGAGATCCGGCGCAGGGTCCTGCAGTACGAGGAGATCTACCAGCGGGAAGCAGAGAGGCTGGCAGAGCTGCGGCTGCAAGAAGACCTCTTGATCCTACGGGAGGCCCAAGTAGTGGGCATGACCACCACAGGTGAGGAGGGAGGGAGGGAGGGGACGGAGGTGGGGCAGGGGCGGGGAGAGCGCTGGGGGAGAGCCAGCCCTGGTGTCTCCTGGGCGGGCGGGGGGGGGGGGCGTAGAGCGTGAGCTGGCCCTTCCCTCCTTCCTTGGCAGGAGCCGCTCGGTACCGGCAGGTCCTGCAGGAGGTGGCCCCTCGCGTGGTGGTGGTGGAGGAGGCGGCCGAGGTCCTGGAGGCCCACACGGTCACCACCCTCAGCGGCGCCTGCCAGCACCTCATCCTCATCGGGGACCACCAGCAGGTAAAGCGGCAGGGGGTGGGGGGTGGGGTGGGGGTCCCAGGCAGTCAGGCCTTTTTTGCCTCCAAGGGGCTTGGGGGGGGGGGCTCGGGGACCCGGAAGACAGCTTTCTAAGGGGCGGCCCTTCTTGCAGCTGCGGCCCAGCGCCAACGTGTACGACCTGGCCAGGAACTTCAACCTAGAGGTCTCCCTCTTTGAGCGGCTGGTGAAGGTTGGCCTCCCTTTTGTCCGGCTCAATTTCCAGGTGAGAGGCAGCGGCCGCCACCGCCCCTCCTCCTACCTCCTGCTTCCCCCTCCTCCTGCTCTGGGGCAGCATCTCTGTGTCTTTTGCACCAGCGGTTCAAAAGACACATAATAAATAAATAATAAATAGATGGGCTTGGTGGGGTGGGGTGGGGTGGGGGGTGTTTTCTGCCTAATTCTGGGGGACTGTGTGTTCTCAGCGCCCATGAGGCACTCTCTCTGGCCCTTGGTCCCTTCTCCAGCCATGGAGGAAGAGGGCTTGACCTGGCTGGTGATGACAAGGACTTTAGAGGGCGGGCAGGCGTGCGCGCATGCATTTCTGGCGCTGCACTGCCCAGCCCCCTGGGTGCCTCATGTGGGCCCTCCCCCCTTCCCTCATGAGCTCTTCTTGGCCCCACAGCACCGCATGCGGCCAGAGATTGCTCGACTTCTCACCCCACACATCTACCAGGACCTAGAGAACCACCCGTCTGTCCTCCAGTACGAGAACATCAAGGTTTGTCACCGCGCGGAGCTTTTCCTCTCCTGGGTTCAGGCCTTGGGCCGAGGTGGGCCCCTTGGCCCTTCGCCTTGCTGCCACTACCGCCTCCTCCTCCTCCTCCTCGTCAATCTTCCTACTGCATCAGCTGCACTCCGCAGATGCTCTGGCCTGCTTGAGGCCCGGGCGGAGGCTTGGGTTCCAATTCCATGGCGGTCAGGAGGAGGGCAGCGGGAGCAGCGGCCTGGCCAGGACCCTCCTGCGCCCACCACCCAGAGCGCCCATCATCCCCACTGCCGCCACGGCTTCCCTTGTCCACCTCCTCCCTCCCTCCCACCCTTGGCCAGCTGGCCCTCCTCCTCTTCCTGCTGCCGCCGCCACTGATAATGGAGGGTGGAGACTTCTTACAGAGCAGCCGAGCGAGGGGGGGGGGTTGTCGCTGGTGGTGGATCAGGAGGCTGACGGGGAGCTGGTGGGCTACTTCAAACAGGCCCGCGGTCGATGTGTTGTGCAGGCCTGCTCCAATTTAAGTTTGTTCTTGTGATTGGGAGAGAAGGGTCGTCAGAATCACCTTTAAAAATAAAGGGATCCTCAGAAGGGAACTGACCGAGGTCCGCTTCCTTCTGCCAGTTCAGGGCCAGCCGAGTTCCAACACTGAGTGTTCCTTAACCGATTCTACATTCCTTCACCTTCCCTCCTCCTGTGGGGATGAGTGAGCGAGCAGCCCCGGGTGTCTCACTCTTTGGGATGGAAAGAGACCGCGTGGCGTGGAACCCACTGAGATCATGAGGCTCCCCTTCCTGGGGTGCCCCCTGGGGGGGGAGCAGAGAGCCCCCCCCCGGGTGCCCGCTGGGCGGCTGTGAGGCCTGATGCAGGTCCCCCTTGCCTCCCCTGCAGGGCGTCTCCTCCAACCTGTTCTTTGTGGAGCACAGCTGTTTGGAGCAAGACATCCAGGAAGGGAGGAGCCACCAGAACCTCCACGAGGCCCAGTTTCTGGTGGAGCTGTGCCGTTACCTGCTGTGCCAGGGCTACCGGCCCTCCCAGATCACCATCCTCACCACCTACACCGGGCAGCTGTACTGCTTGCGCAAGCTCCTGCCAGCCCAGACCTTCCAGGGGGTGAAGGTCCACGTGGTGGACAAGTACCAGGGGGAGGAGAATGACATCGTCCTCCTGTCCCTGGTGCGGAGCAACGTGGAGGAGCGGGTGGGCTTCCTGCAGATCCCCAACCGCGTCTGCGTGGCCCTCTCCAGGGCCAGGAAGGGCCTCTACGCCATCGGCAACCTGGCCATGCTGAGCAAGGTCCCTCTCTGGAGCAAGGTCCTGCACAGCCTCCGGGAGAGGGGCCAGGTGGGCCGGGCGCTGCGGCTCTCCTGCCAGAACCACCCGGAGACCCAGACGGAGGTGGCTCAACCCCAGGATTTCCAGAAGGTGCCCGAAGGCGGCTGCAGCCGCCCTTGCGAAGCCCGGCTGGACTGTGGCCACGTCTGCCCACGGGCGTGCCACCCCTATGACCCCGCGCACAAGGAGATCCAGTGCCTGAAGCCCTGCCAGAAGGTGTGCCCAGAAGGGCACCGATGCCCCCGGTCCTGCTACGAGCCGTGCGGTGACTGCCAGGTGAAGGTCCCCAGGACCCTGCCCCGGTGTGGCCACCAGCAGGAGGTGCCCTGCGCCCTCCCCGTAGAGGACTTCTGCTGCCTGGAGCCCTGTATGAAAGTCCTGCCGTGTGGGCACATCTGCAGCCAGACCTGTGGCCAGGAATGTACCCGGCGCTGCCAAGAGACCGTCCAGGCGGCCCTGCCCTGCGGCCACCTCCAGGAGGTCCCTTGCTGCACCGCAACAGACATCCAGGATGGGAGGCCCGTCCCCTGCAAGACCAAATGCCCCAGCGTCCTGGAATGTGGCCACCAGTGCCCGGGCCAGTGCCATGCGTGCTTTGGCGGCCGCTTCCACCGGCCGTGCCAACGCCCATGTCAGCGCCTCCTGATCTGCTCCCACAAGTGCCAGCAGCCCTGCACCAGTGACTGCCCTCCGTGCCAGCGGCCCTGCCAGAACCGCTGCATCCACAGCCGTTGCCTGAAGGCATGCGGGGAGCCCTGTGCCCCCTGCATGGAGCCGTGCGAATGGCACTGCCAGCACTACCAGTGCAGCCGGCTGTGCTCGGAGGCGTGCGACAGACCGCGCTGTGATGTGCCGTGCCCAGAGTGCCTTCCGTGCGGGCACCCTTGCGCTGGGATGTGTGGGGAGCCGTGTCCCAAAAAGTGCCTCGTCTGCCACCGGGAAGAGCTGACACAGATCTTCTTTGGCTTTGAAGATGAGCCCGGGGCACGCTTCGTGCAGCTGGAGGACTGTGGCCACATCTTTGAGGCCCAAGGCCTGGACTGCTACATGGACGACGAGGGCGAGCAGGAGGAGGCGGACCGGACCGCCATCAAGCTGAAGGTCTGCCCCAGCTGCCAGACGCCCATCCGGAGGAACCTGCGCTATGGCACCCTGGTGAAGAGGAGCCTCTCGGAGGTGGAGGCGGTGAAGGAGAAGATCCGAGGCCAGCCGGCCGAAACTGCAGCCCAAGCACAGCGCCTGAGAGCCGAGCTGAAGGGGAAGGTGACCCTGCGGGCACTCCAGCCCGAGCGGTACCAGCAGCTGCTGAAGAGGCTGGGCGAGCCGTCCCTCTCTGTCCAGATCCTGGGCTTCCTGGAGCACCTGGCAGGCTTCTATGGGTGGCTGGCCAAGCTGGAGGAGGGTCTGCAGCGGGTGGCACCTGACAAGCGTTGCGGGGCAAGGCTGCGCCTGGCAGAGGTGGCGGGCTGGCTAGAGAGGCCCCGCTCCAGCTTCACCCGCCAGGAGCTGTCCGACCTTCAGAGTGAGCTCCAGCGCCTGGCATACCTGGTGGATCTCCTGGCCAGGGCCCAGGCCGCTGGAAGGAGCCCAGACGCCTCCGTGGCAGAGCTCCTGGGCACAGCCCGGCAGCTGTTGGAGGGGGGTGGCAGGTTCACCCCAGAAGATGAAAGGTTGGTGAAAGCCAAGATGGAGGCCCTGAAGGCTGCCCTGCCAGCCTCTGGGCTGGGCCTCTCGGAGGAAGAGAGGAAGCAGATCCTGGACTCCTTCAGGGAGAACACCCGCGGGCACTGGTTCAAGTGCCCCAATGGGCACATCTACATGATTGGCGATTGCGGAGGAGCCATGCAGAGAAGCCGCTGCCCAGACTGCCAGGAAACCATTGGTGGTGAAAACCACGCCCTGGACCCCAGCAACCAGCTGGCCCCCGAGATGGACGGCGCCACGCACGCCGCCTGGTCTGATGCAGCCAACGACCGGCTCCTCGCGGCTCAGTTGCAGGAGCTGCTTTGAAAAGGCTCTCCTGCCCGGCTCCCGGGGGGGGGGGTCCGTGCCTCCCCTGCTCCTGCACCTTCTCTTCTCTGCCCGTTGGCTCTCTTCTCTGAAGGAGCCGGAGGACAGGCAGCACAGGAGACCGCCCGGCCTCCCCCCCCCCCCCCCCCGGTCTTGCCGAGACTAGCTTCATGCAGGTTAGGGCCTAGGAAGCCTTCTTGCCTTCTGCACCCAAGAGGAGCAGCATCCTGCAGGTGCCCTGGAACGAGAGGTCCTTGGGGGGGGGAGCCCCCACTTGGATTTCCCTGCTGGCTTTGGTTGCTTCACAAAGCCGCTGCAGAGACCAAGGCTGCCTCGGGAACCTGCTGGGGCAGCGACTGAACTGAAGTACAGGAAGGAGGACCACGGTAGCCGATCAGATCCGTGTGGGTGCTGAAGATTGTGGAAGCCTGAAGTGTGATCCACTGCATGGTTTCAAGCTCCCTCTGGGGATCCAGCAGAGAGGGGGTGTTGTGGTTGCGTAAAGCCGCTCACTAGTTTGTGTGTATCGTAGGGCTATGTTGTTAGTTAGTCGCTTGGCATGATAACTATTTTACTGCTGGTCTTTGGACGCACCAGGTTTTAACTGTTTTAATCTTTCTTTTTCTTTGTTGTATATTATATAATTATTGTTTTGTGTTTATTGGCGCTTGTTCGCCCTGTGTGAGCCGCTTAGAGTTCCATATGGAAGATAAGCGGAGTACAAATACAATAATAAATAAATAAATAAATAAATAAATAGTAGCCCATTTCCCAGAGGCATCATCAAGAAGGCATAAGAACATCAGAAGAGCCCTGCTGGATCAGGCCAAAGGCCCATCTTGTCCAACTTCCTGTATCTCACAGTGGCCCCACCAGATGCATCCGGGAGTGCACGAGACTAGATATCTGTCTCCTGATACCACTTCCTTGCCTCTGGTCCTTGAAGTACCCCAGTTTTAAGCCTGGAAATTACACATCTCCATCATGGTTTGTAACCTGTGATGGACTTTTCCTCCAGGAATCTGTCCAATCCCCTTTTGAAGGCATCCAGGCCAGATGCCATCACCACATCCTGTGGCAGCGAGTTCCACAGACTAACAATACACTGGGTGAAAAAATATTTTCTTTTCTCATTCTCCCAGCCCTCAATTTGAATGGATGTCCCCTAGTTCTGGTATTTTGTTAGAGGGAGAAGAGTGTCCCTCTATTCACTTTACTCATGCCCTGCATTATTTTGTACGTCTCAATCATATCCCCCCCATCAGGTGCTTTTTTTTCCAGACTAAAGAGACCCAAATGCTGAAGCTTTTCCTCATAAGGGCAGTCCCCCCAGCCCAGTAATCATTTTAGTTGCTCTCGTCTACACCTTTTCCAGTTCCACAATGTCTCTTTTGAGATGCGGTGATCAGAACTGCCCGCAAGGCTCCAGGTGGGACCTGACTATTGTTTTGTATAATGGCATTATAATGTCGGCTGTTTTATTTTCAGTTCCCTTTTTGATAATCCCTAGCATGGAATTGGCCTTCTTCACCTCTGCCATACATTGGGTAGACACCTTCATGGAGCTGTCCACCAACACACCAAGATCTCTTTCCTGATTTGTCGCGGATAGCTAAGAGAACATGAGTGGTTAGATAAAGTTTTGATGTTTTGCCCCTATACTTTACATTTTGCTACATTGAAACACATTTGCCATTTCGCAGTCCATTCCCCCAGTCTGGAGAGATCCTTCTTGTGGGATTAGGCTTTTAGGTTGACATGACTGTGGCTATATTTTGCTATATCAAAAGCAACAGCTTTTGATGGCAGAGGCCTGTTCCAACAACAGACATGTGCCCGCACATTAGCCTCCTCCCTCTATCTTCCTTAGTTAAGCTAAATTCCTTTGCTTTCTCCTGTTACCACCAGTAAGCATGCCAAAAGGCGATCTCATTGTCTTCTACCATTGCTAGTTAAGTTTGCCAATTAGACAACTGCCTCTTATCTAAAGCTTACCAATTAGAGCAATGCACATTGGTACCAGTAATGCATAATAATTTAGACCTCCCATGTAACGCCTCTTTATTTATTTATTTATTTATTTATTTATTATTTATTTAAATACTTATATCCCGCTCCATCTTCCCGACGGGAACTCTGGGCGGCTAACAACGCAAAAAGCTAAAAAGGTAAAAAGGCTAAAACGCTAAAAATAGCAAGGCCACCAAGCAAGGGCAGCGGAGGGCAAGATGGCGGCAAACGGTTAGGAGCAAAGAAAAGGAAGAGAAACTAACTAATAAGGACACCATATGCTTCTTTGAAGAGGAAGGTCTTCAGAGCCCTCTTAAAGGCGGGCAGGGACTCCAGCAGGCGCAGCTCAGGAGGGAGATGGTTCCAGAGCGAGGGCCCCACCACAGAGAAGGCGCGGTTCCGCGTACGCGTTTTCCGCGCCTCTCTGGGTGTGGCCACTCTCAATGAGCGCGCCTGCGACGATCTCGTGGGTCTGGATCCGGATGCCCTCAGGGAGATGCGCTCCGCCAGGTATCCTGGTCCCAAGCCATGGAGGGCCTTGAAAACCAAGACCAGAACCTTGAACCTGATCCGGAAGACAACGGGGAGCCAATGCAGGCAGGCCAGGACTGGGGTGATGTGCTCGTATCTACGGGCACCCACCACCAGCCTGGCCGCCGCATTTTGCACCCGCTGCAACCTCCGGACCAGGGTCAAGGGCAACCCCACGTAGAAGGCATTGCAATAGTCGATCCTCGAGATCACCAGGGCCTGCACGACTGTCCTCAGGGAGGACTCATCAAGGTACTGACGGATCTGGGCGATCCTGCGGAGATGGAAAAAAGTGGCCCTGGAGACAGCCATCACCTGGGCTTCCAGGGAGAGGGCCGAATCCAGGACCACGCCCAGATTCCTGCCCCTGTCTGTAGGCTGGAGGGAAGTACCCCCCAGACAAGGGAGGGGGCCATTGTACCGAGACAAAGGCGCCCCGAAGAACAGAACCTCCGTCTTCTCCGGATTCAGCTTGAGCCGGTTATCTCTGGTCCATTCCAGTACGGCCTCCAGGCACAGATCGAGGGAGCGAACTGCCTCCTCTGCAGACGTAGAAAAGGAGATATAGAGCTGCGTGTCATCAGCGTACTGATGACAGTGAACTCCATATCTCCTGATGACCTCCCCCAGCGGCCTCATATAAACATTGAACAGCACGGGGGAGATTGCCGACCCCTGGGGCACCCCACAAGGGAGAGTCCAAGGAGCCAACAAGACATCCCCAGCTTTCACTATATTTGGGGATTTACTACTGCAACACAAAGAGATGATGTAATCACCTATTCTAATTAACTAGGGTAGAAGGTTAATAAAAGGAGGCCTCCCCTGAGGAGGGGGGTGGTTCCTCCGCTGGTTTGGATTTGTGTGTGTGTGTGCGCGCGTGCGTGTGCATGTTCAAAGTGCTTTCCTGTTACTCCGGTACCCAGCTGCCACTAGCTGTCCAAGGTTATTGCCACACCTTCTGGAGCTCTTCACACTCTATTCTGTTTTTTACCACCTGGACAAAAAATTGTGTCATCCGCACACTTGGCCACCTCACTGTTTATCCCTGTCTCCAGGTCATTTATGAAAAGATTGAAAAGCACCGGACCTAGGACAGATCCCTGTGGCACACCACTTTTCACATCTCCATTGTGAAAATTTCCCATTGACACCTACTCTTTGTTTCCTGGATCTCAACCAGTTCTCAATCCATAAGACGACCTGCCCTCTTATCCCCTGACTGCAATTTTCTCAGCAGCCTTTGGCGAGGGACTGTGTCAAAAGCCTTCTGAAAATCAAGATAGACAACATCCACCGGTTCACCCAACTCCGCATGCCTGTTGACCTTTTCAAAGAATTTGAAAAGGTTTGTCAGGCAAGACTTACCTTTACAGAAGCCATGGTGATTTTCCCTCAGCAAAGTTTGTTCTATGTGTTTTAAGATTTTCTCTTGGATGAGGCTCTCCACCATTTTCTCTGGGACAGATGTAAGGCTAACCGGCCTGTAGTTTCCCGGGTCCCCCCTCTTTCCTTTTTTAAAAATTGGTGTGACATTCACTGTCCTCCAGTCCTCCAGCACTGTGGCCATTTTAAGAGACAAGTTGCATATTGCCATTAAGAGATTCACAATTTCATTTCTTCCTTAATCCTTGGGTGGTTGCCAACTGGGCCCGGTGACTTGTTGATCTTCAATTTATCAATTAAACCTAAAAATCCTCTCTTTTAACCTGTATTTAATTCTTTAGTCAAGAGGGGCTGTTCGGGCAGCTGCCCAAGGTGTTCTGTTGTAAAGATAGATCATTTAATTTCTCATTTAATTTTTCTGCAATTTCCAAGTCCTCCTTAACCTCCCCTTTTTCCTCCCTCACCATCAGGAGGGCCAACCAGTTCTCTGGCAGGTTTTCTACTAGCATATTTAAACAAGCTTTTATTAGGTGGAGGCAAATGTCTCCTCGGCTGATTCAGGCGGACGCACAGGCACACAGAAAGAGCTTGCCAATCTACAGAAGGACCTGGGTTAGAAAACTAGCAGAGGAAAAGCTGAAAGGTAGGTGAGCCCGCTCTCTGGGCATCCAACCGGGGCCTGGGCTGGGAGCCTTCCAGCGACCACATTGCGGGGGGTGGGGGGAGTTTTCCTCCCACCCAGAGACTACTTAACACCCCAAGTCAGAAGATCTCCAGGAAGACCAGTAGCCAAAAACTGGCTCAGCAAGATAAGAGAGTGTAGAAGCAGCTCTCGGGAATTGATCTGGAAGCCAGCAGGGCGTTTCTTGCGTACCCGTACTTGCTTCCTCCCGCATCGAATCAGGGCTGGCCATCTGGGCCAACAGGCCCGGCCCTCAGCGAAAGGGGCCAGCTTGCTGGAAGGGCTCCTTTCCCCCTCGGTAATTGTAGTTCTGCAAGCGGAGTGTCATGAAAGTGGAAAATGAAGGGACCACGGTTTCTGTCGTCTTGCAAATCCAGGCCAGCTGCCTTGTGCCGGCTCAGCATGGAATAGGAAAGGAACTTGTCAAAGCCCTCCTCCCTTCCTCCCTCTTGGCCCCAGCTAATTAAGAGGGACTGGTTTCAGTGGAAGGAGAAGGAGTTCCTTGCTGCTGAACAGTTCAGGGTGACTCAAAGCCTGATTGGTGGAAGAGCCTTGCTTGCTTTGGAAAGGTGGAAGGTGGGTGTAGAATGCGTGAGTGGACCTTGGTTTCTCTGAAGAGAAGGTCATGCTGATGGCCTGCCCTGCTACTCGATTTATACTCTGCATCTGCTCTTTTAGGAGGCTGGAGTTACTATGTTCTTATGTAAGGAGGCGACGGGACGGTTAGCTTTCTTGCTTTTTGTGGCATCAGTTCTAGAACAGCCCTTGTCTCACAATGGTTTGCATGCCGGTTTGCTTCACCACTGGATAGCTCAGTGCTTTTGGGATGTGGCTGCAGAACCAGGGGTTGAAAGCTTGATTCCCCCCCCACACACACACACACGTTCGCCATATTGGACTTGGTCTCCTGTGAAGAAAGGAAGCCCGGGTGGCCTTGGGCACCCCAAGAAGAAGGGAAAGGCCAGCCACTCTCTGAGTCTTCTCTCCCTGGAAAACCCTGAGGAGGCTTTGACTTCCAACAACAGACGACTATTATTGATCATTTGCTTCACAGCTTTTTGGAAACTTAAGTTTATCTGGAAGTTGAGTCACGGCCAGATGGCCAGGGTATAAATCTAATAAATGAAGTGAAATGGATGGCAACTGGACTTATTTTCTTGAGAGAGTGAAGTGTTTCGCTACTCATCCAAGCAGCTTTGTCAGTCTGAGGAAGGTGTGGAGTCACGATGGAAGAACAAAATTTGTAAATAATTGGAGCGGTTCCGAGACCCATCAGAACTGCCCAAATGGCCCTCACACCGTCACAAGCACTACACTCTTTTCCGCGTTCAAAAACTCCAAACCGTTCCCGAGATACCGGGAGAAATACAAGCCGCTTCTTGCTGCCGGCCGAGAAGCCTTGCAAGCCGAGAATTCGGCAGCGGAAGCCTCAAATTAGCAGTTTACTGGCAGTCTATTAACACGGAGACTCCATAAAACAGCAGGGGAGCGAAGAGAAGCTCTCCTGTGCGCTTTGTCCAATCAGCGTCCCCGGCTAATTAATCACTGTCAAATTAATTACGGCCAGACGGGGGCGTAGCGGGGAACCCTTATTCCATTGAATTGGCTTAGTAGACCACCCCCCTCCAAAAGAACCGAAACGCTTTCCCCAGGCAAATTTGAAACTCTGGCCGCTTTTGGGAACCAGAGAGGTGGCTAAGCCTGCAGGCAGCCTAGCAGTAGAAATCCACTCACCCTACCCGGATCACAGCAACCCAAACTCGGGAAGGCAGAGCCGGAGCAACCGGCTCATCTCACCACTCTCTACCCAGGACAGTTCCATGGAGTTCATACATTTCCTCGGCCATATACCCCTATGAGAGTAGACTACCCCCCCTTCTGTTTCAATGTCTTCCTATGGGAGCCTCTCTGTTTCAATGCTTTCCTATGGAAGTAGACAAGTACCCTTTTCCGAAATTGATCAAACAGGCAAGTCCCTAGCTGAGGTTCCATTTAACCCTTTCCTGCCTTTATTAACCCTTTCCTGCCCCTCTTCTTTAACCTGTCTTCTGCTCTTTTCCCCCCAATTCCCCAACCTTGTCATTTAACTCTTTCCTGCCTTTTCTTTTACCCTTCTGCTCTCTTTCCCCCATTCTCCCAACCTTAAAGTTTCGGCCAGAGACGCAATTCAGGCAGAATCGATCCTGAATTGAGGGATTATCTACTCCCTGCTCTGGCTGGCAAAGAGAATGATTGTCAACCATCGTTCTCAAGGATCAGGGATTTCCTTAGCATCTAAGACCTGGTTCCACTGCCCCTGCCTAGCAGAGACCCCAGATTCCTGACTCCAGGGATGCCCCCCTTTCCCCCGCTCTCTTTTCCTTCCCTTCCTCCACCTTTCTTCCTCTACCTTTCTTTCTCTTCCCACCCCATTTACCCTGGGCGTGCTTAAAACGTGTGCCTGTCCTATTTTCTGTCTTCTACACTCTATCATCTGGGGCAATGGGGTTATGGCAAGAAGAAGAAGAAGAAGAAGAAGGATCATCATGGCGGCTTTATGAGACTGGTTGCATCTTCTAGAAGGGATCCATCTTTTCCAGAGTTCTTAGCATGTACACACAGCTGCTTCCTGGAGTACCAGAATTCCTTGTCACGTAGACCACAGATGTTATCACAGCCTGAGGGAGTTTTCCATCATCACATTTCTGCACCCACAAAAGAATGCCCAGACACCTTTGGATAATCCCACCAGCTTTTCTGTCTCCTATTGACTTTGGCATTAGTCTTCCCCAACCCCCTATTGATTTTCTGATTCCTTCAGTTTGCTCAGACCCAAAGGACAATCGCTTCCCCTTCCTATTGTGGTATCAGGATGGCCCAATCAAAGAACACTTGGTACTCATTAACACCTCAGTGGGCATCCAACTCCAGCCTGCCAGAGACCGCCCAGGACCGCCTCTGGCCAACCCCTGGACTACATTGATTGGACCATTTGAACATCATCCCTCGGCCAGCCCCTGGACTGGCGCCACCCAGGGAGGGAGGGGGGAAGAAATCAATAAAAGTTGGGGTTTCCATGCACTCAGGGTCGGACATCTTTCTTCAGTTCTTGGCTTGTGTCCACCTACTGTCTTTATTGGGCCAATAAACACAGTATTCTCTTGGATTTCTCTCGTGTTGGATGCTTAATTGGGTTTTTGGGATCCAGCGAACTTTAGCAGGGCTAGCCTGTCAGAAATAGAATTTTAACTCTGTTTAAGATTCAACAAAAGTTGTTGGTGAGTCCTCCGTTTTATAGCTCATCTTCATTTCACATTACCCGGGTCTGAATAGGCTCCTAAGTTGGCCAATGGCCTGAATAGGCTCCTAGGTGGACAATGGCCTGGAAGGTGCATGGAAGTCCCACCTAGGCAACTTTTCCCAACCACACCCAAAGGTCCATCTTCAGGCCTATTGAGACTATTGTCCAGAAGCCTATTTCAGACCAGGGTGACCTGAGGTCAAAGTGACCTATGATATGGAGGCCTCCCAACTAGCTTTCCTCAGACTGAGGAAGCTGTTTGGATGAGCAGTGAAACGTTTCAGTCTCTCAAGGAAAAGAAGCCCAGTTGCCATGACTCCACTTCCAGCTCAACCCACCTGGGGGACGGAGCATCTCCACAGACACATTGCTTGGAAGATTATTTTTATTTCTTTTGTTAAAAAAACGCTTTTAATAAACTAATAAAAGATATGGACAACAGTTTGGTTATTTGGGGAATAGAGGATGCACTGGTAAGAACGGAGTTGAAATTAACCAAGCCTGGTTTGCCCTAGCGATCTTGGGGGGGGGGGCAGTCTGCAAGCGGGGAAGTTGCTTTGGGGGGGGGGGGTGTCGGGAAGGAGAATGTGTGGACCGCTCCCTGCAGGCACCGGGGGAGGGGGGGAGGGGAGGGGAGGTCAACGCCTCCTGCTGCAGCCTGAGCGGCGGGGGGGGGGGGGGGGGGAAGAGAAGGGGGGCTGGGGGGGGCAGTGCCGTCCTGCCTGGCAGTCGCCCTGGGGACTACCAGCCCCACAATCCCTTCCTCCTCGGGGCCCCGCCCCTTTTCCCGAGGGCTGCTGGGAGCGGGAGTCCGGCGCGGGAAGGGCTCCGCAGGCGAGCGGGGGGGGGGGGACCATGGCGGAGGCGGCAGAAGCGCCGGACCCGGACCCGGACCGGGCGGGGCTGGCGGGGCTGCGGGACTCCCTGCGGGACACCCTGGCCGGCCTCCGAGGTGCGCGCGCGGGACGGGGAGCTGGGGGGGGGGGCGCCTTCCGGGCCATGGCGGGGGGGGGAGGGTCGGGGGCCGGGACTCTGCGCCCGCTCAGAGGCACCCTTCTCCTCCCGCAGGCGGGGAGACCGGCGAGGAGGGCGAGGGCGAGGGCGGCGGCCGAGGAGGAGGTTTCGACCCGGGACGCTTCTGGGACGCCCTCGGTACGTTCTCCGGCCTGCGGGGGGGGGCGGGCGGGGGGAGGCGGGAAGCGGGGCTGTCCTACCCCACGGAGAGGGGGCGCGCGGGGGGCGGGAGGGGTACCCACCCCGGTGGTCTCTCGGGACGGCGCGCGCGGGGGGGGCTCCGCCTGAGCGCCCCCCCCGTAGCTCAGAGGACCGTAACCGCCCCCTCCCCAGCGGCGGCGTGGGGTGAGTTTGTGGGCGGGGCGGGGGTGGAGGGGTTGGGGTTGGGGGTCGCCGTACCCGCAGAGGAGCCCTGCGGACCGGACTCCCCCCCCCCCCGCTGTCAACGGCGCCTCCTCCTCCTCCTCCTCCTCCTCCTCCTGCCTTTTCCTCCCTTGCAGGGCGGGCGTTCCGGGCCGCCTCCCAGGAAGCCACGAAGCTCAGCCTGGCCTTCTCGAGACCGCCGCTGCCTTCCCGGGAGGTGGGTCAGCCCGGGGATACTGGGGGAGGGGGGCGAGGGAGGGGACGCCGCCCCTGCCTTTCAGCCGCAAACAACCCCCCCCCACACACACACACACGCATTCGGCCCCAAGAGAGTGGGCGGCGGCGGGGGGGGCGCCTCCCTGCCTGGGTCTTCTTGCAGAGGGTGTCGGGGGGGGGCAGCAACCCGCCTTTGAGCCGCGCGTGGGTGGGTGGGGGGCAAAGGCGCTTTAGGGGCTGGGAGAGCGCGCCCCCCCTTCCTTCCTTCCTTCTTCCTTCCTTCCTTCCTCCCCCCTTTTGGGCTGTGGGGGCAGAGCGACGGGCCTGGCGGTCTGGGGCCCTCTCGGGCCGTCCACCGCCTCTCGGCTGCCTGAGGACTGCCCTGGGCTCCCGATCCGGGAGGGGCCGGCCCGCGAGCGGGAGAGCGACCCCTCCTCCTGCCGCCGGCCCTGCCTCAGCCAGGGGCTTCCCGGAGGGCCCCAGCCCCCACGCCCCCTGCCCTGACCCAGCCCCAGCCTCCCCCCCCCCCAGGAACCGAACCCCGCCCCCCAAGCTGACCCCCCCCCACTGGGCTTCCCCCCCACAGGAGCAGGGGACGCTGGCCGGAGGGGTTCAGGAGGCCGCCCTGGCCCTGGCCTCCATCTTCCACCAGCTCCCCAAGGACCAAGGTGAGGAGGGGCGGGGGGGGGGGGGGGGGAGCAGCACCTGCACAAGAGGGGAGTCCGGCCATGGTTGACTTCTGGGGGGGAGAGAGAGAGAGAGAGAAAGAGAGAGGCGGCCACCTTATTCTTTGTTCTCCTCCTGGCAGTGGCCCCAGAGGTGGGAGCATATGGGGTGGGTGGGTGGGCACGGGGTGTGTGGCTGGGGGGGGCAAGCTGGAGCAGGGGGTGCCCACACTCCTCTTTTCCCTCAGGGACCACCCTGCGCCGCATGGTCCGCGATGCCACCGTGGAGGTGGTGGAGGGCATGATCCAGCTCACCGAGCTTCTCCTCCAGACCCCACTGCAGAGGTGAGTGAGGATGGCACGTGGGGGGGGTGAGCGGGAGTTCCCCAAGGAACCCCCCCGCCGCCGCACACACACACTGCAGCTGCCCACCCCTCTGTCCTTTACAGCCTCTCTCAGGAGCAGCTTGTCTCCACGGGGGGCGTGTGGGAGGCGTGCGGCCGCGCGTCCAGCCTGCCTCGAGGTGCGTGAGGGCTCCCGGGGAGGAGGGGGGTCCCTGTCCAGGTCACGACAGGGGTCGGGAGAGGTGGTGGTGGGGTGACGACTGAGCTGAGCGCCCTATCCCTCTCTCCTGCTAGACCTCACCCCCTGTGTCCTCCCCACAGATAACCAAGCTGCGGCCGCCACGGCTGTCTCCTCCTACCTGGGGATGGTCCAAGATGCCCTGGAGGAGATGGAGCAGGTGGGAGGAGGTGGCCACCGTGGCCACCTCTTGGGAGACCCTGGGGAGGGTGTGGGCACCGGGGGTGGGAGGGAGAAGGAGGCAAGTGAACCCTGCGGTGGGCCAGAGGCCTCTGGGCCCCAGAGCGTCCTGCAAGGTGGCTCTGCCCTTGGTGAGAGCAGAGCCCTTAATTGCTCTTATCCAGGAGGGAGGGGGGGCAGGGGGAGGGAGAAGCGCCAAGGGGCCCCAGGTAATGCCTGGGCCGTGCCTGGGGAGGGGTGAGGCTTAGAGGCCTGACGCAGGAAGAAGCTGAGGGCTGGGATGGATGGGGCCAAGGAACCAACCAGAAGATATGGGGTTGGGGGGAGAGCAACAGGTCAACAGCCTCCCTTCTCTCCCTGCCCCAAAACCTGGGCACACAGGCAGGCAGGCAGGCCGAAGGAATATTTGAAGAGAACCCCCCCCTTTGCAAACGAGCTGATGTTGTGATGGGCAGCCGTAGGCTGTTGCAGAGGATACCGGCCTGGGGCCAGTGGGGGCCACCCTGGAGTCACTCAGTGGCGGTCCCGGCAGCTGACCCGTGCAGGAGGGGCAAGTGGCATGCCAGGGTCCGTCTGTGCAGGCGCAGGCCGAAGCAGGAGACCCTTACGGAGACGTCCTGGAAGATGAGGAGGTGGGCTCCCGAGGCAACCGGGACGTCTACTGGTCAGAGGCTGACCGGCAGCTGCTCGGCCCCTGCCAAGGCCTGGTGAAGGCTGCCAGGGCCTGCTTGAAGAAGGTCCTGGGGGCGATGAGAGCCCGGGGCAAGGTGGGCACCCTGGAGCAGGTGGCGCAGCTGGATGACCTGGCCGACCTTGCTGCTGAAGTCAGTCCCAGGTGAGGTGGCCTGGGACACGGACACACACACCCCGGAGCTGGAGGGAGTGGCGGTGGGGGGGGGGAGATTCTCTGACAGCAGAGCAGGGGGCCCTGGAGGAATCATGGGGAGGGGGGCGGTAAGGACACTTTGATGTTTAGAGGGTTGTGAGCAAAGGGGGTGGGGGTGGCAGCCTCAGGCATGCTGGAGCCTTCTCCCCTTGGCTGAGCTCCGGATGGGTTTTCTTCACCTCTACGGAGGGTGGGCACTGCTCCTCCGAGGTGGAGAGGGAAGTGGAGTGCCCCAAGCCCTCTCCTGCCCCTCCTGCCCCTCCCTCCGGCTGGCCTCCCCCACCCTCCCCATCAGGGACCCTCCTGCCGGAAGGAAAGGCCTCCTCCCAACCCAGCCGGCAACTCTGGGTGCTGCTGCTCTTCTCTTTGACAGTGTGGACGAGCTGGTGCTGAGCACCTACCCGCCTCTGAACCAGCTGGCCGTGCGCCTGAATGTGAGTGACCCCAAGGCCTGGGAGGGAGGTGGACCAGGGTCGGCTGGGGGGGGGCTTCTTGTGACACCAATTGGGGAGGGAGAGGGCGGGAAGAGCCAAGGCCCCCTGCCCGCCTGCTAGAGTGGCGGCGGCGGGGGGGGGCAAGCCTTTGGTCTCCGGGCGGGCAAAGGCGTGGGGGCTACCCTGCTGGCTTTTTTTCCCAGGGGGAGGGGGAGGGGGGCTGGCCTTTCACAGCTTTGGGCTCCCGGCTGAAGGGCTCTTCCTTTCCAGGCTGGGAAGCTGGCGTCCGTGTTGAAGAAGATGCTGGAGATTGCCAGGTGGGTGGGCCGTTTCTGAGGGGTGGGGTGGGGCTACAGGTGGAGGGAGGCCATGGCTCCAGACCTGCTGCCAGCAGTGTTCCCCCCCCCTCCTGCAGCCCCCCAGGTCATTTCCTCTTGGCCAGGAGACTGTCCTTGCTCGGAGGGGGTGGCTGGGATGAGACACAGCCGCCCTTGGAGGAGGGAAGCCTGGCTGATGGGGCCGGGAGGATGCTGGGGGTGGGGGTGAGCTGACAGAGGGCTGGTGCCCTCCCTCCTTCCCTCTTTTCCCTTCCTCTACAGGACCAGTCACATTTGCCCTTCCCCCGAAGAGACGTGGGTGCCCTTCCTGGCTGGGGCCGTGGATCACAACATGGGAAGGGTCAGGAGCCTGACCCAAGGGCTGCTTTGATGGGGGAGGCGCGAGGAGGGGGCTTCCTCAGGAACAGGTCCTTGTGCTCCCTCAGCCTGGGCAGCAGGGGGGTGGACACTGTGGAAAATAAAGCCCGCTGGGCTGTCCTTGGGCCCGGTGGAGTGCAAGAGAAAAAGGCTTGTGTCTGGTTGACGCTCACCCCTGGCATTGCCGGCAGGGGTGGTAGCGGTGGACCTGGAGGGCATCCCCCTCCTATGGGCCCAAATAACAAGCGGGGGGGGGGAGCAGTGGTGCTGTGCCAGGGGCAGAGTGACAGGAAGAGGATCCGGGAGCCACCGGCCTGTTCAGAGGTCATGACAGGAGGGAGAATTGAAGGAGGACGGTTCAGGCGGTGGATGCAACTCGGGCACCTTTAATAGCCAGTGTGCCGCAGGACAGCCCCTGCCCCCCCTCTCTCTGTCAGCTGCTTAGTTAAGCTGCTTCCTGGGATAGGGTGGAGCTCTGCAGGCCTGCCGGGATGACCCGGACGGTCCTGAGTGACCGGCAGGGCTGGATCAGGCTGCTGCTTTCCACGTGCACAGTCAACCTCCGGGCCCCCGCCTGGGTGGGGGTGAAGGGGATTCTCAGCCAACGGGCGGTGCCTGCCTCCGTGGGTCCCAGCCTGGGAAGACAAGAGGGAGGGCCGGAGGAAAGTGGGCGATTCGCTGCGACATCCCTGAGACCAATACAGCTTGGTGGTTTCTTTGGGAAGGCTCTGCCCGAAGCGCTCCTCCGGCCTTTGCATCCGCCCTTCCTCTTCCACGGATGAGGCCGGCGTCCCTCCCTCTCCCTCCCTCCAGTGAACTTCCACCGCAGGACCCTTTGGCTCTTGCAGTCCCGCTAATGGTTGCTTCTTCTGCACAGGAGCCTTTTCCATTTGCACCACGGGGGAAACTCGGGCATAAACGGGGATTCAATGCGGCAGCGGCTGAGCTGAGTGGTTCCAATGGAGCTGTGTGCGGACTGCTTAGAGGGAACATTGGGTTGGGGGGCCCTCTGAGGTCATTGAGCCTGACCCCGTGTGCCTTCCATCCTCCACACAGGCCGAAGAGGCCGCTCTCTGTCCTGGGCTGATGGCAAACAGGGAGCTGCTTGCAGATCCCCTGGTCCCATGCTTTCGCCATCCGGGTCTGGCCCAGCCGCAGTGGAGGGCTTATCGGGTTTCCCTGGGGCCCCACCTGTAGTGCCACAGGGGCCCTTCCCCACACCTCCTTTGCCCACCCACCCCCACTGTCCCACATTAGCGAGAGCATGAAGGGCTTCCACCAGTGTTTCCAGCTGGCCATCCCACCCCCTCACACACACACACCTCAAGAAGCCGTCCTCCTCACCTGTAGCGCCTCTCCTTGTGCACAAGCCCTTGTCCAGACACCGAAACCACGCAGTCTGGCAGGGACTCTGGCAGTGGGTTGTGCAGTTGGATCTTGGCCTCGGTGGGTCGGAACTGGATGACTGATTCCGGGACCTGGGCAGAAGAAGGCCTGGCTGCTATTGCTGCTGAACCCCTCCAGGGCCCAGTGCACCGCAGACGGCCTGGGCGGGCCCAATCCACTTCAACCACCCCTGGCAGGCTGCACCTTGCAGGCAGAGGGAGCTGTGCGCCTGATGGCCCAGCCTACATCAGGACCAGGAGAGGCTGGGGGGGGGGGTTCTTGCCCCTGCTGTCCTCCCCCTCACACACACACATGTACTTGCCACCCTTAGACTCTTGTGCAAGCCGAGCCAAGGGGCGGGGAGGCCTCTGTTTGCAAGACGAGCCTTTCTGTGCCGGTGAGGGTCAGATCTGCAGCTGTGGCACAGGACACCTGGGGGATGGGGGGCCGTGTCCATGTCCCTGGGCGGCTCATCTCACCTGGATGGTGAGGCCTGGTGCCCTGAAGTGGATCTCTTGCCAGGCCAGGAAGGTGGCGCTGCTGGTGCTGAGTGGGTGCTTGTCCCTCACCAAGGCAGTGACTTTCAGCAGGAGGGTGCTCTTGAGGGCAGGGCCGTACGCAGCTACGTAAGGCAGTGCAGTGCTCAGGATGTGCTCTGGAACACACAACGCCACGGGCGGAGGAATGAAAAGCCCACCCTTGCAGACACTTCCGTACTGCTCTTGGACCAGCGAGGGAGCCGCCTTGCAGGGACGGCGTGCTTCCGCCTGGCTTATGTGTCTTCAGGAGGGCTGGACACAGTTGCAGACTCCCCTGGAGTCAAGAAACCTGACGACCAGCCCAGGGTGGGGGTGGGGGTGGGGAGGTAGTTGGGTCACTTAGAAGAAAAAAGGGCACCTGTGGTCTCTGGTGGAAGCATGCTGACGGCCTCACGTGACCTCTGGTGCTGGGGGACTCCTTAGCCCCAGTCAGCAGAGGGGATCAGCTGGCCAGCTGGCTAGCCTTCCTTGCCCAGGTAGCCCCCCCTCCTCCTGGGGCAACCAGGACCAGTTGGGCTCAGTTGTAGGACTTGCCCCTCCCTCCTGGGTGAGTCAGCCTTCTGGACCCTTTCTCTTCTGCAGCTCGTGGTGGTGGTGGTGGACAGAAAGGCACCTCCTCTAGTACTTGGGCTGAGACCACCTCCTTCACAGACCAAGCAGGTCTTGCCAGGGAGCCACTGTGGAGCCCCCCCCCCCCAATCGGTTGGTGCCACCGCCATGACTTACCACATCCGTCCTGGACGGTAACTTGAAACTCCTCCTTCCAGAACTGGTCCTGGGCCTTGCCGTCGTACTGCAGGGCCTGGGCTCCCAGCACCACCTGCAGGGGCCTCTCTTGGCCGGACCAGTTGGCCACTGCTACCGAGAGCTTGGCATCCTGCCCCAGCAAGAGAGAACTCTCTGCCTGGATGCGGACTGAGAGAAGAGGCGGCTCTGCCACGGCCTCCTGGGCTCCTGGGCTCAGCTGAGGGGGGGTCATGCTCCTCTGGCCCCCTCGGCTCGCCTCCTGCCCCTCCCTCAGGGTCTGCCAGGCCTTCTGCAAGACAGCTGTCTCCTCAGCTGACCCTGCAAGCCAAAGAACATACTGTAAGAGCCATCCTGCTGGGTCAGGCCAAAGGCCCATCTAGTCCAGCTTCCTGTATCTCACAGTGGCCCCACCAGATGCATCTGGGAGTGCAGGAGACTAGATCTCTGCCTCCTGATACCACTCTCCTGCATTTGGTCCTTAAAGCACCCCGGTTTTAAGCCTGGAGATGACACATCTCCATCATGGCTTTTAACCTGTGATAGACCTCTCTTCCAGGAATCTGTCCAATCCCCTTTTGAAGGCATCCAGGCCAGATGCCATCACCACATCCTGTGGCAGGGAGTTCCACAGGGTAACAACACGCTGGGTGAAATAATATTTTCCTTTGTCTGTTCTTGCTCTCCCAGCACTCAATTTGAGTGGATGTCCCCTAGTTCTGGTATTTTGTGAGAGGGAGAAGAGCTTCCCTCTATCCACTTTACTCATACCCTGCATTATTTTGTATGTCTCAATCATATCCCCCCTCAAGCGCCTTTTTTCCAGACTAAAGAGGCCCAAATGTTTTAGCCTTTCTTCATAAGGGAGGTGCCCCAGCCCAGTAATCATTTTAGTTACTCTCCTTTGCACCTTTTCCAGTTCCACTATGTCTTTCTTGAGATGCGGTGACCAGAATTGTACACAAAACTTCAGGTGCGGCCTTACTATCGTCTTGTACAATGGCATTATAATGTTAGCTGTTTTATTTTCAATCCCCTTTTTGATCATCCCTAGCATGGAATTGGCCTTCTTCGTCGCTGCCACACATTGGGTTGACACCTTCATGGAGCTGTCCACCAACACACCAAGATCTCTTTCCTGACCCATCACGGATAGCTCAGAGCCCATGAGTTGATAGATAAAGTGTGGATTTTTTGCCCCAGTATGCCCAAAGGCAGTGGCTTTGGTGTCCCAGAAATATGGATGCCCTGAGAGCAAGCGGTGTGTGTGTGTGAGGAGGGGAGAGGAATGCCTCACCCTCCACCCACCCTCCCACCCCCCAAGGCTCACCGCCTGCCTCTTGGCCTCCTACCTTCCGGATACTTGTAGCAGTGGGTGATGTCCTCGCAGCGCTCGCTCCCGACCCCTTTAGTGCTGATGTTGTTGCCGATGTACTGCCGGTTGCTGGGAAAGGCCTGTTTGAGCTCCCCGTTCTCCAGGAGCACCCAGGTGGCACATGTGGCATTAGTGGCAGCAAAGAAGGTGGCCACGTCAAAAGGCACGTCCAGGCGGCCCTCCTTGATGGCCTTCACTGGTGCTGGCCCACGGCAGCGCTGTCCTGGAGGCGGACACCACCACTTGGGTCACTGGCACGCCTGCCTCAGTGCAGAGGCAAGATCCTGCTGCCCCCCACCCCTGCCGCCGCCACGAATCCCCCAAGGCGTGTGCCCTCTGGATCAGAGGCCCACCCCACCCCCTTGCCAGCAGGCAGGGAGATGGCTTGGGGCACGTGGCCTGCAGAGTTCCACTCTGGTGCATGGCTGGACCATGAGCAACATGGAGGGCATGAGCAGGCCAGTTCCCCTGTCTGTGGGTGGGTGGGGGCTTCAATGCCACTCCTTCAATGCCACTCCTTTGCCTAAGAAGTCTCTCCCCCCCCCCCGCGAGTTCCATCCACCCACAATCAGCTACGCACCGCTCCCTGTTCCTTGAGGCGCGGCATCTACGGCTTGCCAGCCGTCATAACCTGGCTGCAGGTCCGGGCGCTTCATCCAGCACTCGTTCCAGGCGCAGAAAGGCCTGTGCAAGGGGCAAACAGAGGAGGGTGCATGAGCCCAACCCTCCTCCCCCCTCCTCCTCTCCCCCCCCGCCCCCAGTCACAGCATAGGGGCCAGCCGCCCTCCCTCTGCCTGCTCGCCTGTCTGCCAGAAGGGTGCGGTGGGGTGCCCGGCGGTCCCCCCCCGGGCTCACCGGACGGCAGCCTCTTGCCCGGCGCTGTGGACCATGGCGGAGTTTTCATCAAAGAGCTCTTGCACGCACAGGTTGCCTGCCGCCTCTGGGGCTGCAGAGAAGCAGGTGACCACCCGCGTCGGGACGCCCAGGCTCCTCAGAACTGGCCGGGGAAAGAGATCACGCGGGGGCGGGGGCGGGGGCGGGGTGGCTGTCAGGCTTCCTGCCTAGAAAGCCACCCCACCCGGACCCGAAGGGCCGAGCTGCCAGCAGCACGCTCCCCCGAGACCCATCCTGCTCCCTCGCTGCAGGGGTCGGGGAGGTTTTGTGTGTGTGTGCTCTGCTCTGCTCTGCTCTGCTCTGGTGGGTGGGTGGGCAGGCCTGGCAGCGGAGGGCCTGGGTGGGAAGAGGACCCGCGAGGACGCTGTGACCCCCCCCCCTGCCCCCCTGGGGGGGGGCACCTCCGTTACCTGAGCACGCGGCCGCCGCAGTCACCCAGCCCTGCCCGCAGCGGACGGGCCAACGTCGAGTGGCCAGCCACTGGCGCAGGAGGGGGGCGCTGCCGGGCCACTGGAAAGGGGGCGCCCCGTCCCTGGGTCCCCCTGTCCAGCGCTGCTTCTCCAGGAGGGCTCCTCCACCTCCGTGGGCCTCGCTGCTCAGCTGGAGGGGCAGAGAAGGGCCTGTCCTGTTTAGGAAGCGGCCTGGCCTTGCGTCCCCCCCCCGGGTCCCCTCCGCCCCCCCCCGCCCCACCCTTTCTCCCTCGGGCAAACGCAGCCTTCCCGAGGAGGCCTGGCTGGCGCGGGTGGGTTTTTACCAGGGCGTGGAGGAGGCGGCAGGCGCTGAGGGGGCTCCCCCGCTCCCAGGAGCCCAGCAGGCTGGCCATCTCCAGCAGGACCAGGCTGAGGTCCACCGTCGCCTCTGAAAGCTGAGAGAGGAGAACCAGCCCAGCGGTAGCGGGAAGAGAGCACCGCCAAGCCTCCAGCAGCCCCTTCCCCCCACCCCCACCCCGCTCCCCCATCCCAAGGCCAGCGGGCTGCAGGAGCCAAAGCACAGCAAAGGGCAGGAAGCACCGCAGGGGTGTGTGCGCCCTCCACCCCACCCCTCACCACACAAGGGCTCAGAAGCGGAATAGCCACCCTAGGGGTCAGGCCTGCTGGTGAGCCCCCAGGGACCAGAGGGGAGGCTGGCAAGCGCCACCAGGGCTGCCTGGAAAGACCCCCCCCTTTCCCCCACCTGGCCAAAGTCCCAGGGCTGCTCCTGGGGGGCCTCCTCCAGCCCCCAGTAGATCGTGCCATCCTGGTTCAACACATACTCCTGCCGCTGGGCTTCATTGGGCAGGAACACGCTGTCTCCTAGGGGTGGGGGTGGGGGTGGGAATGGGGTGGAGGGAGAGAGATAGGCTAGTGCAGTGTTGGCGAACCTATGGCACTGGTGCCTAATGTGGCACCCGGAGCCCTTTCTATGGGCACCCGACATTGCCCCTTCACAGCCACCTGTATTCAGGTTAAATTGCTGTATGGGCACTTTGTGAAAAAAATAGTGGGTTTTGAATTGCAGTTTGAGCACTCGGTCTCTAAACGGTTCACCATCACTGGGCTAGTGGTGGAAGGGTCTGCCCTGCCCAAGTGCTCTGCCTCCCGAGTTGTCCAGCGCCTCCGTGCCCCCCCAACACACACCTGGCTCTGGCTTCCCAGCCTCTGCTGCCTAGTTTGCCCCGCAGTGCCTCCGGGAAGGCAGAGGAGATGTTCCTGCTGCCCCCACCCCACCCCTCCTTCCCCTGCCCCGTCAGCCAGGGTCTCACCTCGGCACCAGGGGTTGAAGAGCAGCGTGAAGCTGCCCAGCGGGTGCTGCGTGGCCTGGCCAGTGGTAGCAACGTGCCTCCAGAGCAGGGCGTAGTGGCCGATGGTCGCGTCGGGCGGGGGGGTCACCACCAGGGACCAGGAGAGGGCATCTCGGGCTTCCAGGGCCGCTTCCCAGCCTGTCTGGCTGCCCAGCCTGGAGATGGGGATCTGCACCAGGGTTCCCTCCGCCTGGGATGGCCGCTGCCCTGGGGCCAGGAAGAGGGAGGGGGAGGAGATGGGGGCAGGAGGAATAGAGCAGGAGCCAGAGTCTCTCAGGCCATGGTGGGGGGCGGGAGAGTAAGGAGGAAGGGCTCCCCTCTGGTCCAAGAGGGCTCTTTCAGCCTGCAGGCAACCCTTAGGCCTGCTAGCTGGCAACCCGAGGGCAGCTGCCTTGCGGTCTTGTGGGGCTGGGGCTGGCAGGACTGAGATGGGGACCAGCAGCAACTCTGCCCGTCCTGCCAGGGCCCGTCCTCCCTTGCCCTCAGGGCTTACCTGTCTGTGCCACCAGGGAGGTTCTGCGCAGCTCCCTCAGGCTCCCCCCTCCCGGCAGAGGGGCACAGAAGTGGAGGGTAAGGGCAAAGGGCTGCCCCCGCCGAACCATCAGGCGCTGGGTGCTGATCGTGGCTGTATGGTGTGCCTGGTTGTTCTTGGCCGCCTGGAAGTCGCATCTCTTCACCGTTGGCAGAGCTAGGAAAATTCGTTTGAATTTCTTTTAATTGCACAGAGGAAGTGAGCCAGCTTTTAAGGCAAAAATTAGAAAAATCAACTTTGAAGTTCCTCCTTTCACCCTCTGCAACGACTAGCACTTTCTGTCTAATAAAACACAGGAGTCTTGCTTTTCTAGTAAAAAAAAGAAGAAGAAAGTTTACTTACATTAGTCCAGTAAATGCATTATACATTCCCAGAATTAAAAGAAGAAAAACTGGAGAATAATACAAGAAATAAAACTACATCCTTCACTGTTATCAGAATTATCACAGTTGTTATCAGAGTTGAAATATGTTGTCATTGTTATCAGAGTTGAAAGATGAAACTTGGGACAATTTCATTAAGAAAGTCAAACATCGTTTTGGTAATACCACAGAAGGCCTAAGAGTCAAGTTCAGATCTTTAAAATGGCACCAAAATGCTCATATTTCTTCTTTTGAATCAGATTGTCGCTTGCCAATGCATCAATGAGTAAATTCTGCAGCTGCTGCCAAGTTTAAGGAACTGTTTGAGTTGTTTCTTAGTGAGCACGTCATTGATCCTTTCCTGTTGATTTAAAGGCTGATGTGTTAGCTAAGCAGAGAGATGATGCCCAACAGCTTGCAATAGCTAATGCGAACTGTATTCTTATAGAAAATCAATTAAACAGGTTTTGTTAAACCAAAGCAATCACATCAAAATCAGAAGGGGGAGTCAAAAACCAGAACAGAAAGAGAGTTGGAAGCAGAGAAGATCTAGGGCTGAAGAAAGGAGGAGTAAATCTTTAGCAAAGCAAAGGGTTAACAACCCCTATTCTGAATTAATCTGTTTCAAATGTTCTAGGAAGGGACATATCGCCTCTAATTGCAGAGCGGGGAAGAAGGAGCAACCTAAACCATCTGCCACTTCCAGAAAAGCCCCCCCCCCAGAAGCCTAGAAAAGCAGCAACCCCAGCTCAACTACAGGCTAAGATGAAAACCATTACTCAGCCAGATAGGTATGATGCTTCTGAGTACCTGTGTGATGATGCTGACCAGGATATAGACAGGATATAGACAATGCTTCCTCAGTTGAGGATGATGGGGCTTATATTCCGAATGTTCTAGCAGGAGTGCAAAGAGATAACGTGCCAACTTCAACTGTTGCTGTGAGGGGGAGAGGAATGTTCCCCAATGTTTTGGCTATACCAGCACAGTCTTTGCAACCACAGAACCGTGCATCTTCTATTCTATGGAGCATGTGCTGGTGAAAAGCAGGAATTGCAGGAGAACTTTATAATGGTGAATGCAGATGATGTTATTACACCCCAACAGATTAAATGGGTTAATGAATTCTTTACCCATGATGTTGTGAGAAAGGATGGACAGCACATTGTTATCTCTGGTTATTTTGATTCTGGAGAAGATATTTCATCCTTGTCTTCTGAAATTGTGTCTGAGGAGCAAATTTTACCTAACCATCATTTTCCTGTGCATCCATATACTTCTGGTGACAGGCACACCTTGCACCAATAGCAAAGATCTGTGCTAAATATAAAAACATTGAGGGAGAAATATTGGCTCTTGTGCACATTCAGATCAAAAGATCAAGTTTCTGATTGGAACTGATCTGGAATTTTTAACCTATCAGGTGGAACTGCAAAAATCTCAATCTCAAACTGTTGAAAAGGTCCTGGGAGTGCAGGCATGTAGTCAAATCAGAGCCCAGCAATCAATTTCTGGTGTTAATTCTGCACAACTGTGCCCACAACCTATATTGCCACAGCCTGAGAACAAGTGAATATTTTTCTTTCTTACTGGATTGTTTTGCTGCTGCAGATGCTGCTGCTGACAGTAATGTGGTGGTTCAACCATCTTCAAATTCTGGAATTAACTTGAATGCTGATTTGTCTCATCATGATGCTGTAACTGATATGGCTGTTTCTAATGAGGGTGATTAGCAATGTTTTAAACCTGATGTGAACGTTAGACAGCAACAATTGTCTGATCCAACTTTAAGTGGGGCCAGGGAACAAGCTGATAAGAATTTACCTTTGGAGCCAGAATGCCAAACCAGATTTTGCTGGTCAGGCCCTGAGAAGGAACAATGTTTTCAAAGGTGCAGACGAGAGTGACTAAAATGATTACTGGGCTGGGACACCTCCCTTATGAGGAGAGGCTAAAACTTTTGGGGCTCTTTAGTCTGGAAAAAAGGCGCCTGAGGGAGGATATGATTGAGACATACAAATTAATGCAGGGCATGAGTAAAGTGGATAAAGGGATGCTCTTCTCCCTCTCACAAAATACCAGAACTAGGGGACATACACTCAAATGGAGGGCTGGGAGAGTAAGAACTGACAAAAGAAAATATTTTTTTTCACCCAGCACATTGTTAGTCTGTGGATCTCCCTGCCACAGGATGTGGTGATGGCATCTGGCCTGGATTCCTTCAAAAGGGGATTGGACAGATTCCTGGAGGAAAAGTCCATCACAGGTTACAAACCACGATGGAGATGTGTCATCTCCAGGCTTAAAACCTGGGTACTTCAAGGACCAGCTGCAGGGTAGTGATATCAAGAGACTGATCTCTGGTTTTGTGTGCTCCCATACGCATCTGATGGGGCCACTGTGAGATACAGGAAGCTGGACTAGATGGGCCTTTGGCCTGATCCAGCAGGGCTCTGCTTATGTTCTTATGTTCTTAACAATTGTTTTACAGAGAAAAGCTGGTTGATGACAACTTAAACATAGCCGCACAGTGCCAGCTAGTGGTTCCTCATTGTTATAGAGAAGAAATTCTCAAACTGGCTCACAAAAATCCATTTTCAGGCCACGTGGGTTGCAGGAAAACTTTAAGATCAGCAAGCATTTGTTTTGGCCCAGTGTTTTGAAATCTGTTAAACATTACGTATTTAGTTGTGAAAATTGTCAAAAAGTGGGTTATCCAACAGATACTACCAAGGCCAAAATGGAAAAAAATTCCGATTTCAGTCCCATTTTCCATGTTTCCACTCAATGTTCTTGGAACTTTATCCACCAGTAATACAGGGGGGAAGTACATTGTTTGCTTCACTTGTCCATCTTCTAAATGGGCAGAAGCTGTTGCAACATCTTCCATCAGTGCCAAGCAAATAGAGCCTTACTTGAAGTCACTTCACATATAGGTCTGTGAAGATTCTCAGTCATCCAGGTTCGTTTAACTGGGAGTTGAGTCATGGCTACTGGACTTCTTTTTTGAGAGATAGAAACGTTTCGCTGTTCATCCAAACAGCTTCATCGGTCTGAATACAGCTAGTGCAAGAGACATATAGGATGGCCCAATATTTCACATATGGCCCAATATTTCACATATAGGATGGCCCAATATTTTTGTGAGTGACCAGGCAGCCATTTTCAACAGTGAATTAATGGTTAAATTGTATTAATAAACTGGGATCCAGCAATGTTTCAGTGTGGCCTATCATCCACAGTCACATGGAGGTGCAGAAAGAACTCAACAGACTCTCTTAAAAATGCTGCACTCATATGTGTTGGAATTTGGAAAATCATGGTAAGAGGCTTTACCTTATATTCTATATGCCTAAGAGGTGACCTGATTGAAGTTTATAAAGTCATACATGGTGTGGAAAAAGTAGATAAGGAAAAACTGTTTTCCCTATTACACAACACTAGAACTAGGGGGCACTCCATACAATTTTTGGGTGCTAGATCTCAAACAAATAAGAGAAAATACTTTTTTCACCCAGAGGATCACTAGTCTGTGGAACTCCCTGCCAGAAGAAGTGCTGACAGCTGTCAGCCTTGACAGCTTCAAGAAAAGATTAGACAAGTTCATGGAGAACAAGGGTATCAATGGCTATCACTATGGATGCCTAGGGACAACCTATGGGTTGGAGAGATAGGCAAGATATCTCTCAATGCCATTTGCAGGGAATCGTAAGTAGGTAAAGACATCTGCTTGGGAATAGCCTGAACCAAATGGTGAGCCACTGTGTGAGACAGAATGCTGGACTGGATGGGCTATGGACTGTTCCAGCAAGGCTGCTCTTATGTTCTTAAGACATCACCACACTGATTTCCTAGGAAGGTATACTCCAGCTGAAGTTGTGTTTGGAAAATCACTCTGTAGCCCATTAGAGTTACTCCAAGCTCAGTGGGAGGGAGCAATCCAAGACAGTTCTTTACAGTAACCACCTGCCCTTTCGTGGTTCATATACTGCAGTCCCGGTATATCATGGGACAGCAGTATATGGGGGGGGGAGCCACCCAAGGTAAGCTGGAAAGGCCTGTTTCAGGCCTCCTGTACTTCCCCCAGACCTGGCACTGCCCTGAACAGGCCTGCGAGGGCCTTTCTAGGCCCGTCGGAGGCCCCAGAAGTGCTTCCTGCTGAATTGGAAGTGACTTCCGGAAAACCGGAAGTGACCTCTGGATAGCTAGAAAGCACTCTTGGGCCCCACAAGGGTCTTTCTGGGAATTTTGGAGAACTCAGGAATGCTTTTCTGCAAACAGGAAGTGAGCCTACTTCCGGTTCGCAGAAAAGCATTTCTGAGTCCTCTGACATGCCTAGAAAGGCCCTCAGAGGCACCAAAAGTGCTTTCTAGTGATCTGGAGGTCACTTCTGGTTTGGTGGGAAGCACTTTTGGGGCCTCAGACAGGCCCAGGAAGACCATCAGAGGCACATTTGGGGCAGCGCCAGGCCTGGGGTAAGTACAAGAGGCCCCAGACAGGCCCCCTAAGCCTGACCCAAACCCTACATCTGCATATCGTGGATTTTCAATTATCACAATAGGCGGAGGGGGTTACTGTACCAGTTGTTAAGTATCTTTATGAGTTATAGCAACAACTTAAAGCTATCAGGGACCTAACAACTGAACATTTACAGAAAGCACAACAAACTCAGAAATTTTATCATGACCACCATTCACGTCATAGAGAATTCAAGGTGAGCGATTCAGTTTTGATTCTAGATCCCATCAGGCACAACAAATTACAAATCCATTGGTTGGGTCCAGGCGTTATTGACCAAAAATTTGGAAATGTCAATTATGTTGTGAGAATGTCTGATCATGAAAATAAGCCATGTGTGTATCATGTAATCTGTTTAGATCCTTTTGTACACAGACAAGCTCATTTGCTAAGAGTCAAAGCAGCCTTTCCAGAGACATTGCAGGGTTCTTTGGACTTATTAGAGGAGTTCAAAGAGGCTGGTGATTTAAATGAAATCTATTTAGAGTCTGATATACCTGCTTATGAACAACAAGCTTTGTTAAAGGTCTTACACAAGCATGCACCTATTTTTACAAATAAGCCAAGTTGTACTTCAATTGTTAAACACAAAATTGGCACAGAAAAGTCATCACCTATTTGTTCTTCATCTTACAGAGTTATTGGAGACCATACTAAAAAAACTGAAGAGTAACTTCAGGAAATATTGGCACTTGGAGTTATCCAAACTATCACACCTTTATGGGCTAGTCCTGTTGTTATTGTTCCTAAGAAAACACCAGATGGTCAAATATGACCAAAGGTTCACTTTTGTGTGGATTATTGTAAGCTGAACCAGTTAATAACTTTGGATCCTTAGCCAATGCCAAGAACAGAGGATCTGAATGAGAAGATTTCCATTAAGAAATTCTTATCTTGTTTAGATCTCAGATTAGGGTATTGGCAAATAGAACTTGACCCTGAATCACTTGAGAAAAGTTTGTTTGTGATTCACAAGGGAGTTTTTGAGTGGTGCAGAATGTCTTTTGGGTTATCCAATGCAGCTAGTACATTTCACAGACTCATGGTGGGGCCACTGTGAGCCCCAGATGCATTTGGTGGGGCCACTGTGAGATACAGGAAGCTGGACTAGATGGGCCTTTGGTCTGATCCGGCATGGCTCTTCTTATGTTCTTATGGACACCATTTTACATGGGTTACCATTTGCTCGTGCTTCTTTGGAAGACTTAATTTTTTTCAGATTCTTTTGAGGATCACATGGCTCATCTGGACATTGCCTTGCAACATCTAAGTGATGCAGGACTGGCAGTGAAAGCTTTAAAATGCCAAGGGATGAAAGAAAAGGTAGTTTACCTTGGACATTAGGTTGGTAATGGTTTCACTGAGCCACTTCTGGCAAAGATAGTGTCAAAAATTGGCCTATTACAGAAAACAAGAAGCAAGTTCAATCATTTCTAGGCTTAGTAGTGTATTACAGAAAATTTATACCCCAGTTCTGTCATATTGCTACTCCTTTGACAGAGTTAACTCAGAAGAAGATGCAAATCAAGGTAAAATGGTCACCTGAATGTCAAATGGCCTTTGATACTCTGAAAGCCAAACTGACACAGTCACCTATTTTAATTGCACCTGACTTTCAAAAGCCTTTTGTTTTGCAGATGGATGCATCAGAATTTGTGATTGGATGTGTCTATTGCAGGAACATGAGGGAATGTTATATCCTGTTTCTTTTTTCTGCAAGAAGTTACTTCCACATGAGGGATCTTACTCTGTACATGAAAAAGAGTGTCTTGCAATTGTATGGGCATTTAACAAATTGAGACCTTGCCTTTGGGGCAGGAGTTTTGTTTTACAGACAGATCATCAAGCACTCAAATGGCTTTCATGCGTGAAGTCAAGCAATCAATGTCCGCTCAGATGGAGTTTAGCTCTACAAGATTTTATCTATGAAGTTCAATATATTCCAGGCAAACAGAATATTGTTGCTGATAGTTTGTCTAGGATGCACTTTGGAGTGGAATCAACAGAAGAAGAGGAGGATACATTAGTGCCAGAATGAAGATATGGAGTTTGGAGACATGGAACCAGTGTTATTCCTAGTCCAGTGTTTTTCAACCTTTTTTGGGCAAAGGCACACTTGTTTCATGAAAAAAATCACGAGGCACAGCACCATTAGAAAATGTTAAAAAATTTAACTCTGTGCCTATATCAGTCTCTAAAAGGTTTGCCATTGCTGGTGTAGGGAGAAGCAGGACAGAGGGGCCACAGATTGAGGCAGCCCGCTCTCTAGCACCCAGTTCCCACTTACCTGTGTTGTTTTTTTAAAGACATTTTGCCCTGCATGGACTTCTGTGTCCAGTGGAGACCTGAGAAGGGGCACTGACTCTCCAGGAACACAAATAAGACCCAAAAGCCCATCTTGCTCTCCACACTGTGGCCAAGGCAGATGCCTTCAGCAAGTCCAGCGACAGGAGGGGAGGAGGATGAAGGAAGGCAGGAAGGAAAGAAGGCAGAAAGTGTTCTGCTTGTATACCACCCCATACCACTTCAAGGAGTCTCTGGGCGGTTTACAGTTTTAATTACAGTAGGCAGGCTGCTAGACATACACATATGCAGGCTAGAAATGAGCACGTTTCTATGATGGAAAGAGAGAGGTGGGGGGGGAAAAGAAAGAAAAGACAGAGAGAGACAGAAAGAAAGGGGCAAGACTTCAAGGAACCCATCGCGGGGCCCCTCAGAGATGGCTCTTCCCCTCCCGGACCCTAAAGGCCGGCCGTCCAGCCGTCCAGCAGTGCCAGTAGCCTCCCCTGCCCGCCCGCCTCCTCAGCCCAGGCCCAGCGGAGGCCTCCTCCATCCCCTCCTCCTCGCAGCCCTGCCGCGGTGCTTGTGGGGCAGCCGGGCGCCCCTCCTCCCCTTCCCCTCACCTGGTGGTTTGTTCTGGGCTGGGGCTCCCGGGCCAGCTCATGTGGGCGGGCGGGCTGTTGGGCAGCTCAGTCCATTGGTAGCTCCCAGGAAAGGGGTGGTGGTGGTCCAGGGTAAAAAAAGGAGGGGGGAGAGGAAAGCGAGCGAGTCACGGCGGCGGCGGCAGGCACAGGGCAAACACTAAGAGAATGAGCGGGGCCAGGTCCGGCCGGGAAGGAAGTGACGCCAGCGCCGTGGGCCTCGGGGGGGAGGAGCCAAGCTGGCCCTTAGACGCTATTTATAGCGCCTCCCAGCTGTGGGCCGCCCGCCGGCCCTGGGTTGAATTTCTTTAGAATTTTTCAATTTTTCCCACGGCACACCAGGCAACATCTCGTGCCGCGGAACAGTGGTTGAAAAACGCTGTCCTAGTCTATGCTTATGTTACAGTATATTTTACTAATGTTTCTTTTTCTTTTCTTTTTTCAGATGTAGACAAGCACTAATTCACTAAAAAGATGTATTTTTGCTCTTGTATTAGTAGTTCTACCTCATAACTATTTGGTTTTATTGCACTTTCCATTATATACCTCTATCCCATATTTTTGTGATCATATTTACACACAGTTGCAGTAGTTTGCTTATTTACTAAAAATGCTAGTTTGTAATCTAGGATTTTTAGCTCTTAAAGGAAGGCATGTAAGGAAATTAAAGGTATATGGCAGTGATGGCGAGCCTATGGCACGGGTGCCAAAGGTGGCACTCGGAGCCCTTTCTGTGGGCACCCGACATCGCCCCTTCGTAGCCACCTGTATACAGGTTAAATTGTTGTTTTGGCACTTTGCAAAAAAAAATTAGTGGGTTTTGAATTGCAGTTTGGGCACTCGGTCTCTAAAAGATTCACCATCACTGGTATATGAGATATGTAAGTCTTGTAGTCAAAGAGCAGAGAGCTGTTTTCAGGAATTTTGCAGCTGCTACTGGCTTATTGCTTATCAGATGAGGCTGGCAGAGAGAATTCAGGAAGACACAAGTTGAGGACCAGAAGAGCTCCCTGAGAAAGGAAGGCATGTCAAGAAATACATAGATGTTTGAATATGCAGATTAATGGACATTTGTTGGGTGATACTTACAGAAGGGGGTAGGCTAGGGAGAGTGAAGAATAATGCTTTTTGAAAGAGAGGGAGAGAAGCCATGACTAAGCTAGCAATGCAATTTTATGTAGCTTATTAGATTTTAGAAATGGATTCCAGACATCATTTTGTTAGAGTTACTTAGAGTAGGATAGATCTATTTGTTATTTTAATGTACCTAATATCTCTAAATTCTTTAAGATTTTTAAGATTTTTGCTTATTTTCCTTATTTTTGTATTTTAATAAACATCATATTTTTTACGATTGCCTCTGTGTTTTTGATTATAGTGAGTCAGAGTGAGTAACAAAGTAAAGAGTTTTCAAAAGAATCCACAAAGGTGTGAACAGGTTCTCCGATCCCAGGCAGGTGGGAAAAGAACAGAGACTGTTCATAGGGCTGAGAGTTTTAGCAACTCAGTTTTCCAGTTCCGTTACAATGATGATGGCTGATGATGGCTAGTGATACATGAAGGAATGATGTCTGAACTGCTCAAAGTGTAAAAGGGATTGCTAATGAACTGTAAATACTGTAAACAGACTGCACAAAAACCAGCAACTAGTCTGTCTTGTTTTTCTCTAACCAGGACATAGCTGCTTACTCTGCAACGGATGCTTCGAGCTCCTTGTTGGCAGAGCTAGGAAAAAATAATTTGAATTTCTCTTCATTGCACAGAGGAAGTGAGCTAGCTTTACTTAAGGCAAAAAGGAAAAAAACAACTTTGAAGTTCCCAATTTCACCCTCTGCAGCGACTAGCACTTTCTGCCTAATAAAACACAGGAGACTTGCTTTTCTAGTAAAAAAAAATAGAAGAAAGTTTATTTACATAAGTCCAATAAACTATCAACAAAACTTTTACATTTCCAGAATAAAAAAAAAGAAAGACTGGAGAATAATAATTTGAGGGGGGGGACTACATCCTTCTTTTACAAAAACAATGGCTTCTCAGAACACCTGTGGGAGAGAGGCAGCAGGAGAGGCCCCTAGTAAGAGAGAAGGGCAGAGCTTCTAATTAGGGGGGGGGATCCCTCTGTTTGTTCTTCGTGCAACAGGACAGCAGATTAGTTTGTAGCATGAAGAGACCCTCCCGCCAGTGTTGAAATTAGCATCACAGATGGTTATATCCAACATTCACCTGCAGCGCTCGAGGGCGGAAAATGAGGGAGCCACTCATGCTTGCAAGGGGAGCCCAACCTCTTCCCCCCCCCCCAATTATGACACTTGTCTGAGCCAGCCCCCTGTCTCCTTTGGTCCCGGAGGCGGCAGGGACGGGGGCGGGGGGCGGGGAGGAGTTGGACTCTGTGTGCCAGAGCAGGGAGGGAGGCCCAGACGTCGCCCGGGGTGGGGAGCTTGGAGGAGAGGAGGGGGTGCCTTCACGAGGCTCATCTCTTTCAGGGCACTGCCCTCCCCTCCCTGGTGGTCACAGCGTTGGTCAGTGGCCCCTTCCTCCCGGAACAAGCCGGGTCCTTCACGAGGCCCTCCCCCCCCACGCCCCCCAGGCTGTCTTCCTGCCAACTGCTTGGGGGTTGCCCTTCAGGTCCCGGCGGCGGAGGGGGCGGAGTGGAGTGGAGGTCTCGGCTTGGCACCTTCCAAGACTGGGATTCTTTCTCTTAGCACCTGCTCTGTCTGTCCCAAACTATCTGAAGGGGCTGGGAGGGGGAGACGTCGGGCAAGAAGGCTCCCCGATCCCTTCGAGGCCTCTGGCCCCTCTTGTCTGGCCCTACCCTTTATCCCCCCCCCCCCCCAGGGTCAGGGATTGGTCTCTACTCCCCCCCCCCTTCAGAGGCCGGCTCGCCTTCCTGGAACCTGGTGAGGAAAGAGGCTCTCCTGCCTTCCATGGGATTTGCCCCCCCTCCACACGCCCCAGGAGCACCTCCTCCCTTGCTTCTCCGGCCCTTCTCACCTGACGAGGAGGCTGAGCGAAGGCCCGCTCAGGCCTCCCCCCACCGCCCACCCCGCGCCAGCCCTCCGCTCCTGCATTCACCAGCCGCCCTGGCCTTGGACTCTGAAGAGGGACAAGCGGCCCTCGCCCAGCCCAGCCCGGCGCCTGGTGGGTGGATGAATCCCTCTCCCGGTAGCCACTGGCGGGGCTAGTGGACCCCGCCTTCGTTACCACTGAGCCCAGGCTCCCCTGGCTACACACACGCCGCAGCCCATGGACCCCTATCCCCGGCCGGCTGCCTTCAGCACCAACCCACAGACAGCGGTCACCACCCGCTCCACAGGCTGGGGAAAGGAGAGAGAGAGAAGGCGGGGCGGGCGTGTGTGTGTGTGTGGGGGGCTCTACAAGGTCTGTGGGCGACTCCCTCCCAGGAGCACCAGCCCGGCCCGGCCGCGACAAAAAAAAAAGCAGGGGAGGGGGGCATTTATGAGAAAATCCTGAAAAAGTTCTCCTGAATCCATGAGATGATTGCCAGTTGTTTCCCTTATCTCTCTGTCAGCACTGCCCTTTGAGGCGCGGGGGGGGGGGCGCTTGAGTGAACCCCTGCCTCCTGCCCCCAAAGGGGCTTGGAATGTGTCAAGTGCTGCTCAGCCAGGAGCGTGGAGGGCCCAAGAAGTAATGTGGCCAGTAACTGGACTTCCCTGAACTGCTTGGCTGCAGCTCCGAGCGCCTCTCCTTCAAAACACCGGGATGGGGCGAGATCTGGGTAGAAGTGTGTGGGTGTGTGGGTGTGGGTGGGTGTGGGGGAATAGACCTACCTTTCCCCCCGGGGCGGTCGCTGGAGAGGCAGCCCTTGAACTTTAACAAGTGACTTCCTAGCTTCGCCTTAGCCTCGGGCATCTCTTGCGCCCCCACCTACCCCCGCCAGCCCGTTGGGTCCAGCTTTGACTCGCCCGGCCTCGGTTTGGCTGCCTTCTTCTCCCGAAGGGGGCACCTCTCGATTCGTCCTCTCTGGACCCACATCAGCAAAGGAGAGGAGCTATACCCATCCTATCGATCCGCTCTCCCCCCCCCCCCAGCCCCCTCCCAGCATCACCACCATCAAAAACAGGACACACCGATCAATTGTCTACCCCCCCCGCCCCCGCCCGCCCCCGCTGGCTGTTTCCGAGAGGCAGCCCCTCACCTTGACCCATCTCGGCGAGGGGCAGTGGCTGCCCTGCGGCTTCCTGAGCGGGCGCTGGCGACTGGGGCCCGGGCTATCTTTGGGCAGCCTCCGCCCAGCGGGTGGGGAAGGGCGCTTGTGCCGGACCCTCCCTTATCGGCCGGGCAGCTGGCTGCCAAACGGGAGGCGTCCCCACTCGCGGCTTTATCTCCGCTCCGGAGCTTGCCTGGCAGGGAAGCTGCTCTGTGTGTGTGTCTGTCTCTTTTGTGTATGTTGGGAGGGGGACGAGGGAAGTGGCTCGGAAGGACCCGGCCCAGGGTGGCACCTGGCGCAAAGGATGAACTGGCTTGGGGAGGTGTGTGTATGTGTGTGTGTGGGGGGGTGACGCCTCGGGAGGACCTCGTCGCTTCCCCACCCGCGGAAATAAGGAGGAAGGCGGGTGAAGCTGCAAACGTTTATTCACCATCATCTTCACAAGGAGGGCGCCCCTTCTGTCGGACCCGATCCAGCTGGGCGGCTAAGGCTGTCTCCACCTCCACCCACCTCCGACGCTGCCGGGGGACACCTGGATCTCCTTGCACCCCTTCACGGGGGGGAAGTGGCCGCTGTGCAGGCTGACGTGCAGGTGCCGCCGGCCGCTTCTGTAGGGGGTCACGTGGAACCGGACGGCGGTCTCAGCCCGGGCTGCCAGGGAGCCCAACCTGGGGGGGGGGGGCAAGGGCAGGAACTTCAGCGCCTCAGCACCAGGCAACAAGGAAGAGATCAGGGGCCCTGGGGCAACCCCAGGGGGGGGGCGTGTGATAATCATTCTAGGCCACCCCTTCTGCCACTTGCTTCTGAACTTGCTTTGGAAAGCCAGGCTTTGGATTCTCCTACATCAGGCGTGTCCAAACTTTGGCCCTCCAGATGTTTTGGACCACAACTCCCACAGTCCTTTGCCATTGGAAATACAGGCTTGGAATTCTGGGAGTTGTGGTCCAAAACATCAGGAGGGGAGAAGTTTGGACATGCCTGTCCTACATTCTCCCCGCCACACTGATCCCGGGCATGCACCCCCCCTTCCGCTATGCAGGTTGGCTGGAAGGCCCCTAGGAACAGGGTCCGCAGCCAGAAGAAAAGTGGGCAGCGGAGACTCGGGAGGGAGGGAGGGAGGAGAAGAGTGGTGTGGGTGCAGCGGGAGAGTCCCGTGTAGCCCCCCCCCCAGCCCGTAACCCCAAGACTCACGGAATGTGGACCTGGCCCCGCACCAGCCCGCTGCCTTCCACCACTAAGAGGCAGCCGCTCACGGGCTCGGGCAGGGGGTTGGCGAACTGGACCCGGAGCGGGAGGGCCTGATGCAGCAGCGCCACGGGAGCCAGCACCTGCGAGGAGGAGGAGGAGGAAGAGGAGGAGGAGGAGGAGAGCGGTCCAGGGGTAGGAGCCCAGGCAGCGCACCCGTTCCCCGTCCTCCACCACCACCACCCCAGACCCTCTTCCGCCTCCCCTGCCTACGTTGATCTCCAGCGAAGGGCTGGCCAGGGTGACGGTCTTCTCTGCCAGGGTCCTCAGCCCGGAGGACTTCTCCTCGCCCACCGCCACCACCCGGAGCTGCTTGTCGTCGCCCAGCTGCCCGCCATACTGCCGGTAAGGGATCCTCCACGGGAGGCGCTTCTCTGCGGGAGGAAGAGGGGCGGGTGGGGGAGGGGGAGGCTGCCTGTCAGAGAGAGGCGGGGAGCCGCTCCCCCTTGCCCTCCTACCGCCCGAAGGGTCCTCCTCCTCCTCCTCCTCCTCCTCCTCCTCCTCCTCCTCCTCCTCCTCTCTCTAATTCTCTTGGGTCCCGCCTGACCTTGGCCCGGGGCGAAGGAGACGTCCAGCGCTTCCCGGCAGAAGGGCGCCAGGGGCCTCCCGTCGTGCAGCACCGCCTGGGCGCTGAGGTGCAGCCGGACCTCTTTGTAGGCCGAGGCCAGGTTGCGGACCAGCAGGGTCAGCTGGATGTCCTCGCCCAGCGCGGGGCTCTCCACCAGCCGGATGTGCAGGGCGATCGGGGCGGCGGCGGCGGCGCGGGCGGCGGCGGCGGCGGGCGGGGCGCGCCAGGAAGGCCTGCTGCTCTCCGCGGGGTCCGCCAGCTGCCCACCGGCTGCTTCAGCGAGACGGCCTTCTGGAAGACCCTCCTTTCCTCCGCCGAGCCTGAAGGGGGTGGGGGTGGGGGAGAAGAGGGGAACGTTCTGCATGGAGGGTGGGGGGTGGGGGCGCTGAGGGCAGCCCGCCCCGCCGGCCTTTCCCCGCCCCGCCCCCAGACCAAAGGCCGAGGCTGCCGGACCTTCCCGGGGCTTGTAGGCGCTGGTGATGTCCTCTCGCTGGTCGCGCCCGACGGCCTTGGTGCTGAGGCGCGCTCCGACGGCCCCGGTGTCCCACTCGAGCTTCTCCTTGCGGGGCCCCGAGAGGAGCCAGACCACGCGGTCGGCATTCACCATGGAGAAGGCGAAGGCGGTGTCGTAGGGGAGGTTGACGTCGCCCCGCCGGATGGCCTGGACGGAGGCTGGCCCGCAGCAGTACCGCCCTGCGGGGAGCAGGGGGGAGTGGGGGTTGGTGGGGGGTCAAGGAGCCGGAACGCGCCGGAGCGTCGCGGGTTTAGATGCGGAGGGGAGGGAAGTTCCCGCGGGTACCGTTGCTGAGTTCCTGGGGCGTGGCGTCGACCACCTGCCAGCCGCCGTAGCCCGGGGGCAGGTCTCTCCGCGCCATCCAGCACTCGTCCCAGACGTGGTAGTTCCTGCCGGGAAACAGCGGCGGACGGAAGAGGCGTTGGTGGGCTGTCCGAGGGGCGCTTCTGATCCCCGGCCCCGCAGGAGGACGACTGGAAGGCAGCGCCCAGTGGGACTGCAAAGCGCCCCAGCCACCGTCGTGGCGGGGGAGGGGCGGGTTTCTCCCACGCCCACATCTGGCGCTTCCCGCACCCCAAGCCCCCTCGTTGTCGAAGAGGTGAGCGGATGCTCACGGGGCCAAAGGGAGATGCCGGGGAACCCAGGCTGCAAACAGGGAAGTCCTCCTTCCTTGCCTTCCGCGCTGCCCGGCAGAGCTGAGCTGACGGTGTGTAGGGGGTGGGGGGGTGGAGGGAGGGGTCTCTGGGGTGGCCGCTCGGGTCCCCTTGGCTGGGGAACAAGGCAAGGGCACACACACCCCAGCCCCCCCCCCCCGGCGGCGGAGGGCACCGGCCGGTCCGGGCTCACCAGATGCTGTCCTTGGGCTGGAGGGGCAGAAGCCGCCCGGTAGCATCGTAGTAGACGTCGACGACCAGATCCCCGTTCTTCTCGTGCGCCGAGTCAAAGTTTGTCACCAGGCGAGTCGGGATCCCCAGGCACCGCATTACTGGGGGGGGGGGGGGGGAAGGGTGGGAATAACTGGGCGCTGCTGGAGGGAGCGGGGGAGGGAGACCTCCTCTTACACCTGTCTGTGCAGGAATTAGGGGATGCAGCTGCAGCGAGTGGGGCAGAGGGGGGCGGGCAGGGGGGCGGGTGCCTCTGGCGGGAACAGGAGAATTGATGCCTGCCTCTTGCACCCAATTCTGCCAGGCTCCAGCGCCCGAAGAAGCCTCAGAAGTGTCTGCCGGGCGCTCTTCTCCAAGCAGGCAGTGAGCCGCGTCTACTACATACACGTGAGCGAGTGGGAAGAGGTGCTGACCCGTGTTTCCACCTTAGAGGCCTCTTCCACAGCCACTCACAGCGCCTCCCTCTCCCCCTCTCCCCCCCCCACGCCGCCGCCGCTGTCCCTCCGCAGCAAGCGGCCGAGCCTTTCGACTTGGGTCGGCCCTCCGCGGATCCGCGCCTCCCTTCGCCGCGATCCTCCCCGGTTTTGAAAGGATCCTCAGTTGAACCGATCATCTCGCAAGAGAGCCACCTGGTTCCCCCCCCCCCACACACACACACACTGCTCCAGTCTCACACACACCCTCTCCCAGAGTTGGCGATCCAAAGAGGGCCCAGGAGGGCTGAGGGGACTTTGACAACCCCGGCCCGTCAAGTAAGCGGAAGTCCTCCCCTTCCCCCGCCTCCCTGCTTTGTAGATAACGCCCCCCCCCGCACCTGCCACCTCCCTGTTGAAGAAGCTTCCCGTCGCTCAAGGTCTGAAAGTGAGCGAGCCTCGCCTCTCGGCGTCTCTCTGGCCACCCCCTGTCCGTCTCCGCTTTCCGGGAGCCCCCCTCCCCCCAAATCCCAGCCGGTGCCGGCGGCCCCCAGGCCGGCGCTCCTGCCACCCGCCCGCCCCGCCCATTCCGCCGCCGCGTCCCTAGTACCTGTGCACAGCACCGCGGCGAAGACCCAGCACTGGCCGTACTTGACCGGCCGGCCCCCGGTGCGGTCCCACTGGCGCAGGATGGCCACGCTCCCGCTCCATTGGGTGGGGCGGACGCCGCCCACAGAGTCCTCGGTCCAGTTGCCCAGCAGGACGCCGCTGTCGTCGTTGCTGTTGATCTGGGAGGGGGAGGAGGGGGGCGGGGAGAGAGGAAGGGGGCCAGGCTGCGGGGCCGCCTCTTGCCCCAGGAGGGGTCGATCCCGCTGAGCCGCCGCTGCCGGCCCCCTTACCCTCCCGGGCAGCCCCCGAGGCCGCCTCCTCGGGGGTGCCTTCCGAGGCCCAGGCCCGGGGCTGCTCTCCTGCGCCCTCTTCCTTTTCAACTCCCTCCCGCCCCCTGCGCGCCGCGTCCCGCCCCCGGGCTGCATCGCTTGCCCCCTACCATGGCGCTCATCACGCGGCTGATGTAGACGGGGTTCCCGCGCAAAGAGCTGTCCTTGGCCGGATCCTGCAGGAAGTTCAGGCTTCGATCGAGCAGTTCCAAGCAGATGTCCACGATGCCCTCTTCAAACTGCAGCCGGAGGGAAGGGGGAGGAGGAGGAGGAGGAGGAGGAGGAGGAGGAGGAGGAGGAGGAGAGAGGCGCCGCCAGGATGCTTTCCCCTCGCCCTCCTTCCCTCCCCGCCCGCCCGCCGCACCCCCACCGCCGCAGCCGCTTGGAGCAGGCGGGTCTTTTGGTCTGCATAAGCCCCCCCCCCCCACACCAGAAGGTATTCTGACCTTCTGCCGATGTGGAGGGGGGCCAAGAGGGTGGCTGGGGGCGGGGCGGGGCGGGGGGGGGAGAGACAGCTGTACGGTGTCCATCCTCCTGGCCCTTCCTTCCTGAGCGTTGCAAAGGACCCCCCTCCCCCCCCCGCCGCCAGAAGCAGGGCTGTGGGGCAGACGCCAATGCCAGACGGGACAGCCAGTCACAGTGGAAGGTAGAGCCGAGAGGCGGCGGCGGCGGCGGCGCGCAATACCTGCCCGTAGTTCCAGGCAGTGGCCGAGATCCAGTTCTTGTTCCCGTCGTAGATCAGGCCGTGCTCGTTCAGGACGTACTCCCCCCTGTCCTCCTCGCCGTCCAGGTACACGTCGTCCTCTGAGGCAGGGCAGTGGGGAAGCTTAGTGGGTGGGTGGGTGGGGGGGGCGTTCTTTCTGCATTCACCCCTCCTCTGGGGGTGGGGGTGGACTCCATGGCCTTAGAGGTCCCTCCAGACTCCATTCTTCTAGGACTCTAGGCCCTCCCCTCTGAGAAGAAGCTGGGAGCCCCCCCCCACCCTCCCCCAGGTCCCCGAGTGCCCTAGAGCCCCTTCTGGTGGGGAGACCCCTGGGTTCCTCCTGCAGCCCCATGGCTCCCTGCCTCTCCTGGGACCCTGGATCCAGGCCTGAGCCAGGCCTGCCAGTCAGTCCCTCGGCTGTGCCTGCCTTTGGTCTCCGGGGAGAAAGGCAGGACAGACATGAAGGAAGTAACAGAAAACACGTTGGCACAATAGCAATCCAACTCCACACACACACACACACACACACACACACACACACACACACACACACACACATATCCAGTTCCAGGAAGGGGGCAGATCCTGTACCTGGGCACCACGGGTTGAAAAGCAGGACAAACTCTCCCAGGAGGTAGGAGGAGGTGGCCCACTCAGAGTCCAGGCGCATCTTCAGCTGGTAGTGCCCAACGGGGGCTGTGGCCGGAGGCAGCACCACGACGTCCGTGGACTGGGAAGTGCTGCTGGTGGCAGCTGCCCTCCAATTCTGCCCTGGGTTCAGGCATCCTGGTTCCACTTGGAAGACGGAGCGGGTGCCTGACTGTGCCTCTGGCCAGGGCCCTAATTGGGGGGAGGGCAGGGGGAAGAGAGGCAAGAGTTGAGCTGGGCAAAATTATCCCATGTGTGTGTGTGGGGGGGGGGCAGCTAACAGTAAGTGGGAGGAGGAGGAGGAGGAGGAGGAGGAGGAGGAGGAGGAGGAGGAGGAGGCAGGGACAGCCCAGGGGACAGGCAGCCTCCCACTCCAGTCCAGTCTCCCCACTCGCCAAGATCATCCCTGCCCTCTGTGCTTCCTGGGCTGGTGGAGTGGCTGAGGCTTGAACTCACAAGCTGGATGATCATGATACGTGTGTGTGTGTGTGTGTGTGTGTGTGTGTGTGTGTGTGTGTGTGTGTGTGTGTGTGTTTGTGTGTGTGTGTGTGTGTGTGTGAGAGAGAGAGAGAGAGAGAGAGAGAAGGCAGAGCTGGGGGCCTCTGCTCCCACACCAGGCCTCCAAAGGAAGGAGGGCCGCTGGGCTCAGTGGGGCTGTCTCTCGGCTCTCCCCAGAGCATGCGCTGCGTGGCCGCTGCCAGTAGGGGTAGCCTGCCTACTGCAATTAAAAACTGTAAACTGGGCAGAGACTCCCTGAAGTGCTATTATGGGGTGGTAGATAAGCAGACCACTCTGCTTTATGTTTTGGCCCCTCGTGGCCCCCATGCCACAGGCACCCAAGGTTCCTGGGCAGGTGTTCTGTTGCTGTTGTTTTTCTTCCATAGATTCTGTCTCCTGGCAAATACAGACGCCCAAGAGGACTGCAGGTTGAAAATAAGGACCTTGCCACTTCCTGAAGTTCTTGGCCAAGGCCGGAGGCAGCAGTGTCATGCAGCCCCCCCCCCCCCCCGTTCCTCAACTCCAAACACCACCCACCATCAGGAAAGGGCAAGCAGGCCCTTTCTCAACAGAGGGTTGCCCAGCCTCCAGTGAGGGAGGGAACTGGGGGGGACCCTTCCTCTCCGTTACATCATTTCTGCTCATAGTCTGAATTTTCCTTGAAAAACTTTGTTTGATTGATTGATTGATATGCTGTCTCATGAGTGAGAATCACTATGCTGAGTGGCTTAAGGAAATAAACATAGAATACTACATAGTGATTATGCAAAAATTAAAACAATAACAAAATAAGAACATGTGGGCAGAGAAGCAGAGAACAGCCCTTCAGAGAATTTGGGAGATCCTCGGTCTTAATCCTAATCCTAGGCTCTTGGAACCGCCAGTCTGGAAGGGACCCTCTAGAGATCATCAAGCCCTCTTTCTCCAGGAGGTCTGGTGGGAAGTGCAACACCCCCCCCCCATTCCGGCTGTGCTGCCAGAGACCGAATTCCACCGAGGAACCCAGCACTTCTTTCGCCCAGTGGGACATATTTCTGAGCAGACATGCACAACACTACCACAATCAAGTCATCTTTTTCCATGTGAAATTCAAACATCCACTTTTAGTCCAAGAGCATGTAAGTTGCACTTCTTCTAACATTGTTCAAAGTAGGACACCCATCAGCCTTATCAAAATAGTTTGTGATGAGGCACGATGTGCGTTGCAGTCTGGCCTCTGCCATCAAGCCGTCCATCCATCTGTTTGTCCTTCCTTCCTTCCTTCCTTCCTTCCTTCCTTCCTTCCTTCCTTCCTTCCTTCCTTCCTTCTGGGAGCCCAAACTCTACCAGGGAATGTGGGTGCTTCAGGGACCTTCACCCTCCTCCTTTCCAGTGCCCCAGATGTCATCCATTGGCCTCTCCTGAGCACTCCTCCTCACCCCAAATTGTTGACAGCTCAAAATTAAGCATACTGTAAGAGAGTCTGCATTCAATCTATTTGCATTTATATTGCGCCCGCCCTCCCAAAAGCTCAAGGCAATCTTCATATATGAACACTATGCACATTCCAAAAGAGCATTTCAGCATGAAAAGGAATTGGCATGCAACCATCAAGCAAAGAGGCTGACACGCAATGGTCTCTGCCCACCTGTTTTCCTGCATACATGCCTGCGGGGGTGGGGGGAGGGAGGGGTGAAAGCTTTTCCTACATGGGGGAGGGGAGGGAGCAGGACCTAACCCTGAGAAGGAGCCAGGGCCCCAGAGCATGAGAAAGAGTCCATTCAGCTCTCGGGGCAAGGACTGTCCTCTTCTGAGGGGCAACGGATGCAGGGAGGGGTGAGGCCAGGTGGCCCTCCAAGAACCGCCCCCATCCCAAACCCCTTCAGCCCGCAACCCACGGCCCACAGATGCCACAGCCCCTCACCTGTCTCTGCAATCAGGTACATGGAGTCACGGCACGGCTGGTACCCCCTGGCGTGGAAGTGGAGGGTGAGGGTAAACGCCTGGCCCCTCCGCACGATCAGTCGCTGGTCACCCATCTCAGCCGTGTGATGCTCCCAGTTGTTCCTGGGGTTCTGCCAGTTGACAAACGCCAGCTGCAGGGCTGGAGAAGGACAGGACAGCCCTTGACCCAATGGCCGGCCACGGGGCCAGGCCACGGAGAGAGAGATGGCTTCAGTTGGCAGGAGGTGCCTCTTCAGGCCCCCAGCTCCCTCGCCACCTGGCCCCTTCTTCATTCTGCAACCACCCAGCCACCTGCAGCCTTGCCGTCTGCTCGGGGGAAGACCACTGCAGGGGCTCACCTGCCGGTTCCCTCCTCCACCACCACCTCCTCCTCCTCCCCCCTCCCCCTGCCACCAGGGGGATGGCAAAGCTCACCTCCAGCCATGATCTTGCTGCTTGCAACCTCCTCTCCTTCCGAATGCCTCTAGGTGCATCTGCTCCTTCCTCTTGGCTTGCAGGAACCAGGGAGGCAGAGGTGGGGCTGGAGGCGGCCTCCATGGTATGACCTATTATTCACCTCCCATTTCTGTCACTTACCAGCCTTCCCTCTGTGGGTGGGTGGGAAGCACTCTCTGTCAAACACAGGCACGTGCATGCACACACAGGGTGGCAGTGGTTTGCCCTACCCTTCTGTTGGGCTGCCTTCCAGCTTCCCACCCCAGTCCCTGCCAATGGCATCCAATAGCCAAGGGCCAGAGCCCCTTGCGGACAAGGCCCAACAGATCGGGCAGGGAGGAGGGGTCTCCTTGGGCACTGCCCCTGAACAAAGGAGGAGGAGGTGGTCAAAGGGATCCCAGAAGAGGGATCAGTCAAATGGGTGGCGGCAGGGGGGGGTGTTCTACAGGGCAAGGAGGGGCTGCCCAACAGCCATGCCACAAAGGTGCCTACGGCCTTCTGCCCACCCAGGGGTGGCTCCCCTTCAGCGGCCATCAGATGTTGCTGCTGGTAGGAAGGCCGGATCCAAAGTGGCAGCTGAAGGGTCCTCCTGAGGACGAAGGAGGCTGGGAAGGACCCCTTGAGCCTGGCAAGGTCCCCTCCACCTGGGAGGAAGACCAGAGGCTGATAAGGCAGTCTACAGAGCCCGGCCACTTTGCCGGGTCTTCCAGCCAGCCTCACCGGACAAGGTGTCCCTCCTTGAACATGCTGGAGGAGGAGGCCCCAGAGGTGAGAGGAGAGTCATGGCCGGGACCACCATCAGGCAGTGAGAGCAAGCAAGGGAGGGTGGGCTCCTCCTCCTCCTCCTCCTCCTCCTCCTCCTTTGCTTGGCTTTGCTTTGCCCTGCCCGCCTTTGCTAATGCTGGAGTGACAGGAAGCCTTCCCTTCTCTGTCTGTAGAGGAGTGGGCACAGGGCTCCCCCACCCCCTCACCGGAGCAGGAGAAAACCTTCAGAATAGGAAATTGTGCATCACAAATACCTTCATGTATTTGTGATATTTCGCGCAAAAGTCATCATTAAACGAAATCTTATCTGAAGGGTCAAAGAAGGCACAACACGGCAAAGAGAAACAATGCCTACACCTGGCCTCATCTCCTGCCCTTCTCGCTAGACAGGCGACATCAGATCCTAGAACCAGCAGCATCGGCAAATTGAAGAAACAGCAATCCCTCCTGCCTCGTAGGCATTCCACCCATCCCTCGGAGAAGGAAGTCATCCAATATTCAACAGGTGGAGGGCGTTTTTGCTCCCTGCTGGTTTAATTGGTCCCTTCCTGCCAGGGCGACAGAAGGCATGGGGGAGATGACGGAGGGTTTTTTTTCTGACTAGAGGTGTGTGTGGGGGTGCCACCATCACTGAGGGGTCGCCTTTCACGACTGTGGGGCCCCTTGTGCATTTCCCGTGCCTCCACCCCCCTCCCCCATTGCTCAAGGAAGCCGGTCGGCAGGAAGGAGAGCTCGCCGCCTGCCTCCGTGTGTCAGAAGGGACGGGGAGCAGCCGTAGGGCCGCGGCTGCAGAGGACCCCCGTGGTAGGGAGGGAGAGCTTTGCAGAGTGCCTCCTTTCTGCGCCACCTCCTCCCCCAGATAAATGCCCAGCGAGGACCTTTGGGATAAGAGGTGGCGACTGGTCGGTCCCTGCCTGCCTGCCTGCCTGGGCGCTCCTCTTCCATCCCATTCTTTCTCCCAAAGGCTCCGCTGGCCCTCTTGTCAGGCTCACCCTTTTCGAGGCTCCCTGGGAATGCCGCGGCCATGGACTCTGCCGGCAACGGGGGGGGGGGGGGGGGCTCTCGGGGCCCTCCCAAACAGATCTCATCACCTGGAAACAAAAATTACAGCAGACCCGTCAGTTACCCAAGAAAAGATTTTTCTCTCCGCACATCTCTGCTGTTTTGGCTGCTGTGTCATTGAATAGAACTCCAAGCACCAGGAGGGCTCAGGGCCAAAAATGGCGCTTTCACAGAGGCCAATGTTTTGTCTTGGCTTCATTTGGTTCCTTGTGGAGACTCTCCGGCTGGACACTCCTTCCATCCCTGGCTGAACGTTGGCCTCTTCTCCGGGAAGGAGGGTCCTTGCTTTGGTACAGTGTCCGTTGCCTCCGGAACAGCGGCCGATGCCTTCCAAGAAGCACCGCTGGCAAGACCAATGGAGAAAGAAGCCCCCTTATGGATGGCCCAGATGTGGAGAGAGGCACACTATGTTCCCCATGCTGCTACCTGCCACGGTTCTACATCAGCTTGCAGAAAACCCTGGCCTTCCTCCTCCTCCTCCTCCTCCTCCTCCTCCTCCTCCTGGGGTCTTTTACAAGTGCTCTTTTGCATTACATTTCACAGGAACATCCAAAGAACTTTGGGGCCCCAAAGCAGGCCTCTCCCTGGCCCGCTCTTCCGTGGGACGCCCCAGAGCAGGATGCCGGCCTGCTGGGCAACAGACACCTCCTGCTCCATTTTCCATCCAAGGAGATACAGACTTTCTCCACGGCTCACTCTAGAGGTAACAGGCAGCCTGTAGCTCTGCTGGCAGGGAATTCCATAGCTCATCTGGGAGGTAGAGGAAGGAAGCGGGGGAGGGGGTCCCTTCTGTCCTTCCTAAGCTTCCACTCATTTTTCAGGTAAAATCTGCCTGGACATTGCAACTCTCTGGGCACCTAGGAGGCCTCATGCCTCCAAAAGCCCAACTATCTTTTGCTTCTGGTTCAGCAGGTATGACCCACCTGCCTCCCGTTTGGTTTTAATACCCAACTCTTTGATTTCCATCTCTTTTGTAGGTTGCCTTTCTCCTGATGAGGGGACTCAAAGTTTCTCGCAAGGAGAAAACAAATAGAATTCAAAGCACAATAAGTGATCTTCTCCTGGGGGAATTTTTTATTTATTTTATTTTAGAGTATTTTTACCCCATCTTTCTCCTTGGAAAAGGACCCAAGGCAGCTTACAGTTGTGAGGGATAATATACAGTCCAGTACAATTAAGATATGTTGAGTTATTGAGAACAGGGAATTGAGGGACATCTTGCAGCATTACAGCTCAGGACCAGAATCAGCAGTACACCTCCATTTGAAGGAAAAAGGCCACTCTTTCAAAGATGAGGATGTACACATATTAGACAAAGAAGAGAGGTGGTTTGAGAGAGGAGTAAGGGAAGCCATTCATGTCAGCATTGAAAATCCGTCTGGAATATCTAGTTTTCCCCATCCTCTCGGCGGGGCCTCGGCATCGGAACCTCAACAGAGGTGGGGGCTCCGGCATAGTCTAGCTGCTACGTATCAGGCTGTACTTTCCACAGTACCCAGGCAAATCAAGGAGCCTTCACCACCAGGTCACAGCTAACGACCCATTCTTGACAGCTAACGACCCATTCTTGATGGGTTTCAGCACCTTAGGCCATTGTTTACCTTAAGGCCATGGACACTAATGTCTCCCTAACGAGCCTATTCAGGCTTTGTTCATCTTATGAGCCAATCAGACAAGGGGACAACAGGTCAAGCTGACTATAAGAAGGTCTCTTGCACTAGCTGTATTCAGACCGATGAAGCTGTTTGGATGAACAGCGAAACGTTTCTATCTCTCAAAAAAGAAGTCCAGTAGCCATGACTCAACTCCCAGATCTTGCAGCATTAATAGACAACATGTAGTTTCTTTAGACATATCTTATTTTCTTCTTGTTGTTGGAATAGTTTTAGATTGTGCCTTTAATATCTTGCTTTTAAGGAACTCCCATCCATCTTGGACTGCCTTCTCTTTCAATGGGCCAAAATACTGAAAGAGAGGGAGTCCAATATGGATGGGAGTACCTTAAAAGCGAGATATTAAAGGCACAATCTAAAACTGTTTCAACAAGAGGAAAAATGGGAGATGTCTAAAGAAAACCCAATGGTTTACTAAAGAACTTTCAACTTAGCTAACTATAAGGAAAAACAAGTATAGGAAATGGAAAAATGGTGAATGCACCAAAGAGGAATATAAGCAAGTAGCCAATATATGCGGAGGGATGGTAAAAAAAAAGCTAAAGCACAAAATGAACTTAGATGTGCCAGATAAATTAAAGATAGTAAAAAGGGTTTCTTTGGTTATGTCCACAGCAAAAGGAAAAATAAGGCAATGATAGGCTGTCTGTGTGGTGATGATAACCAATTACTAACAGGAGACAAGGAAAAGGCCTTCTTTGCCTCTGTTTTCTCCAAAAAGAAAAAACAGTTCCCTTGGCAAAAAGAGTAGATGAGGTAGGACGGAAATTGCAACATAGAATAGGTAGAGAGGTAGTACAGGAACACGTGGAAACACTATGTATTTAAGTCTCCTGGGCCAGATGAATTACACCTAAGCATATTAAAAGAACTGGCGGAAGTAATTTCAAAACCATTGGCAATAATCTTTGAGAAGTCCTGGAAAACAAGGGAAGTCCCCATAGATTAGAGGAGGGCGAGTGTTGTCCCTATATTCAAAAAGGGTTTAAAAAAAAGGACCCAAATAATTACCACCCAGTGAGCTTGACTTCAATTCTTGGAAAGATACTAGAACAAATGATTAAGCAGACATTTTCTAATTATTTAACTAGCAATGCCAGACCAATTTGATCTTTCTTTGATAGAATTACAGGCCTGGTGGATGAGGGGAATGCTGTGGATATTGCTTATCTAGATTTCAGAAAGGTCTTTGATATGGTTCCCCATGATATAGTTACAAAGATGTTAGTAGAATGTGGGATAGATAGTGCCACTGTTAGATGGATTTGTAATTGGTTGACTGATTGCACCCAAAGCATGATCATAAATGGCTTCTCTTCAGCTTGGAGAGATGTGACTAGTGGGGAGCCAGGGTTCTGTTCTGGGTCTGGTGCTATTCAATATCTTTATTAATGACTTGGAGGGAGGAATAGAGAGTAGGCTGATCAAATTTGCAGATGATACCAAATTGGGAAGAGTTGATAATTCCCTAGAGCCGGGCTATCCAACTTTGAACAGGCTGTAGTCTACTTTTTCCAGCCCAAAGTACCTGAGGGCTACTACACTAAAACCTCTACTTACTAATTTTATCTGTTCCAAGCACATGCTCATAAGTGAAAAAAAATGTAAGTAGAGCAGTGGTACTGGTTTCCCATAGGGATGCACTGAAAATCAATCCATTCCAGAGGGAACAGATTTCAATGCATTCCTATGGGAAGGCTGACCATGCACACACTTCCCTTGCACGTGCTTGAACCGGTGTGGGCGGGTATAAGGGGGGCTCATGCGCATGCTTGCGCAGATCACCACTTCCAAGAGGCAACCCACATGACCATGCACATGCCTCCCTTGCACCCGGTTCGAGCAGGGGACTGCGCCATGGCCCTTGAACTGCCCCACTCAGCTGAGACAGTGGGCTGACAGGCCAAAAACTTTGCTGGGGCAGTGGTGGTCCTTGGGATGGGGGCGGGAGGGGTGGAGAACTTATCCCCTCACTTTTTCATTGATGGCCGGTGAGCTACTTTTGAATCCTTTGCGGGCTACCTGTAACCCACGGTCTACCTGTTGTGCAGGCCTGCCCTAGAGGACAGGATGAAAATCCAAAAGGACCTTGACAGATTAGAGTCCTGAGCCAAAGGTAACAGAATGGATTTCAACAGAGGGAAATGCAGGGTGCTGCATCTAGGTTAAAAAGAATAAATTGCACAGATATAGGATGGGAGACACCTGGCTGGAAAATAGTACCTGTGAAAAAGAGCTGGGAGTCTTGGTGGGTCACAAATTAAATATGAGTCAGCAGTGTGATGTAGTGGCCAAGAAAGCCAACACAATTCTTGGTTGCATATACAGAAGCATAGGGCCTTTTCACACGACCCCTAAGATCCGCTGGTCCCTTAAATTCGGACCAGAGATCTTGGGGGTTCGTTTCTGTTCCTGCGTCCCCACCCCTCAGCACTTCCTGCTCCTGTCGGCGTGAGGGGGGGAGGGAAAAAAAGGACAAAAGAAGCCTTTACTAACCTGCCGGTGCCGGTCGAAGTTGCCACGAGAGGCCCCCCCCCCCGTTACTTCCTGGTTCCTTCTCAAGGGGCTCTTAAAGGGGCAGGAGGCAAAAAAACAACAGACAAGCGAGGAGAGCCCGGCACTCTTATCCGCATCAAATATTTTTCACTTCCAGAGAGAAGGTACAAGAAAAGTGCGCTGGGTCACGCTAAAGTGGGCGGGGTCGCACTTAATTGTCTGCAAACTGGTGGGGAAACATTTCTAAGCTCCGGAGCTGGGAGCCATTTGCAGCGCAACTTAGGGGTCATGTATAAACGCCCATAGTGTCTAAATTAAGGGAAGTGATAGTACCACTCTATTCTGCTCTGGTCAGACCCCATCTGGAGTACTGTGTCCAGTTCTGTGCACCTCTGTTTAAAAAGGATGTAGATAATCTTGAGCAGGTCCAGCGGAGGGTGACCAAGATGATTGAGGGTCTGGAAGAAATGTCTTATGAGGAATGGCTTAGGGAGCTGGGAATGTTTAGCCTTACAAAAAGAAGACTGAGAGGGGTTATGATAGCTTTTTTATAAATATCTGAAAGGATGTCACATTGAAGAGGGGACTGGTTTGTTTTCGATGGCTTCAGAGTCTAGGACAGTGTTGGAGAACCTATGGCACAGGTGCCAAAGGTGGTACTCAGGTCCCTTTCTGTGGGCACCCAACATCGCCCCTTCACAGCCACCTGTACTCAGGTTAAATTGCTGTATTGGCACTTTGCGAAAAATTAGTGGGCTTTAAATCGCAGTTTGGGCATTTGGTCTCTAAAAGATTCGCCATCACTGGACTAGGACATAGGGTAATGGTCTCAAACTACAGGAAAAGAGATTCAATTTAAACATTAGGAAGAACTTCATGATGGTTAGAGGAGCTGTCCGGCAGTGGAATATGCTGCCACGGAGGATGGTAGAGTCTCCTTCTTTGGAGGTTTTTAAGCAGAGGCTGGATGGCCATCTGTCGGAAATATTGTGATGGGGTTCCTGTATGGCAGGGGGTTGGACTAGATGGCCTTTGAGGTCTCTTCCAACTCTATGATTCTATGATTCTATGATCCAACGGCTAGAAGACAATCAAAGCTGTATCAAGCTGATGGATTGAGATCAGCTCAACATGTGGACGAAACACATTGACGTGAAACCAAAGTTTGTGAGGGATCTGATAGACAAAAGAATTGTGAAAATAAACTCTTATCCTACCTATCAGATGGCAGCTGACATGCTCACGAAACCTCTTCTGAGAGACCAATTCCAGACTCTTTGTGCATGATGGGAATTGTTGAAAATCAGTGCATGACAATTTGAGAAGGGGTGTTGGATAATTCAATCTATCATGCTGATTTTCAACACAGATGGGAAGGGTGATGCTGCATGCCACAACCTATCCTGGTCTATTTGCATGAGGACCAATTAGATGGATTTATATTTCCCGGGGCTTGAAAAACATGCCCATCTGCTTCCTCCTCCTTTCCATATGTAAGCCTTGGCAGGAAGCCATTGTGCATTTTGATCTCTCAGAGAGAAGATGGCGCTCTTTGCTGTCTGCTCTTTTCTGCCTCAGCAGGAGGGCAAAAAGGACACAAACATTTTTTCAGGAATATTCTTTTCTTTACTTTATTCTTTCGACCTGCATTTAACCTGAGCTGTATTTGTGCCTGGTAGAGAAATATGTAAGTATTTTTTTATATTTTTTTAACCAAAAGGAAGGTTCTCATGTGTTTATTGCTTAAAGTGACAGGACTTGCAGAAAGGGTGGAGACTGGGAACTTCTAAAGTTGATTATTTTTCCCATAAACCAAGCCACACTTCTGTTGCATATTAAAAGGAAATTCAAACACATTTCTAAACTCTGCCACTAGTTCTGTCCCGACCTGTCCCACTTGGATGTGACCCAGGGACACAGTATGCAGACCCTTTTACACCTTAGCTGCCCGCTGCCAGGTGCTGGCCCTTTGTGGCATCTGGCCTGTGGCCACCCAAGCTGTGAGGCTTCTCTCGAGGGGGGGACTTTCAGGCTGTAGGGCTGGGGGGGGGGGAGTGACTGCCTGCAATGGCTGAGAGGCTGTCACAATACCTCCCCCCCCACACACACACACACTCCAATTTCAGGCCCAATAGTCAGGGGCCAAGCGGCACATGGTGCTTGGGAGCAAGAGCAGGAGCTGTTCTACCAGGAGACTTCAGGCTCCTCTTTAGGACAATATATAAAACGGGGTTATGGAGAGGAGAGGAGCCTCCACGATCCACGCAGGAGCTAAAGCCCAATCCCCAGTCGACGGTGAAGGAGAGCCATTCCTGGAGGGGTTGTTGCCCACCCCCTGCTGGAACTGCTGCCTGGCAGCTGGACTCTCCAAAGGGATCCCCTGCCTGGGCTTCCCTGCAGGTGGCAGGCTCCCCTCCCAGAGCAGCCTCCATAAAGAGCCGGGCCATGGGTGGGTGGGGGGGAAGCAGAGAAGACGGTGAAGAGCTCCAGAAGGACTTCTCCAGACTGGGAGAATGGGCTGCCAAATGGCCAATAGGAAAAGGTAAAGTAATGCATATTGGGGCAAAAACCCCAAACTTTATCAACTCATGGGCTCTGAGCTATCCGTGACGACAGATGAGGAAAGAGATCTTGGTGTGTTGGTGGACAGCACCATGAAGGTGTCGACCCAATGTGTGGCAGCGGTGAAGAAGGCCAATTCCATGCTAGGGATTATCAAAAAGGGGATTGATAATAAAACAGCCAACATTATAATGCCATTGTACAAAATGATAGTAAGGCCCCACCTGGAGTATTGTGTACAATTCTGATCTCCGCATCTCAAGAAAGACATAATGGAACTGGGAAAGGTGCAGAAGAGAGCAACTAAAATGATTACTGGGCTGGGACCCCTCCCTTATGAGGAAAGACTAAAGCATTTGGGTCTCTTTAGTCTGGAAAAAAGGTGCCTGAGGGGGGATATGATTGAGACATACAAAATAATGCAGGGCATGAGTAAACAGGATAGAGGGACGCTCCTCTCCCTCTCACAAAATATCTGAACTAGGGGACATATGTTCAAACTGAGGGTTGGGAGAGTGAGAACAGACAAAATAAAATATTTTTTTACCCAGCATGTTGTTAGTCTGTGGAATTCCTTGCCACAGGATGTGAACATAAGAACATAAGAAGAGCCATGCTGGATCAGGCCAAAGGCCCATCTAGTCCAGCTTCCTGTATCTCACAGTGACCCCACCAGATGCTTTTGGAAGTGCATGAGACTAGATATCTGTCTCCTGATACCACTCCCCTGCATCTGGCCCTTGAAGTACCCTGGTTTTAAGCCTGGAGATTACACATCTCCATCATGGTTTGTAACCTGTGATGGACTTTTCCTCCAGGAATCTGTCCAATCCCCTTTTGAAGGCATCCAAGCCAGATGCCATCACCACATCCTGTGGCAGGGAGTTCCATAGACTAACAACGCGCTGGGTGAAAAAATATTTTCTTTTGTCTGTTCTTACTCTCCCAGCCCTCAATTTGAGTGCATGTCCCCTAGTTCTGGTATTTTGTGAGAGGGAAAAGAGCTTCCCTCTATCCACTTTACTCATGCCCTGCATTATTTTGTACGTCTCAATCATATCCCCCCTCAGGCACCTTTTTTCCAGACTAAAGAGCCCCAAATGTTTTAGCCTTTCCTCATAAGGGAGGTGCCCCAGCCCAGTAATCATTTTGGTCGCTCTCTTCTGCAACTTTTCCAGTTCCACTATGTCTTTCTTGAGATGCGGTGACCAGAATTGTACACAATACTCCAGGTGTGGCCTTACTATCGTTTTGTATAATGGCATTATAATGTTGTCTGTTTTATTTTCAATCCCCTTTATGATAATCCCTATCATGGAATTGGCCTTCTTCACCGCTGGCACACATTGGGGAGACACCTTCATGGAGCTGTCCACCAACACACCAAGATCTCTTTCCTGATTTGTCACGGATAACTCAGAGCCCATGAGTTGATAGATAAAGTTTTGATTTTTCGCCCCAATATGCATTACTTTACATTTGGCTACATTAAAACACATTTGCCATTTCTCAGCCCATTCCCCCAGTTTGGAGAGATCCTTCTGGAGCTCTTCACAAACTTCTCTGGTTTTTACCACACGGAAAAGTTTTGTGTCATCTGCAAACTTGGCCACCTCACTGCTTATCCCTGTCTCCAGGTCATTTATGAACAGATTGAAAAGCACCGGTCCCAGGACAGAGCCCTGGGGCACACCACTTTTCACCTCTCTCCATTGTGGTGATGGCATCTGGCCTGGATGCCTTCAAAAGGGGATTGGACAGATTCCTGGAGGAAAAGTCCATCACAGGTTACAAACCATGATGGAGAAACCAGGGTACTTCAAGGGCCAGATGCAGGGGAGTGGTATCAGGAGACAGAGATCTAGTCTCATGCGCTCCCAGACGCATATGGTCGGGCCGCTGTGAGATACAGGAAGCTGGACTAGATGGGTCTTTGGCCTGATCCAGCATGGCTCTTCTTATGTTCTTACGGTCACACACAGAGACTTGTCTTGGCTGGGTAGCGGTATATGTGTGTGTGTCTTTCTATGAGCACCACACTGACTTCAGACAGCTTGAAATCCACTCAAACCAGGCAAGCAGGCAGGCTGAGCACCTCACACCCTTTCTGACATCATTTCCCCACCTAGTGGTATTCATGTAATTAATGTAATTAGTGTTCTTTTCTGTAGCCACCACCATGCTGGTCACAAAACCTGCATTGCAAAAGAAAGCAAGGAAGGGCTGAGCTGTGAGCTGGACCCACAAGCCAAGAGGGCTGTGGAGCTCCAGCCTGGACAGACGCTTCTGGTGGACACAGCAGGTCATCTGCTTCATGGGGCAGGTGAAGGCCGGTGACCCCCGGTGGTCCAGCAGAGGATGAGTGTACCTCGGGCCTGGCCACGGCGTGTGCTGCAGTCCTGTGCAAATGCTTCTTGTGGGGCAGGGAGGCAGGCCTGCCCTGGACAGGTCCTTTTCCCCAGTCCCATCTTCTCTGGGGGTGAGGATGGCTGCAGGAGGAAAGGCCCACCACAGAGAGCAGCTTCTGGGGGGGGGGGGGGGCGAGGCCAGAGGTCATTTCCAGAAATGCAGGGCTCCCCCATGTCTGTCCCCAAGAGCCAAGGTCAGGAAGACGGTAGGCTGTAGGTTAATGTCCAGCCTGGGGGGGGGGAATGGGCTGCCCACTCAGCCACTGGGGGTGGGGTTTGCAAGCACAAAGGGGGCTTGCTCATCTTGTGCCCCCTCCCCTGCACGGTCACTCATCCATGGATATTCCAGCCCCATCCTGGCGGGTATATGGCCATGGGAGCAACCCTTCAGCTCCCCAGAGCTTTCTGCCCCCCTTGTATCCCCCCTCCCACTCCCCAAACAGGAACATTTACTTTTCAGTTCATTACAATCCATGTGAAGGCACTCAGAAGTAGCAAGCTGCCACTGGAGCTGCAGTTTATAGACATAAATTATTTCCCATCATTTAAAAGCAACTAATTCTTTTTCCTTGGTAGCTTAAAGCCCAAGTGAAGGAAGACAAGAGGGGCCTTGCCGCATTGGGGGGGGGCACCCTGGCCAGGCAGCCTCTCCCCCTGCCCTTCTCACAGGCAGGCAGGCAGGCAGCAGCAAGGGCGCCCCAATGGACTTTTCTGCCTCCTTCGCTATCCATCCCTCCTCGCGAGGTTAACAGCGGCCATGGAAGCTGCGGGCTCCGAAAGGCGGGACGTTGGGTTGCTAACCAGGGGGTTGGTGCGAGTCACTAGTTGCAGACCCTGAGCCCGAAGCTCGTTCAAGGGGTTGTGGGGGGGGGGGGAGAAAGGAGACCGGCCGCCTCGAACCCGGGAGAGGCCGGAGGAAGCGCAGCCCCTCCCCGCGAAACCGGGACGAGAAGCCCCTGCGGGCCCCAATCTCGCTTCCGAAGGGAGCCGAGCGGAGACCCAGCGGGAGACCCGGCCCGCCTGCGCCGGGAGCGCTTCTCGGGACTTGCGAGGCGGGGGAGCGCCCAGCCGCCGCCAACACGGGGAGGGCCGCTGGGGAGCCGCCCTGCCTGCCTGCCTCTCTCTCGGCGGAGCGCAGCCGTTCTTCTATTCCGCTCCGGCTCGTGACGGGAACGTCGGTCTGGCGAATGCCGCGTCCAGCCGCGGCCGCGGATCCGGCCAGGTCTCTGCCGCGCCGGGAACTCCCCGGCCCCTCTCGCGGGGCAGGAGGAGGAAGAGGAGGAGGAGGAGGAGGAAGAGGCCGCTGGCCGGCCGGGCACAGCTGGTGTGTGTGTGTGTGTGTGTGTGTGTGTGTGTGTGTGTGTGTGTGTGTGTGTGTGTCGGGGGGGGTTAGGGGGTTCCCCTCCTCGCCGCCAGCCAGCCGCGCGAGCGGAGACGACACCACCGAGCCCGGAGCCTTCTTTCTGCTGGGAGGGAAGCGCCTTTAATGATGGTGCCAGGCCGGGGAGGGGGACACACGGGGGGGGGGTCATGGGGCGCCCGGCGCCGGGGCCACGTGCATCAGCACGAAGCTCTTGACGTGCTGGAACTTGTTGCAGGAGAAGTCCACGTGGAGCTGCATCGCTCCGGCGCAGCGCGGCGTGAACTCGAAGTAAATCTTGGACCTTTCCCCCGGCGCCAGTCCGGCCACGCTGCTCGGGCAACGGGGGGGGGGGGGGAGAGAGAGAGAGAGAGAGAGAGGAGGACGGCGGTGGGGTGAGCCGGGCGAGCGGGAGGGCCAGGCAGGCAGCCCCCAGGAAAGGCAAGCGGCCGGGGCGCCCTCCCGGGGAGCGGAGGAGGGGGCGCCCTGCGGCTTGGGCAGCAGCCTCGCTCGCTGACCGTCTCCAGCCGCCATTCCCCGGGCCCGCCCGCCCCGCCCGCCCTTTCTCGGAACCCCCTCCCGCTTCACCGCCCTTTGAAGAGGGCGAGACCCCCCCCCCCCAGCCCAGCCATCGGACGTCCCGGCGGGCGGGCGGGCGTGTCCCTATTCAACAGGCCAAACTCCTTGCTGGGGAGAGCCTCTGCCCTCCCCCACCTCGGATGGCGCCCCTCCCCTCGCCTCCCCCTCCCCAGCGGCCCATTTCGCACTTACTTGATTTTGACCGCTTGGCCCATCAGCGTCACCAGGAGGGCACAGTCGTCCACCGGCTCCGGGAGGGGGTTGGCGTACGAGATTTCCGCCGTGGCCACTTGGTTGGCCACGAGAGTCGGGGGGAGCTGCGGCCAGGAAAGGAACCGGTCAGCTCTCCGCTTCAGCCCCGCCCCAATCGACGGCACTAATCGGGGGGGGGGGGGGGAGGCTGAAAGGCAGGGACACAGCCAGCCAGGACAAAGTGTGTGCGTGTGTGTGGGTGTGTGGGGGGAAGCAACTATACCCCCCTTCCCCCTGTGGGGGGGGGGAATCCAGGGGTCAGTGGCTAGATGGGCTTTGCAGTGCCACAGCTGGGGGGGGGGGGATCCGGTAGAGGTGCGTGCATGCGCGTGTGCGTGCGCTCGGGGGCGCTGGGGAGAGAGAAGGCAGTTACCGTGATGGAGACATTGGGGGTCTCCAGGGTGATGGCCTTCTCCACCAGCAGCTTCACTCCCTCCTGGACGTCGCACAGGGCAGTCACCAGGAGCTTCTTGTCGTCGGTCAAGGACGCCCCGTAGTGGCCGTAGGTGATCCGAAGAGGAATCTCCTTCTCTGGAAGCCGGAGGGGTGGGAGCGGGAGTGGGGGGGGGGGGGTCGTCAGGTCCATTTAGCAGCAGAGGCAGCACCTGCCTCTTCTCCTGCCCCCCTGTCACCCCTGCCGATGGGCAGCTTCTAGGCACACTTCATTTATAAGGCGCCCAAGAGCAGCCCTCGTTGCTTTGCAGGATCAGCTCAGCAAGCCCCCCCCCTTCTCCCTAAGGGCACCACAGTGGACAAGTGTGTGGGGGGGGAGAGATGCAGGTGGGCAGAAAAGTTTTCTCTCTCCCTTGGCAGCTGTTTGCATGAAGCAGGGCAGGCCTGGCAGGTGGATTCTCCTCCTGCTCCTGAGCAGACCTTCCCCAGAGTGCGCACAGCCCCCAGCACAGCTCTGCGGCAGCCTACTCACAAGGGGCCAGGCACGGAGGTGGCCGTGCGGTGGGGCTGTCGTGCCCAATGGATCGAGGGCTCCGGGAATCGGCAGAGCAGGCAGGCAGGGACAAGGACATGCCTCGCCCCTTCTCCCTGGCCGTGCCTCCCAGCAGGTCCATGCCAAGGCCGCTTACCTTCTTTGGAGCCCAGCTGGACCGTGCTGGCTTCCTTCAGGATTTCCCGGACAGTCCTGCGTGTGTACAGAATGGTGGACACGCTCAGGTTCACCGTGACCGTCTTCGGTGCGGTGCTCAAGTTGGCCAGGGAGAGGATCAGGTGGACGTCTTTGCCGAGCTCCGGAGGCTCCACAAGCCTGAACTTCCCAAAGAGCTCCGGGTTCGTCACCAGTTCCGAAGCGTCCGCCTCCGGAGGACTTGCGCTTCTTGGGGCAGCGCTGGGTCCGGGCATCGCAGCACAGGCTTTTCTGTAGATGTTTCGTTCCTCTGCGGAGCCTGTGCAGAAAGAGGCACAAGGACATGGGTGTTTGGGCAAAAGACAGTGGGAAAAGGGAAGTGCCCAGGCACTGTGGGGCCCGCTGAAAGTGGCCCATGTGTGGATCCAGGGCCGCTTCTGCGAGCCCCGTCCTGTGCCTGCGCCCCTTGTGTCTGGCTCGGATGTTGCTCCACAAGGGAGAGACATGAACGAGACCAGCTCGCCGCCTTAGGACCACCGGGCCCTGCTTTTCTTCTGCCACCCAGAAAGGGCCATCCGGCCAGGCTGCCAAGGGTGCTGAGGAGGACCTGGAGGTTCTGGGGCTGGGCATGGATGCGGAACCAGGGGGACTGCCCAGGGCCACGAAAGGGCACTTTGGGGCAGCAGGCGCTTCCTTGCAGGAAGGACCAGGCGCTGGCAAGCGACCAGGGGAGCGCTCTGTGCCCGGGGCCCTTGTCCTTTGCTGAGCTCCCACTGCCCTGCTCTCCAGCGCCGCCTCCACGGCCTGCGCCCATCCTCCCAGGAAGGCCTGGAAAATTCCAGGTTTGGAATGGGGAAGCCGGCCAATTCCTGGTGCTTGGTCATGAACAGGGAATGTGTCCGTGCCACATTCCTGCGCCTCCCAACCGGCAGGAGCCAGCTGGAAATTATCCCAAGGCTGCCTCCGGATGCGCCTGGGGCTGCAGGGAGCCAGGCAGGCAGGAGAACAAGAGCAGGCCTCTTGAAGACCTCGGGCTGTCTAGGTCTTTGGTGGGGGTGGGGCATGGGGTGGGGGTAGGGGTGGCAGCACACACACAGCTCAGGAGGAGCAGGAGGCTTGGGTTTCCTACAGTCCAACCAGAGATGTGGTAACTGGGTCTCCAGTCCCAAACGCGGACCCCTCCCACAGCAGGCCAGGTCCTGGACGTGCGAGGGGCCTCTCCATGTTCAACCACAGGGCAGAAGGAGAGCATGCCGTGCCGTAGAGTCTTGCAGGTCTCTGAGCATGGAGGCCCGGTGACAAGGGTCAAAATCTCAGGGCAATCATGGCCTTTCTCCCCCAGCCTCCTGCCTCCCCCCCCCCCCCAAGAGAGCTGAGCTGGAGGTCCAGGAAGCTCAGGCGAGTGGCAGAGGTAGCCGAGCCGGCTGTGTCCTGGTCCCTTCATTCTGGACATTTGCATGAGGAGAATCTCCTCAAGAGGGCACTTGCCCTGTTAAGGGTCCCAACGTGGCCCCTCCTGGGGCTCCTCCTCCTCCCCCCCCCGTCTGTTCTGAGAACGGCTTACGAAAGGAGCCTCCACCCTTTCATGTTCTGAACATGTGTTGGTGGGGAGGGGCTCGGTCTGTAGCCCAAAATTGTCTGCTGTTAACAGGGAGGGCAGCTCCTACCTGAAGGCCACCTCAGCATGCCAGAGGCAGGGGAGTGGCATCAGGAGAGAGGTAGATCTCATTGTCCCACTGGCTCCCAGAGGCCTCTGGTGGGGCCACTGGGAGACACAGGAAGCTGGACTGGGGGCTGGGGGCGCTGGGCCTGATCCGGCAGGACTCTCCTTGGGTTCTTTAAATGGAAGGCACCTCTCCTTTGGCTTTCCAGTGGGAACCAGCCGCTTGGCATGGCTTTTCCGCTCATGGGCTCTGGGGTGTCTGTGACACAGTCTGGAGTGACTGCTGGCCACGCTTTGGAGGCTGCTGCAGATCAGACTTGTGTGTGTGTGTGTGTGGGGGGGTGTGTGTGTTCCCAACCCCTTTCCCCCTCCTGTGGATCTCATGGCCTCTGCCGTGGAGTTTGCTTGGCCAGTCCTTGAGTCTTTTGCAAGACGTCCCATGGAGCAGTGACGCAGGAAGCCAGCACAGAGGGGGCTCCTCTGGGGCCACCGCCACCACCACCACCACCACCACCGGCCCCTCCCCCACCACTTACCTTCAGGGAACTTGTAGTTGTTGGTGATGTCCACACGGTGGTTGCTGCCAACAGCCTTGGTGCTGATGTTCCTGCCGATGGAGGTGGTGTCGCAGTAAGCTCGGACCCGTTTCCCATTGCTATAGCAGACCCAGCGGCAGATGTCGGCGTTCGTCTCCCCGAAGACAAAGCCGCAGTCGTAGTTCGTCTGGACGTCCCCCTGCTTGACGGCCAAGACCGAGGCCGGCCCACACTGGTAGATCCCTGGAAGCACAGCGGGAGGTGGCCCATGGCTCTGCATCAGGCCGGCAAGGGGGCCGTCCAGGCCGAGGGGCAGAAGGCAGCCTTACCTTGGCTTTTCTCCTGGGGGGTCCCGTCAATCACCTGCCACCCACTGTAGGCGGTGCCCAGGTCCGTCCGGACAAACCAGCTCTCATTCCAAACATGGTAATCCCTGCAAGGGCGAAAGGAGAGGCTGGCTGGGCCTTCCTCCCGTGCAGAGGAGCCGGTGCGTCCAGATGGGGACCAGTGGGTTGAGCTCCCAAGGGGACGGCTACACTCTCCGTGGCCCAGGTGGGCAATCGGTGGCACCCAGCCTGGGCTTTTCCTGCCTGGGGGTCTCAAAAACCCCCCACCTTCCTCTGACAATGATGTTGCCACACCAACATGCATGGGGCATGGGTGGGGGGGCAGTGAGCAGGGGGAGGCCCTCCAGCTTTCAGAAAGACCTGCCTGTCTCTTCCAGGCCTTGCTCTGCACAGGTGGTAATGGGCATTTGTATGGGTGGGGCCTGCTGTGGGTCTTCCCTGCCCCTGTCCTGTGGGGCCCCAGCCCCTTCTCATGCTGAATGCTGGGGGACCCTGGCCCGGGGGGGGGGGGCAAGGGAAATGCTGCTCCCCCTCCAGTTCAGCTGGCTCCCTACAAGGGTCTCCACGGCTCTCATGATGGATGCCTACGGACAACCTCTCCGGTTTGGAGAGAGAGGCAGGATCTCTCTCAATGCTATTTGCAGGGAACCGTAAGCAGGTGAAGACATCTGCTTGGGAATACCCTGAAGGAAATGGTGAGCCACTGTGTGAGAAAGAACGCTGGGCTGGATGGGCTGTGATGGCCTGTTCCGGCAAGGCTGTTCTTACGTTTTTGTGTTCTTATGTTCTAGGAGGAAGGGTCAGTACATGCAGAGGCAAAGACCGGGGTGGGTGGGTGAGGGATCATCAGCCAATTGCCGCTGGCCGGAGGAGGATACTTTGCACGTCACCCCTTCCCTCTGCAAAAGGCCCAGCGCAGTCCTTGGCACAGGGCTGGGGGAGGGGGGGGCTCCACCCCTGTCTTCCCTCCCCACCCGGCATCCCTGCCCCCTTCCTGTTTCCACCCTGGGAGGCCACAGGGAAGCCCCGTGAGGACCCAGTGAGGCTTGGCCACAGAGCAGGCTGGGAGGCCACAGGGAGGGAGAGCCTGCCCAACCCTCACACACGTGTGTGTGTGTGTGTGTGTGTGTGTGTGTGTGTGTGTGTGTGTGTGTGTGTGTGTGTGTGTGTGTGCACATGTGCATGCAAATGCCATTACAACGACAGTAAAGCAGTACAAAACTACTTTGAAATCACTCTGTGTTTGTTCTCCTAGGCTCGCTCGAAAGAGACCATAACGCTGGGGAAAGGTGAAGCCTGCAGGGAAACAGGAAGCCAGGCTGGTTTCTGTGTTTAGGGACGGGGGTTCCTGTGGCCTCCCGTCTCCACTGAGCCACAAGGGTGGAAGGGCGTCCACCTGGAGCCACGCCCTTGGTGTGCTTGGGGCCACTGAGGAGGAGGAGGAGGCTGCTCCCCTGGATGGGGGGGGGGCTCCACGGCTCCTTTGACCTGAATTGCCCCCCCCCCAAAAGGTGGCCGAGGAGGCTCATTGCCTGTGTCTCTTCCACGTGGCCTCCCTCTCCAGTGGTGACTGTCCATCCATCCTGCAGATTGTGGGAGGAAGGAGGATCCCACCCACCCCAGGAGCCAAATGAAGGAGCTGCGTACATGTGGGACTGAAGGCGGTGGACTTCCCCGTGGCCTCTGGAGCAGGGCGAGGCCGGGCCCTGGCAGGACCGTTGGGTCCCAGGGCGTCTTTGCACCTTCCATGGAGCAAGTCTGGGACACATCCCTGAAGGACCCCCCTCCCCCCCCCTCCCGCCCCGAGTCCCTCCGGCCACTGAGCGAGCACGCCAGGCCACTTGCCATATGGAGTCCTGCCCGATCTTGAGGCTTTTCCCAGAAGGGTCGTAGTACTTGTCGATGCTCAGGTTGTGGTTGGCGTCATGGGCCGAGTTGAAGTTGGTCACCAGGCGCGTTGGGATCCCCAGGCAGCGCAGCACTAGAGGGAGGGAGGGAGGGAGGCCACCCTGAGGGTGAGGCTGGGGGGGGGGGCTCGGTCGTATCCCCCCTCCTTCCCCTGGGGCAGGGCAGGCCTTTGCAGCGCCTACACCACCGCCTGGTCGCCACACTCACTCACCCGTGCCCGCCACTCCTGCAAAGACCCAGCACTGGCCATACTGGACGGGCCGGTAGTTGCCCTGGGCCCATTGCCGGAGGATGTCTGTGCTGCCGCTCCACCGGGAGGGGTTCTCGTGGTGAGCAAACGATTCGCTCCACTTGCCCTCCAGCACTCCGTTGTCGTTGTCGTTGCCGTTGACCTGACACCGGAGAGGAGGCCGAAGTGAGCGGAGGCCGAGCGGGAGCCAGGCTGAGCCTCTCCCAGCTTCAGGCTGAGTTGCCTTGGGGCCTTGGTGGCCCAACCCTTGGGTGGACCCAGAACCGTCCCCGGATCCCGGCTGTGGGGCGCTCAAAGGGATTGGCTCTTACCATGGAGCTGATCACTCTGCCCACATATCGGGGGTCACTTCTACGGGAGGTGTCTCCAGCGGGGTCCTGTCGATGGTACAGGCTCAGGTCCAGAAGGACAAGGCAGAGGTCCAGGATGCCCTGATGGAACTGAAACCAGAGAAGGGGGAGGGGCGAGGTCTCTGCTAAGTGGGTGGAGGCAGAGGAAGGTCCCCCACCCCACCCCACCCCACCCCACCCCACCCCACCCGCAAGTCCTGCCCCTTTCCAAGGCAGCATGGAGCTCCTCGGAGGCATCTCTGAGAATGGTTTTAGGAAGCACCCCCCCCGACCCCCCTGGGTTCCTTGAGGGCGGCAAGGAACAAAGCTGGCCCTGACCTCCCTTCAGCTCTTGGTACATGGCAATGGCTGGAGCATCTGGCACTGTTTGGAGGCCCATCAACCCTCACACCATCCCAGTTGGAGCAGCCCTGCAAAAGATGCACCTGGCACGAATGCCCCAACCAGGTGCCAGCTGCTCTGGCCCAGTACCAGCCCAACCGCAGAGCCCCCTCGCTTGCTCGCCCCTGGCACTCCGAGGCTTGGCTGGAAGAGGCCGGCTCTTCCAGCAGAGAAGAGAAGGGAGCGGTCAGAGGTAAGCCATGCCCTGCCTTGCCCAGAGGACCTGGGTGGAAGTCTCGGTCAGACCCGTTTGCTGAGCACAGCCGCCCACCCCGTCAGGGCCATCGACATGATGGCAAGGAGAAGAGGCTGACCTGGCCAAGGTACCACCCTCGCGCCTCGATGTAGTTGGCGTTGCCCGCAAAGATGATCCCGTTTTCATTCAGGACGTACTCTTGTCTCTCTGCCTCGTTGGCCATGTAGACCAGATCCCCTGGGGGAGAGAGAGAGAGAGCAGGGCCCTTGGAGAAGCAGTGCTGGGCCCCAGGCAGCCCCACAGGCTTTGCTGCTAGCCGAGGCCAGTGTCCTCGGTAGCCACGTGCCAGGAGGAACCTGGGTGGGGCTCCAAGGGCATAGCTGGCAGCCCACCTCTCTTTCCTCAGGAGCCCTTCCAGGATGCCACTGGGGGAGGAGAGGGACACGGTAGGCCCACCCCCACCCCCCAGATCTTACCTGAGCACCAAGGGTTGAAGAGCAGGATGAACTGCCCCACAAGGTGAGTCCGCACTTTGTTGGCACAGGTCACCTGAAGGCTGAGCTTGTAGCGCCCGACGGCAGCTGTTCGGGGGACTGAGGATGGAGAAGTTCATGTAGTTGGCATCCCGGGAGACTTCCGTGGCACTCCAGGTGCCTTCCACCAGGGCCCTGGAGAGGGCCAAGACGGCCCTGGTGTGGTGGGACTCGGAAGGCGCGGGCCCTGTTGACAGAAGAGGCTGTGAGCGGGAGGGGAGGGGCCACCAGAGGCCATGCGCCATGCGGGGCTCCTGCTCTGCTGGCCCCAGAATGCTCTGCCAAAGGGGTCCCCAAGCCATCCGAAATGAGAAGCCAGCAGGCCGGCAGGCAGCCTCCCCCCCCCCCCCACAGCCCTGCTTGCCTGGAGCCATTGCTTGCCCTGAAGATCCACCTGAGCAGCTGCCAGGGGCTGGACTACCCAAGGGGACCCCCCCTCCCTCTCCCCCTTCTGCAGGGAAGACCCAGGAGACCTGCCTTACCTGTCTCGACTACAAACGCCAAGCTGTCCCCTGCCTGGGCAGCTCGGTTGAGGTATAGCGTGAAGGAGAACAGGGTCCCTCGGCGCAGGGGGATCACGGCGCTGGCAAAGCGCCCAGTGTGGTGGGCCTGGCAGTTGGAGGGCACCTGCCAGTTGATGTGCGTAGGGGTCAAATCTACGGCAGAGCAGCAGCAGCAGGCAAGAGGCAGGGGTGAGAGGAGTCACCGGGCTCAGAGCAGCCTGAGCTGAGACCAACCCCCCCCTCCTCAAACTTCCCCTTCCCCCCTTCTGCAGCAGCCCCTCCTCGGAATGGAGGGACCCTATTTGGGCAACTGGGAGGGGGAAACAGGGTTATTTTTTTTACGGAGCAAGTTACAGTCCTGAATGTAAGGAGCACGAAGAAGAAGAAGAAGAAGAAGAAGAAGAAGAAGAAGAAGAAGAAGAAGAAGAAGAAGAAGAAGAAGAAGAAGAAGAAGAAGAAGAAGAAGAAGAAGAAGAAGAAGAAGAAGGAGATACACTGAGGAGCTAGGGATGAAATGAGCTAAGAGGCTGGTTTCTGACTGGTCTCTCTCTCTCTCTCTCTCTCTCTCTCTCTCTCTCTCTCTCTCTCTCTCTCTCTCTCTCTCTCTCTCTCTCTTTGGAAGCAAGCAAGGAAGGAAGCAAGGGAGGAAGGAACCCGCAGGGGCGGGTGTGAGGAAGCTGGCAGAATGGTTTGAGATGGGGTGTGGTATGGCAGGGCTGGGTGGGGTGGGGGAAGATCAAAGGCAGAGAAATGCTCTGGGGCACTAGCTCTCCGCACCAGCCTCAGTCAGACCCGTAGGACCAGCTGCCCCATTGGGATTCTGGGACCCACAGCATCCTCACCCCACGGCTGCTGCGTCCTGTGGCCCGATCCATCCTTCTTAAGGGGAAACACTGAATCTGGTAGCCAGCGCAGTGACTCTGTGCCAGCCGGGCCAAATTCTCCAAGCAACCTGTGCAGAGCCAGGGGATGGCCACCCATCTCAGAGGAAGCACACTGTGTGCGCGTGTGTGGTTTAAACAGGACTCCGGCATAAGCCTTCCTCTGGACTGGGGCCCTTGCATCTCTTGGGAAGGACTTAAAGGCACAGAGGGGAGAGAGGAACAAGAGCTTTGGGGAGTGCCAGAGTTGTCCCTTCCTGAGAGAGGCTCTGGCATTTGGCATCCATTAGGTGGGCTCCCATGTGCTGGTGCCAGCTGTCTACCCTGGCTTGACCCCAAGGGGAAGCTGCTGGCAGGGAGACTCCCTGGAGAGGCCAGGTGCCATGAACACATTTTGTCTGCTGGCACCTAGAAAGCCTCCCCCCCTCCCTCCCTCCCTTTGTGGAAGGCCTAGGGAGACAGCCGGTGAGTGGTGGGTGGCCTCAGGGGCAGCCTGACAGCTGCCTAGCAGGGAACCCTCCCTCCTTCCATCCCTCCTTCCCTCCCTCCCTCCCTCCCTTCCTTCCTCCCTCCCTTCCTTCCAAGGGGTTCCTGCCCTCCTCAAAGCACGCAGAGCAGGATGTGGAGGAAGGCTTTGAACCATCCCTGGGGAGATGCCCCCACCTGTCCCAAAGACACCCACCGAGGGACGGCAGGCCAGAGGCCAGAGAGGCACACGGGGAGGCAGAGGGAGCCACCCACCCCCACCCTGGACGCACCTGCCATGGTCGGGTCTGCTCCTCTTCGGCACAGCTACGGGCCTCTACTGCATGTCCCTCGGTGATCTCCCGCTTTCTGCTGAGCTGGGTGCCAAGTGAGGCGGTCACCCCTGAGCCCTATAAAACCACCCAAAGGGCAATTAACCAGCCCCTATAATCTGTGGTGGTGCAACACTGCTTTTCCTGTTCCATGGGAGGTGCAGCTGTGGGAGGCCGAGAAGCCACCTGTGTTTACTCAGAGGAAGCACATTCCCTTGCAAGAGCAGGACTTCCCTGAAGGAATTCCAAGACTAGTCATCACCTCCCAAGGTAAGGAAACATCTGGAGAGGATGATGCATAAGGGAAAAGGGATACCCTGGATGAGCCCCATCATTTCCCCCACCCCCACCTGCAGAGTGCACGCCCAGTATCTCTGAGACACCCCTTTGGCCTCGGGGAGCCTGCCTCCCATTCACTCTCTGCCCTCCCCCCACTGCTGAGGGTGTGCACAGCCTGTGCCCCCCCCCCTTTGCCTTACAAGGGCTTTCCAGGACAGGAGGGGAGCCTCAGCTGATACCCCTTGCATAGGGGCCATGGAGGCCCAAGAGGTGCCCCCCACCCCATAGGGGGCTCTTGAGGGCAGAAGGGTGGAGTCCTGGGGTGCCTGGGCACCTGGACCTTGGCTCCCTCCTCCTCCTCCTCCTCCTCCTCCTCCTCCTCCTCCTCCTCCTCCTCCTCCTCCTCCTCCTCCTCCTGAGCACTGCCTGGCCTCCCCTCGGCCTCTTTCTCCTGGCCAGGGTTCTGAATTAGCACCCTGGACAGCGATAGCCTCCCCTTCCTCAGCTGTAGCTGGAAACAGGAGCAGGGCTTGTGGTCCACAAAGGGCCACATCCTGTGGCCAGGTTGTCCCTCTTGCTTCTCCCGTGGCCACTGGCGAGCATGTGGCCTGCATGTCTTCTAGGCTTTGCTTTACAAAAGAGCCCATTTAGAGACTCAATGGCACCTGCTTCCTGGGAGAGATTGCCCCCCACCCCACCCTCCCCATCTGGTCTAAGCAAGGCTCAACCCCAAGGCTCTGTCTTCTAGGAAGCTCTCCGGCTACAGGCTGCAGAACTGGTCCACGGCCATTCCTGGCTGCCTCACCACCACCACCACCACCACCACCACCACCGCTGCTGCCGCCACGCTCTCAGCACCTCCAGCCAGAGGTTTCTCATTGCTTTGCCTTGTATTTTCATAGTTTGAAGCTCCCCATCTCCCAATCTCCGGGTCACCAACACACCATCACCCCAAGTAGCATGTGGAGCCACACCCACTGCCACTGGTTACTCACACCATGAAGCTCATAAAGGCAGCTGGCCCCCTATCTTGCCAGGTGTGGCAGGCACCAGGGGAGCGCCCCCCCCAACCAGCTCTCATGAGTCACCTATGCAGCCATGGCCCCTGGGTGCCCCCAGGGTGTGGGTGTCTGGTGCCTAGCTTCCCTTTTGGACACTCACCACTTGCTTCAGAGGAGACGGTTCCTCTCCTGCTTGCAACCAGAATCCTCCCTCCCCTGCTGCACCTTGGGCTGCCCCAGGTCTTGCTTCAGCTACTCCAGCTCCGCCCCTGCATGATGGGCCGGCCAGGATGTGGGGCGCTCAGTCCTGCTGTCAGGCTTCTTCCAGCTGAGGAAGTCTCGTCTTTCCTACAGCCAAGAACTGGACCTGTCACCTTCACAGCCGCCGCCGCCGCCGCCGCCATGCCTGCCCCAGCCCAGAATCCCCACCCCTTCCAAGCAGATCCCGTCTGCAGCAAACCTCGGCCGGGCTCGATTTTCCAGTTTGGAAGGAGCTGCAGGAACATCCTTGTTTACTTCCTGCCCTCTTCTCAGGAAAACATCTCCACCCCGCCTGGGCTTCGGTGGCGGAGCCTGGAAGTGTGCCACCTGTGGAGCAATGCTGCTGCTCCTCTTTCCACACCCAACTTAATGGTCCTGATGTTGATCTCTGTACAGTACTACTCATGAGGAAGTAAGCTGCTCTGAAATGTCCTCTTGAGTCACCGAATGCATGGGCGATCCCTGAGCGACCGATTAATTCTGCCGACTAAGGTGCCCCTCCCTTTAGCCAAGGTTCCACCTCATTTCCCCCCTCCCTGGAACTTCTTCCTTCTCCTCCAGCCCTCCCAAATATTTCTAGCTCCTCCCTGCTTCTTTGCAGGCCTCAGCTTCCAGGCATTCAATGGTGCCTGTTGCAATCCCCTGCTGGCAATGGTCCACTACTGCCTCTCTCTCTCTCTCTCTCTCTCTCTCTCTCTCTCTCTCTCTCTCTCTCTTCTCTCAGCTCAGAGCAAGCATTCGCTGACCTGGGACAAGTCCTGCAAAGCCGGCAAGGAAAAGAGCCACCTGTTCACCAGGGAGCCCATGGTAGACGTGGGCTCTCTTCTCGTCATCTCTTTCTGCACCTGCGGGTGGAAGGAACACAGCGGCCTGGTCACAGCAGCTGCCCTTTCACTCCAGAGGCCTCCTTCCCAGCTCTACGCACAGGCAGTCACTTCCTCTTACACCAAGAAAGTCAAACTCCCTTGTGGGTGGGTGCATCTCCCTCATGCCCTCTGAGTATATGAGGACAAAATGATAGAGGTGACCAAATGAGGCAGTGCATCATCATCATCAACAACAACAACAACAACAACAGCAGCAGCAGCAGCAGCAGCAGCAGGAGCATCAACACCTCCTCTGAAGAGAAGGGACTCCTTCGGATTTCCCCTCACCCTTGCCCTTCTCCAGGCCAGGCCAGGCCATTCCATCTCCTGCCACCATGAGCTTTCCTTCTCCCTCCCCGGTGGGCACGTGACACATCCAGTCCTCATCTGCCGGGATGCTCGGAGGTCTTCTGACTGCAGAGCCAGAGGGTGGGAGCTCGAGCCCCTCATGGTCCTGCCCAGGAGAAGGGCCAGCCTGCGTGGCCATGGGCAAGCGGCATGGTCACCCCCAAGGTCCTTCCCACCCCTACCCCCACCCCACAAGAGGATGGGGGTGGGTGGGAATCCACTTCTGTGTCCTTTTTCTACCTGGAAAGGGTTGTGATAAGGCAGAATGGAAGTGATGGCACATGACGATGATTAGTGACATATTTTAATGGCAGGCCATTTTCATTTTTATGATTTTGGTCAACTACTTTATAATTTAACTGCTTCCATATATAAAGACTCGAGGCCTCCCGGCTCCACTTTAATTGATTTAAGATGTGGCAGGTCATTCGGCCTTAAATTGGAAGGCAGGCTTGATTCTGATGCTCCACCAGAGGGAATTTTGCTCACGCAAAAGCCAGCAGAGACGTTACAAGGCCTGGTGGGTGACTGGGTTGAGCCACTTGGAAGCAGTGCCAGGCGGGGCTTTTCTGCTTTCAATTTACAGCTTTTGAATTTTAAAAAGGGCAACCCGACATTACAGAAGCTGTGGAATGAAAAGTGCTGTGTCCTTAAGCACTGATGAGGATGATGAGGGGCAGAATGGCCCCCCTGTCCATGAGCAACCATGATCTCTTTGGACATGTTATGACCAAAGAAAGGTGAGCATAAAAATAAAGTTGTTGTTGTTATTATTATTATTATTATTATTATTATTATTATTATTATTATTATTATTATTATTATTATTATTATTATTATTATTATTATTATGACCATTCCAAGCTGTGGAAAAGAGAGAATAGAATGGACTTCCAGGCGAGATTGTTCCGGGGAGTTCGTGACCTCACCAGTCCTGGTCAGCCTGGGCCTCTTCCTACTGATTTCACTAGCGAGTCTTTTGCAGCCCACTTTAGATCTAAAATTGAGTCCATTCGATCAGTTCTTGATCAGGACTCCGAGTGTGGCAGTTTGGACATGGTTCTCCCCAGTGTGGACCCCCCCCCACACACCTCAGTTTGTTCAATTTGGACTTGGAACATCAGAAGAGGCCTCCAGGGCTCTGGTGCATTGCAAACCCAAGCCTTCTCCATGTGACCCTTGCCCTTCCCAGTTAATTAAGATCTGGGGGGGGGAGCATGCTGGATTGGGCTTTGATTGCTAGCGCCTCCTTCAGGGAGGGGTTTCTCCCTGCCCATCTGAAGGAGAAGGTTCGTGAAGCCCATTCTCAAAAAAACCCAGCTTGGGTCCAGACCATTTAGCCAACTATCGCCCGATAGCCATTGTTCCTCTCATGGGCAAGGAGGTGGAGTGGGTTGCTGCTGAATGGCTCCAGATATTCCTGGGGGAGAATAATGTCCTGGATCCTTTGCAGTCTGGGTTAAGGCTGCATTACAGGACTGAAACAGCCTTGGTCGCGCTGCAAGATGACCTTTCGAGGGAGGCTGAAAGGGGAGGCTCTTCCTTGTTGGTCTTACTCGATCTCTCAGTGGCTTTCGATACCGTTGACCACGTATCCTCCTGGAAAGGCTCTCAGGTGTTGGACTCTGTGGCCCAGCTTTGTGCTGGCTCCGATCCTTCCTTGGGGGTAGGAGTTGTCGGCTCCTTTGACCTTCATTTGTGGGTCAGCGATCTCTCCCATGCTGTTCAACATCTATGTGAAGACATGGGGGGGTAATTCAGAGGTTTGGGGTTAGCTGTCATCGGTACGCTGATGACACACAGTTCTACCTCTCCTTTTCCACCTCTACAATGGAGGCTGTTCAGACTTTGGAGTGTTGCCTGGCCGTGGTCATGGAATGGACCAGGCCTAATTGCCTCAGGTTGAGCCCCAATAAGACTGAGGTTATGTTCTTTGGGGGATAGCCTGATGGATTCAGTGGCCCTCTCCCCAGTTTGGCTGGGTCTTCTCTGGCTGAGAGAGTGAGAAGTCTGGGCATCGTACTGGATCTCGCCCTCTCCTTGGAGTCCCAGGTGGTGGCCGTTTCCAAGTCGGCGTTTTTACCAGCTACGGCTGATCATCCAGATTTGACTGTTTCTTGATGAGGACTCCCTAAGGTCAGTCATGCATGCATTGGTGATCTCTAGGATTGACTACTGCAACACATTCTATTTATTTATTATTTATTTATTGTTATATTTATATCCCACTTATCTTCTGTAAAGAACTCTAAGCGGCTAACAACAGGCGATCAAGCGCCAACAACCAATAGTAATATATAATACATATATAATGACAACGGCAATATAAAAGACACAAATAACAAGCAAAAGCTAAAAATTCTAAAAATTCTAAGGCATCCCTAATCGCCGGCAAGGCGAAAATTCTAAACAATAACACCAATGGTCAATAATTAAAAATCAGTAACGATGGCGGGGTTAAAAAAAAAATTTAAAGCTCGCCAAAGGCCTCTCAGAATAAAAAAGTTTTTAAAGCTCTTTGAAAGGCCTGCAGGGACTCTGCAGAGCGCACTTCGCTAGGGATGGAGTTCCATAAGGAAGGGGCTGCCACAGAGAAAGCCCAGTTCCGGGTGACCGTCTTCCGGGCCTCGCGTGGAGTGGCAACCCGTAGCGAGTGCGCTCACAACTGCCGAACAGGGTGGGCCAAGATGGATCGCTGGACGATACGCTCTGTCAGGTAGTCCGGTCCCAAGCCATGGAGGGTTTTATAAACTAAAACCAAGACCTTGAATCTAATCCGGCCTGTAACGGGCAGCCAGTGCAGGCGGGCCAGGACTGGGGTGATGTGGTCGTAGCGAAGCCCACCAACCACCAGCCTGGCCGCCGCATTCTGAACCCGCTGCAAACGCCGGAGAAGATTCAAGGGCAACCCCATGTAGAGGGTGTTGCAGTAGTCCAGCCTCGAGATCACCAGTGCTTGGACCACTGTTCTCAGAGAGTCAGCATCCAGGTACGGGCGGATCTGGGCGATCTGACGAAGATGGTAATAGGCGGCCCTGGTCACCGACGCCACCTGGAGTTCCATGGACAGCGCCGGATCCAGGACCACGCCCAGATTCCACACCCTCTCCACCGGCTGGAGGGAACCCCCCCCCCAGACAGGGCAGAGGGCCACCGTACCCAGATGGTGAGCTCCCAAAGAACATGACCTCCGTCTTCTCGGGGTTGAGCTTAAGCCTGTTCGCCCCGGTCCAAGCCAGTACGGCGTCCAGGCACCCATCAAGGATCCTCACAGCTTCCACTGCAGAGGTGGAAAAGGAGAGATAGAGCTGCGTGTCATCAGCATACTGATGACAGCAGACTCCAAATCTCCTAATGACCCCAGCCAGCGGCCTTACGTAGATTTTAAACAGCATGGGGGACAGCGACGACCCCTGTGGAACCCCACAAGGGAGTATCCAGGGGGCCGACAACTCCCCCCCCCCCATGCTGGACGTACTGTGGACGGTCCTCCAAGAAGGAACAGAGCCAACTGCAAGCAGTGCCTCCGATTCCCACGTCAGAGAGCCGATCCAACAGGATACCGTGGTCGACGGTATCAAAGGCCGCTGACAGATCGAGGAGAACCAACAGGGTAGAGCAACCCCTGTCAGCCGCCCAGATTAGGTCATCTTGCAGTGCGACCAAAGCTGTTTCGGTCCCCCGACGAGGCCTGAACCCGGACTGGCAAGGATCGAGGCACTGCCGATCCTCCAGGTACGACTGCAGCCGGACCGCTGCCACCCTCTCGATCACCTTGCCCATAAACGGGACGTTGGCAATTGGACGATAGTTTCCCAAATCGTCCGGGGAAAGGCCCTGGTTTTTTAAGAATGGGCTTTACCATCGTCTCCTTCAGGTGGAAGGGAAAAAAACCCTCGCTGAAGGAGGCGGTGGCGATGACCGAAGCCCATTCGGCCATAGTCCCGCTGGCAGCTTTAATTAGCCAGGCAGGGCAGGGATTGAAAGGAGTGGACGCCGGCCGGCAATGAGCCATAGCCTTAGAGGCCTCGACAGCAGAAACAGGCCCAAGCACATCCAACCGAGGCGACGAAGGTGGACCAGCAACTGGGGATGCCGGGGCAGTGCTACTGCAACCAGAGTCGAAGCCGGCACGGATGGCCTCAATTTTAGATCGAAAAAAGGCTGCGAAATTCTCACTACTGAAATCAGTAGGAGGAAGCCTGGCCAGACTAGGATTGGTGAGGTCCCGAACCACCCGGAAGAGGTCTGACCATGACACAGGCAGGGAGACAATGTCCCCTACCTCCAGACTCGAAGTCCCCGACATGGAGGAAAATACCAGATCCAGGGTATGGCCTGATCTGTGAGTGGGGCATACAACATGCTGGGATAGACCCATGGAAGCCATGGATTCCATGAACTCCAGAGCAGCACCGGAAAGTTCACCGCCGGCATGCACATTGAAGTCACCCGCAACCAAAAGGCGCGGGGACTTCAATAGAGCAGCCGCGATGAACTCGGAAAGCTCCGGAAGGGATTGTGCTGGGTTGCGGGGAGCGCGGTAACCCAGCACAATGCCAAATCTATCCCGCTGTCCCACTAACAGGTGAAGGCACTCTAACCCCTGGCTAACCAATGTCGAGGCCCTGCAAACATGAAAGGAATCCCGGTGAATGATAGCGACCCCCCCTCCCTTCTGACCCTCCAACCTTCCGACACCCTGAACCAGATACCCGGGTGGGCACAGCAGGGAGAGCGACGCCCCCCCTCTGCACCCACCCAGGTCTCAGTGATAAGGGCCAGGTCAGCCCTCCCATCTAAAATGGAATCGTATATGACAGGGATTTTATTATGGATTGACCTGGCATTCAACAGTAGGCAGGAAAGGTTGGAGGCGCTGGAGAAGTGACTCCTGGACACGTGGCAGCGAGTCGAGGGGTCAGAACGCGGGACAGGCTCAAGATGCCTGACCCGGGTTCTTCCGGTCTGACGAACCCCCCGACTACAAGCGTACCGCCCACAGCCCGTCACAGTTGGTATGTGAGTCCCTGCAAACATGGCGGAACAAAAAAAATCAGCAATACAGTTAATAAAAATACAATACAATACAGAAACCCCTGAGCAGAGCTCTAACAAGAACACTAGATAATACAAAAAAAAACAACCACTGAGCAAAGCTCTAACAAGGACAACTAATAATACAAATAACTGCCAATAAAAAATAAATAAAAAATAAATATAAGGACAAATAATAAAATATAAAATACAATTTACAATATACCCCCGCCAGAGAACAGATGGAAATAGCATGGGGAAGGGGAGATGGAATCTACGGGCCAGGAGAGAAAAGGGGGGGGATGCCTGGTAGCGCCAATGGGAAGGGACCACAGTGGAGAAGCGGCCCGCAGAAAGTCAGCAGCCAAAGCGCCTGGACACCACATCGGCGGCCGAAATGCCGCCCGAGATGGAATTGGCCGGTGATCCGCCATCCAAGGTTGGTTGGGTGGTGTCCCAATAACGCCTGAGGTGGAACCAGGTGAGTCCAGTGGACGGAGCACCACCCTTGTCGTCGCCGGTGGCCGACCTGCCGTCCGAGGTGGAGAGTGGGGGCCGCAACCAAAGGCTAAGTCGTCCCCACGACCGCGCCGGTGGCCGACGTACCACCCGAGGAAGGGCCAGCGGTCCAGATGCCGCCAAAGACGACGTCGGTCCCTGGCCCGTCGCCATGTTGAGTCGAGCGGCAGAGCGTCGCCCAAAATACGCCGGCAGCCGAAACGCTGCCCGAAGGTATCGCCAACAGCCCGCGGAGCCCCCCCCCACGCCTGCAGGCAAGAGGGACATCCCCACTTGGGCGAGGCCACGCACCCTAAACCACTCCGGCGGCCGCCCGGCCACCCGAAAAGAGACCAATGGCTGAGACGCCGCCAAGATGGCGTCGACTCCCAAACACCGGCAGCCGAAACGCTGCCCGAAAATAGAACCGTCAGTCCGCGGTAACCTCCCCGCTCCAGGCGATCCACTAGGTCTCGGGCAGGGCTCGGAGGCAGTCACGGCTAAACCCCTGAGTCTTCCAGACTGTCGGGGGGATGACCTGGGCTGTCGGCAAACCCCCCTCCAAGGAGCTCACGCAGGGAGCAAGGCACCGCCAGGAACGAGAGGGAGCGAGACGCCGCCGGGCGAGAAGACTCACCGCCGCCGAAAGCAGGGTGCCACCAAAGGCAAGACCCCCCAAAGGGGAAGCAATGAAAATAAAGTAGGAAAAAGGGAAAGAAAAAGAGGGGGGAGGGGGGAGGGGAGGGGATGCTCAGCATTACCGGGCATGAATGGGTGGAACTTCGAGCCGGTCAGCTTGTCTGGTCGACGAGCAGGCTGAGCCCCTTTGAGCCCCCTTTCGCCCCCAAACCCGTCAAGCTCCAACAAACCCCTTGCTAACCCCCAGCCAAGTCCTCTGGCAGGACAGACATTTAAAAGAAAAAGAAAAATAAACACGACAGCAGTTTCCCAAAAAGTAACAGTTCGCCGGGATGCATGAGCGAACGGGGAAAGCTGCCGCCCGCCATCTTGGTTCCTCAGTTGCCACCAACTCTAGGTGGCGCTTCCCTTGGGCCTCGTTTGGAAACTGCAGCGGGCGCAAAGTATGGCAGCCAGGTTGGTGGTTGGTGCAGGTATGTATGCTCACATCGCCCCGATCCTGGTCTGCCTGCATTTGTTGCCCGTTGCATTCTGAATCAGGTTCAAGGTATTGGTTTCAATTTATAAAACCCTCCACAGCTTGGGTCCTGATTATCTGACAGAGTGTATTTCCCTCAGATCACACAAGGGCTTCCCAGGTGCTCAAGCTTCAAGTGGCCACTCCTAGAGAGGCCCAGAAAATATTAGCATGGAACCCGGCCTTCTCTGTGGCTGCCCCTTTGCTTTGGAACTCCATCCCTAGCGAGGTCCGCCTGGCACCATCTCTGCCCACTTTTAAGAAAGCACTGAAGACTTGACTTCTTCAGGAGGTCTTTGGGTGATTATTGTTGTCTGTTGCTTGTATGGCTCTGTCAGGATGCCAGTATCTTTTTAGTGCTTGTTTACTGTTTGTCTATTTATATGTGTATATTTTATCTGTTTATTGTACTTGTTTGTAAACCACCATGAGTTGTTTTCTATAAGCTGGCGGTATATAAAAGTCTCATGTAAAGTAAAGTAACAGTTCATCTCCCTGGGCAAGCCTTTTAAATGCTGCCAGTGTTCTTAAAACGGCAGTGAAAAGCTGTGTACCAAACTTCTTTGTTGGTGGTGGTGGAACAAGAAACCACCATGCAAAGGCAAACAGCGGCAAAGGTCTCTTTAAGAGGAGGCAGACTCACACTATGGGAAAAGCAAAGCCATCATTAGAATGTGGCCAAGGAAGGAGAGAATGGAGGGAGGACCCACGGAGGCTCAAAAGACCCACCTGGGTCCAGCCTGAAACATCTTTTTATAACAGGAGGGCAGGTCACCCACTGTTGTCTTCAAACTCATCTTAGAACTGCAGACCTGGAGAAGAGCCCGTGGGTGGAGGAGGAGGAGGAGGAGGAGGAGGCCGCGGGAGAGCCGGGCTCCGAGCCCCCGCGCCCACGGTCATGGCCGGGCAGGGGGCTCGGCGCAGTCGCCTCCGCCGGCGCTCCACTCCGGCGAGACGTGGCGGCGAGGGCCTGGGACGCGGAGGCGCCCGCCTGCCCGCCCGCGCCTTCCCTTCTGGCGAGCGCCTCGAGGCGCCCCTGAGTTTGCGCACCTGGCCGGCAGGCCAAGGAAGAGCCGCCACACGCACGCACGCACTCACACACGCCCTTGGGAGAGGGGGCTTGGTCCCAGGCAGCGGAGGGCCGGCCCCTGGCTTGCAGTGACCGCCCCCCCATGTGCCCTGCCCTGACCTCCTCTGGCCTCGATAGGTTGCCTGGGGCAAAATATGGATCCTCTCCAAAGCCCCTTTCCCTGCAGGCAGGGCCGCCCCAGCTGCTTGGTGTGAGCCCGGGGCTGCACGGCCCCTTGCATGGTCCCTGGACCAAAGGGAACCCGATGCCACTCTCCACGCAGGAGAAGCCACATCGGCTGGTGGACCTGCTGGGGGGGGGGGGGGGGACACCTCCTCGAGTTCCCCCACCGCCTTCGAGTTCCCCCACCGCCTTTCATGCTGCCCCTTTGCCCTCAGAAGTGGGTCCAGGGAAGGAACTGGCAGCCCTCTCTCCTGCTTCCATTTGATCTCCCCTGAAGTAGCACCACCAGGTTCAGTTCTGGGCCCCACCATTTAAGAAGGATGTCCTGAAGCGGGAGAGTCAGGTGAACAAGCTGGGGGGGGGGGGATGACTAAAAAGATATTATGATCTAGGGAACAGAAGTGGGAAACGGTGTCAGAAGTCCGATGTTAATTTGGAAACAGGATGGAAGAAATTTCAAGAATACTTAAATAATATAGTGGAGAAACCTAGTCTGTTCGGAGAAGTTTGAAATAAGCAAAATGTTAGAGTATATGATATTTTATTGAATTTATCTGGGGGTACTACTGCACACAAGAGGGGGGGGGAGACCTTATTCTTTTTTATACTCTTTTTACACTACCTTTCTTCTAGGTTCTTGGATGCTTGTTTTTCTTTGCTGAATTTCTTTGTTGAATCTTTTTATATTCTGTATATTGTTGTTTTTTCATATTTCTTGTATTGTGATAATATCAATAAATATTTACTATTGCAAAAAAAAACACATGGATGATGATGAGGGGGCTTGTTTTCAGCAGCTTGGGCCGGTAGGAAAACCCAAGGCAGGAGAGTCCAGTTATTAAAAAAAGAGAGACTTCAACTAAACTTGGCAAACTTCTCCAGACATCCAGAGCTGCTCAGCCTTTTAGGACCCCTCCAACTTCACTCTTCTGAGATCCTATGAAAGTCAAGGGGATCAAATCTTTCTCAATGTTTGTGGGGTTCATTTTTAAAATTCTTTTCCAGAGTTGGCAGGTCTCCTCCTGCCAAGGGTCACCTTAATAGCATTTTTCGAGGTCTGTGGAATGAGTTCACCAGTGCTGCCACACACACACCCAACCCCATTGGCTGAATGGGGTTTTGAACCCACCAGGTCTCCTCCATCCTGGTTCAGTATGCAACCATTTGCCTTTGAGGCTTGAGTGGTAGCCTGCAGGGTGAAAGAGCAATGCTGTCGCAGCTGCCTGCAGAGCGAAGAGCTCCGTCTGCAGAAGGTGAGCCGACCAGACCTAAGTGGAGACAACTTTAGCCCAGCCTTCTCTCCTGGGGAAAGCGCAGCCGTTGGACGAGGGATGTAGTGATATCATTGCCCATATTTCTGAGCCCCAAGATTGGTCAAGCACAAAGGAAACTGAAGGCCTAGGAGGGCTGCTTGACACATATTTCCCAGCAGTCCCCAGGACCAAGCAGATACCAGGATGTGCTGATGAAGGCCAGAACAAACAGGAGGCCAGGAAAACAGGATATCAGGATACAGACCAAGAGCCCCTTTCTGTCCTTATCAGTAATGCCTCACTAGCTAGGGAGCATTTCCCACCCCCCCCCCTATGGATTCTATTTCCTGTGCCTGTTTACTGAGCATGGTCTCACAGATAAGGCTTGCATTCTCCTCCCACCCAGGAATGTCTCCCCATATCTATTGTGCTTACTCTCTTAATAAAGACTGGGCTCAGGCAGTAGGACAAGGAGAATCATCACCACACAGGAGGAGAATCATCATCACACAATCTCACACACTCACATGCACGCAGCCGATGCAGGCACAGAGAGACACGCAGACCCTCCAGCCAGAAATGCTGCCTGAGTACCAGATTGCACCCCAAAACTCTGTGTCTGTGTGATCCGTAACGCAACAGATGGTGACCCCGACGTGATCCCCTCGACGTGATCCCCCCAAGGCAACGGCAGATGTGATTCCCCCAAGGCAATGCAGACGTGATTCCCAGAAGGCAACGCAGATGTGATCTCCTGCAGCAAGGCAGATGCAGAGGAACCACTAGGCACATGGACCAGGCTCCAGGCCAGATGGCATGAATGCGGCTCATCCTCATCTTCCTACACCCGTAAAGGGCTTCGAGACGCGTCCAGACATCCTCCAGGGGATCCCAATAGGTGAGATGGGAGCGTTCTTCTCGGTTGAAGAACGAAATGAATTCAGAGGGCCAGTTAATTTTCGGAGCAAAAGAATGCCTTGTGAAAGCCAAGAGCTCTAGATAGAGTCTTGGGAGTCACAACAGCCTCTGGGTTGGGAACCAGCAGTAGGAAGAAATTTACAGGCAGAAATTTCCAGGGTTGGCAACCAGAACACAGGTGATAAAGCAGGGCAACGATGGGGACGAATAGAAATGCCCATTTCACTCCTCCCCCCAGATTTTCAGATGCCCCTACCAATAATTTTTCCACCTAGTGACCTGCAGTTAGGAACAGTGTCCCAGAATCAGGAATTGGTTGAGCAAAAAGGAGAACCGCAAGGGGATTTAAGAAAATCAGCAACAGAACATCTGGAAGGGTTAAAATCAATTTTTTCCATCAAGAATAGTCCCAGAAAAGGGAAAAATGAGGCTCAAGAAGCAGATCTCATCAAACCCCAAAAGCAGGAGGGGAAAAATTTTGTCCTGCCAGAAAATGTACCTCCAAAAGGCAAGGAGATGCCCCAAAGGCAGACACTTTCTTGCAGCAAAGAGCCAAGCCATGGGGCAGGATTTCCCAGACAAATGCAGAGAGGCCATAATTTTGTCCACGGCTCAGTAACACAAGCCATGGAATCATTTAAGACTCAGAATTCCATTTCCCAGGGAAGGCACCTCAAGAATCAGAGGCTGCCAGCTTTAGAGCAAATGCAGAGTTCAGCCTTGTGCTGGACCAAAGCAGATTTGCCCAGAGAGGGAATTCCAAAGATAAACCCCTTTTCCAAAAGGACAAATTTGGCCATTAGCTCAAAGGCCAGCCTTTTGTATGCTTTGGTAAATGGAAGACACCCTCAATACAAGTATAGGAGAAAGTCCAATTTTTTCAAAAGATCTGTACATTATTTTTCCCTGCTTAAGAGTTTTCCTCTTCCTCCAAAGCCATGGAGAATGCAGATTTCCTTTTCAGAAATCATGAGCAGCCAGAGTCTCTTCACTCTTTCTTTAGCAAGCTACAGCAAAATTTAGAAATCAAAGATGCTTTCTCTCTCTCTCTCTCTCTCTCTCTCTCTCTCTCTCTATCGACTAGAAGCAGCTCAGGGGGAGCGAGGGGGGGAGGTTGCTGGAGAAGAAAGGGTTTGCTGGAGAACGGGAAGTTTGCTGGAAAGCAAAAGGCATCAGCTGTCAGGAATTGGGAGGAAGATTTCTGGAGATTTCAAGTCCTTTAGAAAGAAATGTCCCAAAGATCTCATCTTTCCACTATTTTCCGGGGGTAAAAAGGAATTATATGGGTTGATCCATCGCACTAGCACACAGAAAGCATGCAAGATAACAGGAAGCATGGAATGGTTATCAGTTTGCCAGTAATTCCTTTAGGAATGTCTTCAGAAGTTTGTATAAACAAAGGTCAGCTTGAATCAGCTTAATCATTGACTGTCTGTTGTCAGGACAGGACAGATACATTGTATATACAAAGCTAGCTTATCAGCTTCCTGCTGGTTGTAATTACAAGTCAGCAAGCAGAGGCATCTTTCAGAGTTGGAAGCAAACTGACTACAAATCCCATATCCCTTACATTTTTGGGGCACAAGCAATCAACAGGGTTTAAAAAGGTATAAAAAAATCATCACTAATCATGTTCCTTTTGCCTCCAAAAATCGAGCAGGAAAAGACCTTCCTCTCAGAGTATGACTTTCAAATTTAAATTAAAAAAATTAGAAAGGGAGAGGAATCTCCCTCCTCTTCAAGCCTCTTCAAGCAAGGCTTGAGCTTAACTATATGTACCCTGAGAGAAAGAGAAATATTCTCACAGGTATGCCTTCCATGGCAGTTGAAGCTTACCAGCAGAATGATCCCAGAACATACATTCCTCATTTTCTCAATTGCAAGGACTATGGTCAGATGGCAAGATTGATGTCCTCTTAAGGACTGGACTTGGCATTCATGCAAACCAGATTTTGCTAAATCAGATTTCACCACCAGAAGAAGAAGACATTTCCCAGATCCATGAACTCTTAAAAGGACTTTTCAGCAAACAGCCATTCATTGGAAGCAGAGAGAAATATAGTTAGGTAGTCTTTCACCTTTCGCCCACAAAAATGTAAGCCCCTAGCATTGACAGACCATTCTTACTTATGTATTCTCATAAGAACATAAGAACATAAGAAGAGCCATGCTGGATCAGGCCAAAGGCCCATCTAGTCCAGCTTCCTGTATCTCACAGCGGCCCCACCAGATGCGTTTGGGAGCGCATGAGACTAGATATCTGTCTCCTGATACCACTCCCCTGCATCTGGCCCTTGAAGTACCCTGGTTTAAAGCCTAGAGATTACACATCTCCATCATGGTTTGTAACCCGTGATGGACTTTTCCTCTAGGAATCTGTCCAATCCCCTTTTGAAGGCATCCAGGCCAGATGCCATCACCACATCCTGTGGCAGGGAGTTCCATAGACTCACAACGCGCTGGGTGAAAAAATATTTTCTTTTGTCAGTTCTTACTCTCCCAGCACTCAATTTGAGTGTATGTCCCCTAGTTCTGCTATTTTGAGAGAGGGAGAAGAGCTTCCCTCTATCCACTTTACTCATACCCTGCATTATTTTGTATGTCTCAATCATATCGCCCCTCAAGCGCCTTTTTTCCAGACTAAAGAGGCCCAATTGTTTTAGCCTTTCTTCATAAGGGAGGTGCCCCAGCCCAGTAATCATTTTAGTCGCTCTCTTCTGCACCTTTTCCAGTTCCACTATGTCTTTCTTGAGATGCGGTGACCAGAATTGTACACAATACTCCAGGTGGGGCCTTACTATTGTTTTGTATAACGGCATTATAATGTTGGCTGTTTTATTTTCAATCCCCTTTTTGATAATCCCTAGCATGGAATTGGCCTTCTTTACTGCTGCCACACATTGGGGAGACACCTTCATGGAGCTGTCCACCAACACACCAAGATCTCTTTCCTGATCCGTCACGGATAACTCAGAGCCCATGAGTTGATAGATGAAGTTTGGATTTTTTGCCCCAATATGCATTACTTTACATTTGGTTACATTAAAACGCATTTACCATTTCTCAGCCCACTCCCCCAGTTTGGAGAGATCCTTCTGGAGCTCTTCACAATCTTCTCTGGTTTTTACCACATGGAAAAGTTTTGTGTCATCTGCAAACTTGGCCACCTCACTGTTTATCCCTGTCTCCAGGTCATTTATGAACAGATTGAAAAGCACCGGTCCCAGGACCGAGCCCTGGGGCACACCGCTTTTCAGTTCTCTCCATTGTGAAAATTTCCAATTGACACCTACTCTTTGTTTCCGGGATCTCAACCAGTTCTCAATCCATAAGAGGACCTGCCCTCTTATCCCCTGACTATGCAATTTTCTCAGCAGCCTTTGGTGAGGGACTGTGTCAAAAGCCTTTTGAAAATCCAGATAGACTATATCCACTGGTTTACACCCAAATCCACGTGCCTGTTGACCTTTTCAAAAAATTCTAAAAGGTTTGTCAGACAAGATTTACCCTTACAGAAGCCATGCTGATTTTCTCTCAGCAAGGTTTGTTCTTTTATGTGTTTTAAGATTTTCTCTTGGATGAGGCCTTCCACCATCTTCCCTGGGACAGATGTAAGGCTAACCGGCCTGTAGTTTCCTGGGTCTCCCCTCCTTCCTTTTTTAAAAATTGGTGTGACATCTGCTATCCTCCAGTCCTCCGGCACTGTGGCCGTTTTAAGAGAGACAAGTTGCATATAACCGTTAAGAGATCTGCAATTTCATTTCTCAGTTCCCTAATAACCCTTGGGTGGATGCCATCTGGGCCCGGTGACTTGTTAATCCTCAATTTATCAATTAGTCCTAAAACCTCCTCTCTTTTAACCTGTATTTGATTTAATTCTTTAGTCAAGAGGGGCGGCTCAGGCAGCGGAATCCGCTCAAGGTCCTCTGTCGTGAAGACAGACGCAAAGAACTCATTCAATTTCTCTGCAATGTCCAAGTCCTCCTTAACCTCCCCTTTTCCTCCCTCACCATCCAGAGGCCCAATTGGTTCTCTGGCAGGTTTTCTACTTCTAACATATTTAAAGAAGCTTTTATTATTACCCTTTATATTGCTAGCCATGCGTTCCTCAAAGTCTTTCTTTGCCTCCCTTATCATCTTTTTACATTTCTTTTGCCAGAGTTTGTGTTCCTTTTTATTTTCCTCATTTGGGGAGGATTTCCATTTACAGAAGGACCTCTCCTTGTGCTTTAGAGCCTCTCTAACTCCACTCGTTAACCATGCCGGTGTCCTCTTGGACTTAAATGAGCTCTTCTTTCTTTGTGGTATGCACTTGTGCTGGGCCTCTATTATTGTTGTTTTAAACAGGCTCCATGCACTCTGAAGAGATTGGATTCTTCTAACCCTCCCCTTCAGTTTCTCTCTAACTAGTTTCCTCATCTGAGGGAAGTTTGCCCTTCGAAAATCAAGGGTTTTTATGTCTGATTTGGTTGACACTCTTCCTCCGACATGCATGGCAAAGGTAATTGCAGCATGGTCACTGTTCCCCAGAGGCTCAGTGACATTCACATCCCTGACCAGGTCCTGAGTATCACACAATATTAGATCTAGAGTTGCCTGTTCTCGGGTGGGCTCCATGACAAGTTGCTCTAAGGCACAGTCATTCAGCAAGTCGAGAAACCCAGTTTCTCTTTCTTGCCCAGAGCTCGCATTGGCCCAGTCAATGTGGGGATAATTAAAGTCCCCCATGATTACTATCCTATCCCTCTTAGCCACCTCCATGATTTCTCTCCTCATTTCAAGGTCCCCCTCAAGTTTTTGATCTGGTGGACGATAGAATACTCCAAGTATCACATCACTCTTTGGACCTGGTAGTTTAACCCACAGTGATTCTATGGCGGAGTCAGACCCTCTGTCAATCTCCATTCTGCTGGATTTTATGCCTTCTTTGACATAGATGGCCACTCCTCCTCCAACCCGCCCCTCTCTATCCCTTCTATAGAGTTTATAGCCTGGGATTGCTGTGTCCCACTGGTTCTCCACATTCCACCAGGTTTCTGTTATGGCTATTATATCAATGTTATCCCTAGCTGCCAGATGTTCAAGTTCTCCCATCTTTGCTCGGAGGCTTCGAGCATTGGCGTAGAAGCACTTGTACAGTGGGTCCCGCAACAGCTGCTGCCTTGTTCTTCTCCCCCCACAGCTTTTATTTTCAGTAGACGAACTGTCACATTCCGCTATTCTGCCAGTGTTAATACTTGCTATGTCATCTCTATGTGATTCTCTACCCTCTCCAACCTCATTCCCCGAGGATGAGGTGTTCCGAACCGGATGCCACACAGCTCCTGTCGGCTTTCCCCCAGTTATCAGTTTAAAAGCTGCTCTGCTGCCTTTTTGAGGTTGAGTGCCAGCAATCTGGTCCCATCATGATTCAAGTGCAACCCATCCCTCCTGAACAGGTTTGGCTTGTCCCAAAATGTTCTCCAGTTCCTGACAAATCTAAAGCCCTCCTCTCGACACCATCGCCTCATCCATGCATTGAGGCTTCTGAGTTCTGCCTGCCTGGCGGGACCTGCACGAGGAACAGGTAGCACTTCTGAAAATGCTACCTTGGAAGCCCGGGACTTCAATCTTCTACCTAGCAACCTGAATTTGGCTTCCAAGACTGACCGCTTGGCCTTCCCGACATCATTGGTACCGACGTGTACCATGACCACTGGCTCCTTCCCAGTTCTCTCTAACAAGCTATCTATATTTCTGGTGATGTCTGCAACCTTTGCACCCGGCAGGCAAGTGACCATCCGGTTATCATGCTCCTCACAAATCCATCCCTCCGTATTTCTAATGATAGAATCCCCTAGCACAATGAGCTTCTCTCCTGCAGCCTGGTCATCAACATGTACCTGATCTTGTATCTCATCAATAGTGATGAGGGAGAGATCCTCCGGTGGAACCACTTCTTCCTCTATGTGTGCCTCATGAGGTGTGCTGAGGGAAAGAGCTTCAAATTGATTGTGCAAGATGAGACTCTCTGAGCGATGCCTTGGCCTTCTACTCCTTTGAGTCACATTCCTCCACCCATCCACCTCCTGAGTTGGGGGAGTGACTTCCTCCTCTGAAGTGTGCCCTGTCTCTTCTTGGACCTGGATAGTCTCTTCCGCTCTGTCCAGGAACTGCTCAAGCTCCTTAATATGTTGCTGGTCCACTATGCGAGCCTCTAGCTGCTGGACCTTCTCTTCCAATAGCGCTACCAGCTTGCACTTGCAGCAGATGTAGTTCTGCACACGCTCTGTCAAGATAACAAACATGGCACAAGTACTGCAGGTAACTACAGCTGCTCCCTCCAACTCCATTTTAACTATTACAATAAAATGTATTCAAGGTCTCAAAAATGTAAACTTGCACTTTTTTTTTTAATCTAGTAAGACCCTTTACTTCTTTTATTGTTTAGTCAAAATCTAACAGTGTAGGGGCCGCTAAAGCACCTCTACTCTAACTGCAAGCACGTCAGGAAGTGTAGGACCTCCTGAGGAGTTGCTTGGCTTGGGAACTCAATTAAACCCAGAATTTTTTTTTTTTTTAGTTTGCTGGTAGCAGCTATTTAAAGCTAAAACTCCGCCCCTTGCTTTTTTGCCCTTTTTTTTGACCAGTGCCAGAAAAGCTGCTGGTAGCAGCTATTTAAAGCTAAAACTCCGCCCCTTGCTCCTGCAAAAAGAAGAAGTTAGCTCTGCCCTTTGGCCGTGTGCTCCTCTGACCAGCTCCTTCCTCTCTGCTGCTCTGCCAGAAAAGGACTGAGAGACTGCTGGTAGCAGCTATTTTAAAGCTAAAACTCCGCCCTCTGCTCCTGCAAAAAGAAGAAGTTAGCTCTGCCCTTTGGCCGTGTGCTCCTCTGACCAGCTCCTTCCTCTCTGCTGCTCTGCCAGAAAAGGACTGAGAGACTGCTGGTAGCAGCTATTTAAAGCTAAAACTCCGCCCCTTGCTCCTGCAAAAAGAAGAAGTTAGCTCTGTCCTTTGGCCGTGTGCTCCTCTGACCAGCTCCTTCCTCTCTGCTGCTCTGCCAGAAAAGGACCTCATGTATCTACACATTGTATTCAGAAAATATTCACATGTCATGCAAATTCTTGCCATGCATAGCCACAAAATGTATTCATGTATTCATGTATTGCTTATGCTATCGCTTATTGCTGGAGGATTATTGTTAATGCATCTATATCTGTATGCTAGATATGCCTATGTACCATGTACCTGTTAAGTCTTGGGAGACAATCATGCTTTATTATGCCAGTTCATTTATTGTTGTAAGTTATGAGGAGCTCAAGTTTCTATCTCTGAAAGTTAGATGAATATTGGGTGCTGTGTACCTCGGTGGGAGAAAGAATGCATGCCAACATTCCAGAGGGGTCCCCACATTAGATAACACATCACAGCCAAAGATTTCTGCCATGCCCTAGCTTAGTGCTCTCCTAATGAACATGGGGGGGGGGGAATGTCACCGCAGCAACTCTCATGCACAGCCATAAGACATCTCACATTTTAGGGCACAATTCTCACACCTCAGCCCAGACATATGTCTTGCCAGAGACATGTCACTCCCTCCTACATAAGGAGTTGAGTTTCCTCTTGGGCCAAGCAATGAGGCCCCTGGGGCAAATGACCTCAGGTTCCAGCTTTCAGGGCCTGCATGGGTTGAGCACCAGATGAGTGTCTGATTTCTGGTTGGTTTACACCTGTGCCTCCTGACTGGTATGCAAAAGGGCCACAGCTCTTGCCAGCTTGCTCATATTTAAAAGAAAAGAAAAGGGGAAATGTAGTGATATCATTGCCCATATTTCTGAGCCCCAAGATTGGTCAAGCACAAAGGAAACTGAAGGCCTAGGAGGGCTGCTTGACATATATTTCCCAGCAGTCCCCAGGACCAAGCAGATACCAGGATGTGCTGATGAAGGCCAGAACAAACAGGAGGCCAGGAAAACAGGATATCAGGATACAGACCAAGAGCCCCTTTCTGTCCTTATCAGTAATGCCTCACTAGCTAGGGAGCATTTCCCCCCCCCCCCACCTATGGATTCTATTTCCTGTGCCTGTTTACTGAGCATGGTCTCACAGATAAGGCTTGCATTCTCCTCTGACCCAGGAATGTCTCCCCGTATCTGTTGTGCTTACTCTCTTAATAAAGACTGGGCTCAGGCAGTAGGACAAGGAGAATCATCACCACACAGGAGGAGAATCATCATCACACAATCTCACACACTCACATGCACGCAGCTGATGCAGGCACAGAGAGACACGCAGACCCTCCAGCCAGAAATGCTGCCTGAGTACCAGATTGCACCCCGAAACTCTGTGTCTGTGTGATCCGTAACGCAACAGAGGGAAGGGTGCCAGAGCTCAGCCCACCACCACACCTCCCCTTCTCTGGGAACTACCTCTGGCCCTGGAACCAGTAGGGGGCCATCCTGATAGTCACCAAGGGCTGCCTTCCCCTCGGTGGATTTTGTAAATCCATTTCTGGCCCGCCTGCATCAGTCGCCCCTATGATTCCAAGCCATGTTCAAGGCACGGTACAGTGTTACGGTTGACATCTAAGGCCCTTAACCACTTGCTGCTGCATCGGGGTGACTCGGCCTGAGACTGTCCGCCTGTGGCACCCAATCCGCATATATTGGAATGCCCTCCCAAGTGGAATGGAATGCCCTCCCAAGTGAGATCCGCCTGGCGCCAACAGTGATGACATTTCGGGGCCAGGTAAAAACCTTCCTGTTCCAGAAGTTTTTTAATTGATACAATTTAGATTGTGGGTCTTCTGATGGCAATTTTAGTGTGATGTTTTAGTATAAGGTTTTTATTGTTGTTTTAAATTATTTATTGTTGTTTGATGTTTTTAACTGTTTTAATTCCTTGATTGTAAGCCGCCCAGAGACCTTTGGGTAGTGGGCGGCATATACGTTGTAAAAATAAATAAATAAATAAATAAATAAATATTATGATGCCATGGGCGGTCCTCCCGAGGGAGGCCCCTGGACCTCGACTGGAAGGAACCAGGCCTTCTCAGTGATGGCTGCTGCCTTATGGGACACCCTGCCAGCAGAGGTTCGCCAGGCCCCCTTCCCTCCCAGCATTTAGAAAACCTGTCAGAACAACGCTGCTTAGGGAAGCTTTTCTATACATCTGGTTGGCATGATACCTTTAATTTCCTTTTTGTCTGCTGTGGCCACGGGGGGGGGGGGTTGTACTTTGGCTCTCTGTGGAGAGATGTGGTGGTGACGGTGGCGACGGCAGCAGGTGATTCTATGTTTATGTATATGTCGATCCCCAGAGCACTGGGAATGGCACGATTAGGATAGAAGCGTGATCTATCTGTCCCTCTCTGGCCCGCCTATCAAGCTGGCTGCATGACAGCCTGTTATAGGGTGGGGAATTGCCACGTTCTGTGGTGCTGCTGGTTGAAGAGGTGGCTCTGCCCTCTACCTCTGACCTTTGACAAATGAAGCCCATCTCTCTCTCTCTCTCTCTCTCCACTTGTTTGAGGGATAAGGACAGAGCAATGGGGGTGGGGGTGGGGCTTGGGTGCCTCTGCTGTGGTTGCCCCAGCGCCTTTCTTCCTACCCCCCCCCACTTGCAGGTTCCCATTTCTCTCCACCGCGGGGGGGGGGGGGAGTGGGGCTGCCCCAGGCCTGGGACTGTTCCTTGTTCTGCACATTTCCAAGAGACGTGCACGGTGGCTCCAGGGTGGTCCAGGCAAGGCTTGGTTTCCGGGGGAGACTCAGACCAGCAGCTTCCTGTTCAGCTCCTTGTCTAATTAAGCCCAGGGTTAAACTTAACCTTGTGCACTGGCTGCCCATCAGCCGACATGTTCATCGGACCTTTTTAAAGGAAGACAACAAACATGAAAAAGCAGAGTCAAGGCAGCTGGGATTCAAGAAGGAAAGTGTATTGGAAGCAGGTCACAGAGATGGTGCCTCCTGTGCCCCTCGTGACTGGTTGGGCCACATGCCGGGTGGCCCCCATCTGCTGTGCCAGTGGGCTCAGTTGGCCACGTGGATGATCTCGAAGGCCTTGATGTCTTGGAATTTGTCGCAGGAGAAGTTGATCAGCAGCTGCTTGGTCCCGCTCTTGCTGGGCTTGATCCCAAACTGAACACGGGCGCTCTGACTGGGCTTCACGGGCAGCACGCTGGCAGGAGGGGGAGAGACAGAAGAGCAGGTGAGCTTCCTGGGGCCTCGGCGGGCACTCGGGGTAGGGATGGGGCACGTGGCAGGGGCAGCCAAAAGGGTGGCCCAGGCTCCAGGAGAGGCCCAGAGAACACCTTCGGCTGTGCACGGGTGACCCTTGCCAGAGAGTCCAGCCCCTGTGAGTGCATGTGGGCTCTCTTGGGCACTCTCTTCTGGGTCAGGGTTTACCATAGACACACACACACACACACACACACACACACACCAACGACACCTGGCCACTTAGCCCTGCTCGGGAGAAGTGTAGAAATGCTGACCGACGCGCTCTGTGAGCAAGCCGCCCACCCTGGACTCACCAGGAGGGGGAGGGGGAGGGGGAGGAGGCCAGGACGGAAGAGGGCCTTGCTTGAGGGGGGGGGGGGGAGAATGGCCAGACGCCTTCAAACCCAGCGGCTCTATGGCTTTCCCCACCTCCACTTTTACTTCCCAGGAGGGGAACGGGAAGCCTCCTGCCACTGCCCCTTTGTACCTCGCGACCCTCCTGCAAGGTGGGCTGGGCGGGGGGGGGGGGGAGGGCCTGGCCGGAGATCACCCGGCTCTGCCATGCTGCCCTCCCACCCCCTCACGGTCGCCCTCTGTCCATCCCTCTGGAGCCCAGGGGCTGGCTGCCTGGCTGCTCCCCTGCCACGTGCACAAGGGGAGGTGGGTGGTGGTGAGGTGGGGCCCGAGCCTTCCCCAAATGGGAGGCACACACACACCTAGGAGCAGGTCCTGGTTGGGGGAGGGGGTGGCAGGAGCCGGGCGAGGCTGCGTTGCGCAATGACAGACCTGTGGCCAAGCCCAGTCAAGGAGAACGGAAAGGGAGGTGGGAGGTGCTGCTTATGGGGGTTTAGGTTTGCCTGGGGCAGGATCCATCCCAGCCCTGAGGTGGGGTTGGGGTGGGGGTGGGGGTGGAGGGGGAATCGGCACCCGCTCTGGGTGGCCTTTTCCACCCCACAGAATTCATCATAAGAAGGTGTGGGTGTGGGTGTATGGGACCGGGGAGGTCTGCCACGGCTGCCACACCCTGGCTAGGTCAGGGTTAGGGTTAGGGTGGAGTGTACGTGCCTCCGTGTGGGTGCGTGTCAGGATCCTTGCTCAACTCCCTTGCCTGGGGACAGAGCCAGGTGGGTTGAGGAGAACATGCCCTGCCCAGAAGGCTGGCACTGGCCTCCCGAGGACCCCCCCCCTCCCCCAGGTCCCCTAGAAGGAGCCTGCACCCCCTTGGCTCAGCCCCTGGCAGGGTGAAACCTCTGCTCGGCCCAAAAGGCCAAAGGCCCAACGGGATGGTGGTGCCTCTGCCTGGGGGGGGGGGCATCAGGTCCACCCAGAAGCCGCTCAGGTCCTGGATGGGGCTGGGGCTGGGGTTGGGGGTGGCGGGGGTCAGGAAGGCTCCGGGCGGCGTGCAGGGGGCTGGGCCTGTGTGGTGTGTATGTAGGGGGTGTGAGTCTTTGGGAGGCTTCGGCAGCCCCCTCCTCCTTTTCTCTGTTCATCTGTCTCCCAGTCAGAGGTAGGACTCCGGAGTCTGCCGCCCCCTCCCCCCCGCCACCTGAGCCCACGTCCTTCTTTAGGAGGGGGTCTGTTTCAGAATGTCAGGGTTGGGGGGGGCTCCATTCTCATCCTGAACCCTAACCCTCCACCCCCATTTTCATAGGCAGAAGCGAAACACAGTCCAGGCAGGGCTGGATGGGCTTCTGGCCTCCCTCGTGGCGAAGGGCAGGGGGTCAGATGGGGCAGGGGGGGGGGACACAAAGAGGCTGATACTGCCACAGGTGTAAGAGCAGCATCAGGAACAGCAGGAACCCTGCTGGGCAGAGGCCACCAGGTGGGTTGGGGTTGGGGAGCACAAAGAGTGCCTAATCTGTGCCAGGCAAGGATGATGGGCTTACATCTCCAGGGAGGGGTTCTGCACCTCCAAGAAACCTCCAGGAATACGGGGGGGGGGGGGAGAGTCCCTCTTGTTTCAAAGGAGGGGAGGGGCTCCATCTCCAGCACCATCCACTGGGATGTGACATGGGAGTGTGCCAGCCGGGTGGGGGTGAGGGGGGGGTCGCATGTTCCTGGGACTTACTCCATCTTGAGCTTGGCCTCCAGCAAGTCGCTGCCCTCCGCCTGAAGGACGCAGTCCTTCACCTCTTTCTCCAGGGGGTTGGTGAAGACCACCTCCACTTTCACCTCCTGGCCGACCTTGGCCGGGCCCAGCACCTGCCCAGAGGAGAGGAGGCGGCTTGAGCAGACCCAGCGCAAACCCTTCCCAGGCTGCCCTCCCGCCAACCCTAACAAACGTCCCAGGCTGGGGAGACGGATGGGGGGGGGGCAAGAAGCAGACCCAGATATGGCACCCCCTCCTCCCACCCAAGGGACCACCTGCACTCTCTCTTCCCTGGGCGCAGCATTTTGCACCTGCAGGACACACACACACACACACACACACACACACACACACACACACACACACACACACACACACACACACACACACACGGGGAAGGAGAAAGGGGGCAGGTGGGCAGGTGGGCAGGCAGGGCCCAGTCACCTTCATAGTGACGTTGGGGTTGTCAAGGGTGACGTCTCGCTCCACCAGAGCATTGTTGCCTTCTTCAATGTGGCAGACGGCCGTGGCTCGGATCATGTTGTCCGTGGTCAGGTGCTGCTGGTACTCTGAGTAGGAGATCTTGATAGGAATGGCTTTTTCTGGAAGGCAAGAGACGGGGGCAGGTGGCCATGGCCCAGCCAGCCTGGCAGAGGGCTTCACGTCCGTGTGTGTGTGTGTGTGTGTGTGTGTGTGTGTGTGTGTGTGTGTGTGTGTGTGTGTGTGTGTGTGTGTGTGTGTGTGTGTGTGTGTATGGGGGTGGGGTCGTCCTCTGTGGCTTGTGCCCCCAGGGGTTCTCTTGCAAATTTGCCAGTGGTGGGTGGGTGGTTCTGGGGGAGGAGAGGCATGGAGTCCACCCTAGCAGTTGGGCCAAGAGGCTGAAGTCACCCTCTCTGAGAGACCCTTGCAAGGGCATGTCAGACAAACTGGTGGAAGGGGAGGAGAAACAGGGAGGGAAGGAGGCAAGGGAAGTGGGTCTGTCTCTCTGTCTGTCTGTCTGTCCGGAGCTGCTTGCCAAATGAGTGAGCGGCCCTGAGGCATGACACCAGCTGCCTCTTGACTCTATAGAGATGTAAAATTTTCCAGAAATTTTGAAGCTTTGGGGTGGGGGGGGGAACAATTTTTTTCTGGAAAAAAAAACCCGGAAATTTTCAGAAAAATTGGAAAAAATGCTACATTAGCATCCCCCCTTTACAGCTTGAAAGTAATTCTGTTACTTTAGGAAAATAAAACATGACTATGGACAATTTGACTTGGGATAAAATTACCACCGCTAGCATATTGAAATATAGTGTATCCAAACAATTATTACAAACAGGATTACTTTTTAAATAATATTTATTTGTAATTATAAGTAATAAATGGAGTAATAGTTTCCTGAACTGTTTACTAGTTTATGTGGAACAGCAACAAAAAAACTCTACAAAACATTTAAAAATCCAGAATTAACAATTATTCATATTTCCTCTGTGCAGTAATAAATAAAAATAAAATAAAAAAGTTCATTCTCATAAAAAAGAATTGAAGAGGGGGGAAATGCATAGAAGGGAGTGGGACTAAGTTTCAGGGATATTTTTTAGAAATGATTTATTTGGAAAATATTTGAACAACCTGTCTTAAAATATTTTATTTATCATGGTAAAATAAAACATTCCATAGTCATTTTTTCTTTCTTTTTTCAATTTTTCCAATTTTTCAGGGGAAAAAACTCAAAAGGCTCAGGAAAAAAAAATTCCCCAATTTTTCCCGTCCCCCCCCCATCCTTCACATCTCTACTCTTGAGGCAAAGACCAGCAAACCAGGGGAGAGGACGCTGGCTGTGCCCCGAATCCCGCCCGCCCGCTGGCTAGGAAGGAGGAGGAGCGGGACCCTGGCCTGGGCTTCTGCAGGCCAGCAGCAGCTGCTGCCGCCGCTGCCGCCACCTCCCCCCCACACCCCTTCCTAGGCTTAGGGGCCGATGCGGAGCCCCCTCATTCTCAGACTGGAAGGGAAAATGGAAAGAACGCAGGAGCTGATTGTGGCAGGCAGGAGCCTGCGGGGGCAGGGGTGGGGTGACAAGGCGGGCTGAGCCCCCTGGATTTCAGAGCAGGAGGCTTTGGGTGCACGAGTGAGTGGGTGTCAGTAGCATAAATAAATAAATAAATAAATAAATAATGTGGAGATGGAGGTATGGCCCTCACGGGCAGGGAGCCATCAGAGCTGAGGGGCCCTGCGGGTGGGCAGTGGTCCTGCAGCCGGAGGGCAGGTAGGTTCAGGAGGGAGGGTCAGAGCCTGCTTGCTTCTCCAGGTCAACCGGGCGGAGCCACACAGAAGGGTGGCGGCGGCAGGGTTAGGGTTCTTCCCTTCTCCAGGCCCAGGAACTGCTGGTGGCATGGCTGTCCCTTGTCCCTGTTTCAGGACACGGACACACACCCCAGTGAGACCCACTGCCTCAGCCAAATCAAGCCCTGCTGTTTGCAGCCTCCCTGACGTGCCCTCCTCCAGTGCTCCAGGCCCCATGGGAGGGGCCCCTGCCCCACTGAAGCCCTACAGCCCTACAGGATCCGGACACATTCCCCCCCCCAAAAAAGGGCTACCTTCTTGGGGGCCAAGGTCCACTGGCAGGGAGCTCTTCCACACCTCGTGGACAACCTTGCCGGTGTAGATGATGGTCCAGGCAGTCATGTTGGCAGTCAGGCTCTTGCGCGCAGAGACCAAGTTGGTCAGCACCAGGACCAGGTCGACATCCTTGCCCACCTGGGGTGGACTCTGCAACTTGAATTTGCCAGCCACATCGGGCTTCATGGCAGCTGCCAGCTGGGTGGAGGTGGCGTCCAGAGTATTCAAGTTCAGCTTGCCTCGCGCCTTCTTGAACACTTCCCGTTCTTTGGCAGAGCCTGAAAGAGGCAGAATGGCCATAGTGTGATGGGGTGTCACAGGCCTGGCTTCTGAGCCCCCCCCCCCATGCCCCCCTCCCCATGGCCACCCGAGGCAGCAAAGGTACAGCATTCCTTGGGATCAATGGAAATGGTTTGGGACGTTCCTCTCTCTCAGAGCGGCTCCTACCCCAAAGTTCTGCCGTATCACTCGTTCGTCACAGGCAGGTCATCTGAGGTTGCTGACGCCGAGGGAGGCCCGCGAGTCAACAGCAAGGAACCTGGCCTTCTCGGTGGCGGCTCCATAGACCAGTGTTCGCGAACCTATGGCATGTGTGCCAAAGGTGGCCCACGAAGGAGCCCTTTCTCTGGGCACCCGACTTTGCCCCTTCTTCACAGCCACCTGTATTCAGGTTAAATTGCTGTACTGGGACTTTGCTAAAAATTAGTGGGTTTTGATTGCCTCAGTCTGGAATATCTTATAAATGGGGCACATTTCTACTTTTGTGTCCCAGTTGATCAGTGAGGCTACAAAATAAAACAGGCTGAACTTTGCTTTCATCATTGAAAGGCTAATTACACTGGTGACAATGAGGCCTGTAATAAGACTTCCTGGGGTAGGAACTGGCAAGCCACCCCGGTATCCCTGCCAAGAACATCTCATGGTCAGAAACAAAAGGCTAAAAGATATGACGCTGGAAGATAAGCCCCTCAGGTCGGAAGGTGTCCAACATGCTACTGAGGAAGAGCGAAGGACAAGTACAAGTAGCTCCAGAGCTAATGAAGTGGCTGGGCCAAAGCCGAAAGGACGCTCAGCTGCAGACGTGCCTGGAAGAGAAAGGAAAGTCCAATGCTGCAAAGAGATATACTGCATAGGAACCTGGAATGTGAGATCTATGAACCAGGGTAAGCTGGATGTGGTCAAACGTGAGATGGAAAGAATAAACATTGACATCCTGGGCATCAGTGAACTTAAATGGACAGGAATGGGTGAATTCAGTTCAGATGACTATCACATCTACTACTGTGGGCAAGAATCCCATAGAAGAAATGGAGTAGCCTTCATAGTCAACAATAGAGTGAGAAAAGCAGTGCTGGGATACAACCTAAAAAATGATAGAATGATCTCGGTACGATTCCAAGGCAGTCCTTTGAACATCACAGTAATCCAAGTTTATGCTCCAACTACCGGTGCTGAAGAGTCTGAGATTGACCAATTTTATGAACATAAGAACATAAGAACATAAGAAGAGCCATGCTGGATCAGGCCAAAGGCCCATCTAGTCCAGCTTCCTGTATCTCACAGCGGCCCCACCAGATGCGTTTGGGAGCGAATGAGACTAGATATCTGTCTCCTGATACCACTCCCCTGCATCTGGCCCTTGAAGTACCCTGGTTTAAAGCCTAGAGATTACACATCTCCATCATGGTTTGTAACCCGTGATGGACTTTTCCTCTAGGAATCTGTCCAATCCCCTTTTGAAGGCATCCAGGCCAGATGCCATCACCACATCCTGTGGCAGGGAGTTCCATAGACTTACAACGCGCTGGGTGAAAAAATATTTTCTTTTGTCAGTTCTTACTCTCCCAGCACTCAATTTGAGTGTATGTCCCCTAGTTCTGGTATTTTGAAAGAGGGAGAAGAGCTTCCCTCTATCCACTTTACTCATACCCTGCATTATTTTGTATGTCTCAATCATATCCCCCCTCAAGCGCCTTTTTTCCAGACTAAAGAGGCCCAATTGTTTTAGCCTTTCTTCATAAGGGAGGTGCCCCAGCCCAGTAATCATTTTAGTCGCTCTCTTCTGCACCTTTTCCAGTTCCACTATGTCTTTCTTGAGATGCGGTGACCAGAATTGTACACAATACTCCAGGTGGGGCCTTACTATTGTTTTATATAACGGCATTATAATGTTGGCTGTTTTATTTTCAATCCCCTTTTTGATAATCCCTAGCATGGAATTGGCCTTCTTCACTGCTGCCACACATTGGGGAGACACCTTCATGGAGCTGTCCACCAACACACCAAGATCTCTTTCCTGATCCGTCACGGATAACTCAGAGACCATGAGTTGATAGATGAAGTTTGGATTTTTTGCCCCAATATGCATTACTTTACATTTGGTTACATTAAAACGCATTTGCCATTTCTCAGCCCACTCCCCCAGTTTGGAGAGATCCTTCTGGAGCTCTTCACAATCTTCTCTGGTTTTTACCACATGGAAAAGTTTTGTGTCATCTGCAAACTTGGCCACCTCACTGTTTATCCCTGTCTCCAGGTCATTTATGAACAGATTGAAAAGCACCGGTCCCAGGACCGAGCCCTGGGGCACACCGCTTTTCACTTCTCTCCATTGTGAAAATTTCCCATTGACACCTACTCTTTGTTTCCGGGATCTCAACCAGTTCTCAATCCATAAGAGGACCTGCCCTCTTATCCCCTGACTATGCAATTTTCTCAGCAGCCTTTGGTGAGGGACTGTGTCAAAAGCCTTTTGAAAATCCAGACTTACAAGAACTTCTAGAACTGACACCAAAGAAAGATGTTCTTCTCATCATAGGGGATTGGAATGCTAAAGTAGGGAGTCAAGTGATAAAAGGAATAACTGGCAAGTTTGGCCTTGGAGTTCCAAATGAAGCAGGGCAAAGGCTAATTGAGTTTTGTCAAGAGAACAAGCTGGTCATTGCAAACACTCTTTTCCAACAACACAAAAGGCGACTCTACACATGGACATCACCAGATGGACAATACCGGAATCAGATTGACTATGTTCTCTGCAGCCAAAGATGGAGGAGCTCTATACAGTCAGCAAAAACAAGACCTGGTGCTGACTGTGGCTCAGATCATCAGCTTCTTATTTCAAAATTCAAACTCAAACTGAAGAAAGTAGGGAAGATCACTGGGCCAGTCAGGTATAACCTAAGTCAAATCCCATATGAATACACTGTGGATGTGAAGAATAGATTCAAGGAACTAGATTTGGTGGACAGAACACCTGAAGAACTATGGATGGAGGCTTGTAACATTGTACAGGAGGCTGCAATGAAAAATATTCCAAAGAAAAGAAAATGCAAGAAAGCAAAGTGGTTGTCCAACGAGGCCCTACAAATAGCGGAGGAGAGAAGGGACGCAAAATGCAAGGGAGAAAGGGAAAGATACAGAAAATTGAATGCAGACTTCCAAAGAATAGCAAGGAGAGACAGGGCGGCCTTCTTGAATGAACAGTGCAAAGAAATAGAGGAAAACAATAGAAAAGGAAAAACCAGAGATCTGTTCAAGAAAATTGGAGATATTAAAGGGGCATTTCGTGCAAAGATGGATATGATAAAGGACAAAAATGGTAGGGACCTAACTGAAGCAGAAGAGATCAAGAAGAGATGGCAAGAATATACAGAAGAAGTATATCAGAAAGATCTGGACGTCCCTGATAACCAAGATAGCGTAATTGCTGACCTGGAGCCAGACATCCTGGAAAGTGAAGTGAAGTGGGCCTTAGAAAGCATTGCAAACAACAAGGCCAGTGGAGGTGATGGCATTCCAATTGAATTCTTTAAAATCTTAAAAGAGGATGCTGTAAAGGTGCTGCATAAGATATGCCAGCAAATTTGGAAAACACAGCAGTGGCCAGAGGACTGGAAAAGATCGGTCTACATTCCAATCCCAAAGAAAGGAAACGCCAAAGAATGCTCCAACTATCGCACAATTGCACTCATTTCACATGCTAGCAAGGTTATGCTCAAAATTCTACAAGGCAGGCTTCAGCAGTATGTGGAAAGAGAACTTCCAGAACTACAAGCTGGATTTCGAAGGGGCAGAGGAACTAGAGACCAAATCGCCAACATGCGCTGGATTATGGAGAAAGCCAGAGAGTTCCAGAAAAACATCTACTTCTGCTTCATTGACTATGCCAAAGCCTTCGACTGTGTAGACCACAACAAACTATGGCAAGTCCTTAAAGGAATGGGAGTGCCTGAACACCTTATCTGTCTCCTAAGAAATCTATATGTGGGACAAGCAGCAACCGTCAGAACTGGATATGGAACAACTGACTGGTTTAGAATCGGGAAAGGAGTACGACAAGGCTGTATACTGTCACCTTGCCTATTTAACTTATATGCAGAGTACATCATGAGAAAGGCCGGTCTGGATGAATCTCAAGCCGGAATTAAGATTGCCGGAAGAAATATCAACAACCTCAGATACGCAGATGATACTACTCTAATAGCAGAGAGTGAGGAAGAATTAAAGAACCTCTTAATGAGGGTGAAAGAGGAGAGTGAAAAAAATGGGCTGAAGCTCAACATCAAGAAAACTAAGATCATGGCCACTGGTCCCATCACCTCCTGGCAAATAGAAGGGGAAGAAATGGAGGCAATGACAGAGTTTATTTTCTTGGGCTCCTTGATCACTGCAGATGGCGACTGCAGCAACGAAATAAAAAGACGCCTGCTTCTTGGGAGGAAAGCAATGGCAAACCTAGATAGCATCCTAAAGAGCAGAGACATCACTTTGCCAACTAAGGTCAGTGATTAAAGCTATGGTTTTTCCAGTAGTGATGTATGGAAGTGAGAGCTGGACTATAAAGAAGGCTGATCGCCGCAGAATTGATGCTTTTGAGCTGTGGTGCTGGAGGAGAGTCTTGAGAGTCCCCTGGACTGCAAGGAGATCAAACCTATCCATTCTGAAAGAAATCAAGCCCGAATGCTCACTGGAAGGACAGATTTTGAAGCTGAGGCTCCAGTACTTTGGCCACCTCATGAGAAGAGAGGACTCCCTGGAAAAGGCCCTGATGCTGGGAAAAATCGAAGGCAAAAGGAAAAGAGGACGACAGAGAATGAGATGGTTGGACGGTGTCATCGATGCAACCAAAATGAATTTGACAAAACTCCGGGAGGCAGTGGAGGATAGGAAGGCCTGGCGAGCTCTGGTCCATGGGGTCACGAAGAGTCGGACACGACTGAACGACTGAACAACAACAACAACAACAGTGGGTTTTGAATCACAGTTTTGGGCACTCGGTCTCTAAAAGGTTCACCACCATCACTGCCCTAGACTCTGGAACCAACTCCCCTTGGAGATTTGCCAGGCACCCTCGCTGATCTTCAAAAAAGGTTGAAGACTTGGTTACTGTATTTCAATCTGATTTCTCTGGTTATTAACTGATTTTGTGATCTAATCCCATCCGTGGTTAGCTTATTTTATTTCGTTTCAATTTTATGCATGATGTTGTTTTAGTTATGTTTTTATTTGTAATAATTTTGCTTTATATTATGTCCTTGTATCTGTATTTTGTAACTGTTTATTTTATGTTGTAAACTACCCAGAGTGGCTTTCTGACAAATGGGCGGTATATAAATCAAATAAGTCAATACATAAATATATAAGCAAATAAACCGCCCAGAGTAGACTTTGCCCTCGATGGCGAGGTACACAAATCCAACAAACAAACAAATGGGTGATGCCTGCGTGCCTGGGGCGGGGCACACATTCTAGAGCCCCCCCCTTTGCCCTTGGCTGTGCTCTCAAATGCCACCTTGCCCTCCTCGCAACACAGACCTGCAGACCAAGTAGCAGGACGTTTGGGGGGGTAGGCGGGGAGGGGGATGGCCAGACACCCCCTCAGGCGCCCTAAGTTCTGCTTTCCTGCTTGGCAGCTGCTGCTTCTCAGCCAGCCCACAACCTGGGGGGTTTCAACAGAGACCCAGCTAGGGAAAGGGGTGGGCTGACCCCCCACATCATTGGGGCAAAGGAGGCAGAGGGACGCTCCAGCCGGGTCCATCGGCCTGATCGGCTGCCTGGAGGGGCGTGTCACCAAACGCCATGCCCAGCACCAACCTGTGCCCCCCCCTCGGGGACCTTGGCCCTTCCCAGCTCCTTCAAGGGAGAAAAGGACTGGACGGCTGGTAGAAGAGGCAGGAGGGGCCGCCTGTCAATGCTGCTGTTGGGCAATGGAAATCCACACACCCCCACACACCACACCCCCTTGTTTCCTCTGCCATGGTCAGTGGATGAGGGAGAGCTGCAAAAGATGCATGGGGTGGTGGGGGGAGAGAGGGAGAGCAGAAGTGGCTTCAAGGAGCTCACCACCTCCCCAAGCCGGCCCGTCTAGCCCAGGACTCTCCACCCAGATGCCGAGCAGGGGGCTCCAGGGTTTGAGAACAGGTCTGTGCCCCTCAGCTGACCCTCCCCCTGAACGAGGGACCTGCCCCTTGACCTTGGGTGCATGTCCAGAGGTGGGAGGGAGGGCGCCTGGTGCCAGACGTCGCTCCCTTCCTTTGGGGCAGCAGGACCAGCCACTGCGCTCTCACCCCTCCCCCTCTCAGCCCGGGGCCTCCTCCTCCTCCTCCTCCTCCTCCTTGGCTCTCCCTCGCCTCCCCAGAGCCTGTCGGATCCCAAGGCGCATGCTCCGGCCTCCTCTGCCCCCCCCCAAAAAAAATGCCCTGGGCACACCTGCCTCATACCTTCTGGGTATTTGTAGCTGTTGGTGACATCTTGGCGGGCAAAGCTGCCCACGGCCTTTGTGCTCGTGAACTGGCCGACAGTCCTGGTCTCCGAGTAGATCTTCTTCTTCTGCCCGGTGCGGGTGTCGTAGGTCCAGGTCCACCGGTCAGCATTGACTTCGCTGTAGACAAAGGGGCAGTCGTAGTCCAGGTCCACGTCGCCCTCCTTGATGGCCACCAGGGAAGCCGGGCCGCACTGGAATATCCCTGGACAGTGGAAGAGAAAGGAGACCCGTTCCACAAGGCCAAGGCAGAGAGGAGAAGGAGGAAGGGCGGCAGGGGCTGGGTGGACGGGCGGGGGGGGGGGAGGAAGGAAGGAAGGAAGGAAGGAAGGGAGGGAGGAGGAAGGAAGGGAGGAAGGAAGGAAGGAAGGAAGGAAGGAAGGAAGGAAGGAAGGAAGGAAGGAAGGAAGGAAGGAAGGGCAAGGGGATCGCCAATCCACATGATGCCAGTGACAGAAGAGGAGAATGGCGGGGGCTGGGCAGCAGGAGGGCTGGTGCCTGCGCGGGTGTGTGTGTGTGTGTCAGAGGCAGCAGAAGGCATGCACTGCCCACATTCCCGCCAACAACACATCCTTAAGCAAAACCACTTCTAAAGGCAGAATAAAAGTGGCCCCTTCCCGATGAACAGGTCTCCCACTGTGCTATGTCATTGTTGATTCAATGTATACTTTGTTCCTTTGAAAATAATTTAAAAATCATGTTGTTGCGTTTCCCCTTTCACACAAGCCTCAGATCATCATGTTGAGATTTTGCTTTCTAACCCTTCTCTCCACCCTTTTAGAATCCAACCCTGGTTACATTGTACACTGTTCAGCAGTGGAATAAGCTGTCAAGGAAGGTGATGGAGTCTCCTTTGGAGGCGTTTAATCACAACCTGGATGGCCATTTGTCCGGAGTACTTTGACGGGGTTCTTGCAAGGCAGGGGGTTGGACTGGGTGGCCCTCGAGGTCTCTTCCAACTCTTATGATTCTATGATTCTCACCCAGCAGCATGGGGACTTCTGGCCCGAGTTCGCAGCCATTCACACTGTGCTCGCATGGTACGTGCTGAAACACACTTCCTGTTTTGCCACCATTCCCCCCCCCCAATGGGGAGAAAACTTTCAGAGGCCATTGCCTTCTCTTACTGGCTATCTACAAGGATGAATATTTTAGGGTTCACTTATGAACATGGCAGCCCCACTGCTCACCCCAAACTCCTGGGCATTCAGAAGCAGATTAAGCACCAGCACTCGGTACTCCCAATGGAGATCTTATTGGTGTGTGTGTGTAATTAATTAGATTCAGGACTGGGCAACCTCCCACTGTTGGCCTCCCAGGCCACTGGCCACTCTAGCTGGGGCTGATGGCAGTTGGAATACCACCAAATCCACAGGGTTTCTCCCAGCAGCCAAGAGTTATTTGGTACAGCAAGCATGGACTGAGTGAGACTACATACACCTCCAGAGGTGCCTGGAGTTCCATTCCCAGGGACGACCAGAGCTGGGGGACCTCCTCCTGCCTGGCAGAGCCCATGTTTCCTGTGCCCCAGGAGGCTCCTTTTTCAGCTGCCCCTCCGCGATCCTGCAACCAGGGCAAGACACAAGCCAGCACTTCCAGCTATGGAAGGTCCTCTACCTGTACTTCTCTCCTGAGGAGTTGCATCCAAGACTTGCCACCCATTGTACGTGGAGCCAAGGTCGGACCGAGCAAACCAGCTTTCATTCCACACATGAAAGTTCCTATAGTGGAGAAGGGAGAGTGATGTTGAGAATTGCCCCATGAGGAGGGCCAGCGTGGTCTGTGTCCTTTGGGGAGCAGAGCCAGCATTTTGGTGGGCACCTGGGCAGCCCCTGTTCGCAGGAAATGTGGAGGCCTGGCATCGCTGGGGGAGCCTTTTGCCTCCGGTCCACAGAGGCACCAAGGAGCCCCTGGCGCCTGCTCACAACCTCTGTCCCCAGGAAAGGCATGTTTCTCACAGGAGGTCATGTCGCTAGCACATGCCCATGCAAACACCCCCACATGCAGAAAGAGAGCAAGGAGGAGGAGATGGCGATCACAGCACCTCTAAGACAGCTGGGGAAGGGTGTGGACACTGGGGATCGGGGAAAGAAAGACCCACGCCTGCCCAAGGGGAGGGAGGCGCTGCACCCCGGACCCTTCTCCAACTTCTCAGCAACCGGTGAAGTGCACCAGAGGCAGAAAGTGTCCCAAAGAGTTACCAGATGCTGTCTGACGTGATGTTCAGTGGGTTTCCAGCATCATCGTAGTACACATCGATCGTCAGGGTTTGGTCGGTGTCATGGGCAGAGCTGAAGTTGGAGATGGTGCGAGCAGGCATCCCAAGGCATCGGAGCACTGAAGGACAAAGTGCCACTGGTGGGCCTTGCCAGGGCCCGGGGCAGCTGGGCTGCTTGGCCAGTGTGTCCCTCTGGGAGGGCCTCCGCAGAAGGCTGGATCCCCAGGTGCCTGGGAGGCCCACGCCTGCTCCCCTTTGGGGCTGCTGGAGCCTACTCTCCAAAAGGCCAGCTGGTCTGAGGAAGGCTCAGCCGCAAGGGCCAAGGGAGGAAGGGGGCTCAGCTGCAGCCTTCCAGCCAGCAGGGTGAACGCCGGGGTGCACCTGACATGCCAGGAGCCTGTGAGGCGGGCAGGTGGGTGCGGTGCTGCTGCCCTCCCATCAGCCCTGCACCTGCACAGAGGCAAAGTGGCAAACACACCCACAAACATCAGATGTGAACGTGTCCCCCCCTCCCCGGAGCCTTCTGTATTCCAGGACCCTGGAAGTAGATGTGCCAGTGGTGCTAAGGTAAATGCCCAGGCCAGAAGGAGCCATGTGGCATCACCTGCCCATCAGCACCGTGCAGCCTCCCTCTGAGTCCCGTGGTAGCAACCAGCCAAACCAAGCAGCCCTGCCTGTCAATGGCCAGCCCCCCCCCCCCCCCCGCCGCCGTGACTGGTGTTCTGGGAAGCCACTGAAAGGCCTGGGAGAAACCGCAAGGGCTGGGCTCCCCTCTACCTCTCTTCCTTCCCTGGCACAGACCCTCCGCCCAAAGGATCTCAGATCTGCATCCAAGCTGCAAGCCTGACCTCAGTGGAGCCACGATAGCCCACAACAGGCCACCACCCTCTCGCTCCCTCCCCCTGGGCTGAAGCCATACCTGTGTTGAGCACGCCTGCAAAGACCCAGCACTGCCCGAACCGGACCGGTCTAAATCCAGAGGCCTTCCATTTCCACAGAATGTCGGTGCTTCCAGACCAGCTGCCAGGGCTCGACCCCCCCGAGTAATTCCCACTCCAGTTTCCTTGCAACACCCCGTTGTCATCATTGCTGTTCACCTGGGGGGGGTGCAGAATCAGGTCACACAAAAAGATGCCTTTTCGTTGCCAGACAGCTGGTCTGCTCAGTGGTTTCGGTCTCTGGCTCTGCAATGGGCGTTTCTCCCTCCCTCCCTCCCTCCCTCCCTCTCTCTCTCTCTCTCTCTCTCTCTCTCTCTCTCTCTCTCTCTCTCTCTCTCTGTGTGTGTGTGTGTGTGTGTGTGTGTGTGTGTGTGTGTGTGTGTGTGTGTGTGTGTGTGTGAGAGAGAGAGAGAGAGAGAGAGAGAGAGAGACTTCTTCTCTGTTTTTATATTTGCAATACTTTTCAGATGGTCCAAGACCCATTGGCTTCTGGCCTCAGGAACCTTCCCCCTAAGATGAAATCTGAGAGGTGCCCTGGCCTGCCTGGACCTTGAACACTCTGCGGCACAGTGGGGGGGGGCAAGGTTTCCCCAAAGTTAGGGTCTCTCTTGGTGAACATTGAGAAGTCAGTTCAAAGAGGCTCAAGTTCGGCAAGGGGGGGGGTATACAGCCGGGGGGAGGGGAGGTGCACACCGTGTTTGTTCCTCCTAGAGGTGTGGAATTGACAACGGCTTGGATAAACGACTGTTTTTCTATGGGTGCTGTGAGCAGATCTAACGAAGGCTTTCCCAAGGGTTGGCCAGAGCTTCCCACCTGATATGGTAAGTCATGGGGAAGGGCAGCCCTTACTAGGGGAAGATCCAAGGGAAGAGCCCACCGACCACCCTCGGCCATTCTCCTCTGCCCTCCCCAGGTCGGGCTGGCAGCTGCCAAGGCAGGCGTCGTCACCAGGGTTGCTTGATCTCAGCCGGCCCGCCTCCCTCCAGGGGGTGAGGAGGGAGACTACAGCAAGCCTGCCCTTACCATGGCACTGAGCACCCGTCCCACATATTTGGGGTCATTGCGGCGCCGCAGGTCAGCCAGTGGGTCCTTACGGTGGTTTAAGCTCCGGTCCAGGATGGAAAGGCAGATGTCCAGAATGTCCTTTTGAAACTATGGGCAGAAGGGAGGATGAGACCAGCTGCCCCCACTGAAATACTCCCCCCCCCCCAGGTAGCCAGGCAGGGCTGAGGGCCAGCAGTGCCAAAGGCTTCGAGGCCACCCCTTCCCAGGGGGAGGCCCTCCTCCTTGGGCACATTCTCAGACAAAGCTGACCGTTCCTAGCTCTACCTCTGGTTCTCCAGCGACTTTGATTACCTTCCTCCCACTTGCCCCTCCTTTGCCCGCCTCCCTGTTTTCAGAAGTGCCACTGGATTCCTGCTTCCTTGGTTGCCACTTGCCCCCTGTCGGTGTGTCCCTGGATTTACCAGCAGGGAATGGGTGAAGGGGCACTGGGGGGGGGGTGTCTGGGCAGATGGGAGGCAGGGGAGGTTGAAGCCCTCCCAACCTCAGGGAAAGGAAGGCACCAGACCCCCAAAGGGAAGGAGGGGGGCATTTAGCCTTGCTTGAAAAAGAAGGCTTGGCCCAGGCTGGGTAGAAGAGGGGCCACACTGCTCCCTCTCCTGGAGGCTCCCCTTCCAGCTTGAGTCAAAACTCACAGAAATAGTTGTGGAATAGTATCATGCATGCCATTCAAGCCCAGCTCACCTCGGGGTGCTCCGAGGGGCTGGATCCAGTGGGAAACCTGAACTCCGCCCAGGACCACCCGGAGCATCCCGTTGCTGGGTGGCGCCCCCCCTCCTGCCCCCCCCCCGGACGCCCGCCCGCCCGCCGTCCTCACCTGCCCGTAGTCCCAGCCGCGGGCCCTGATGCTTTGGGAGCTGCCCACGTAGACCACGCCCGACTCGGAGAGGACGTACTCCTGGCGCTCGGCCTCTTTGGGCAGGAAGATCTCGTCCCCTGCGGCGGGGGTGGGGGTGGGGGGTGGGGGGGGGGCGAAGGACAAACTGAGCCGGACGGACCGCGGGCCGGGCCCGAGGTCGCCTCCCCGGCCTTGCTGGCGGGGGGAGGGGGAGGGGGCGGTGGCGGCTCCCCCCCCTCCCCCCCCCCCCCGGCCAGGCCTTTTCGGGAGGAGGGGGTGGGGTGCTGGGCTTCCCGCCCGAGGAGGGCCCCCACTCCACGCACACCCGGGAAGGGAAGGCCTTCGGGGCCGTCGGATTGGGAGAGAGAGGAAGGAAAAAAGACCTGGGACGGGGATGAGTCTCCTCGGATCCACGTACCCCCCACCCCCACCCCCACCCCCACCCACCCCGTGCTCCAGGGAGGGAGGCAGGGGGCGAGGAGGGGGCTTCCTCACCGAGCGAGAATCCCCCCTCCCCTCTCCGGGTGCCATGTACTGGGGTTATTAATATGGCTGAAGGACCCCCAGGTCTGCCCCGGGACGGACTGGGAGAAAAAGAGCCCTTGTTCCCCCGCCAAGGCACCAGGCATTTCCTGCCCAGAAGGTCTCTCGTCGCCTTCCCCCCCCCCCCGCATTTGAAACACAGCATGGGGGGCAGCTGACTGCTAAGAAACGCACCAGCAGCCAACGCCCACCACCACACGTGCATCAGACTCTGAGATACAGCAGCAGTCATCTCAGTTTCGGACAATTTGCATACAATTTGGTGCAAAATTATTATTATTATTATTATTATTATTATTATTATTATTATTATTATTATTATTATTATTAGAGGAGGAGGAGGAGGAGGAGGAGGATTGCTGAACACCTTGTCCCTGGAGGAAATGCCGAACTGCTGGCAACGCCTTCCTGGATCCAGTCGCTGGAAGCCGAGCCCAGCGGGGCTGCAGGGGACCAAGACCGCGCACCGAGGAGGCGGGCGTGGGGGTGGGGTGGGCTGCGCGCTCCACTCCCTCCCTCCCACCCTGTCCCCCGTCCCCCGTCCCCGGTTCCTGGATGCTCTCGTAAGAGGGAAGGGGCGCCTCTTCCCCACGGCTGCCGTTGGCCAGGGTTAGGGTTAGGGTTAGGCTTAGGGTTAGGTTTAGGGTCCTGCTGCCCGGGCCCCCTTTGGCAGGGCCGTCTTGCCTGCTGTGGGGCCGGGGGCGCTGCTGGGGCCCCAACCATCCGGGGCACTCCCGCCTCCGGCGTCTCCTTCTCGCGCCCCGCCCAGCCCGTGCCCCCCTCCCCACACACACACACACACACACTCCTGTGTGGACGGTACCTGCGAGCCAAGGGTTGAAGAGGAGGACGAAGGTGCCCAGGAAGGAGGAGGAGGAGGAGGAGGAGGCGGCCTTGAGGCCCAGCCGGTAGCGCCCGATAGCCGCGTTGGCCGGGCTGGTGATGGAGACGCTCAAGGACCGCGAGGGGGAGGCGGCCGCGTCGGCCACGGCCCCCCAAGAAGAGCCGTCGCTGGGCGCGCTGGCGAGGCCGAACGAGACCCTGGTCTTGGCTTGCAGAGCGGAGGTCGACCCTGGGAAGGAAGGCCGTGTGAAGACGGGGGGGGGGGCGCAGGGGTCTGCTTGTCCTCGGGATGGAAGGAAGGGAAGGGGGGGATTACCTGTTTCCACGGTGAAGGTGAGGCTGTTTGGCGCAGGTGCCTCTCCACTGAAGTCCAGAGAGAACTTGAAGGGCAGCCCTCGACGCACCACCAGCTCGGTGCCCTGGTAAGCATCGGTGTGGTGCCCAGGGGCATTTTCCTTCCGTCTCCAGTCGGTCTTGACTTCACACAAGAGGAGAGAAAGAGAGAGAGAGAAGTGCTGGCCAGTGTGTCCCAGCCCCGCTCCTCCGGGGGACTTCCCTCAGGGTCTCTCTCCCACGCTGTTCAACATCTACATTAGGACGCTGGCTGAGGTCATAAGGAGACATGGAGTCTGCTGTCATCAGTATGCTGATGACAGGCAGCTCTATGTCTCCTTTTCCACCACTGCAGATGAGGCTTTCCGGACCCTCGATCAGTGCCTGGGCACGGTCATGGAATGGACCAGGGCCAACAGGCTCAAACTCAACCCCGACAAGACCGAGGTTATGTTCTTTGGGGCTTCCCCATCTGGCTATGGAGGCCCTTTTCCCACTCTGGAGGGTGTTTCCCTCCGGCCTTCGGACACCTTCCGGAATCTGGGCATAGTCCTGGACCCGGCGCTCACCATGGAATCCCAGGTGGCCGCTGTGTCCAGGGCTGCCTTTTTTCATCTCCATCGAATTGCCCAGATTCGTCCATACCTGGATGGGGATTCCCTCAGAACTGTGGTGCAAGCGCTGGTGATCTCGAGACTGGACTATTGTAACACGCTCTACATGGGGTTGCCCTTGACTCTCCTTCGGCGACTGCAGCGGGTTCAAAATGTGGCGGCCAGACTGGTGGCGGGTGTGTGTCGTTATGACCACATCACCCCAGTTCTGGCCCACCTGCATTGGCTGCCCGTTGCAGCCCGAATCAGATTCAAGGTCCTGGTTTTGATTTACAAAACCCTGCATGGCCTGGGACCTGATTACCTGACAGAGCGGATCGACTAGCGGTCAACATTGGTCCGCCCGACTAGGTTGTCGCGGGCGCACATGCTGCGTATGGCCACGCCCAGGGAGGCTCGGAGAACATCCACCCGTGCCCGAGCCTTCTCTGTGGCTGGCCCCACCATGTGGAATCACCTTCCAACAGAAGTGTGCCTAGCAGAGTCCCTGCCAGCCTTCCAGAAGGCTCTGAAAACTCTCCTCTTCCGGGAGGCATTTGGTTGATTCAATTAAAGTTGTATTTTTTTTCCTGCCCCGCCATCTGCAACTCTGGATTTTATTGTTCTGTTATTTGGTTAACTCTGTGTTTATTTTAACTGTTATTTTGTTACATTGTTTGTTGTAAACTGCCCGGAGTTCCTTCAGGAAGACGGGCGGTATATAAGCCTAATAAATAAATAAATAAATAAATAAATAAATAAATAAATAAATAAATAGAGAGAGAGAGAGAGAGAGAGAGAAGTGCTGGTGACTGTGTCCCAGCCCGGCTCCTCCGCGGGACTTCCCTCAGGGTCTCCTCCTCCTCCTTGCCACCCGCTGCACGAAGGCTCAGAGGGTTTTGCTAAACCAGACCATGCTCCCACCCCCATGAAGCCTTAAGTAAGGGGATGGCTTTTCCCGAGGTCTTGCGAGTGTCTCTCTCTCTCTCTCTCTCTCTTTTGATGGGCCACTCCTTCTGTGGCTGACCTGGCTTGGTGAAGCCCAGCACCAGCCCTCTGGTTTCTCCTTCCTCCTCTTCTTTCCTAACGGGGGCCCTCCCTCGTTGCAGGGCCTTCAGCTACCTTGGGGGGGGGGGAGCATCCTTCCTCCTGTGGCACAGCTGGGCCCCAACCGGCACCTTGGCGTGCAGAAGTGTGCTCTGTGCTGGTGACCCGAATGAGAGTAAGGGGGGGGGAGATGTTTAAGGAGTGGCTTCCCAGGTCCCTCTCCCAGAGGGAATTGCCATGGCTCGAGTGGAGATGCGGACCCTGTCCCTCAGAGCCCCATCCCAACCTTCCATGCTGGGAATCCAACAAGCATCTTTCCCAAGGGGCCAATGTTCAGCAGAGCCCCCGCCATGGCCCTCTGATCCCTGCGCTGGCACCTGTGCTCTTCTGCCAGGGCTTGGCAGCCTCAGACCAAGGGGGCCTCTCAGGCGCAGGGCTGGTCGGAGCTCTGGCTGAGGAGGGCAGGGAAGCCGCTTGGGGCGGGGGGGGGGGGGGCAGCCCATTCCATTCCTTTTCGGTCCAACCGGCTCCTTTCCGCCTCGCCCATCGGGTGGCCTCCTCGGGCCCAAGGGTCTGGCCTTGGCGAGGGGGAAGGCCCAGAGGAGGCGTGGGCCAGAGGCAGCCGGGCAGCCCTTCTGTCTCCCACAAGCCCTGGCAGGCAGACGCTGCTCTTGCTGGCAGCTCCTCTCCTCTGGCAGCAAGGACGGCTCTTTTTTATAGGGAAAGCGCTGCCCCTCCCACAGGTGCTCTTTCTCCACGGCCTGCCCAGCTGTCCACGCCTCCACCACCACCACCACCCCCAGCACAGGCAAGCAGGAGCTATGGGTCCTGGCCATAGAGCAGCTCCAATTCATCACACCAAAGGGAAAAAACAGCCTTGACGCAGTGGTGGCTTGCTGGCTCATTTCCTGGCTGCAACGGTCATTTCCACGGAGGTTGGCCGCCACTTTCATGGCACAAAGAGCGTGGTGCCTGTCAGCAACTCTTGTCCTGGGCCCTAAGGGAGCCTGCAGAAGTGTGCCAGGCATGGCCCCATGAAACGTGAGTGGAAGAAGGAAGGGGAAGGCCCTGGAGGGACATGTGGGGAGGGGGCAAGACAGGGGGGGCGGGTAGGAGGGGGCTGCCTGGAGCCCTCCAGGCCCCTTTGTGCCAATATGTCACTTCCTCCCTTGGGGCTGATTTGGTGTGGCAATGGAAATCTGAGGGCTCCCAGCCCTCCCTTCCACCCACCCCGGGGTCCTGGCACCATTAGAGTTGGGAATTCCATGCCAGCCTGAGCAGCCCCCGCCACACACACTAACCCTTTATGCAGAAACCTCCCCTCACCCTCCACTCCAATGCTCTTCCCAAAAGCAAACGCCTGATAAGATGGCAGCGGCACCAGCCAGTAACAGCAGACCAGAGGGCTGGGGCTTGGCCTGCTTGGGCAGAGCTGTCCATTACCCCCAAAGGCCTCGCATGTGGGACCTTTGGACCATTGCCATTGGGGGGGTGCATGGGGACAGAGCGGCCATCCTTCCTGAGCTGCTCAGAAGAGGTGGGAGCTGTTACTCCCTCTTAGATTACTGCACTGCAATTGATGCAGTGCTGCCCTTGGTGGTGGAGGTGGTGGAGCCTAGGGCAGAACCCTTTCTAGGAGCAAAATGTAACAGCCCTGCAGCCTCATTATTGTAAGCCACCTTAGGTCCTTTTCCAAGGAGAAAGGTGGGGTAAAAATATTCAAAACAAACAAATAAAAATAAACGTATCCTGGCACTGCACTCTCCTGGCATCCGTACCCAACCCGGACTGTACATGGACTGGCACAGCTCAGCAGTGGCCTTCTGCACTCCCTCCGGGACGCCCTTTCAGCCTCTGGGGCCCAAAGTCTCTCAGGGCCTGATGAGCGAAGGGAAGCGCCTGCCCGCAAAGGAGCCACCCCATTCCCACAACCTGCTAGGAGGGCCTTCGGGGGGGACCACCCGGCTGATGGCACCTCGGGAAGGGCCCTCGGCTTCCCCTGGCCAAGTTTTCAGCAAAAGTGCCCAGGTGTGCCCCTTCAGCAAGACTTCCAAGGGGCTCCTGTCGTGCTGCTCTCAGGGGTCTTCTGAGCAGCCTCAGGCATCCTTTCCTTTTCAGTGTTGGGTTTACATGAATGTTACGGTCCACAAAGCGGGGTGCTAGAACAATAAGTACAGTAATAATAGTAATACTGGCCATCCTCATCATCATCCTTACCATCCATGACGTTCCGCTTCTAGGCTCCTTGGCTCCTCTGGGCGGCTGCCTGGGACAGGATGAAGCTCCCAGGGGACCTGCACACCTCTTATATGGAGCCCAAGGGGAGGGAGGCCTCTCCTTCCTCTTCTGCCTGAGCCAAGGAGGGAGGGAGGGAGGAAGGGAGGGGCCCGATGGGCAGGCAGGCAGGCGGGCGGGCGGGCAGGTTCACGGGTCCAGCAGCTGCCTTTTTTGTGCAAGAGAGGAAGGCAGGACTGAGGTGCTGGTCCTCCTCCTCCTCCTCCTCCTCCTCCCGCCCAGGGAGGTTGGTGACGGAAGTGGTGAGAGAATTTCACTGCAAGGACTCATTCGCAGGGAGGGACACCTTTCCCCTGGAGCTCACCAAGGGGCAAATAATGCTCGGGGTGGGGGTGGGGTGGGGTGGGGCTGACTCTCTGTTGGGCACCAGGAGTTTGCAAGGGAACTGGTGGAGCAGCACCAGAAAGAGGGATCGGTGGCGGCTCCAGCAGTGGCCCAGAGGGCTTGGAAAAGGCTTGATGGGCCAAAACCCATCCAGGAGCCCTTCTCTGGTATGGGTGGCGGGGTGGGGGTGGGGGGTGGGGGGCGAGTGAGAGACCCTCCCAATGCCAGGCTGACCTCTCTTGTGGGGGGCCCTAGACTAGAGCGTGGAGGCCTCTCACACAGCACCAGTCGAGTTTTCTTGGGCTTTCTGTCATGGCAGGAGGGACGACACACTGCTTCTGGCAAAGAGCAGGACTCTTCCCACCCTCCCACCCACCCGTGCACCATGGTGTTTGTTGGTCCAAGTGGAGGGAGGGCAAGTGGGGCAGGGAAGGCTTTCCCTTGCGAGGGGCAACCGGAAGGGTCTCCGGTAGCAGACCTCTGGGCCCCCAGAAGAGCCAGAGAAACTCAGCAGGGCCAAAGGGATGGAGGGGCCCCAGGTGGCAGTGGCACCTTATCGTGCCACCGCCACTACCTCGGTCTCTGTTTGACTCCCATGGAGCAAGGCAGATGGGGGGCAGGTCCCCTTGACGGAGGCCCCAGAGCCAGTTCTTCCTCACGGGGATCTCCTGCTGGGCGCAGGCAAAGGGGGTGGACTGAGTGGGCAATGAGGGCAATGCAGCACACCAGTGGGATCCTCTGGAGCCTGTCCATGGTGTGGGAGGAGCTAACTGGATGGTCCCCAAGTAGCAAACCAGGGCATGGCTTGAAGGCTACGTTTCTGGATTGTGTTCCAAATCCAGGTTGCAATTGACTGGATTAAGGCAGAATGAGGCCTTTTACCCCAGATACTTTGTGCATTTCTGTGCAAGGCAGCAAATCAAAAAGTCTAAACATGGTGCTTATAGACCACCCTGTAGTGCTTCAAGCACCCTCTGGGCAGTTTGCAACTTCATTGTGTTGGCTGTACAGTGTCGCCCTTTCCCTGTGAATTGTGGACTCAGTTGCCTAAACCCAGGTGGTGGGGAGGCTGAATCAACCTCATGTTGGTACCTGAGCCCAGCAGGATTGAACTCAGGTCATGAGCAGAGTCTTGCTGAAGTACTGCAGTTCAAGTCCTGTGCCATGTGGCTCCCTGCACCCCAGGGGACCCATTTGGGGCCAGTTGTTCCATGGAGAACAACAGAGCTGGAGAAGAGAAGCTCCCAAAAGAGCCCGTGGCCTAGTGTGAAAGTTTGCTCTGTGCTCAAAGGATGGAAGCTGCCCTGGCAGCCCTGGCAAAGAGGCCTTGTCAGAGAAGGCAGCCCAGCCCAGCCCAGCCCAGCCCTGGCTCCTCTTGGGGGAGGGGCGTCTTGAGGGTCTCCCCCTTGGCCTCTGGTGGATCTCTCAGGAAGTCCAAGGGTCCCCAGAAGAGCTCCCTTATAGGTCACGTGTGTGTGTGTGTGTGTGTGTGTGTGTGTGTGTGTGTGTGTGTGTGTGTGTGTGTGTGTGTGTGTGTGTGTGTGTGTGTGTGTGTGTGTGTGAGACAGCCACCTGGGGCAAAGGAGTCATCCTTCACCTGGACCAGGCAGGCTGGGCTCACCCTGCGCTCACCAGGAGCGGCCCTGGAGCAGAGACTTGTGGGCTTGTGGGAGACCCAGGCGCAGCCCCTCCGGCTCCAGGAGGAAACAGTCCCCACCTCCACCCCGCCCCACCCCAGCCAAGAGGTGCCCGACCTCTGGCACCACCCAGGGAGGGGGGGCACCTGCTCTCCTCTTCTCTCTCCCCTCCAGGCACAGGGGCCACCGTTCCCAGCCACCCTCTCTGGCGAGCACCCCCCTCCCTCCCAATTGCCCGTCCGACCCTCAAGGCAGCAAGGGGTATCCGTGCCAGCACACAGCTCCTGTTGTCTTAAGAAAGCACCGAATATTGGAGACATTTCTCATCCTGGACGCTCTCTGTTTGTACCGTTGCCATCAGGCAGAAGGTACAGATCTATTAGAACAAGGACAGAAATATTCAGAAACAGTTTTTTTACCCAATAGCAGTAACCATGCTAAATTCTGTTAAAAGTTACGTTGACGGGTAATATCAGTGTTGAATGTGTAACTTGCATATTGTACGGGGGATTGTGTATGGTTGTTGTTGGTTTTTTTAAATTGTAGTTTTTATGGATTGGGTATGAATGCTGTCAGGTGAGAAAGTGCAGGGCTTTGTGTGTGTGTGTGTGTGTGTGTGTGTGTGTGTGTGTGTGTGTGTGTGTGTGTGTGTGTGTGTGTGTGTCTGGTTTTATGTCCGTTTTAAATGAGTACAAGTTATGTTCTGCGTGTGAATGTAGGCATGTGTGTTTAGGATGTGTTCTTAAAGGGTAGATTTTATGTCTTGGATTTTTATACTGGGGTGTGTGAATGAGCTGACTGGATGGCACTTTTTAATCAAGTTGTATTTTATACCACGACAATAAAATACCACTCTCTTCTGTTCTATTAGTTTGCTGCCGGCTTTTCCGATGAGAGGCTGGGCGCGGTGGAGCCCAGAGCCGACTGGTGTTCTCCATGCTTGGGAAGAGGGCACGGGACAGCCCCCCCCACACACACACAGAGACAGACACACACGCAGGTGGATTTCACATGGGCCCTTTGTGGGCTATAAACGTGATGCGCCACCAAGGGGAACTCATTCGGGCCTTCCTGCATGGACTCGGGGATTTCTCTCTGAAGCCACAGGCTCTGCACGGGACGGACGCACCACGCTTCCCCCCCCCCCGCCCCCCCGCCCCTCCCCCGGCCTTCCCGCAGCCTCTTTCAAGATGTTTTATTAGTTGCTCTTTCGTTGGCTTGAGAAAGGAGTTCCCTTTTCTTTTCCCCTTTCTGTGGGATTGCCCCACGGGCCTGAGCCCCGCCGCAGAGGAAGAGCGGGGGAGGGGTGGGGGGGGCGAGGGCTTCTCGCTGGCGCTAGTGCAACACCCCCCCCCCCCCGCGCACGAAAGGCCGCCGAGAAGGGAAGCGGATCTCACGTACGAGTCACCCACCCATCCACCCACCGACACACACCCGCACGCACCCCCGCGGCTTTCCTGCCCAGGCGCACGTCGCGATTCAGGTTGGACCCGTTCCTGGGCCAGAGGCCCTTTCTGCCCGCGGACGGCGTGGAGACGATCCCTCCGCGCTGTGACTTCAGCGGCGTCTTGGAGGGAGGGGTCCGGAGGGGTCGGGATTGCACGGTGGGGGCGATGCATGCCTCCTGCCCCCGGGCATCACCCACGGCGCCATTGGGGAAGACGCTTGTCTGGGCTGGCCCGCTTTTGCCCCATTAGGCTGCTCCGGGTCCTTGGCGGGAGGGGCACTTGGAGTCCCCCCCCCGCCCAGGTCCCCTCCCCTTGGCTGCTGCTGCCCCCCCCCCGCCCCGAACTACCAGCCAAGCAAAGCAGGCTGCTGACAGGTCACCCCATCGTCCTTAAGGCACCCTGGGCTAGCTTGCAATAGAATTAGGTAGCCTACACACACCCCACCCCCATCTCCCACGCCTGCCCCAAGAGCTGGGCACTCAGTTCACTGGCCATGAAACCATAGAAGGCTGAGTCAGCCTTGAACTGGCTACCTGAATGCCTGGGGATGACACTCAGGTCAGGAGCAGAGTCTTCCCTGTAGTGGTGCAGTTTAACCCCTGTACCAGAAGGCTCTGTCAGGCTGCTATAATAAGGCTGTGTGAGAGCAGTGGTGTGTGTGTGTGTGTGTGTGTGTGTGTGTGTGTGTGTGTGTGTGTGTGTGTGTGTGTGTGTGTGTGTGTGTGTGTGTGTGTGTGTGACAGCTGGGGCTCCCCAACAGAGAAGGCAAAGGGCTTCCCCCCTTCCCTAGCCCCACTTTGCTTCACAGCTTCCCCACAGGTGGGCCACAACCCACGGGGCACTGGGGGAGGGGAGGCAGGGCCGCACTGCTCCTTTCCTTGAGTTGGGTGGAGCCCCTGCCCCAAAGTCACCTGCTGTGGGGGCTGGCCTGCAGCGGAATCGGGGGTGGGGTGGGGGCTGTGTGGCAAGTTACGTTTCACACTGTATGCCCTGCTGGATGGGAGCAGAGCCAGCCACCCACACAACCCCTTCCTCCCTCCAGACGGAACCGGGATCTGGCATATGGGCCTCTCCTCCCCCTCTCTTTGGACACGGAGGCCTTTCTCCACTTCTGTGTGGCTCATGACTCAACCACTGAGGGTTAGGAAATGCAGGAGTAACAGGGTTGGGGGTGAGTGGGGTGGGGTTGGAGTGAGCCCGTGCCTGGCAGGAAGAGCTGCTGGAGTAATGCTGCTGCTGAGCTCGTGAGTCGTGATCAACCGGGGAGGGAGGCAGGCCGGCTGGCCCACACCACGCCACCCTGGGATGTTCAGGGACACAGGATTCAGACCACCGAGATGGAATGGACTGCACGCGTGCACGCGTGTGTGTACCTCTTCCGCGTGCCAACGATTTTGACCAAGCCTTTAACAACAAGGTGGCTTCTCTTTTAATTGCAAAGCAGCTGTCAGAAAGCTGTCTTTCCAAAAAAGACGGGGTGGCTCTTCCTCTCCCCTTCTTTCCCCGCCAACCCTGAGAAGCCGCACTCCTTGGTAGCAGGGAAGCCTCTCCGAAGGCACCAGTCGGCTGTCTCAAGAGACCCCAGCACTCAGCAGGGGGAGAGATGCGCACAGCCTCCATGGAAGTGACAGACCACCCCACCCCAGAGACAGCAGCGGAAATCAGAATCATAAGAGTTGGAAGAGACCTCAAGGGCCATCCAGTCCTAGGCCCTGCCATGCAGGAACCCCCATCAAAGGATTTCTCCCCACCCCCAACCCCCTCCCAGCAGAAAGCCACCCAGCCTCTGCTTAAAAAGGTCCAAGGAAGGAGACGCAGGAGGAGTATTCTCAGTCACGAGGCTCACTTGGGTCTCATCCAGGCCCAGGGCTGCACCTCTTTGGTGGTGGTGGTTGGGGGGGGGGCGCACCTCAAGTGCTCTGACAAGGAGACAGCTGTCAGTGCTGGCTGATCACAGCAGACAGAATGTGCCATTCCTGGTGGGCTCCTGGGCAGGGTTGTGCTTTCGTGGCCCAGCTGCTGGGGACCGTGAGCAAAACGATTGGCCTGTGGCAGCCACATCCTGCTTGGAGGGGGGTGTCCTCCTAGTCCATCAGGAGGTCACGAGGATGGGGGGGGGGAGAGTTTGCCAGGGACAGATGGGGCCTTTGGCCTGTCCAGCTGCAGGGCTCTTCTCATGAGTCCCATCAAGGTAAAACATAGTCCGTGTTTGGCTTTTTAACAGAAAAGTATGCTCTTTTTTACATGCAAAGGGCTACAGAAACATGGGCGGCACAGCAGCCCCCCCCCCAAGGTTTCCAGACTTTTTGCATCTCTAGGTAAGGCTACTTTCTTGGTGGCATAGGCAGCCGATCTGGCTGGCCCTGGGATCTCCTCCTACCCCCCTCTCCCTTCCTGCAGCGTCACCTCCACCATCATCACAGCAGGGCTGCCATCCTTCTGCAAGAGCCTCCCTTTTCCTGTGGGATCAGCCCCATGGCCCCTTTGCCACTGCCACTGCCACCGCTGGCAGCTGTGGCTTCTTGGAGGTTCGAGGCAGAGTTCCCTCCTGACTCCTCCTGGAGATGCTAGTGGCGAAGGCTGCAGGGCACCTGGCTCTCCCTCTGGTCTGCAGCCCTGTAGCTCCTGGCCAGCCCCCAAAGCACGCCTGGCCCTGCTTGCTTCCTAAGTGCAAGGGAGACAGTGCCTGTTCAAGGTGGCTTGGCAGGGTCAAAGGGCTCTGTGGCCAGGGCTGACCATACCCAGAGTCAGCGTTGCTTCACAGACCAGAACACACTTGACTCTTTTCTCCAAATGTTCCATTACGCCTGGCTGTAATTCTACCCAGGCGCCTGTGTAAGCCATTCCCACGAAATGGAGAAGCTTCGGCTTCCAGCAGAGGACTTGGAGGCATCATCTCTGGGGCTCTAGGTCGCTCTTGGGCAGCCTGGGCCACCACAGAGGCTTGCCAACTCGTCTTCCAAGGGAGACTGGGCTCCTAAAGAGAAACCGGCAACTCACCTTCTGCTGGGCTGATGATGCTGGTGAAACTATTGCTGCCGCGGCACTGCGTCAGATATTAGTTAGTGAAATACATGTATTAGACAGGACGTTCTATATATATCTGATATGTATTTAATTGATTTAAAGATGGAGTCTGTAAAAGTGCAAAGTCACAGTGACTCACTGTATAGTTTTTTCTAATGGAGTACAGATGTTAAGAATGAACGTAATGAATTTTGGCTGATGCAAGGGGTTGCAATAGCTATGAGATAATGTCATTTATGATTGGACAGACACATGTATAAAAATGTTCTGTAAATCATTGTTCATTGGGCCTTCTGTGAGTAAGTCACCCACTTTGTTTCTCTGCCATATATTTTGTCAATGTAATGTATGCTGTTATGTTGTTGAACTTTGTATAAGTTCTGTGATGCTGTGATATATTTTTGTATAGTTTGTAATATAGCTGTTTGGTTTTAAGAAAACTCTGTCTCTGGCTAACTAGTTATTCAATAAGTATTGCTTCTGCTGGCTGATCAAATAGCACAAAACTCTGACAGGCTGTGTCCAATGTCCCCACAATCTGGCAGGGTAGGATACAAAAACACATGCACACAAACCAGAAAGCCCCCAAGGAATGTGACAAGCTCAGCTGAGATGGGCATAATCCTCAAGCCCTTCCACCAGGCTCAGTGGCAACAGCAACATCCACGTGCCACACCCTGACATTGACTGGGTGAACTGTTGTTCAGCACATGATAAAGAGATAAAGTTCCTAGATATGCTAAATGATTGTTCCCTGGAACAGATGGTACAAGACCTAACTAGAAGAACAAGAATCCTTGACTTGATCCTGAGTAATACACAGGACCTGGTGCAAAATGTTAATGTGACTGATCCAATAGGGAACAGTGACCAGAACAAAATTACTTTTATTTATTTATTTATTTATTTATTTATTTATTTATTTTAGAGTACTTTTACCCCACCTTTCTCCTTGGAAAACAGACCCAAGGTCTTTTAACTTAAACATAGACTGCAAATCACCGATAAAATCTAACACAGAGACCTTAATTTTCAAAAAAGAAAATTCCCAAAGATGAGGAAACTTGCAAAAAAAAGAAGCTGAAAGGGAAAATTGTGGCAGCATATTCCACTGCTGAACAGCTCTAACTGTCCAAACACTCCAAGCGCCATGGAGGCTGCTCACAAAAACAATAACAGAGGCCCAATTGGAATGCATGCCCAAAAGGGAAAAGGGCACCGCCAGGTCCAAGAGGAGGACTCCGATGTGACTTAAACGAGCTGTTTGGGAAGTGATCAAAAGCAAGAAAAGCTCATTTAGAAGATGGAGGGCTTGTCCAAACAAGGACAACAGGCAGAAACATAAATTCTGGCAGAACAAATGCAAGGCAACAATCAGGAAAGCAAAGCAAGACTTTGAGGAGTGTATAGCTAAAAACACTCAAAGTAACAACAATGAATTCTTTAAGTACATTAGAATTAAGAACCCAACTAGGAAGGCCATTGGATCATTAGATGACAATGGGCGTTTATACACGACCCCTAAGCTCCACCGCAAATGGCTGCAAGCTCCGGACCTTAAAAATGTTTCCCCACCAGCTCCGGAGTTTGCAGACAATTAAGTGCGACCACGCCCACTTTAGCGCATCCCAGCGCACCTTTCAAGTACCTGCTCTTTGATGGTGAAAAATATTTGATGCGGAGATTGCCTGAGCTCTCCTCGCTTCTTTCTGTTGTTTTTCTTTTGCCTCCGCCCCTTAAAGAGGAACCAGGAAGTAAACAGAGGTCGGAGCAACTTCCCCCGGCACCGGAGGTAAGCCTTTATTCTTTTGTCCCTGTCTAAGGCTTTTCCCCCCTCCCTCCCCTCATGCAGACAGAACAAAGAAGTGCGGAGTGGGTGGGGACGGAGGAACAGCAACGAACCCTCAAGATCTCTGGTCCGAATTTAAGGGACCAGCGGATCTTAGGGGTCGTGTAAAAAGGCCCAATGGAAGGCAAGGGATTATTAAAGAGGAAACAGAAATTGCAGACAGAGACTCAATAAATTCTTTGCTTCAGTATTCGTTGAAGAAGACAGAGACCACATGCCCAAAACAGAGCCCATCTTTGTAGGGAGGGAAACCGAATAATTAAGACAGATAGAAATAACCAGGGAGAAGGTTCTTGCATGTCTTGTTAAACTAAATGCTAACAAATCACGAGGACCAGATGGCATCCATCCACAATTTCTCAAGGAACTTAAAGATGAAATTGCTGAGGTCCTAGCCAAAATATATAATCTTTCCCTCAAATCAGGCGTTGTGCCTGATGACTGTCACTGAGCCTCTGGGGAACAGTGACCATGCTGCAATCTCATTTGCCCTGCATGTCAGAGGAAGAGTATCAAGCAAATCAGACACAAAAACCATTGATTTCCAAAGGGCAAACTTCCCTCAGATGAGGAAACTAGTTAGAAAGAAATTAAAAGGGAAGGTTAAAAGAATCCAATCTCTCCAGAGTGCATGGAGCCTGTTTAAAACAATGGTAATAGAGCCCCAGCACAAGTGCATACCACAAAGAAAAAAGAGCTCATCTAAGTCCAAGAGGGCACCGGCATGGTTAACGAGTGGAGTTAGAGAGGCTCTAAAGTGCAAGGAGAGGTCTTTCCGTAAATGGAAATCCTCCCCAAATGAGGAAAATAAAAAGGAACACAAACTCTGGCAAAAGAAATGTAAGAAGATGATAAGGGAGGCAAAGAAAGACTTTGAGGAACACATGGCTAGCAATATAAAGGGAAATAATAAAAGCTTCTTTAAATATGTTAGAAATAGAAAACCTGCCAGGGAACAAGTTGGTCCTCTGGATGGTGATGGAGGAAAAGGGGAGGTAAAGGAGGACTTAGAAATTGCAGAGACATTAAATCAGTTCTTTGCATCTATCTTCACAGCAGAAGACTTTAGACAGATTCCGCTGCCCGAATGGCCCCTCTTGACTAAAGAATACAGGTTAAAAGATAGATGTTTTAGGTTTAATTGATAAATTTAAGATCAATAAGTCACTGGGCCCAGATGGCATCCACTCAAGAGTTATTAAGGAACTGAGAAATAAAATTGTGGTTCTCTTAACAGTAATATGCAACTTGTCTCTTAAAATGGCCACAGTGCCGGAGGACTGGAGGATAGCAGATGTCACACCAATTTTTTAAAAAGGAAGGGGGGGCAGGAAACTACAGACTGGTTAGCCTTACGTCTGTCCCAGGGAAGATAGTAGAAAGCCTCATCCAAGAGAAAATCTTAAAACACATAGAAGAACAAACCTTGCTGAGAGAAAATCAGCATGGCTTCTGTAAGGGTAAGTCTTGCCTGACAAACCTTTTCAAATTCTTTGAAAAGGTCAACAGGCATGTGGATTTTGGTGAACCGGTGGATATTGTCTATCTTGATTTTCAGAAGGCTTTTGACACAGTCCCTCACCAAAGGCCGCTGAGAAAATTGCACAGTCAGAGGATAAAAGGGCAAGTCCTCTTATGGACTGAGAGCTGGTTGAGATCACGGAAACAAAGAGTAGGTGTCAATAGGCAATTTTCACAATGGAGAGATGTGAAAAGCAGTGTGCCCCAGGGATCAATTCGGGATCTGGTGCTTTTCAATCTGTTCATAAATGATCTGGAGACAGGGATAAACAGTGAGGTGCCCCTGTTTCTGGGTGACATGAAACTTTTCCGTGTGGTTAAAAACCAGAGAAGATTGTGAAGAGCTCCAGAAGGATCTCTCCAAACTGGGCGAATGGGCTGCGAAATGGCAAATGCGTTTTAATGTAGCCAAATGTAAAGTAATGCATATTGGGGCAAAAAAAATCAAAACTTTATCTATCAACTCATGGGCTCTGAGCTGTCCGTGACAGATCAAGATAGAGATCTTGGTGTGTTGTTGGACAGCTCCATGAAGGTGTCTCCCCAATGTGTGGCAGCGGTGAGGAAGGCCAATTCCATGCTTAGGATTATCAAAAAGGGGATTGAAAATAAAACAGCAATATTATAATGCCATGGTACAAAACGATAGTAAGGCCACACCTGGAGTATTGTGTACAATTCTGGTCACCGCATCTCAAAAAAGACATAGGGGAACTGGGAAAGGTGCAAAGGAGAGCAACAAAAATGATTACTTGGCTGGGGCACCTCCCTTATGAGGAAAGGTTAAAACATTTGGGGCTCTTTAGTCTGGAAAAAAGACACCTGAGGGTGGATTTGATTGAGACGTACATAATAATGCAGGGCAGGAGTCAAGTGGATAGAGAGACACTCTTCTCCTTCTCACAAAATAGCAGAACTAGGAGACATCCACTCAAATTGAGGGCTAGGAGAGACAGATATCTAGTCTCATGCGCTTCCAGACACATTTGGTGGGGCTACTGTGAGATACAGGAAGCTGGAGTAGATGGGCCATTGGTCTGATCCAGCATGTCTCTTCTTAGAATCATAGAATCATAGAGTTGGAAGAGACCTCAAGGGCCATCTAGTCCAACCTCCTGCCATGCAGGAACCCCATCACAATATTTTCGACAGATGGCCATCCAGCCTCGGCTTAAAAACCTCCAAAGAAGGAGACTCCACCACCTTCTGTGGCAGCATATTCCACTGCTGAACAGCTCTAACTGTCATGAAGTTCTTCCTAATGTTCAAATGAAATCTCTTTTCCTGTAGTTTGAGACCATAGCCCCGAGTCCTAGTCTCTGAAGCCATGGAAAACAAGCCTGATCCCTCTTCAATATGACATCCTTTCAAATATTTAAACATAGCTATCATATCTCCTCTCAGCCTTCTTTTTGTAAGGCTAAACATTCCCAGCTCTCTAACTTGCTCCTCGTAAGACATTTCTTCTAAACCTTCAACCATTCTGGCCGCTCTCCTCTGTATCCACTCGAGGTTATCAACATCCTTTTTAAATTGAGGCACACAGAACTGGACACAGTACTCCAGGAGGGGTCTGACCAGAGCAGAATAGAGTGGTACTATCCCTTCCCTTGATCTAGACACTATGGTTCCATTGATGCAATCAAGAATCGCATTGGCTTTCCTGGCTGCCGCATCAGACTGCTGACTCATGTTCAATTTGTGGTCCACCAAGACTCCCAGATCCCTTTCACAGGTACTATTCTCCAGCCAAGTGTCCCCCATCCTATATCTGTGCAATTCATTCCTTTTACCTAGAAGTAGCACCCTACATTTCCCTCTGTTGAAATCCATTCCGTTAGCTTTGGCCAGGGCCGGCATGTCCATTAAGGCGAACTAGGCAGTTGCTTAGGGCACCAAAATGGACAGAAGGCGCTGGCCAGCCTGCTGACCCCCCCCTGCCGCCCCCCTGCCGCTGGCCACCGCCGTCTGTCCCCCCGCCACCCATCGCCGCCCACCCCCACATGCCCGTCACCGTCCGCCCCCCGCCTGTCGCTGTCCCCGCCATTCCCCCCTGCCTCCCCGCCCCCGCCCCCACCCCACTGCCGCCTCGCCCCCGCCGCTGCCACCCCCTGCCGCACTAATTTCTTCAGCAGTATAAATGTCCTTAATATATAAAGCTACACCTCCTCCTTTCTTACTCGGCCTGTTCCTTTGAAACAGGTTATACCCTCCAATAACTACATTCCAATCATATGTCTCATCCCACCATGTTTCAGTGATGCCAATTATGTCATATTTATTTTGCTGTATTAGGACTTCCAGCTCCTCTTGTTTGTTCCCCATGCTCTGTGCATTGGTGTAGAGACATTTTAGGCTGCGTGTGCTTCTTACATGTCCTTTGCTTAACCTGTTTTCCCTTGCACCGATGGCCTGCACTATTTCTTGTCCTGCTCCTATTTCAACATTTGGGCTAGTCCTTACAACCCCCTCTGGATCTCTGCCATTAAGAGAATTTTCTCCCTCCCCCTGCAAACTCAGTTTAAAGCTCTCCTTATTAAATCTGCAATCGTCTTGGCAAAAAGATTCCTACCAGCAGTGGTGAGATGCACCCCATCCTGGCACAATATCCCATCTGAATGAAAAAAGCAAACCATGGTCCAAGAATCCGAATCGTTCCTGCTGGCACCATCTCCGAAGCCAATTGTTCACCTCCACTATTGTTCTTTCCCTTCGTGGGCCACATCCTTCTACAGGGAGGAGAGAGGAGATTACCACCTGTCCATCCAGGTCCTTCAGCTTTCTACCCATCTTTTCATATGCCTTTGTGATATCTGGAAAGCTGCATTTTGAAGTATCATTAGTTACTACATGGAGTTACTGTCCCTGAGGACAGTTGTGCAGGCCCTGGTGATCTCGAGGATCGACTATTGCAATGCCCTCTACGTGGGGTTGCCCTTGACCCTGGTCCGGAGGTTACAGCGGGTGCAAAATGCGGCGGCCAGGCTGGTGGTGGGTGCTCGTAGATTCGAGCACATCACCCCAGTCCTGGTCCGCCTGCATTGGCTCCCCGTTGTCTTCCGGATCAGGTTCAAGGTTCTGGTCTTGGTTTTCAAGGCCCTCCACGGCTTGGGACCAGGATACCTGGCGGAGCGCATCTCCCTGAGGGCATCCGGATCCAGACCCACGAGATCGTCGCAGGCGCGCTCCTTGAGAGTGGCCACACCCAGAGAGGCGCGGAAAATGCGTACGCGGAACCGCGCCTTCTCTGTGGTGGGGCCCTCGCTCTGGAACCATCTCCCTCCTGAGCTGCGCCTGCTGGAGTCCCTGCCCGCCTTTAAGAGGGCTTTGAAGACCTTCCTCTTCAAAGAATCATTTGGTGTCCTCATTAGTTAGTTTCTCTTTCTTTTCTTTGCTCTTACCGTCTGCCGCCATCTTGCCTTCCGCTGCCCTTGCTTGGTGGCCTTGTTATTTTTATCTTTTTAGCCTTTTTAGCTTTTTAGCTTCTTGCGCTGTTAGCCGCCCAGAGTTCCCGTTGGGAAGATGGAGCGGGATATAAGTATTTAAATAAATAAATAATAAATAAATAAGACCAAAAGAAATGGGTTAGAATCAGTGGGCTTGATGAGTCTCGTCAGACTCTCTGCTACATCCCGAATCTTGGCTCCAGGGAGACAGCAGACCTCTCGATTCATTTTGTCAGGCCTGCAGATGACAGTTTCTGTTCCTTTCTTATGTTCTTATATTCTTATGACCGAAAGTTAGCACTAGTGAATGTAACACTAATCTTCAAAAAAGGATCCAGAGGTGATCCAGGAAATTACCAACCAGTTACAGTAGTTTGACATATCCCAGGTAAAGTGATGGAACCCATCCTAAAAGATAAAATTAGGAGGCACATAGAAGAGAAGGCAAGGCTGAAGGAGAGCTGACATGGCTTCTGCAAGGGCAAATCATGCCTCACTAATCTGTTGGTATTTTTTGAGAGTATCATCAGGCATAAGGGAGATCCAGTTGACTTTTGGGTGCTAGATCTCAAATAAAGAAGAGAAAGTACTTTTTCACCCAGAGGCTCACTGGTCTGTGGAACTCCCTGCCAGAAGAAGTGGTGACAGCTGTCAGCCTTGACAGCTTTAAGAAAGAATTAGACAAGTTTATGGAGAACAGGGGTCTCAATGGCTATCATTATGGATGCCTAAGGACAACCTCTGGGCTGGAGAGAGAGGCTGGATATCTCTGAATGCCATTTGTGGGGAATATAAGCAGGTGAAGACATCTGCTTGGGAATACCCTGAAGCAAATTGTGAGCCACTGTGTGAGACAGAAACCTGGACTGGATGGGCTGTGGCCTGTTCCAGCAGGGCTGTTCTTATGTTCTTATGCTCTTATCTCAGCACAAATGACGACCACCAGAGCAGATATCCAGGAACTGCCGCCCCATTCTGCCTCTTCCGTCTGCTGTTGGTCCATCTGCCTCCAGGGCTCCTTGCACACCTACTGATCCAGCCATAACTGTCCCTGTATGGGGAATGGGAGCAGGTTCTCTGTTTTCAGAGGAAGATTCCTGGCTCCTTCCCTCAGAGGGAGTGCCCGTGGAGCCAGCGGCTGAGCACAGAGAGAGCAACTTCCTTAGCATGCACCACAATCAGCGCGTCCATTAAGTGACGCAATCGGAGCTTTGGTTGTTCCGCTAAGATGGGTGGTTTTGGCCAGTGGCCAGCCCTGTGCTGCCACCTTCACATTTCTGCTGGAACTGTCACAAAAGGAAGTCAAGCCCCCACCCCCACCCCGGCCAGCCCTGCCGGACCCCTTGCTGGCCCAGCTCCCCTCAGGCTGAGGACCCCTTGGTCTTGGCCTGGATACTCAAAGAGTGGGGGACTGATTAGAACGAAAGGGGTTCAGAACAGCTGATCCTCCCAAGGACGTCAGGCGGATGTAGCTCACCAGCCAACAGTGGGGTGTGGCTGCCAAAAAAGGCAAATGCCCCTTTAGGATGCATTAACAGAAGCACAGTCTCCAAATGTTTTGAGGTACAAGTTCCCCTCTAATCAGCACTGGCTAGCCTTCACTTAGACTCCAGTGTCCAGTTCTGAACACCACACTTGAAGAAGGATGACAACAAACTGGAACAAGAAGGCAACAAGGAAGATCAGAGGACTGAGAACCAAGCCTTGAGAGGAAAGACTCAAAGAACTCGGCATGTTCAGCCTTGGGAAAAGAAGACGGAGGGGAGATAAGACAGCATTTTTCAAATACCTGTGGGCCATCACACACAGAGGAAGGGCAGGATCTGTTCTTGGTCAACCCAGAGTACAAGACATGTAATAATGGGCTCAAGTTACACGAATCCAGATTTAGGCTGATTATCAGGAAAAGCATCTTAAATGTCAAGAGCGGTATATAGGGCCTGATCTCACTGAAAGCTTCACCCTGGATTACCTTGCCGCTATTACCCGAGCCGAGGGTTGAAATAACACGCCAAGGATCAAAGATACGGAGAAAAGGCTTTAATTCTGCTGCAGCAGGGCGCCCAGCCGAATTTGCAGTCGGAAAACTGGGGCAAAGAACACAAAAACTTTTACAGTCTTTATAGGATACATTCGCCAACACCCCTTCTTTATCAGCAAAAAAACAAGGATACATCTGGGCGCTGTAGAACGCCCACAAAGAGCGAAGAAAACTTCAAAGAATACATAGTTAGCACATAGTTAACACCCACTTCACACCCACTTATCGGAGGAAACACACAGCGGACGCTATTAATCTTGTTCTTCAGCGCCCCCTGTCATGTAGTTCCCGGAACGCTTCGCTCTTTCCCGGAAAGCGCTTTTGACAGCCCCGTATCGGTAAATTGAAGCGCGGATGTCTGGTTATCTCGCGCAGGGGCCCCTTTTACTGGTAACCTTCCCAGTAATTTATGGCTTGTTTATCTCACAGGCTTGGGGGAAATAGTGTAGTGCTTTGTGCCACAGTTTTGTGAAGGGGGAGAGAGGTGAATAAAAGGGCATACAGCTTAGGTTAATAATGAATAGAATACTGTCATTTTATCTACAATGACAGCTTATAAACTATAGAGTATATTGAATAATCATCCCTATCATTCCCTCCTCTTCTGTAGGACACTCATTCAGAGTCGTCCTTTTGAAGGGCTTCGTAATCCTGCAGAACTGCAATCAACTTAGGAGCAGTTGTCTTTTCCACCACCTTTGAAACAGTCGACTGCACGAACCGCACTAAACAAGGAATACATATTAAAGCAAATAAAAGAAGACATAAAGGAGCAATTAATAAACTTGCTAATGTTTTCATCCAAGTTTGTGGCATGAAATCATTTAACCACTGCCATTGCATACCCTTCCACTCTTGCGTTGGATTGAAAGTTAACTGTTTGATTTCCGTGGCAAGCTGAGTTACAACCTTGCCCACGGGGTCAATTTTTAAACAGCAGTTTGTTAAATTAAATTTTCCACATACTCCATTCTCAGAAGCTAATAAATAATCGAGAGCGAGCCTGTTTTGATAAACAGCTGTTCTTAATTGATCTGTCACTTCTGCTATAGCAGTAAGCACTGTGGTGATGCGCTGGCCTGCCAAATCCAAAACTGCTTGCAATCTGATTATTCTATTAAGCATATAGATAGGGGTTCTGTATCCCCATGAACCATCTTGAGCCCACGTGGCTGGACCATAAACACAATTCTCTGTGAGTCCCATATATCCCCTTCATATTCCTCTGGATTTTTGCATGAAAACCCTGCAAACGGGGTGTCATCACGCTTCCTCCTGTTCAAAGGACCATACACTGGGGCAGCCAAATACTGCTGTGTCTCTATTGGGACTAGAAAGAATGATGGTTTTATGAATCCCAGCACACATGAACCAGACCATGAATGAGGCAAATATTCGTAAGCCATATTTCCACAAACCCAATACATGTTCATAGGGGCTTTCCATTGCTCCAAAGATGCTGAGTATATGTATGGCAAAAAGGTAACATTAAACTTCTCTGGTTGTGGAGCATTGGATGGTGAGGTCCAGATACCATTTTCCCAGGTCCCTATACAGGTCAAATAGCCCACAGGAATGGAACCATTTTGGGAAAAGCAGACATGACCCACTAACTGAGATGTGATAGTCCATGTCATGTTCTGTGACTGGGTTCTCTTGGTGACATTGCCAATTTTTGACATGTTATTATACAATTGTGGAGAAATCTCCATCGCTTCCCAAGGCCAGTCCTCACCAAAATTTGTCCCCCCACAAACATAGCAGTTTGTGACTCCTAATTCTGTGGCTATTGATTGAGCCATTTCCAGAAATAAATTCTTGGCCTGCTGAGAAATTTCATAAGGATTCTCCTTCAATTTTTCCACTGCATTTTCCACTGACCATGAGTGACTTTTCTTTTCTCCATCCCTTACTTCTGTATGGGTAATGGTCAGATAGGTAACTGGATCTCTGCCAGGCCCATCAATTCCAAAACCATAAACCTGAATAGGGGTGTGTGTGTTACTGACCACTAGGCTGACATTGTTTCCTCCTATTCTCCTGAATTGCGAGAGATGAGGACAACCTGGATAGCCTCCTGCTGTGTAGGCACACACACATCCCCATCCTGAACATAATTTGTTTGACCCACATGGTGCCCAAACTTCAGGATTGCCTGCTTTTGCACCTTCATGAGGGTAGCACAAATACTTATGTTCAGATCTGTATGTGGCTGCCCATGTTTTGGATCCACAACGAATTCCCATACCTTTTCCTAGGGCGTCACAGGCATTAAACCAGATTACTGCCCGTCTGCCGCTATGTTTCAACACGACAGTGGAATTCACATAATATAGAAGTCCACCACCTTCTGGATTGTCCCTTCTGGGCTCCTTAGTTTTGGCCATTCCAGCCCACATTGTATAATTAAATTTGACTGGAACCTCAGACTTGTAACAAAGATAGTCTCCAGATTCACTTTTACATATGTGATACATCTTGTCTTGGTTCAAACACGTGGTTCCAGCTTGTTTGCACTCTACTGGCTTTTGAGTATAATATACTAGAGTATTCACCACTCTATTGCCTTGACTAGCTGCTATAATGCATGGGGTACATTCTTCTATACCCTTAGGCCTGTCAGTTGAACCGACTGACATTAAAAATAGAAGAATTACCATATCTACTGATTTGGGCATCTCATATAACTCTCACTTTCAAATATAACAAATTAATATCACTCTCACATATATTAACGAAATAATGAGCCAAACCCGCTTGGGATGTCAACCCACAGAAATATTCAGGGCCCTTTAAGAGTTTTGACAGCTGCGGGGCTTTTGACAGTTCTTGGAACGTTCGTTGACAGCCCGTAGAACGCTCTTTGACAGCTGCTGCGCTACCGGAGCGCTGCCTCGCTCGCTGCAATTCTTCCAGGAAATTAATAAGAAAACACTGTTCAGCTCCAAGAAAAGAGAAAAAGGGCACTTTTAAAACATAGTCTCGCACTAAATGTTGCCCTAGCTTTTCAGCTAAACCAAATCACTCGCTTTCTTGTTGGGACTTCTCCCTTCTCTTCTTGTAAGGGGGAAGAGTTTGGAGGGCGGGAAATTCAAAAGCTGAAAAGGAAAAGTCAAATTTTCTTGTTGAAGAAATCTCTCACCATACACAGAGGAAGTCTGGGAGTTGAGTCATGGCTACTGGACTTCTTTTTGAGAGATAGAAACGTTTCGCTGTTCATCCAAACAGCTTCATCGGTCTGAATACAGCTAGTGCAAGAGACCTTCTTATAGTCAGCTTGACCTCTTGTCCCCTGGTCTGATTGGCTCATAAGATGAACAAAGCCTGAATAGGCTCGTTAGGGAGACATTAGTGTCCATGGCCTTAAGGTAAACAATGGCCTAAGGTGCTGAAACCCATCAAGAATGGGTCGTTAGCTGTGACCTGGTGGTGAAGGCTCCTTGATTTGCCTGGGTACTGTGGAAAGTACAGCCTGATAAGTAGCAGATAGACTATGCCGGAGCCCCCCACCTCTGTTGAGGGAGGGATTTTCAATGCTAACATGAATGGCTTCCCTTACTCCTCTCTCAAACCACCTCTCTTCTTTGTCTAATATGTGTACATCCTCATCTTTGAAAGAGTGGCCTTTTTCCTTCAAATGGAGGTGTACTGCTGATTCTGGTCCTGAGCTGTTACCTCTCCTATGTTGGGCCATTCTTCTGTTTAATGGCTGTTTAGTTTCTCCAATGTAGAGGTCTGAACACTCTTCACTGCATTGGACTGCATATACTATATTGCTCCTTTTATGGTTTGGTATCGGATCCTTTGGGTGGACAAGTCTCTGCCTTAATGTGTTCATGGGTTTGAAATAAACAGGGATGTGGTGTTTGCCAAAAATCCTTTTAAGCTTCTCCGACACTCCTGCCATGTAGGGAATGACCAGGTTCTTCCGTCGGGTCTGGGTCTCAGACTGATCCCTTGTTCTTCTGGGATGGCCCACTGCTTTGTTGAAGGCCCACCTTGGATATCCACAGGCCTTAAGTGCTGTCTTCAGGTGCCTGTCTTCCTTCTTCTTGGCTTCTGAGGAGGTGGGGATGCTCTCTGCTCTGTGGCTTAGGGTCCTGATGACTCCTAGTTTGTGTTGTAATGGATGGTGGGAGTCAAACAGTAAGTATTGATCTGTGTGGGTGGGTTTCCTGTAAACTTCTACTCCTAGGCCACGGTCAGGTCTGATGATGACTGCACCATCCAGGAAAGCCAGCCTGTTGTCTTGGGTGTCTTCCCTAGTGAACTTAATATTAGGATCCACTGCGTTGATGTGGGCTGTAAAGGCCTGTACTTCCTGCGTCTTTATTTTAACCCAGGTATCATCTACATACCTGAACCAATGGGATGGTGTTGTCCCTGGGAAGGTGTTGAGTGCCTTCTTCTCCACTTCTTCCATGTATAGGTTTGCTACAATTGGTGACACTGGGGAACCCATGGCACAGCCATGCTTCTGTCTGTAGAAGTCCCCTCTGTACATGAAATATGTGGTGTTCAGACACAGGTCCAGGAGCAGGCCTATCTGGTCTGGGTTGAGGCGGCTTCTGGAGGTGAGGGTGCTGTCTTCTCTTAATCTTCTCTTTACCATTATTAGCGCATCAGTGGTGGGTATGCTGGTAAAGAGTGATGTAACATCAAAGGATACCATGGTTTCCTCTGTATCCAGTTTGAGCTCCCTGACTTTAGAAACAAACTCTTCTGAGTTGTGTACGTGGTGGTCCGTGTGTCCAACCAGTGGTGCTAGGATAGTTGCCAGGTATTTTGCGATGTTATAAGTCACTGAATTTATACTGCTGATTTTGTTTGTGACGGAAGAACCTGGTCATTCCCTACATGGCAGGAGTGTCGGAGAAGCTTAAAAGGATTTTTGGCAAACACCACATCCCTGTTTATTTCAAACCCATGAACACATTAAGGCAGAGACTTGTCCACCCATCCGATACCAAACCATAAAAGGAGCAATATAGTATATGCAGTCCAATGCAGTGAAGAGTGTTCAGACCTCTACATTGGAGAAACTAAACAGCCATTAAACAGAAGAATGGCCCAACATAGGAGAGGTAACAGCTCAGGACCAGAATCAGCAGTACACCTCCATTTGAAGGAAAAAGGCCACTCTTTCAAAGATGAGGATGTACACATATTAGACAAAGAAGAGAGGTGGTTTGAGAGAGGAGTAAGGGAAGCCATTCATGTTAGCATTGAAAATCCCTCCCTCAACAGAGGTGGGGGGCTCCGGCATAGTCTATCTGCTACTTATCAGGCTGTACTTTCCACAGTACCCAGGCAAATCAAGGAGCCTTCACCACCAGGTCACAGCTAACGACCCATTCTTGATGGGTTTCAGCACCTTAGGCCATTGTTTACCTTAAGGCCATGGACACTAATGTCTCCCTAACGAGCCTATTCAGGCTTTGTTCATCTTATGAGCCAATCAGACCAGGGGACAAGAGGTCAAGCTGACTATAAGAAGGTCTCTTGCACTAGCTGTATTCAGACCGATGAAGCTGTTTGGATGAACAGCGAAACGTTTCTATCTCTCAAAAAGAAGTCCAGTAGCCATGACTCAACTCCCAGATAAACGCACCTGGATGACTGAGAATCTTCACAGACGTACACAGAGGAAGCCAATATTTTACTTTGGCTTCTCTATGTCTAAAGTAACTTTCTTGAAGGTCAGTTTCAAGCTGTCATCTTAGTTAGTATGGACCGTCCACTCCTCTTCCTCACTCGCTGGGGCAGCTCGCTTCACGCGGGTATGGTGGATCCAGGCACTCACTTCGGAAATCTTGACAGCTGTTGGCGTTGATAGTAGCACCGTGAAGGGACCTTTCCACTTCGGGCATAGGGGTTGTTGGTTCCAATCTTTGATCCAGACCGAATCTCCTGGTTCAAAGCAATGGAGAGGCTCTTGTAACACCACGGGCAGCCGTCCAAGGGTCCACCTGTGTAATGAAGAAAGAGATCGGCCAAGCATCTGAAGATATTTAGCATGTGTTAAAGAAGCTACACTCTCTGGGCGTAAGCCGCATGAAATCGGAACCGGCCTGCCATACACAAGTTCAAATGGGGAAATACCTGTTTGACTCGAAGGGGTGGTTCTGCTTCTAAAAAGAGCAATGGGTAGCATTTCCACCCAATTTTTGCCTGTTTCTTGTGTGAGTTTAGACAAATGGCCTTTCAAAGTCCTATTCATTCTCTCTACTCGACCTGAACTTTGGGGCCGGTATGCAGTATGTAAATTCCATTTGACATGCAATGCCCTAGCCAGTCCTTGCAGAACATGATGGATGAACCCTGGACCGTTGTCCGAGGACAGAGTGCGGGGTATCCCATGCCTCGGGATATGATCCCGCAAAAGGCATCGAACCACTTCACTAGCTTTCTCAGTCTTTGTTGGAAAAGCCTCTGGCCACCCGGTAAATGTACACACTAGCACAAGCATGTAACGGTAAAGTCCACATTTGGCAATTCTGTAAAGTCCAACTGCATATCCTCAAAGGGCTCCTTCCCACTATATTGAATTCCTGGAGGTGGCAAGGGTCCAGTCCTAGGATTATTCCTTTGACAGATGACACATCTATGTGAAACATTTGAAGCTAGCTGTCGAAGCTTGGCTATATATAAATATGGACTCAAATGTTGGTAAGCCACTTCGGGACCTTGATGAGTGCTGTCATGATGACTTTGAACTACCTGACGAGATAGGCTCTCTGGAACCCACAATTGTCCACTTGGCAATTTGTACCAGCCCTCTGGTGTCCTGTCAAACTCCTGTTCCTCTGCAAATTTATCCTCAGCAGACGAATACCGTGGTGGTTCTGGTGGTAAGATGTCTATTGGAATCAGACTAAGTTGCATCTCAGCTGCACCCTGGGCTGCTTGTTTGGCAATGCGATCTGCAAACCTATTCCCCCTCGCTTCAAGTCCTGGACCAACTTTATGCCCATGGCAATGAATGACTGCCACTTCTTTGGGTTTCCAAACAGCATCTAAAAGTTGCAACAAAATATCAGGGTGTGCTACTGATGTCCCCTCAGAAGTAAGAAGACCTCGTTCTTTCCAAAGTGCCCCGTGTGCATGAAGTGTAAGAAATGCATACTTAGAGTCCGTGTAGATATTAATGCTTTCTCCCTCTGACAATTCTAGCGCCCTGGTGAGTGCTATCAATTCAGCTATTTGAGCTGATGTTCCTGGGGGCAATTGTTTGGCTTCAATCACAGTGTCCTCTAATTCCACAATGGCATATCCTGCCTGTCTTTTTCCTTCAATCACTGAGCTGCTACCATCCACGAACCAAGTCCTCCACTTTGGGTGAGGGGTATCACGAAGGTCTGGTCGGGACGAATATACTTCATCTAATGTCTGTATACAATCATGGGTGGCTGGTTGGTCGCTTATTGGAAGGAGAGTCGCTGGGCTTAAACCCTCTGTTGTTTGAAATGTAAGACCAGCCCTTGAGAACAATTTTTGACACTTCATCATGGCAGTCTGAGACAAATGATACCCTCCTTTGGCATCTAATAAGGGCAAAACTGCATGCTTTGTGATACATTTTGTTGGTTGTCCAAAAGTGAACTTATCTGCTTTCTTTAAAAGCGCTGCCAGTGCTACCACTCCTCGCATGCAGGACGGGAGTCCTTGCTCCGTTGGGGTTAATGTCTCTGATAGATAAGCTACTGGTTGCTGCCAACTTCCTAATTTCTGACATAGAACTCCTTTTGCCACTCCATTTTCCTCATCAACATACAGGTTAAAAGGCTTATTTGGATTCGGGAGACCGAGAGCAGGCGCCTCTATTAAAGCCTGTTTAATTGCTTTGAAGCTCTCTCTCTGCTCTGGACCCCACAGGAACTCATCACTTTCTTTTCCTCTTATTGCCAAATGCAAAGGTTTTGCTAGAAGGCTGAAATTTGGGATCCAAATTCGACAAAACCCTGCTGCTCCCAAAAATCCTCTGAGTTCTCTCCTATTTCTCGGTTTGGGGATTTGAATGATTGAATGCTTCCGCTCGTCGCGAAGTTGGCGCCTTTGCTGGGAGATGTCAAAACCTAAGTACCTTACTGTTTTTTGACAAATTTGGGCTTTCTTTCTGGTCACCCTATAACCTGCGGCTGCCAAATGATTTAAGAGATCAATTGTGAGCTGCTCACAACCCTCTTTGGTCTCTGCTCCCGCCAAAATGTCATCTACATACTGCAGGACTATTTGGCCGGGTTTTGGGGGGAAATTGGCAAGGTCTGATGCCAGCCCCCCCCCCAAATAACGTACTGGAGTTTCGGAACTCCTGTGGCAAACGCGTCCACCGGAATTGAGTTTTTGTGCCAGTTTTGGGGTCTTCCCATTGAAAGGCAAAGATATGCTGGCTCTGTGGCGCTAACCGGCAGCAGAAATATGCGTTCTTCAAGTCTAAAACCGTGAAATAAGCTGCTTCTGGTGGTATCAAACTCAGAATTGTATAAGGGTTCGGGATGTTCTGATGAAGAGGTTCGATAGCCTCATTCATTAAGCGGAGGTCCTGCACTGGGCGAAATGTTCCATCCGGTTTTCGAACCGGTAACAAAGGGGTGTTCCATTGTGACTGACACGGAACAAGAATGCCATAATCTATTAACCTCTTAAGGTGAACCCAAATTCCTTCCGCTGCGACTTTTCCAATGGGATATTGTGGCACTGAAACTGGACCTGCAAATGGCTTGAGTTCAACAACTATAGGAGGAATATTCCGTGCCATGCCTGGGGGATTATCTTCTGCCCACACCTCAGGGTTAACTCTGTCCAGGAAATCTTGAGATAGCTGCACTGGCTCCTCTTGAACCACCATCAAACGCCATCTCTCTCTCAAGGGATATTCTAAACACACTTCTCCCTCTGGTTCCTTGCTGTCAGTTGTCAAATGAATTTCTCCCTTGGGTGTAAAGGTAATTTGAGCCCCTAATTTGAACAGCAAGTCTTGTCCCATCAAAGGGATAGGGCAATCTGGCATGTGTAAAAATTTGTGCTGGACGATCTGACCTCCCAATTTGCATTGCACAGGCTGCATGAAATAAGCACGCTGCGCCTTCCCCGTGGCACCCATTACACTAATTGAAAGAGTCTTGTCTATGGGCTTGACAAGTTGAGGGATCACTGAATGGCTGGCTCCCGTATCCACAAGAAATTTGACGGATTCGTTCCCGGTTTGAACACTGACCAAGGGCTCACGGGAACAAAAGCCCTGTCCTTTTCAATAGGGGACATCCTCTTCTTCTAAAACCATCATGTTTTGGTATGGTGGGGTCCAGGCTGGACCCTGCCCTCTTTGGGGTGCTTGCTGAGCCTGAGCTGACTGCGCTTGATTTTGGCTCGTGGGCTGAAATTGGCTGCCTTGTCCTTGATTAACCTGGGGATTCCTCTGTTGTGGGAAATTAAAGGGACCAGGCACTGAATATCTCTCAAAAGCCGGGGGCTGCCAGGGGCGGCGTGGACCCTGATTAAAACCTCCTCGCCTTTGATTCTCGGGGTTCCTATAACAATCCTTATGCCAATGTCCAGTCTGACCACATAGTGCACATTGATTTTTTAGTAATGGCCCTCGCCGGTTCCCTGGAGCGTTGAAATTACGGGACTCAGGGACCTGATTCAAAGCCATCACTTTCTTGGTTTGTCCTTTACTTTTTGGGCAACTTTGATCTTCCTCTCTGTTATTAAATTTAGTTTGCGCCAATTGGAGCATCCACTGCAATGTTTGACCCATAAAATTGGCCTCTTTTTGAATTCTTTTTCGAATATCAGGAGCAGATTGAGCCACAAAAACAGTCTTCACAATATTCTCCATTCCAGGATCCTCAGGGTTAATAGGAGTGTATCTTCTAAATGCCTGATACAATCTATCCAGAAAAGCCCCTGGTGACTCATCTTGCTTTTGAACCACATCATTCACTTTTGACATATTAATTTTCTTCCTGCCAGCTGCTCTGATGCCCTGAAGTATTGCTGTGTGGTAATTTCTCAAAGCAGTGCGCCCTGCATCTGCATTATAGTCCCAATCGGGAGCTGTAGTTGTTGGAACCGCTGCCTCTGCTTGTGCAGGGGTGTCCCCTAAAGCTATACGGGATTTTCTAGCCTCCTCGAAAATCTTCCGAGTTTCCTCTGAATTAAATAAACCTCTCACTGGGTGCTGCACATCTTCATAAGTAGGCATGTACACATTAAAAATACTAGACATAGTTTCAAAGTTCTTATCAGGGTAATCTTCTAAGCTTGGAAGTGTATTTTTCCAATTTATAATGTCACTTGAGGTAAACGGGACGTGCTGCATCGAATATGTACGGGGACCCTGCTGATTTTGGGGCAAGGGGTCATACACTCGCCTTAGAGGCATGACTTTTGCCTGTTCCTCAATCTTCTTATTCTCAAGAAATTCCTCATGTCTCCTTGCTGCATCATATGCCCTCAAAAGATATCGCTGTCTCTTCACCCAATTTCACTCTCCTGCCGCCTCTAATGCAAAATTTCCTACTTCCATCACTGATTCCCGGTACTTCTTAATTAATTCGGCCACTCTTTGATGGTCCGCTTCTCCCCATTCAATATTTCCTTTTATTCTATAACGAAATTCCTCCTCACTCTCCTCATCATCTTCCTCATCTCTTTTCGGGATTCCTTTCCCTGCTTCATGCTCATCTTTTGGGAGTTTACCAGAAGGTCCTGGTTGTGGAAGATCTTTAGGTGTGGGAAGATCACCATCTTTAGGAGGGGAAGTGGGTGCTGGACCTGGAGGAGGTAATGCTGCAGGGGGAACCACTGGATTCCCTGGAGGGATGGCCACAATATAAGGAGGTGGTGGGGTGAAGACATCATAATCTTCAGGACGGCTTTCTAAAGCTGCCTCGTTTTTCTTTAAAGCCAACAACTTGGCCTGCGGTGGCAACTCTCTACAAAATTGGATCCATGAGGGATTTTTCTTCACATTTCCTTTCCAAACTTCAATATAGGGAATGTGTTCGGGGCAATTATTAAGAATTTTTAACCACAGTTGCCTGATGATGCTCTCATTAAAAGTCCCCTGAACTGGCCAATCTACCTGCATTATGGGCCATTCAATTTGACATAAAGTCTCCATCCTTTCCCTCTTCATCTTGATACCAAAGTCATAATTCTTGGTGGCTGCATGCCAGTTCAAAAGGAAGCACTCTAATGGAGTTGTAGGTTTACTGGAGTTCTGCCCCATGATTTTTAATGATTTTATTTAAGCTATTTTCCTATATTTCTCCCACACAAAGCCACTGTACCCGCTCCTAAAATCTTCACACAATTTTCATACACACAATATTCGATTCTGGCTACGACCTGGACAGTCGCCTGTGACAGGAAATGCGTAACCCAGACGTCGCTCGGCCAAAGGGAATCTACTCCCCAGCCATTCCACACACTCACTCATTCACTGGGTCAGTGGCCACACAAATCACCCACATTTCAAAACCATCTCCCCACCTAGTCTGGTTCCCCCTAACTATTAAGAACCTTTTTTCCGCTAGTCTAATTTGACAGCCGAGAGCTCCTTCCTGCTGTCCACATCAAACAATATTCACTTATTTCACATGGGATGTTAGAGCACGCACAGCCCTTCTCCTCCCCAAAAACCTCAGAACCGTCGTTCTGTTACCCTTTAACACATTAGGGGCTCAACCCCAAAACTAGAGACAAATTCTCTTCCCATTCCGGACCAGTCCCATATCTTACCAAATCTCTTAAGAGGATCCTCTCCAGCCAGCCAGCGTTTTCTCCCCGAGTGAAAACCGTCTCCGCCACCACGGTGAACGAAAAATTCCCCTTTTCAAGATGGAAAGGTGTGCACTGGAGCTCTTCGTCCACCGCTGGCTGTTCGGCATGCTCGGCTTGGCCCCTCGCTCAAAAAGGGGAGGGCAATCCGGGTGCCCCCTCCAGATGAAAGCTTCACCCCGGATTACCTTGCCGCTATTACCCGAGCCGAGGGTTGAAATAACACGCCAAGGATCAGAGATACGGAGAAAAGGCTTTAATTCTGCTGCAGCAGGGCGCCCAGCCGAATTTGCAGTCGGAAAACTGGGGCAAAGAACACAAAAACTTTTACAGTCTTTATAGGATACATTCGCCAACACCCCTTCTTTATCAGCAAAAAAACAAGGATACATCTGGGCGCTGTAGAACGCCCACAAAGAGCGAAGAAAACTTCAAAGAATACATAGTTAGCACATAGTTAACACCCACTTCACACCCACTTATCGGAGGAAACACACAGCGGACGCTATTAATCTTGTTCTTCAGTGCCCCCTGTCATGTAGTTCCCGGAACGCTTCGCTCTTTCCTGGAAAGCGCTTTTGACAGCCCCGTATCGGTAAATTGAAGCGCGGATGTCTGGTTATCTCGCACAGGGGCCCCTTTTACTGGTAACCTTCCCAGTAATTTATGGCTTGTTTATCTCACAGGCTTGGGGGAAATAGTGTAGTGCTTTGTGCCACAGTTTTGTGAAGGGGGAGAGAGGTGAATAAAAGGGCATACAGCTTAGGTTAATAATGAATAGAATACTGTCATTTTATCTACAATGACAGCTTATAAACTATAGAGTATATTGAATAATCATCCCTATCATCACAACCAGAACCAGCCAGCAAAGGGATCTTTTCATTTGGATTCAGGGTCAAGTCATCCAAACAATTTGTGGGTCCTCACCTCACCCAACCACGTCTCGGTAACACCAGCTAGACCGGCTTGCTCATGCAGGAGCATGCCTGCTGATATCCCACTTAATGGCCTGGCACTGTCTGGCAGCCCAGGCGTCCTGCCACCAAGGCCATCCAAATAACATACATTTGGGGCCAAAAAGGGGGCAACCAATACCTCTTGCCCTTCCCACTTACATGAGGCTCAAGTTGCTTGCCACCCCCTTCCGATGCCCTTAATAATACTGGGGGCTGCTTAACATAAGAACCTAAGAAAAACCATGCTGGATCAGGCCAAAGGCCCATCTAGTCCAGCTTCCTGTATCTCACAGTGGCCCCACCAAATGCCTCGGGAGCGCACAAGACTAGATATCTGTTACTTCATACCACTCCCCTGCATCTGGTCCTTGAGGTACCCCGGTTTTAAGTTTGGAGATGATACATCTCCATCATGGTTTGTCACCTGTGATGGACTTTTCCTCCAGAAATCTGTCCAATCCCCTTTTGAAGGCATCCAGGCCTTCAATCACAGTGTCCACTCTTGTCCTGGGTCACAGGGATGGAAGGGTCTTCCTGCTTCTCCACCCACCCCGTTCTTCCCCCTTCCATAAAGACACGTCCTGACTTGTCCTTGCCACTTTCTCCACAAGGAAGCCATGCTGGAGGCTCAGCACTTCCACCTCTTTGCCTGCATCGCCTCCTGCCGCTCTGTGGGCGAGTTGCTGTTGAGACGAGATCCCCCTCTTTCTCTCTCGGCAAGAGCTGTTGCAGGAGCGCAAGAGCCTGTCCCTGGGAGCCAGGGTGCTCTTCCTGGTGCCTTCACCTCCCCACCCCTGGAGTGCCGCTTTGGAGGCACACAGCCATATGTTCACCCAACATCTCTACTTGCTGACCTGAAAATGACTTTGTTTCAGGCACTCACTTGTCCTAGCCTTAGTGGTGCCCGAGACCTGCATGGACACCTCATGGAGACACTGGACAAAGTTTTCACCATCCTCCAGGGCGAGAGAGGGCAGGGGCTACAGACAAAGCCTTTCCCATTCTAGCAGAAGCCGCAGAAGGTCAACCTCCCGTTCTGGTGTCTTACGCTTTGCTGCCACACCGCCAAGGGAATCCAGCGCTTATATATTATTGAATACTATCTTCCCGCCAAATTACTTTTGGTTATTGCAGTTTTGTTTTGCTATTGTTGTTTGTAAATGAATTTGCTGTTTTAACTTTGATATTGTGAACCGCCCAGAGTCCCCATTGTGGGAATGGGGCGGTATACAAGCGTAAATAATAAATAATAAATAAATAAATAAATAAATAAATAAGATGCTTTCCCGCTGGAAACACAGAGAACCATTTCCTCACCAACGTATGGCTCAAAGCAGAGACCCCCTCCATCCTTGTGGCCCAGGATAAGAGTGGACACTGTGACTGGGCTCACTCTTAGTCCCTGGCGATTCTGCATCTTCAATAAGAGTCAAAGCTGGAAGTGCTTCAAAATCCAATAAACTTTTATTTAACATAACACTGGCTGATGAACTTTGCTTCTCAACATTCAACACATTTTCTTCTTTGCAATTCATATTTAGAACTTCACACTGAAACATTACATTGTCATCTTGACTCATTAACGTGGGTAATTCGGAAACCGCGGCTTTCCTGTTATAGGTCGGTGTACCCTTCCGTATCCCGCACACACTGTTGCACAACAGGGGATGCCTGGCCCGTTGGGGATTGGCCCTTTGCTCTCCCTTCTGGATGGAGAGTATCAGAGGCTTCTTCCATTCCAACGGTGCTCCCCTCCTCCAACTGTCAACCTGTGTCTCACGTCCTAACTCCTCCCGCTTTTCCCAAACCTCTTTCCATTCATCTACCGCCATGTCAGTCGCCAAATATCCCTCTGCTATAATGCCCTGCATTAACCCTTTCATTTCTTCCCCCTTTCTGCATCCATTCGTATCTTCATCTGTACATCTTTGGACTCCTCTTTCCTCCCCCTTGTTTCCTATGTTTTCATTATCACTTCATTCCTCAAGAGTGGGCAGCACACACTACTTTTCTTTTCCCCATCTTGTTGATGGTGTTCTTCCTCACAGATACCCAGCCATAGCTTTTGCCCAGGTGATGGTGGGGGTGGGGTGGGGGTCAGGGCCAACTGGGGCACAGACTTTCCATGGGGCCCACGACACACACCACTGCAAGCAGAGCAACACCAGCATGGCAAGGGTGCCTGGAGGCCCTCCCCACTCCCTTGACCAGCCAACTGGAATGCTGCTGAGCACAGGCTGTGCATATTATTTATTTATTTATTAGACTTGCACACTGCACCATCTGGCAACGAAGGCCACTGTGGGTGGTTTAAGGGTTAAACAAACAGATACAACCATTAAACATAACAATATATTAAAATTTTACAGTACAATATAAAACAAAATAACATAGATTCATATAATCATAGAGTTGGAAGAGCCCTTAAGGGCCATCCAGTACAACCCCCTGCCATACAGGAACCCACATTGAAGTACCCGACATATGGCCATCCAGCAAACTTCCAAAAGAGACTATCAAAAAGGGGATTGAAAATAGAACAGCCAACATTATTGTACAAAACGATAGTAAGGCTGCACCTGGAGTATTGTGTACTATTCTGGTCACTGCATCTCAAAAAAGACATAGTGGAACTGGAAAAGGTGCAAAGGAGAGCGCCTAAAATGATTCCTGGAGTGGGGAACCTCCCTTATGAGGAAAGGTTAAAACATTTGGGGCTCTTTAGTTTGGAAAAAAGGCACCTGAGGGGGATACAGTATGATTGACATGTAAAACATAATGTAGGGCATGAGTAAAGTGGATAGAGGGGCGCTCTTCTCCCTCTCACACAATACCAGAACTCGGGGACATCCACTCAAATTGAGGGTTGGGAGAATGACAACAGACAAAATAAAATATTTTTATCCAGCGTCTTGTTAGTCTGTGGAACTTCCTGCCACAGGATGTGGTGATGGCATCTGGCCTAGATGCCTTCAAAAGTGGATTCCTGGAGGAGAAGTCCATCACAGGTTACAAACCATGATGGAGATATGTAATTTACAGGATTAAAACCAGGATACTTCAAGGACCAGATGTGGGGGAGTCGTATCAGGAGACAAATATCTAGTCTCATGCACTCCCAGATGCATTTGGTGGGGGCACTGTGGGATACAGGAAGCTGGACTAGATGGGGTTTTGGCCTGATCCAGCATGGCCGTTCTTATGTTCTTATGAGACTCCTGCACCCTCCTTTGTGGCAGCATATTCCACTGCCAAACAGCTCTAACCGTCATGAAGTTCTTCCTAATGTTCAAATAGAATCTCTTTTCCTGTAGTTTGAAACCATTGCTCCAAGTCCTAGCCTCTGAAGCCATGAAAAACAAGCCAGCCCCCCTTAGTGACAAGAGTAAGTCAATCAAAATCAATAAGAATATAGAGAAACCAGAATACACAAGAAGGTAAATAAGCAGTGAGACATAATGGGTGAAATTAATAACCAGGGAAAGCCTTCCTAAATAGGAGTTTGCTTACCTGTAACTTTGGTTCTTCGAGTGGACATTTGTGAATTCACACCTTGGGTTTTCTGTGCCTGTGCGAAGATCACTGGACGTTCCAAGCTCTTGTGTGAAACAGGACCTCCTCCTCTCACTGCGCATGCTCCTCAATTTCCATGGCGGCTGCTTCATTTCCTCCAGATATCCGCTGCTGAAAGAGAAGAGGCGACAATGTGACAGATACAGGGGAGAATGGGTGGGTGGTGTGAATTCACAGGTGTCCACTCTTCGTGACATCTGTGAATACACACCTTGGGTAATTACTGTAGCAAGCTGACTTACCAGTGGAGGGCTGTCACGACAAAGATGAGGTGAGAACGGCCCTGCTGAAGGCTGTATCCACTCTGGCCCTAACATCCAGCTTGTAATGATTAATGAATGTGGATGGATTGGACCATGTAGTGTGGGGGTTATAATTAATCAATATATTCAATATATTCTATGCTTTATATAAGCCGTCATTGTAGATAAAATGACAGGCTCTCTATTTCTCTATAAAACCTCTCTGTCCCTTGATTCACCTCGCCCCTCACAAACTGTTGAGCAAAGCACTACACTATTTCCTGTTTCTCAAGCCTGTCCTGTGAGATAAACAGGATACAGGCAACAGACAAACATTATCTGGGGAAGGGTGGACGAACAATGAGCCTTTCATAAAGCGGTGAAGACCATCCTATTCCGCGAGGCCTTTGGTGACCTAGCTTAGCTTACCTTATTCTTCCTCTTTTTTCCCCCATCCGCCATCAATAATTGATAATTAGGTCATATCTGACATAGCAGCGGTGAGGTTTGAATTAAAGGGTGCGCCCCTGCTGCAGTTTTTTTAATATGTTTTTATTAATTCATGTTGATTCCTTTGACTATGTCCCCTATTAAGATTTATTGTACCCAATTGTTTGTATCTCCTGATTTGTTTTGTTATGTTCGCCGCCCAGAGTTCCCGTTGGGAAGATGGGCGGGATATAAATTCAATAATAAATAAATAAATAAATAAATAAATAAATAAGATAGTCAGGCTTTCCGCTTATCGGAGTGACAGTATTCAACTGTCAAAAGCGGCTGCATTCAGCTGTCAAAAGCCGCTTCCAGCGCTTCCAGGAAAGCGAGCGTCAAACTGCCTGCAGTACTATACTAGAGGGCGCTGAAGAACAAGATTAATTGCGTCCGCTGAATGTATCAATCTCAAGAGGGTGACAAGTGGGCGATAACGAGGTGATAATGAAGCGCACACGCCAGCTTTCTTTGAAGTTTCTTTTGTCTTTTGCGGGCGATCTACAGCGCCCAGATGTTTCCTGTTTTTTTCGTTGGAGAAAGGGGGTGTAGGGGAGTGTTTTACTATAAGAACTGTGTATGAATTCGAGCTCTTTGCCCCAGTTTACCGACAGCAACTCGGCTGGGTGCCTTGCTGCAGCAAAATAAAAGTTTTTCTCCATTCCTTTGAGCCTTGGCGTGTCTTTCCAGCCCTCGACCCCTCTTAATAGTGGCACAGGGATTCCTGGGTGAGGCTTTCATCTGGGGGCTCGTCCGGGATCCCTCCCTCTTTTTGGGGCGAAGGGGCCAAGCCAGGCGAATTCCGAACAGCCAGCGGTGGACGACGAATTCCGGTGCACACCTTTCCATTTTGAAAAGGGGAATTTTTTTCGTTCAACGTGGTGGCGGAGACGGTTTTCGCTCGGGGAGAAAAACTCTGGCTAGAAGGAGAGAAGTCTCTTGGGAGATTTGGTAAGATATCGGACCGGTCCAAAGTGGGAATTTTGGGGTTGAGCCTCTAGTGTGTTAAAGGGTAACAGAACGACGGTTCTGGGTTTTTGGGAGGAGAAGGGCAATATGTGTATGTCCTAACATCCCTTGTGAAATAAGTGAATATTGTTTTGTGTGGGCAGTGGGAAGGAGCTCTCGGCTGTCAAATTAGACTAGCAGAAAAAAGGTTTCTATTAGGCAGTGGGATCCAGACTAGGTTGGGAGGCGGTTTGAAATGTGGGTGATTTGCGTGGCCACTGACCCAGTGAATCTGTGAGTGCGTGGAAGGTTGGGGCTTAGAGTCCCCGTAACCGAGCGAAGTCTGAGCAGTGCAGTTCTCGTTTGTGGGCGACCCAACGAGTCACTGTTGGAATCGAGTGGTGTGTGTGTGAAAATTGTATAAAAAGTTTAGGAACGGGTCCAGTGGCTTTGTGTGGGAGATATATAGAAAAATAGTTTGAATAAATAATCAAAAATCATGGGGCAGAACACCAGCAAGCCTTCAACTCCACTTGAGTGTTTCCTTTTAAATTGGCATGCGGCCATTAAAAACTATGATTTTGGAATTAAGATGAAGAGGGAAAGAATGGAGACTTTATGTCAAATTGAATGGCCCATCATGCAAGTAGATTGGCCACCCCATGGAACTTTCAATGAAAGCATCATCAGGCAACTGTGGTTGAAAATTCTTAAAAATTGCCCCGAACACATCCCCTATATTGAAGTTTGGAAAGGAAACGTGAAGAAAAATCCTTCATGGATTCAAATTTGTAGAGAATTACCACCCCAAGCCAAATTGCTGGCTTTGAAGAAAAAGGAGGCAGTTTTAGAAAGCCGTCCTGAAGATTATGATGTTTTTATTCCACCACCTCCTTATCTTGCGGCCGTCCCTCCAGGGAATCCGGTGGCCCCCCCTCCAGTCCTGCCTTTGCCAGGTCCAGCACCCGCTTCCCCTCCAAAAGGTGAACACCCCGCACCAAAAGATCTTCCACAGCCAGGACCACCTAGCAAATCTCCAAAAGATGAGCAAGAATCAGGAAAGGGGCCCCCCAAGAGAGATGAGGAAGAGGAGGAAGAGGAGAGTGAAGATGAATTTCGTCATAGGATAAAAGGAAATGTTGAATGGGGAGAAGCGGACCATCAAAGAGTGGCCGATTTAATTAAGAAATACAGAGACTCAGTGATGGAAGTGGGGAACTTTGCATTGGAAGCAGCAGGAGAGCGGAATTGGGCAAAAAGACAGAGATACCTCTTAAGGGCGTATGATGCAGCAAGGAGACATGAGGAATTTCTTGAAAATCAGAGACGTATTGAGGAGCAGGCAAAAGTTATGCCCCTAAGAAGAGTGTATGACCCTCTACCCCAAAATCAACAAGGTCCCCGTACATATTCAATGCAACATGTCCCTTTTACCTCAAGTGACATCATAAATTGGAAAAATACCCTTCCAAGCTTGGAGGATGACCCAGATAGAAATTATGAAACCATGTCCAGTATCTTTAATGTATATATGCCCACCTTTGAAGATGTCCAGCACTTAGTGAGGGGATTATTTAATTCAGAGGAGACGCGGAAGATATTCGAGGAGGCTAGAAAGTCCCGCATAGCAGCAGGAGACACCCCTGCCCAAGCAGAGGCAGCTGTCCCAACAACCACGCCACCTGATTGGGACTACAATGCAGATGCAGGGCGCACTGCTTTGAGAAATTACCACACAGCAATACTTCAAGGTATCAGGGCTGCAGGCAGGAAAAAAATTAATATGTCAAAAGTGAATGACGTGGTCCAGAAGCAAGATGAATCCCCTGGAGCCTTTTTAGACAGATTATATCAAGCATTTAGAAGGTTTACCCCGATTAACCCTGAGGACCCTGGCATGGAGAATATTGTAAAAACTGTCTTTGTGGCGCAATCTGCTCCCGACATATGAAAAAGAATTCAAAAAGAGGCCAATTTTATGGGTCAAACTTTGCAGTGGATGCTCCAGTTGGCGCAAACAAAATTTAATAATAGGGAAGAGGATCAAAGCAGTCCAAAAGGCAAAGGGCAAGCCAAGAAAGTGATGGCTTTAAATCAGGTTCCCGAGCAACGCAATTTTAATGCCCCAGGGAATAGGAGAGGGCCATTGATGAAAAATCAATGTGCACTCTGTGGACAGACTGGACATTGGCGTAAGGACTGTTTCAGGAACCCCGAAAATCAGAGGCGTGGAGGCTTTAATCAAGGTCCCCGTCGTCCCTGGCAGCCACCAGCCTTTGAAAGATATTCTGCGCCTGGCCCCTTTAATTTTCAGCAACAGAGAAATCCCCAGGTTAATCAAGGACAAGGCAACCAATTTCAGTCGGCGGGTCAAAACCAAGCACAGTCAGCTCAGGTTCAACAAGTACCCCAGAGAGGGCAGGGTCCAGCTTGGACCCCACCATACCAAAACATGATGGTTCTGGAAGAAGATGTCTCTTATTGAAAAGGACAGGGCTTTTGTTCTCGAGAGCCCTTAGTCAGAGTTCAAACCGGGAACGAATCTGTCAGATTTCTCGTGGATACAGGAGCCAGCCATTCAGTGATTCCCCAGCTTGTAAAGCCAATAGACAAGACTTTTTCGATTAATGTGATGGGTGCCACGGGGAAGTCACAGCGTGCTTATTTCATGCAGCCAGTACAGTGCAAATTAGGAGGACAGGTTGTCCAACACAAATTTCTACATATGTCAGATTGCCCCATCCCTTTAATGGGACGTGACTTGCTGTTCAAATTGGGGGCACAAATCACCTTTACTCCTAAGGGAGAAATTCATTTGACAACTGACAGCAAGGAGCCAGAGGGGAAAGTGTGCCTAGAGTACCCTTTGAGAGAGAGATGGCGATTGATGGTGGTAGAAGAGGAGCCAGTGCAGTTATCCCAAGATTTCCTGGATAAAGTTAACCCCGAGGTGTGGACAGAAGATAATCCCCCAGGCATGGCACGAAACATTCCTCCAATAATGGTTCAACTTAAGCCATTTGCAGGACCAGTTTCAGTTCCACAATACCCCATTGGAAGAGTTGCAGCAGAAGGAATTTGGGTCCATCTTAAAAGATTAATAGATCATGGTATTCTTGTCCCCTGTCAGTCACAATGGAACACTCCCCTGCTCCCGGTTCGCAAACCGGATGGGACTTTTCGTCCAGTTCAGGATCTCCGCTTGGTGAACGAGGCTATTGAACCCCTTCATCAAAATGTATCGAACCCTTATACTATTCTGAGTTTGATACCGCCAGAAGCAGCTTATTTCACAGTTTTAGATCTGAAGGATGCATATTTTTGTTGCCGCTAGCACCTCAGAGTCAACACATTTTTGCTTTCCAATGGGAGGACCCCAAAACCGGTACAAAAACACAATTCAGATGGACCCGTTTGCCTCAGGGGTTCCGAAATTCCAGTACATTATTTGGGGGTGCCCTGGCATCAGACCTTGCCAATTTCCCCCGAAAACCTGGCCAAATAGTCCTCCAGTATGTAGATGACATTTTGGCGGGTGCAGAAACTAAGGAAGGCTGCGAGCAGCTCACAATTGATCTTTTAAATCATTTGGCAGCAGCAGGATACAGGGTCACCAGGAAGAAAGCCCAAATTTGTCAAAAAACAGTGAGGTATTTGGGTTTTGACATCTCCCAACAAAGGCGCCAACTTCGAGTGAAAGGAAGCATTCAATTATCCAGATTCCTGAGCCTAGGAATAGAAGAGAACTCAGAGGCTTTTTGGGGGCAGCAGGATTCTGTCGAATTTGGATCCCAAATTACAGTCTTCTAGCGAAGCCTCTGCATTTGGCAATAAGAGGGAAAGAAAGTGATGAATTCTTGTGGGGTCCGGAACAACGGGAGAGTTTCAAAGCAATTAAGCAGGCTTTGATAGAAGCGCCAGCTCTGGGACTTCCCAACCCGAATAAGCCTTTTAATTTATATGTGGATGAAGAAAATGGAGTGGCAAAAGGAGTTTTGTGTCAGAAATTAGGAAGCTGGCAGCAGCCAGTGGCTTATTTGTCAGAGACATTAACCCCAACAGAACAAGGACTTCCGTCCTGTATGCGAGGAGTGGTAGCACTGGCAGCCCTTCTAAAGAAAGCAGACAAGTTCACTTTTGGACAGGACACAAAATGTATCACCAAGCATGCAGTTCTGCCCCTATTAGATGCCAAAGGAGGGTACCATTTATCCCAGACTGCCATGATGAAGTGCCAAAAATTGTTCTCAAGGGCTGGTCTTACTTTCCAAACAACAGAGGGTTTAAATCCAGCCACTCTCCTCCCAATAAGCAATCAGCCGGCCACCCATGACTGTATACAGACATTAGATGAAGTGTATTCATCACGACCAGATTTACGGGACACCCCTCACCCACAGTGGAGGACTTGGTTCGTTGATGGCAGTAGTTCAGTGATTGAAGGAAGAAGGCAGGCAGGATATGCTATAGTGGAATTAGAAGACATTGTGGTGGAAGCCAAGCAGCTGCCCCCAGGAACGTCAGCTCAAATAGCCGAATTGATAGCTCTTACAAGGGCACTGGAATTGTCAGAGGGGGAAAGCATAAATATATACACGGACTCTAAGTATGCATTTCTTACACTTCATGCACATGGGGCACTCTGGAAGGAGCGAGGTCTGCTCACTTCTGAAGGTACATCAGTAGCACACCCTGAAGTTTTGTTGCAGCTTTTAGATGCTGTTTGGAAACCGAAGGAAGTGGCAGTCATTCATTGCCATGGACATAAAGTTGGGAACAGGTTGGCAGATCGAATTGCCAAGCAAGCAGCCCAGGGTGCAGCGGAAATGCAGCTTAGTCTCATTCCAATAGACATTTTGCCACCAGAACCACCCCGGTATTCGTTAGCTGAAGATGAATTTGCAGAAGAACAGGAGTTTGACAGGACGCCCGAGGGCTGGTACAAATTGCCAAGCGGACAATTATGGGTTCCAGAGAGCCTAGCTCGTCAAGTGGTCCAAAGTCATCATGATAGCACACATCAGGGTCCTGAAGTAGCATTTAAACATTTGAGCCCGTACTTGTATATAGCCAAACTTCGACAGCTAGCTTCAAACATTTCACATAGATGTGTCATTTGTCAAAGGAATAATCCAAGGACAGGACCTTTGCCACCTCCAGGGATTCAATATAGTGGGAAAGAGCCCTTTGAAGACATGCAGTTGGACTTTACAGAATTGCCAAGATGTGGACTATACCGTTACATGCTTGTATTAGTGTGCACATTCACCGGATGGCCAGAGGCTTATCCAACAAAGACTGAAAAAGCCAGTGAAGTGATTCGTTGCCTCCTGAGGGATCACGTGCCAAGGCGTGGGATCCCCCGCTCACTTTCCTCAGACAACGGTCCAAGTTTCATTCATCATGTTCTCCAGGGACTGGCTAGGGCATTGCAGGTCAAGTGGAATTTGCATACTGCATATCGGCCCCAAAGTTCAGGACAGGTAGAGAGTATGAACAGGACTTTGAAGAGTCATTTGTCTAAACTTACTCAGGAGACAGGAAAAAGTTGGGTGGAAATGCTGCCCATTGCACTTTTTAGGAGCAGGACTACCCCTTCAAGTCAAACCGGCATTTCCCCCTTTGAACTTGTGTATGGCAGGCCAGTTCCAATTTCATGTGGCTTACGCCTGGAGAGTGTAGCATCCTTGACGCATGCAAAATATCTTCAGATGCTTGGCCGATCTCTTTCTTCTTTACACAGATGGACTCTTGGACGGCTGCCCGTGGTGTTACAAGAGCCTCTCCATCGTTTTGAGCCTGGAGATTCGGTCTGGATCAAAGATTGGAATCAACTGCCTCTGCGCCCGAAGTGGAAGGGTCCTTATACGGTGCTTCTGTCGACGCCAACAGCTGTCGAGATTGCCGAAGTGAGTGCCTGGATTCATCACACCCGCGTGAAGAAAGCCGCCCCACCGGACGAGGGAGAAGAGTGGACAGTACGCGCTAACCCTGATGACAGCTTGAAACTAGTCTTCAAAAAGGTTACTTCAGACATAGCAAAGCCAAAGTAAAATCTTGGCTTCCTATGTGAATGGCAGAAGGTGTTTTCAACAGGAAAAATCCTGACTTTTCCTTTCAGCTTTTGAATTTCCCGCCTTTGGAATTGATCTCTCTTACAAGAAGAGGAGGGAGAAACCGCAACAAAAGCGGGTGATTCAGTGTAGCTGAAAAGGCTAGAGCAACATTCAGTGCGAGACTATGTTTCAAAAGTGCCCTTTTTCCTTCTTCTGAAGCCGAACAGTGTTTCCCTGCTGGTTCCCTGAAAGAACTGCAGCGAGCGAGACAGCTCCCCGGTAGCGCAGCAGCTGTCAATGAGCGTTCTGAAAGCTGTCACTGAACGTTCCAAGAGCTGTCAAACGCTCCGCAGCTGTAAAAAACTCTCAAAGGAAGCCCCGAACGCTTCAGTGAGTTGATATTTCAAGTGAATTTATTTTCTTAATTCATTGATGCATGCTTTAGTGACTTTTGACTTGGTATATTTAGAAGTGAAAGCTCTTTTAAGATGTTTCAGTTGACAAAAGTGGTGATCCCTTTGCTCCTACTGCCAAATTGCTTGACTGCTAGCTCTGAGGATATAGGAGAGTGTACCCCATGCATCATAGCAGCAAGTCAAGGCAATAGAATAGTGAACACCTTAATTTATTATACACAGAAGCCAGTGGAGTGTAAACAAGCTGGTACCACCTGCCTAAATCAGGACAAGATGTATCACATATGTGAAAGTGAATCAGAAGGTTATCTTTGTTATAAGCCTGAGATTCCAGTGAGATTTAATGTCACACTTTGGGCTGGAATGGCAAGAACCAAGGAGCCCAGGAGAGACAATCCAGAAGGTGGTGGAATTTTATATTACATAAACTCCACTGTGGTATTACAGCACAGTACCAGGCGAGCAGTGATTTGGTTTAATGCCTGTGATGCTTTAGGTAAAGGCCTGGGAACTCGGTGTGGAACAAAAACATGGGCAGCCACTTATAAAGATAGTCATAAATATTTGTGTTACCCCCATGAAGGTGCTAAAGCAGGAAACCCAGAAGTTTGGGCACCATGTGGGTCAAATAAATTATATTCAGGATGGGGTTGTGTGTGTGCCTACACAGCAGGAGGCTACCCGGGTTGTCCTCATCTCTCACAGTTTAGGAGAATAGGAGGAAACAAGGTTAGTCTGGTGATTGGTCATTCACATCCCGCTATCCAAGTATATGGTTTTGGAATTGATGGGCCTGGGAAGGATCCAGTGACCTACTTGACAATCACACGTACAGAAGTAAGGGATGGAGAGAAAAAAAGCCATTCCTGGTCAGTGGAGAATGTTGTGGAAAAATTAAAGGATAACAATCCTTATGAAATTTCCCAACAGGCCAAAAATCTGTTTTTGGAAATGGCCCAATCGATAGCCACTGAATTAGGAGTCACAAATTGTTATGTTTGTGGGGGAACTAATTATGGTGAGGACTGGCCTTGGGAAGCTATGGAGATTTCTCCACAGTTGTATAACAACATGTCTAAAATTGGCAATGTCACCAGAAGGACTCAGTCTCAGAACATGACATGGACCATCACATCTCACTTAGTGGGTCGTGTCTGCTTTTCCCAAAATGGTTCTATTCCAGTGGGCTATTTGACCTGCATAGGAACCTGGGAAAATGGTATCTGGTGTTCACCATCCTATGCTCCACAACCAGAGAAGTTTAATGCCACTTTTCTGCCATATCTGTACTCAGCATCCTTAGAGCAATGGAGGGCTCCCATGAACATGTATTGGGTCTGTGGAAACATGGCTTATGAGTACTTGGCTCATTCATGGTCAGGCTCATGTGTGTTGGGATTCATAAAACCATCATTCTTTCTGGTTCCCATACAAACACAGCAGTATTTGGCTGCCCCAGTCTATGGCCCTCTGAACAGAAGGAAGCGTGATGATACCCCATTTGCAGGGTTTTCATGCAAAAACCCAGAGGAGTATGAAGGGGATATATGGGACTCTCAGAGAATTGTTTGTGTTTATGGTCCAGCCACATGGGCTCAAGACAGCTCATGGGGTTACAGAACTCCTATTTACATGCTGAATAGAATAATTCGTTTGCAAACAGTTTTGGATTTGGCAGGTCAGCACATCACTACAGCGCTTACTGCTATAGCAGAGGTGACAGATCAATTAAGAACAGCTGTTTATCAAAACAGGCTCGCTCTTGATTATCTTCTGGCTTCTGTGAATGGAGTATGCGGAAAATTTAATTTAACAAATTGCTGTTTGAAGATTGACCCTGTGGGCAAGGTCGTGACCCAGCTTGCCACGGAAATTAAACAGTTAACTTTTAATCCAACTCAGGAGTGGAAAGGCATGCAATGGCAGTGGTTAAATGATTTCATGCCACAGACTTGGATGAAAACATTAGCAAGTTTATTAATTGCTCCTTTATGTTTTTTATTATTTGCCTTGATATGTATTCCTTGTTTATTGCGGTTTGTGCAGTCAACTGTTTCAAAGATGGTAGAGAAAATAACTGGTCCCAAGTTGATTGCAGTCCTGCAGGATTATGAGGCTCTTCGACGACTCTGAATGAGTGTCCTGCAGAAGAGGAGGGAATGTGGGGGTTATAATTAATCAATATATTCAATATATTCTATGCTTTATATAAGCCGCCATTGTAGATAAAATGACAGGCTCTCTATTTCTCTATAAAACCTCTCTGTCCCTTGATTCACCTCGCCCCTCACAAACTGTTGAGCAAAGCACTACACTATTTCCTGTTTCTCAAGCCTGTCCTGTGAGATAAACAGGATACAGGCAACGGACAAACATTATCTGGGGAAGGGTGGACGAACAATGAGCCCCCTGCCCAAGATAGTCAGGCTTTCCGCTTATCGGAGTGACAGTATTCAACTGTCAAAAGCGGCTGCATTCAGCTGTCAAAAGCCGCTTCCAGCGCTTCCAGGAAAGCGAGCGTCAAACTGCCTGCAGTACTATACTAGAGGGCGCTGAAGAACAAGATTAATTGCGTCCGCTGAATGTATCAATCTCAAGAGGGTGACAAGTGGGCGATAACGAGGTGATAATGAAGCGCACACGCCAGCTTTCTTTGAAGTTTCTTTTGTCTTTTGCGGGCGATCTACAGCGCCCAGATGTTTCCTGTTTTTTTCGTTGGAGAAAGGGGGTGTAGGGGAGTGTTTTACTATAAGAACTGTGAATGAATTCGAGCTCTTTGCCCCAGTTTACCGACAGCAACTCGGCTGGGTGCCTTGCTGCAGCAAAATAAAAGTTTTTCTCTGTTCCTTTGAGCCTTGGCGTGTCTTTCCAGCCCTCGACCCCTCTTAATAGTGGCACAGGGATTCCTGGGTGAGGCTTTCAGTAGCAGCTTTACACATGTCCTTAAGGCAGATTCCACATTGAAAGTCAGTGTACAATGTGCCCTCGATACTGTCAGGAGTGGAACTTCAGCAAGTTCATATGCCGGTTTAATAATGGCAGTAATCCATTTGGAGATAGTTTGTTGTGAGGAAAATAAGAACATAAGAAGAGCCATGCTGGATCAGGCCAAAAGCCCACCTCGTTCAGCTTCCTGTATCTCACGGTGGCCCCACCAGATGCATCTGGGAGCGCACGAGACTAGATATCTGTCTCCTGATACCACTCCCTTGCCTCTGGCCCTTGAAGTACCCCGGTTTTAAGCTTGTCCAATCCCCTTTTGAAGGCATCCAGGCCAGATACCATCACCACATCCTGTGTCAGGGAGTTCCACAGACTAAGAATGTGCTGGTTCTGTTCTTATTCTCCCAGCCCTCAATTTGAGTGTTCTGGTATTTTCTGAGAGGGAGAAGAGCATCACTCTATCCACTATACTCATGCCCTGCATTATTTTGTATGTCTCAATCATATCCTCCTTCAAGAGCCCCAAATGTTGTAGCCTTCACTCAGAAGGGAGGTGCCCCAGCCCAGTAATCATTTTAGTTGCTCTCTTCTGCACCTTTTCCAGTTCCACTGTCTTTCTTGAGATACTATGACCAGAATTGTACACAGTACTCCAGGTGCAGCCTTCCTATCATTTTGTATAATGGTATTATAATGTTGGCTGTTTTATTTTCAGTCCCCTTTTTGATAATCCCTAGCATGGAATTGGTCTTCTTCACCACTGCCACACATTGGGGAGACACCTTCATGGAGCTGTCCACCAACACACCAAGATCTCTTTCCAGATTCGTCATGGATAGCTCAGAAGCCATGAGTTGATATATAAAGTTTTGATTTTTTTTGCCCCAATAGAATAGAATAGAATAGAATAGAATAGAATAGAATAGAATACTTTTATTGGCCAAGTGTGGTTAGACACACCCAGAATTTGTTTTGGTAAAAATGCTCTCTCTATATAAAAGGAAATATAAGAATCATATAGTCAACAATAAAAACACAGTACAATACTACAATATAACCTATTATTTAAAAAGGAAGAAGAAATGTAAAAATTAATTATTCAACAGTTTGATAGCACTTGGAAAGAAACTATCTCTATATCTAGTTGTCCTAGTATGCAATGCCCTAAAACGTCGCCCTGAGGGTAACAATTGAAACAGATTATGTCCAGGATGTGTGGAATCTGTATATATTTTCATCGCCCTCTTTTTAGGTCGTGTGGTATACAATTCCACAATAGATGGCAAATTAGTAGCAATAATTTTTTCTGCAGTTCCAATTATCCTTTGAAGTCTATATCTGTCATGCTTAGTCGCAGAGCTAAACCAGACAGTTATAGAGGAACAGATAATAGATTCAATAAAACCTCTATAGAATTGAATCAACAGTTCTTTTGGCAGTCTAAACTTCCTAAGTTGACGCAGAAAAACATTCTTTGTTGTGCTTTCTTAATAATACTTTCAATATTAGATGACCATTTTAAATCTTGCGATATAATAGTACCTAAAAATTTAAAGGACTCCACTATTGACACTAAGTTATTTGATATCATAAGAGGTGGCTGTATAGAACGAGTCCTCCTAAAATCCACCACCATTTCAACAGTTTTGCATGTATTTAATTCAATATTATTTTGAGTACACCATAAAACTAGTTGTTCAATCTCTTGCCTATAGGCAGATTCATCATTGTCTCGAATGAGACCAATCACCGTAGTGTCATCTGCAAACTTCACTATTTTAACAGAGGAATCCTTTGAGGTACAATCATTAGTATATAAGGAAAACAGAAATGGAGAAAGCACACAGCCCTGAGGGGCTCCTATGCTAACCTTGCTAATATCTGATATAATTTTACCTAACTTCACCTGCTGCTTTCTGTCTGTTAGGAAGCTTACAATCCATTTACAAATGTGATCAGGTACAGCCAGCTGTTTTAATTTAGTCATAAGGATACCTGGAATAATAGTGTTAAATGCAGAACTAAAATCAACAAAAAGAACCCTTGCATAAGATTTTGGAGATTCAAGATGCTGCAATATATAGTGTAAGGACATATTAATAGCATCATCTATTGATCTATTTGCACGATAAGCAAATTGCAATGGATCTAATGACAAATCTGTGATAGATTTCAGGTGAGCCAACACTAGTCTCTCAAAAGTTTTCATGACCACAGAAGTTAAAGCAACTGGTCTATAATCATTCAATTCCTTGACAGAAGATTTTTTTTGGTACTGGAATAATCAATGAATGTTTGAAGCAAGAAGGAACATAACACATCTCCAGTGATCTATTAAAGATGCGGGTAAAAATAGGAGCCAGTTGTTCAGCACAGACTCTTAAACAAGAAGAAGAGATTTTATCTGGACCTGGTGCTTTTCTTAACTTCTGATTGTGAAACAGACTTTGAACCTCCTTCTCTGTGATCACCAAAGATGGAGGACCTGATAACATGGGATAAATTTCCACAGGCTCAGTTGTTGTTGTTAAATCTGAGATGGAAATTTCAGGAATAGATTGCTGCAGTTTCCTCTCAAACCTGCATCTGGGAGTTGAGTCATGGCTACTGGACTTCTTTTTGAGAGATAGAAACGTTTTGCTGTTCATCCAAACAGCTTCATCGGTCTGAATGCAGCTGGTGCAAACCCTGACTCTTATAGGCAGCTTTGACCTCTAGTCACCCTGGCCTCAATTAGGCTCATCAGATGAACTAAATAGGCTCGTTAGGGAGACAATGGTATCCTTAGCCTTGAGGTGAACCATGGCTTAAGGTGCTGAAACCTATCAAGAAAGGGTCGTTAATGGGTCGTTAGCTATGGCCTTGGTGGTAAAGGCTTTTTGATTTGTCTTGGTAGTGTGGAAAGCACAGCTTGATAAGTAGCAGATAAACTATGCCGGAGGCCACCACCTCTGTTGAGGGAGGGATTTTCAATGCTCACATGAATGGCCTCCCTTACTCCTCTTTCAAACCACCTCTCTTCTTTGTCTAATATGTGTACATCCTCATCTTTGAAAGAGTGCCCTTTCTCCTTCAAATGGAGGTGTACTGCTCAAACCTGCAGTAAAATATATTCAAGTCATTCACCAGTTGATGATTTCCTTCAACATGGAGAGGGGTCTTACTATGACCAGTAATGGTTTTAAGAGTTTTCCACATATTTGCTGATTCATTTGTTGAAAACTGGTTCTTTAACTTTTCAGTGTAGTTCCTTTTTGCTGCTCTAATTTCTCTGTTCAGTATATTCCTAGCCTGATTATACAATGTTCTATCACCATTTTTATAGGCTTCTTCTTTGGCATGACGTAGCTGTTTGAGTTTAGTTGTAAACCACGGTTTGTTATTACTGTAAATTTTCACATTCCTAGATGGCACACATAAGTCCTCACAAAAGCTGACATATGATGTTATAGTGTCTGTGAGCTCATCCAAATCAGCCGAAGTGTTTTCAAATAGGTCCCAATCAGTGCAGTCAAAACATGCTTGCAACTTTAACTTTGCTTCCTCAGTCCAAGTTTTCACTGTTTTAATAGTTGGTTTTAGAGTTTTAAGCTTTTGTTTGTAAACAGGTACAAGGTGAACCATGCAGTGATCAGAATGTCCCACAGCTGAGCGTGATAAAGAGCGATAAGCAATATGCATTACTTTACATTTGGCTACATTAAAATGTATTTGCCATTTCACAGCCCATTCCCCCAGTTTGGAGAGATCCTTCTGGAGCTCTTCACAATCTTCTCTGGTTTTTACCACACAGAAAAGTTTTGTGTCATCTGCAAACTTGGCCATCTCACTGCTTATCCCTGTCTCCAGGTCATTTATGAACAGATTGAAAAGCACCGGTCCCAGGACAGATACCTGGGGCACACCGCTTTTCACTTCTCTCCATTGTGAAAAATTTCCATTGACACCTACTCTTTGTTTCCTGGTTCTCAGGAATCCATAAGACGACCTGCCCTCTTATCCCCTGACTGTGCAATTTTCTCAGCAGCCTTTGGTGAGGAACTGTGTCAAAAGCCTTCTGAAAATCCAGATAGACAGTATCCACTGGTTCACCCAAATCCACATGCCTGTTGACCTTTTCAAAGAATTTGAAAAGATTTGTCAGGCAAGACTTACCCTTACAGAAGCCATGCTGATTTCCCCTCAGCAAGGTTTGTTCTTCTATGTGTTTTAAGATTTTCTCTTGGATGAGGCTTTCTACCATCTTCCCTGGGACAGATGTAAGGCTAACCGGCCTGTAGTTTTCCGGGTCCCCCCTTCCTTTTTTAAAAATTGGTGTGACATCCGCTATCCTCCAGTCCTCCGGCACTGTGGCTGTTTTAAGAGACAAGTTGCATATTACCATTAAGAGATCTCCAATTTCATTTCTCAGTTCCCTAATAACCTTGGGTGGATGCCATCTGGGCCCAGTGACTTATTGATCTTCAATTTATCAATTAGTCCTAAAACATCCTCTCTTTTAACCTGTATTTAATTTAATTCTGAAACAGAGAATCCTGGAGGACATAAAGATGAAGATACAATAGAGGGAAGAGGAAATGATGGGGATGTGGATAAGGGAAAGATGATTGGAAGGATTAATTCTGATAATAAAGATGTATCCAAGGGAGAATACAAGGATAAGTACTTAGATGGGAGAGAGGGAGATAAAGGAATAGAATACAATAGAATACTTTTATTGGCCAAGTGTGGTTAGACACACCCAGAATTTGTTTTGGTAAAAATGCTCTCTCTATATAAAAGGAAATATAAGAATCATATAGGGTTAACTACAGATGTTGAGGTTGAGGGAATGTGGTTGACGGACAAGGAATTGAGCAAATGGTACGAGGAGATGAAGTTGGAGAAGGTGTTAAGAAGGGATGTGTGCTAGTTAGAATGGAAGGTGCTGGTGACTCCGATGGATCACGCCCCCTGGAAAGAGCCCTGTATGAAGGAGCAATGAGGTTTGCTGGGCCAGGAGACGCCAAGATGGGTGAGGCATCCCTGTTGCAGAACAATATGTCCAGGGACAGAGAGGATATGATTTTGTCACCCTCGGGGCAGACCCATGGGCTTTGGGAAGCCCCATTATTGATGTTTGATGAATGGGAGGTGTGCGTAAGGACCAATCAGTTATTGTTTTGTAACGTTCAAGAGAATGTGCTGGAGGTTGAAAGAAGAAACTCACTTGTTAATACTGTCAATAATAAAGGTTTATTGCATTTACCATCACCAATTGCTGTCAATTCATTGTCTGAAGAAAACATTAATACGGAGAGGAACGAACCGGATCACAGTGGCGCCCAATGCAACGAGAGTCCGAGAAGAGGAGGAAAATGAGATTTGGAATGGTTAAAACAGTGAAGCGGCAAAATATGTTAATGGAGATGATGATGGAGCAAAACCAGGCATTAATGAGACAAGCAGAAATTAACAAAGAAGGGTCTACTTCAAGTAAAGTAAATGAAGGAGGTAGCCCTTGTGACGCCTTCGGGACGTTTACCACATGCCATCTTTTCGCTGCCACCAAAAGTATAATAATTTGGGGACTTGACACGCCCCAGGATCATTCCAGAAGGATCCTCAATTTAACTAGCGACACAGCTCATTCTGGGGGATGAGCTTACTCCCGCCATGCCCCAGCTAAAAGGGGATTTGTCTCCTCTGAACAACCCTCAGCCCGGGAGCCTCGGAACATCTACTCTGCTCCAGGTCCCATAGAGTTCAATCAAGAGAAACTTTCTTGCTCACAGAAAAGTCAGTAGCATGCAGCCTTGGCTAAGGCTCTGGTTAATTAGCAATGACTTCCCCCTCAGGCACACACAGATTCCAGTTAAAAAGGTAAAGAAAAGAACTTTATTTTAAAAGAAAAAGCAAGAGTAAAAACAGGAATCTTGTCAGCATCATCTGGCAAGAGTTACAGATTCTTGGAGCTTTAACAAACAAAGGCAGATTTCTAAAACAAACTTACAAAGTCGCTTTAAAAAAAAACAGTCTCAGGAAGATAACGTCAAATATTGCACCCCAGACATGAAAAATAATAACGCTAACTAATACCTGGAATGGAAAAGATCTCTTTGCGTTCTCCTGGCTGAAAAGCCAGCCTCAGCACGGAAGTCACATCGCTGCAAGCTGTTCCCCAAGAAGCTCTCTCTCTCTCTCTCTCTCTCTCTCTCTCTCTCTCTCTCTCTCTCTCTCTCTCTCTCTCTCTCTCTCTCTCTCTCTCTCTCTCTCTCTCTCTGTGTGTATCTGGCTTAGCAGCTCATTATTATAGACCTAACATCTTTAGGATTTCTCTTTGTTCTTCAGGAATGCGAATTAGCTCAGGACAGTGTATCAATTAGCATACTTATGAGTAAAGACTTTCCCCTTTTGATAGTGAACAAAAGACTACCGCATTCCTCTTGATCCCAAGTGTTCCATCATCTGAATAGGATGTGTATTTTGACAGGTAAATTCCTTAGTTGACAGTAGCAACCTGTTTGCCATCTGATGTAACCCTTTGAAGCCCAGGGACGTTTGATATACAGAAAGGTATTATAAAATTTCACCCATGTGTTTCTTCCTCATAGATATCATGTGTGAAGGCAGGTTTTGATGTGCATGAGAGACAATGTAAGACCCCTTCCATTTGCTATTTTACAACCACATCAAACATTTTGATGATGAGAGAAACGTAACATTTGCTACTTGGCATCCACCTGTGAATTACAAAGGAAGTCAGTGTCTTCCTTTCCCAGGACATGACATAGCCAGGGATCAACAGATTATACAGATGACAGGACAAATCAAAAGATGAATTTTCTAGAATTCATCACAGCCCTAGTCAGAATACTTGGGTAGGAAATCCAGCTCCTGTTAGGATGCAGAAAATGTTTGGTGATGATGACACTGAAGCCTATTTAAACACCTTTGAGAGGATTGCGACTACAGCTAAATGGCCTAAAGAACATTGGGCTTTAATTCTGAGTATGTGCTTAACAGGACCATTAGCAGAGGTGGTGGACACACTAGGAGCCAGGGAGGCCACTGACTATGAGGAGGTTAAAAAAGCCATATTACTTATTTTAAATTTGACAGAAGAAGCCTACAGGAAAAAATCCGTGAACTCAAGGTGAAAGATAGAGCATATCCAAGATCCACTATTCAAAGGATGAAAGGTAATGCCCATAAACCAAGGTACTACTATATGTGCTCTGTAAAGGCGTGTATGCCTTGGGTCTTGATATCTACCCAGGTGTTGTCCACATATCTGAACCAGTGGGTCAGTGTTATTCCTGGTTAGGTGTTGAGTGCCTTCTTCTCTACTTCTTCCACATGTAAGCTGGCAACAATGGGTGATATTGGGGAACCCATGGCACAACCATGCTTCTATCTATAAAAGTCACCTCTGTATGTGAAGTCAGTGGTGTTCAGACACAGGTCCAAGAATATATCCGGTCTGGGTTGAGGCTGTGCCTTGTAGTGCGGATGCTGTCTTCTCTTACTCTCTTCTTGTTAGGGCATTGGTGGTGGGAATGCTGGTGAAGAGAGATGTAACATTGAAGGATACCAAAATTTCATCCTATCCAGTTTTAGCTACCTGACCTTAGAAACTAATTCCTCTGAATTGTGAATGTGGTGGTCCATGTATCCAACCAATCATGTTAGGCAGGTATTTTGCAATGTTATACATTACTGAGTTTATGCTGCTGATGTGTCTGAGGGGAGTTCCTTGCTTTTGTATCTTGGGAAGTCCATACAGACATAGGATGGCCTCTCCAGAATATAAATGGTGGTAGGTCACCCTGTCAATGGTGTTGTCCATTCTTGACTTGGAGAAGGATTTTTCTCAGACTGAAGAAGCTACATGAAAAGTCCTGTGCCATTATTCAGTTCCCAGATAACCTCATCTGGATGACTGAGAACCACCCAGTCATCTTGAACTCAATTCCTAGCAAGATCCTAGAACAAATTATTAAGCAGACAGTCTGTAATTATTTAACTAGCAATGCTGTCATTATGAGAAGTCAACACAGATTTCTTAAAATCAAGTCATGCCAGACCAATTTGATCTCTTCTTTCTTTCTTTCTTTCTTTCTTTATTTATTTATTTATTTATACAGCTTATATACCGCCCGTCTTCCTTGTGGAACTCCGGGCGGTTTACAACAAATTTATAGCACAGCAAAATTACAAACAACAAAATAAATATTAATAGACTAATAAAGCAGAGAAGAACAACAACAACAGATGGTGGGACTAAAAAAAAAAAAACTCTGTTCGGGTCACTCAAACGCCTCCCGGAAGAGAAGGGTTTTCAGCGCCTTCCGGAAGGCAGGCAGGGACTCTGCAAGGCGCACCTCTGCTGGAAGATGATTCCAAAGGGTCGGGCCAGCCACAGAGAAGGCTCGGGCATGGGTGGAAGTTCTCCGAGCCTCCCTGGGCGTGGCCATGTGCAGCATGTGCGCCCGCGACAACCTGGTCGGACGGGCCGAGGTTGATCGCTGGTCGATCCGCTCCGTCAGGTAGCCAGGTCCTAGGCCATGGAGGGTTTTGTAAACCAAAACCAGGACCTTGAATCTAATTCGGGCTGCAACGGGTAACCAATGCAGGCGAGCCAGAACTGGGGTGATATGCTCGAATCGACGCACACCCGCCACCAGTCTGGCCGCTGCATTTTGGACCCGCTGCAGTCGCCGAATGAGAGCCAAGGGCAACCCCATGTAGAGCGCGTTGCAATAGTCCAATCTCGAGATTACCAGCGCCTGGACCACTGTTCTGAGGGAGTCCTCATCCAGGTACGGACGAATCTGGGCGATTCGACGAAGGTGGAAAAAGGCAGCCCTGGACACGGCGGACACCTGGGCCTCCATGGTGAGCGCCGGGTCCAGGACTACGCCCAGATTCCGGACACCGTCCGATGGCCTGAGGGAAACACCCTCCAAGGTGGGATACGGGCCACCGTAGCTGGATGAGGGGGCCCCAAAGAACATAACCTCGGTCTTATCGGGGTTGAGTTTAAGCCTGTTAGCCCTGGTCCATTCCATGACCGCGCCCAGGCACTGATCGAGGGTCCGGACAGCCTCATCTGCAGCGGTAGAAAAGGAGACATAGAGGTGCGTGTCATCAGCGTACTGATGACAGCAGACTCCATGTCCCCTAATGACCTCAGCCAGCGGCCTGATGTAAATGTTGAACAGCATGGGAGAGAGAGACGACCCCTGTGGAACCCCACAAGGGAGTATCCAAGGGGCCGACAACTCGCCCCCATGCTGAACCTGCTGGTGACAGTCTCCGAGGAAGGACCGGAACCAGCTGTAAACAGTGCCTCCGATCCCGACCCCAGAGAGCCGGTCCAGCAGGATACCGTGGTCGACGGTATCAAAGGCCGCTGACAAATCCAGGAGGACCAATAGGGAGGAGCACCCCCGTCGGCCCTCCGGAGGAGGTCATCTTGCAGAGTGACCAAGACTGTCTCAGTCCCCCGACCAGGCCTGAACCCAGACTGGAACGGATCCAGGACGTGCTCTCCCTCCAGATATGATTGAAGCCGGATCGCGGCCACCCTCTCGATCAACTTGCCCACAAAGGGAACATTAGCAATCGGGCGATAGTTGGTCAAATCGCCCGATGCTAGGTTTGGTTTCTTCAGAATGGGCTTTACCACAGTCTCCTTCAGGCGAGAGGGAAAAATCCCTTCCCTGAAGGAGGCTGTGGCGATGATCGATGCCCATTCGGAGATGTTCCCACCAACTGCTTTCATAAGCCATGATGGGCAAGGGTCGAAGGGGGTGGACGCGGGCCGGCAATGGGCAATAGCCCTGGAGGCCTCAAGTGAGGTGACAGGCCCAAACTCAACCATGCGAGGAGACCGAGGGGGCACAGGCGCGGGGGATGCCGAGGGTGAGCTATGGCAACAGGATTCGAAACCGGCACGGATGGCCTCTATTTTTGATCGAAAAAAGGCTGCAAAGTTCTCACTACTGAAATCAGTAGGAGGAGGCCTAGACAGTCCAGGATTAGTGAGGTCGCGAACCACACGGAACAGTTCCGCTTGACGGTTCGAGGCCTCACTAATTCTCAGGGTGCAATAAGATCTTCTAGCAACCCTGATCGCATGAACATAGCGCCTGGACTGTGCGATGACTGCAACCTTCTTGATAGCTGTCCGGTTCTTCCTCCAGCTGCGCTCCAGCCTCTTCCGTTCATGCTTCATCGCTCGAAGCTCTTCTGTGAACCATGGTGAGGAACGAGCTCTGCAGCGGATGAGGCGCCTAGGGGCGATCTGGTCGACAGCCCGGGATGTTTCATCAAACCATTGATCCACCATGGAGTCTACCAGATCGTCAGCCAGTCCGCCAGGAGGTTCCCCGAGGACTTCCCGAAACCGATCAGGGTCGAGAAGTCTACGGGGGCGGGCCCAAACGGTAGGCCGAAGGTCCCCGCGGGGTGGGGCGGCGATTGATACAGAGAAGGACAGCAGGTGATGGTCTGACCATGACACGGGGGTGGGAACAAGGTCCCACACCCTCAGACACGAGTCCTCAGACGCGGAGGAAAATACCAGATGCAGGGTGTGTCCAGATCTGTGTGTTGGGCATAAAACATGCTGGGCCAGGTTCATGGAGGCCATGGACTGCATGAATTCCAGAGCAGCACCAGATAGGTCACCGCCAGCATGCACGTTGAGATCACCCACCACCAAAAGGTGGGGGGTTCTCAACAGGGCAGTGGCGATGAACTCGGTGAGCTCTGGTAGGGATTGTGTTGGGTTGCGGGGAGCACGGTAACCGAGCACAATGCCAAACCTGTCCCGCTGCCCAACCAACAGATGGACACATTCCAACCCTGGGATCACCAACGTTGAGGCCCTGCTGACTTGAATAGTATCCCTGTACACAATGGCCACCCCACCCCCCTTGCGACCATCTGATCTTCCCTCTCCCTGTACCAGATACCCAGGTGGGCACAGCTGGGTGAGCGAAGCCCCCCCCTCTGCACCCACCCAGGTCTCAGTAATGCACGCCAGGTCAGCCCTCCCATCGACGATGGTATCATGTATGATGGGGATCTTATTATGGACCGACCTGGCGTTCATCAGTAGGCAAGAAAGATCGGAGGCGCTGGCGGAGTGGCTCCGAGGCACGTGACAGTGAGCTGGAGGGTCAGAACGGGGAACAGGCGCAAGATGCCTGGCCCAAGTTCTTCTTAGCCGACTAACCCCCCAGCCCCTAGCGTACCGACCACGGTCCGACACGACAAGTATGGCGGTCCCTGCCTGCATGGTGAAAGGTGACAACAACAAAAAAACACACAAAAAAAAACAGCTAACAATAATCAGCACAACAACGCTAAAATACCACTATAAAAATACACAACAATGTAATAGAAGCAATACAGATTACAAATTACAGAAAAACAACCTATAATGGGTTCAACATCAGGGCTGGGGCAGAGAAACGGGGAGGGACGCAGGGTGTTTCAATAAGGCGATCGGTGGGCGATGGTAGATGGTGCGTAAGGTGGTTGGTGCCAGACCACATATAGGAGCAGAGGACAAAGGGGAGACAGGCCAACGGCCGTCAGCAGGGCCAACAACGGCCTCGGGGCCAGATTGGGACCAGTCATAGCGGCAGCAGACCAAACCCCGGCCCTCCGCAGATAATGATCTCAAGAGCGGTCCATGGCCGACGTGCCGCCCGAACTTCGAGGGCCACGGGGGGGGCAGAGAGATGGAACAGCCGCCACCCCAGCCGCCACGCCGCCCAAACTCCGAAGGCCACGGAGGGGGGGCACAGAAAGATGGAACATCTGCGTCCACGCCCCCCCCCCGCAGGCTATCGCCGGCGGCCGACTTGCCACCCGAGCTCCGAGGGCCACAGGGGTGGGGACCTCAGAGAGATGGAACGTCCACCCCCCTGCAGGCTATCGCCGGCAGCCGACGTGCCGTCTGAACTCCAAGGGCCACGGGGGGTGGGGGCCGCGGTGAGATGGAGCACCCGTGCCCCCCCACGGCTATCGCCGGCGGCCATGCAACAGTACCGAACCTCGGCGTCCGAGAATGTATTGGCCTCGAGCAAGGTCGAGCCTCGGCGTCCGAGAATGTTTGACGTCCTACAGATCGAGCATACCCCTCTCGAAGCCCCTGCAACGCCCGTGATGAGCCCATGAAAAAAAAATTAAAAGCAAAAAAACCGAGGCAGCGCTAAAAAGAAAAATGTAAAAACGCTGGAGCGCAGCAGATCGTGGAAGCTGCTGCCGCCCGCCATCTTGAGGTTTCTCTGTGGGGACTCCAGCCGGTCTTATGAGCCTTCTCTCGAGGGAGCAGGAGCTGAAGACTTCAAGGCACAGACCCACCTCTAGCCAGGCACAGTCCCAGGTGGAACAAGGGAGGGAGAGGTTTCTCTGTGGGGACTCTAGCCGGTCTTATGAGCCCTCTCTCGAGGGAGCAGGAGCTGAAGACTTCAGGCACAGACCCACCTCTGGCCAGGCACAGTCCCAGGTGGAACAAGGGAGGGAGAGGTTTCTCTGTGGGGACTCCAGCCGGTCTTATGAGCCCTCTCTCGAGGGAGCAGGAGCTGAAGACTTCAAGGCACAGACCCACCTCTAGCCAGGCACAGTCCCAGGTGGAACAAGGGAGGGAGAGGTTTCTCTGTGGGGACTCCAGCCGGTCTTATGAGCCCTCTCTCGAGGGAGCAGGAGCTGAAGACTTCAAGGCACAGACCCACCTCTAGCCAGGCACAGTCCCAGGTGGAACAAGGGAGGGAGAGGTTTCTCTGTGGAGACTCCAGCCGGTCTTATGAGCCCTCTCTCGAGGGAGCAGGAGCTGAAGACTTCAAGGCACAGACCTATTGGTCTGAAGAGGGCATTGCGTGCCCTGACACACTACACTAAAGAGAATAATCTTCAAATTAACTTTGAGAAAACCAAGATTATGGTATTCGCAAAAAGACCAAAACTCTACAAATGGGTAGTAAATGGCCACAAAATTGAACAAACTAAAGTCTTCAGATATCTAGGCACAGTTTTCCAACCAAATGGCTCTCGTAGGGCGCATGCTAACCATGTTGCCCAATCAGGACAGAGATCGGCCTCTGCAATCCTAAAATTTTTCTACACCAAGGGTGGGCAGTATATCCCTGCAGCCTTGAAGGTATTCCAAGCCAAATCCATCAGCCAACTCCTTTACGGTGCACAGTTAGGTCCCTATCCTTCTTTTACTCCTATTGAAAGGGTCCAGTCAAGATTTCTGAGAGCACTCCTCCAGGTACCACGTTGTGTTACCAATGCAGCTTTGCGGCTGGAGGTTGGGCTCCCGGAAGTAGAAGCAAGGTTTTGGATAACCATTTTTAGATTTTGGTTGAAGTTATCCTTCTTTCCAAGAGGCCTAACCACGCTAATCCTACAGGACAACCATCTATCAAGTTGGATGAAAGCACTGTCTGCCAAACTCAGAATGTATGGATTCTCAGAGGACTGTGTAATCCAAATGGGCTATGATGCAGCAAACCAAATGCTTAAACAACGTATTATGGAGGTTGAGAGGCAGCATGACCTGGGGGCAACTTCAAATAACATGTTTTCCATGGCTTCAGAGACTAGGACTCGGGGCAATGGTTTCAAACTACAGGAAAAGAGATTCCATTTGAACATTCGGAACAACTTCATGACGATTAGAGCTGTTCAGCAGTGGGATATGCTGCCATGGAGGGTGGTGGAGTCTCCTTCTTTGGAGGTTTTTAAGCAAAGGCTGGATGACCATGTGGCAGGAGCACTGTGATGGCAGGGGGTTGGACTGGATGGCCCTTGAGGTCTCTTCCAACTCTATGATTCCATTATTCTGTGATACCCAATAATTTTTAAATGGTTTAATATAGCTTTAAATCTCCTGATTATTTTAATTAATTAATTAATATGGCACTTTTCACCCAATGGCTCCAAGGCAGTTTACAGTATTAAAAGAAACAAAGTAAACACAAATAATTATTATATTATATGTTATTAATATTTTAAAAGGTATTAAGCAAACTTCATATCAAAACTCTTAAACAAGAGTAATATGAAAAGAGCAAGTCAAGCAATGGGCCACAAGAACCCATTTACCTGATCCCCTTGGCCAACCAGTCCTTTAAAGGAGAGCTCGCCTGAAGAGAAGGGCCTTGGTCTGCTTGCAGAAAGACAGCAAAGTTGAGGCCAGCCTCATCACCAACATCTACCCCACTGTTTATTGTTTATTTATTTATTTATTACATTTATATACCGCCCATCTTCCGGAGCGGAACTCTGGGCGGTTTACAATTATTTATTTATTTATTTTCAAACTTATATACCGCACCTATTTCCCCAAAGGGGACTCAGGGCGGTTTAAACAATACCATAGCAAATAAAACAGATAAAAACAATAAAACAATCAACAGCGGTGTCCAGTACGGCAAGCCAATGTAGGAAGGGCAGCGAAGGGGGGGGGAGGTTACCCCTGGAAGTTACCAAAGGCGTCATTAAATAGCCATGTTTTTAAGGCTCTCTTGAAGGATGCCAGTGATGGAGCTTGCCGCAACTCGACCGGCAAGGCATTCCAAACAGACGGGCCAACCACCGAGAAAGCCCGGTTACGAGTGGTTGTCTTACGGGCTTCCCTCGGCGTGGCAATCCGGAGCGAGAGGGCCTAGGAAGAACGGGTGGGTCGGGCCAGATCTGAGCGTCGGGAGATACGCTCTGCCAGATAGACAGGGGCCAAGCCATGGAGGGTTTTGTAAACCAAAACCAACACCTTGAACCTTATTCGGGAGGCAACGGGCAACCAGTGCAGGCGAACCAGGATGGAGGTGATGTGATCAAACTTACGTGCACCAACCACCAACCTGGCCACCGCATTCTGGACCCGCTGCAATCGCCGAACAAGGTTCAAGGGGAGCCCCATGTAGAGAGCGTTACAGTAATCCAACCTCGATATGACCAGCGCCTGAACCACTGTCCTCAAGGAGTCCCCATCAAGGTACGGGCGATAAGCCTAAGATGGTAGTAGGCCGATCAGTCACGGCAGCCACCTGGGAATCCAGGGACAAATCCGGATCCAGGACAACGCCCAGACTCCTCACTCTTTGCGCCAGTTGGAGGGCGGACCCACCCAGACTGGGAAGAGGGCCACAGTACCCCTCCGGACCACCCCCAAAGAACAGAACCTCGGTCTTTCCAGGGTTGAGCCTGAGTCTGTGAGTCCTGGTCCAATCCAAAACTGCAGTCAGGCAGCGTTCAAGAGTCTGGACGGCCTCCACTGCATCGGTAGAGAAGGAGAAGTAGAGCTGCGTGTCACCAGCGTACTGATGACAGCAAACTCCACAACTCCGGATGATCTCAGCCAGTGGCTTCATATAGATGGAAAAAAAACCCGCAAGAAAATCAAAAGCAGAACTACAATAAAAAATGGGGGGGTACAATACCCTCCATAGAAGGTGACGCGGGCGGGAAGCAGAGGGGAAAAAAGGTAGATATTAAGGTAGAGAGGTCAGCAAATGCTTCCTTGAACAGATGTGTTTTCAAGGCTTTTTAAAAGGCGGGCAGGGACACTGCCAGGCGCAACTCACTAGGGAGCTGATTCCACAGCGTAGGGCCCACCACAGAGAAGGCGCAGTTACGCGTGAGCGATTTCCGCGCCTCCCTGGGTGTGGGCACCCTAAGTGAGCGCGCCTGCACCATTCTTGTGGGCCTGGTCCCAGTTGACCTCTGAGAGATACGCTCCGACAGGTACTCTGGTCCCAAGCCATGGATGGCTTTGAAAATCAAAACCAAGACCTTGAACCTTATCCGAAGGACAACGGGTAGCCTATGCAGGCGAGCCAGGACTGGGGTGATGTGCTCAAATCTACGAGCACCCACCAACAGTCTGGCCACCGCATTCTGCACCCGTTGGAGCCTCTGGACAAGGGTCAAGGGCAACCCCACATAAAGGGCATTGCAGTAGTCAATCTCGAGATCACAAGGGCCTACACAACTGTCCTCAGGGAAGACTCATCAAGGTACTGTCGGATCTGGGCGATCCTGCGGAGGTGGATAAAAGCAGCCCTGGAGACTGCCATCACCTGGGCTTCCAGGGAGAGGGCTGAGTCCAGGCCCACGCCCAGATTCCTGGCCCTGTCTGTAGGCTGGATGGAACCCCTCCCAGTCTAGGGAGGGGGCCACTGTACCCAGACGAGGTCACCCTGAAGAACAGAACCTACATCTTTTCCGGGTTCAGCTTGAGCCGGTTAGTCCTGGTCCATTCCATAACCACCTCCAGGCACAGGTTGAGGGAGCGAACTGCCTCCTCTGCAGAATAAGAAAAGGAGAGATAGTGAAGAGTTATAATGGAAAATCAAATTTTGTAAATAATTGGAGCGGTTCCGAGACCCATTGGAACCGCCCAAATGCTGCCCACACCGTCACAAGCACTACACTCTTTTACCTGTCCAAAAACTCCAAACCGTTCCCGAGATATCGGGAGAAATACAAACCGCCTCTTTTTGCCGGCTGAGAGGCCTTGCGAGCCGAGATTCGGCAGCGGAAAGCACCAATTGGCACCTAATTTGTAAGTTTGCATTGTATCAAGTCTCCTGCGGCAGTCAATTTCTGCCGAGACTCCATAAAACAGCAGGAGGGCGAAGATAAGCCCTTCTGCGCGCTTTAGCCAATCAGCGCCCCCGGCCATCAATCAATGTCTATGGAACATTGATTGGTCTATGGAACTCCCTGCCACAGGATGTGGTGATGGCATCTGGCCTGGATGCCTTCAAAAGGGGATTGGACAGATTCCTAGAGGAAAAGTCCATCACGGGTTACAAACCATGATGGAGATGTGTAATCTCTAGGCTTTAAACCAGGGTACTTCAAGGGCCAGATGCAGGGGAGTGGTATCAGGAGACAGATATCTAGTCTCATGCGCTCCCAAACGCATCTGGTGGGGCCGCTGTGAGATACAGGAAGCTGGACTAGATGGGCCTTTGGCCTGATCCAGCATGGCTCTTCTTATGTTCTTATGTTCTTAATGTCTTGTTAATCACGGCCGGACGGGGGCGCATGATGGGGAACCCCATTCCATTGAATTGGATGAGTATACCGCTCCCCCTAAAAAGACCCACAATGCTTCCCCGGGCAAATTCGAAACCTTCCAGCAGAGCCAGTGGTACGAATTCGTCACAGTTCCATAAAATCCATGCCTTTTGCCGGTCATACATTTCTATGGAGCTAGACCGGTCTTCCTTCCGTTTCTATGTTTCTCTATGAAGGTAGACCACTCCCCGCTCCTGAATTAATCAAACAGAGTTTCCCCTCTTGCGGAAACCCCTGGAAAACTGATTTTCCCAGTTCCAGGGGTTCCAGCCAAGGAATAAGGAATGTCCCTTACTGAAGTATTGGTTAACCCTTTCCTGCCTCTTTTCCTTCATTCTCCCAACCCTGAGGTCTCAGCCAGAGGCACAGTTCAGGCAGAATTTCTCCTGAACTGAGGGAGTATTTCCCCCCCTGCTCTGGCTTGCAAAGTGAATGATTCTAAACAATCATTCTCAGGAATCAGGGACCTCCTTACCATCTGATGCTGGGTTCCACTATCCCTGCCTGACGCAGACTCCAGACTCCTGACCCAAAGGGTGCCCCCCTTCTCCCCCTTCTCCCTCTTCTCCCTCTCCCTCTCTCTCTCTCTCTCTCTCTCCCCTCTTTCTCCTCTTCTCCATCCTTCCTTCTCCTCCCACCCCTTCTTCCTTGGGTGTGCTTAAACATGTTCCTGCTCTATCTTATGACTTCTTTGACTATAATCTGGGGCAAGGGGGTTATGGCACAAGGAGCATGGCGGCATCATGAGGCAAGCTGCATCTTCTGGAAGAAATCCATCTTCTCCAAAGTTTCTGGCACGTCCACAACAGATATTCACCGGATCAAGTCACAGCCTTGGGGCTCTTCATCATCACCTCTCCACTTCCACAAAGGACTATCCAGACACCTCCGGATGATCCCATCAGCTTTCCTGTCCCCTATTGACTTTTGTATTAGCCTTCCCCAACCCTCTATTGACTTTCCGATTTCCCCAGTTTACCCAGACCTAAGGACAATACCTTGCTTCCCCTTGCTATTGTTATATCATGATGGCCTAATCAAAAGACACTTTGGACTCATTAACACCTGAGCGGGCATCCGATTCCAGCTTGCCAGAGACCACCCAGGACCGCCTCTGGCCAACCCATGGACTACATTGATTGGACTGTTTGAAAATCCATCCCCTTGCCCACCCCTGGGTGGCACCACCCAAGGGGGGGGGAGGAGGGGGAACTAATAAAAGTTGGGGTTTCTTTGCGTTCGGGGTCGGACATCTTTGCCCCGTTCCTGGCTTGTCTCCACCTGCTGTCTTTATTGGGCCTAATAAACACAGTATTTTCTTCTGGATTTCTCTCACATTGGATGCTTCATTGGGCTTTTGGGATCCGGCGGACCTCAACAGGGCTAGCCTGTCTGAAATATAATTTTAACTTTATTTGAAAATCAACAATAGAGTTGCGTGTCATCAGGGTACTGATGACAGCAAACTCCAAATCTCCTGATGACCTCCGCCAGCGGCCTCATATAAACATTGAACAGCGTGGGTGAGATTGCTGATCCCTGGGGCACCCCACAAGGGAGAGTCCAAGGAGCCAACAAATCATCACCCAGCTGAACCCGCTGAGACCGGCCGCCAAGAAAGGAACGGAGCCAGGACAATGCAAGGCCCTCAATTCCCGCCTCAGCAAGTCGGACCAGCAGGTTACGTGGTCGATGGTATCAAAGGCAGCTGACAGATCAAGGAGTACCAACAGGGAGGAACACCCCCTGTCATCCTCCCTGAGGAGGTCATCCTGCAGAACGACCAGGGCAGTCTCAGTCCCCCGAAGTGGCTTGAACCCAGACTGGAAGGGATCCAGGATACGATTTTCCTCCAGGTACGACTGAAGCTGGATGGCAGCCACCCTCTCAACAACCTTGCCCAGGAAGGGAACAATGGCGATCGGGCGATAGTTGGATAAATCATCTGACGCCATGCCGGGCTTTTTCAATGTGGGCTTCACCACGGTCTCCTTCAGACGGGAACGGAAAATTCCCTCCCTGAAGGAGGCTGTGGTGTTGAGTCCACAGCAGGCTATTCCTGCTGTATGGTGTTGGGCCTCAGAATTCCCAATAAAGAGTCCAGCAGGAGAGAGATCCAAGAAAAATACTGGTTTTATTGAGCACAATAAAAGTCAGTAGATGAACACCCCACCAGGACAGCGTGAGAATGTTCGTCCCCGAAGACAAAGATGGATACCATTTTATACCTTTCCCTCTCCCACCCACAAGGTGCGTGCCTCCCCGGGGTGGGCAAAGGGGTGGTCTTCGGGATTGTCCAATGGAAGCTGTCAAGCCCCGCACACAGAACACACAGCAAGCCAAGTTCAGTTCTTTGCCAGGAACTTTAGTTGTAATCCAGATAAAGTACAAAGTACAGTCCAAGTCAATCCAGAATAACTTACAGAGCCAAATGCCAAGTTCAAGGGAAACAGAGAAATGTCGTAGTCAGAAAGCCAGTCCAAGGTCAGGAAACAAAGTCAGGATAACACACAGGAACGTGGTGGCAAGGTAAGTGACACGTTGCTCCCACAGTGGGTTCAGGGTAAACTTGCTAGCTTTATCCTAAAACAGGGAGCACACCCATATCTCTGGCAAGGCTCCTGCTAGAACTCAGGGCTTTCAGAGCTAATTCTACGCCTATCATTAAAGATCCTTTCCCTAGCTCTCCTGTTATTTCTCCTTCGCAGGATCCTGCTCCTAGCCCTTATAGGAGGAGGAGATCTGCCCTCAGCTGCGTCCTCAGACTCAGCTGCCTGCTGAGTTGAACTACAAGGCTCCTCCTGCTGCTCTCCAGCATTTAACCCTTCACATTCGGGTTCCATGACAGGCAGGGTCCTGGCACTATCCCCCTCCCCATGGTCCCCCTCTTCCGATGGGCCAGGTTTATCTGGATAATTATCATGAAATTGCTGAATCAACTCCGGCGCATGTAAGTTAGACACCGGTTCCCAAGATCGATCTTCTGGTCCATACCCTTCCCAGTCCACTAAGTATTGCAAACCCCCCTGATGTATCCGGGAATCCAAAATTTGGCGGACCTCATACTCCTCTTCTCCTTCTACTAAGATCGGTGGAGGAGGTTCAGGATTTGGTGGTCGGTTGGGGTCAGGATCTTTGGCTGGGACCAAGAGGGAACGATGGAACACGGGATGAATATGGAGGGATGCAGGTAATTGTAGACGGAACGCCACTGGGTTGATTTTTTCTAGGATGGGGTAAGGGCCGATGAATCGAGGATCTAGTTTCCGTGATCGCCCAGGATGTCTCAAATATCAGGTAGAGAGCCAAACTTTCATGCCTGGATTCAACTGTGGACCTTCTTGTCTTTTCTGATCCGCTGCTTTTTTTATATGCTTCCTTGGCATGATTGAGTTGTTCTTGCAATAATTCTTGAATGCCATGAAGTTCTTGGATATAAGCATCGGTAGCTGGCACAGAGGTGGAAGGAAGGGTGGTTGGAAAGTACCGAGGATGATACCCATAGTTGGCCATGAATGGGGTTTGACGAGTGGATGAATGTACAGCATTGTTGTATGCAAACTCAGCTAAAGGCAACAAATCCACCCAATTGTTCTGTTGATAACATGTATAACAACGTAAATATTGTTCTAAAGTGGCATTGGTGCGCTCAGTCTGACCATCTGACTGTGGGTGATAAGAGGATGACAAGTGAACTTGGGTTCCTAGTGCCTTGTGCATTGCTTGCCAGAAACAAGAGGTGAATTGGGGTCCACAATCCGAAATAAGGTGTTCAGGTAAACCATGAAGCCTGAAGAGGTGTTGTAAATAATGATGAGCTGTTTCTGCTGCGGTAGGATATTTAGGACAAGGAACGAAGTGGGCCATTTTGGTGAATAAATCTACGAAGACCAGGATGCAGGTAAACCCTTTTGAGCGGGGAAGATCCGTGATAAAATCTAGGGAGACAGCATTCCAGGGACCAGAGGGTGTTGGCAAAGGATGCAACAGACCTGAGGGTTTAGCCACCACATCCTTTGCTCGCCGACAAACTTCACAGGAACCCACATATCGGGCAACTTCAGCACGGACCTGTGGCCACCAGAACTCTCTTGTGAGCAGATGCAGGGTTTTGTAAAGTCCAAAGTGTCCAGCAGGTAAAGAATCATGAGATAGACACAATACCTGGTTACGAAGGGGACCAGCAGGAACATATAACCTCCCTTGATGTAGTAATAACCCTTGTTGTGCAGAAAACTCTCCATGCTCCCCATTCTGAAGTTCTTGAAGACGTTGCTGAGTCCATGGATCTCGAGCTTGAGATTCCCGGATTTCTTCTGCCAAGCTGGGACACGGATTCGTGGCTGCGAACACAGAAGGAGGCAAGATGGGTGCCACTAAGGTCTCTTTCACTGGTGCCGCATATTCAGGTTTTCTAGATAATGCATCAGCTTTCTTATTCTGAGCCTCAGGAATATACTTGATACGAAAATCGAACCGGGAAAAGAATAAAGACCATCGTATTTGTCACTGAGACAATCGCCGAGCTGTTTGTAAATGTTCCAGGTTTCTGTGATCAGTTAACACTTGCACAGGGTGTCGAGCTCCCTCAAGGTAATGCCTCCATACATCAAAAGCTGTTTTGATGGCCAACAGTTCACGCTCCCAGATCATATAATTCTTCTCTGTGGGTTTTAATTGCTGAGAATAGTAGGCACAGGGACGCGGGGTTTGGGAGGGATCCTCTTGTTGAGATAATACTGCTCCCAGGGCAACACTAGATGCGTCAGCCTCCACTATGAACGGCAGCTGTGGATCAGGGTAGCGAAGTAAAGGCTCCGAGGTAAAGCGGGTTTTCAAGGTAGAGAAAGCCTTCTCTGCTTCTGGAGTCCACCAGAAAGGCTCTTTGGGACGAAGGAGACGGTTTAAAGGTGCAGCAATATCGGCGTAAGCAGGAATAAACTGACAGTAGTAGTTAGCGAAGCCAAGGAACCGTTGCAAGTCCTTACGATTTTGTGGTTGCTGCCATGACAACACAGCCTCTACTTTCTTGGGGTCCATGCGGATTCCCTGGGGAGAAATGATATGCCCCAGGAATTCACCTTCTTCAATGTTAAACTCACATTTTTCCAGATTAGCATAGAGTCCGTTCTCCCGAAGACGCTGTAAGACCTGACGAACATCTTGAACATGTTGAGCTGGATCAGCAGAGTAAATCAGAATGTCATCTAAATACACAATCACACAACGATCTAGGAGATCCTGGAAAATGTCATTCATCATCCTCTGAAACACACTGGGTGCATTGGTCAGACCAAAAGGCATTACTAAATGTTCATATTGACCGTACTGGGTCCGGAATGCCGTTTTCCACTCGTCTCCCTTACGGATACGTACCAAATTATACGCCCCCCGAAGGTCCAGCTTAGTATAACACTTAGCCCCTTTCAACCGGTCCAAAAGTTCAGAGATTAATGGTAAAGGGTACCGGTCCCTAATAGTGATCTTGTTTAGTGCTCTATAATCATTACAAGGATGAAGCTCCCCTCCCTTCTTCTTGACAAATATCACTGGTGCGGACAATGGTGATTTGGAAGGCCGTATGAACCCACGTCGAAGATTTTTATCTAGAAAAGCCCTCAACGCTTCTAATTCTGGTTCGGACATGGGATAAACTCGCGCCACAGGAAGAGGTGCCCCAGGAATCAAATCAATGGCACAGTCATAGGGTCGATGTGGAGGCAGCTTGTCAGCCCCCTTTTCCTCAAATACATCTGCAAAGTCTTGGTATGCCTGAGGCAAGACAGGGCCAGATGTATCATGGGCAGATGCCAGTACAGTAGAGGAATGTTGCTTTGAACAAGGAACCTTGAAATATAATTCCCCTTGCACCCAATCCACCAGTGGATTATGAGCTCGCAACCAGGAAAGTCCCAAAACAAGAGGAAACCGGGGCATTCGGGTTACATTAAAGCTAATCTGCTCATTATGATCCATTACCTGAAGAGTAAGGGGACAGGTTTAGTGAGCTACCTGCCCAGAACGAAGTAACCAACCCTCAATGGATTCTACTAAAAAAGGAGTATCCTTATTTTGTACTGGAATCCGATGGTACCGCACAAACCCAGCATCCACAAAACATTGAGCCGCCCCAGAGTCTACCATTGCATACACCGGAATCTCCCGACCATCAGGGAGCCCTAGAGTCACAGGTATCAGAAAAGGTCCTTGAGGTGTGATAGTATTGCCTGGGAACCCTTCGGTATGCTCCATTCCTCGGGGTTCCTTCAAGGATGGAGCTGCCCTTTTACTGCTGGAGAGATAGCAGCACTTATTGAGGAAAGCTTCAAAGGGCAATTAGAAGCGAAATGTCCTCCTCCCCCACAGTACAGGCAGAGATGATGAAAGCGTTATCTTGCCTTTTCCTCTGGGGTGAGGCGTGGTCGAGCAGCTCCCAGTTGCATAGGCTCTGGATCCACTTCACGGGCCTCCTGGGATTGCAGATGAGACACAGCTGGCAGAGGTTGCTGTTTGCAGTTCTGGCCTCGAGAGAGACAACGGCTTTCCAGGTGTCCATCTATTCTCAGACACAGGGTAATGAGTTCCTGCAATGTGTTTGGTTGTTCTACCCTGCAGAGTTCATCCAGCACTTCATCTGCCAAACCTTCCATATACTGAGAAATCAGTGCCGGCTCGTTCCACTGCAAATCCTGAGCTATCAAACGAAATGCAGTGGTATAATCAAACACTGAGTCTTTGCCCTGTTTCAAAGCTCTGAGTCTCCTGTTGGCGGTAGCAGCCTGCACGGGATTCTGAAAGGCTGAAGAAATATGGTTCAGAAAAGCCCGATAATTATCCAGCAAAGGTGAAGCACTGAGGAGTAGAGGAGTCGCCCATTTACCTGCCTGTCCCTTCAGTAAACTGATGATAAAACAGACCTTAGACCTCTCAGTAGGACATTCTTGAGCCCATACCTCAATGAACAGCTTGCATTGAGCCAAGAATGCAGGGAATTCCTCTAATTTGCCTTCAAACTGGTCAGGAGGCAGCAAAGGGCAACGAGGCTGTAATGATGCTGGAGCTTGCTGCAATTGAACAATTGCCTGTGACAAAAACAGTACTTGGTTTTACAAAGCTTCCAGTGGAGTCATTCCAACAGCCCCCTCCTTCTCCATTCTGCTTGAATAAGTTTGGTGGGTGGGAGCAAACTGTCAAGCCCCGCACACAGAACACACAGCAAGCCAAGTTCAGTTCTTTGCCAGGAACTTTAGTTGTAATCCAGATAAAGTACAAAGTACAGTCCGAGTCAATCCAGAATAATTTACAGAGCCAAATGCCAAGTTCAAGGGAAACAGAGAAACGTCGTAGTCAGGAAGCCGGTCCAAGGTCAGGAAACAGAGAACGACGTAGTTAGAAAGCCGGTCCAAGGTCAGGAAACAAAGTCAGGATAACACACAGGAACGTGGTGGCAAGGTAAGTGACGCGTTGCTCCCACAGAGGGTTCAGGGTAAACTTGCTAGCTTTATCCTAAAACAGGGAGCACACCCATATCTCTGGCAAGGCTCCTGCTAGAACTCAGGGCTTTCAGATCTAATTCTACGCCTATCATTAAAGATCCTTTCCCTAGCTCTCCTGTTAGTTCTCCTTCACAGGATCCTGCTCCTAGCCCTTATAGGAGGAGGAGATGTGCCCTCAGCTGCGTCCTCAGACTCAGCTGCCTGCTGAGTTGAACTACAAGGCTCCTCCTGCTGCTCTCCAGCATTTAACCCTTCACATTCGGGTTCCATGACAGGCAGGGTCCTGGCAGAAGCAGTCTGGGGGCCTGCCCAAGGGAGGTCCTGGGTGTTCCTGTTGTCCTGAAACAAGACCCCTGCCCAGGTGTGGTTGGGCCATCTCTGCTCTTTAATGGGCTATCAGGGATGTGATAATGGAAAGGAAGAAGGTGGGCATTGTTCAGGGGCCTGGGTAATCTTTGGGCAATTAGCAGGTCAATGGGGGAGCTGAAAAGTCATAATAAGGGAGCTGGAAAGTCAATAGGGGGAGTCCCAACTGCCAGACACAGTTCCTGGTGGATGTGGAAATGGAACAATGAGGAGCCTCCGGGCTACGGTTAATCCTTGGCTAATCCATGGTGCATTCTGGAGTGAGACATGCTGAAGGTCATACCAACAAATGGAGTCTATTCCTGAAGATGTAGCTCTCTTGCCATGTGGTCATCCTCCTCTGCCATGCCCTGCCCAAGATGGCATAGGTCCAGGAAGGGTAGAACAGTGTAGGAACACGTTTAAGCACACCCAGGGAAAGTGGGTTAGGGAGAGAGAGAAAGAGAGAGAGAAGAGGAATAGGGCAGAAGGGGGAGAGAGGTTTGACTGGGGTCAAGGGCCAGAGTCCATATAGACAGAGAGGCAATGGAGGTAGCTTTAGGTGTAAAGGGAAGTCCCTGGGGTTTGGAGATGTTTGTTCATGACCGTCACCTCACGAGCCATGACCACAGTGGGAATAAACTGTCAATTCAGGGAGATCCAACCTGGGTTGTGTGTCTGGCTGCTGTAAATGTTCAGAGAATGGATATTTATCTGGCCAGATGAGGGCTGACCCAGTCCGAGACCTGGTCATGCTGCAGTGTGAGTGAAATGTGAACTTACAGAGGCTTTTTTCTCGACAGTGGAACCTCCTGGCTGCGAAGCAAGCCACGAGGGTGTTTTTTCTAATATCTCCAGAATGGAATGGTCTTTTTGGATCGGGTTTCTTGCATTCTGTTTATGATAGTGTAAGGCGATCATCGGTGGCCTTGGGGAGCCCTGGAACCTGTCCAATTTTATAATTCTATGTTTTTCATTTCCATTGTGACTCATCAGTGGCAATGGCCAAGACCCACTCTGGCATGTTCCCTCCGACCGATTTGACAAGCCAGGCTGGGCAAGGGTCAAAAGGGGTAGCCGCCGGCCGGCAATAAGCCATAGCTCTGGAGGTCTCTGCTGGAAACACTGGCCCAAGCTCCACCAGGCGAGGAGACAGAGGGGGTGAGGCCCCAGGGACATCAGAGGATGAACTAGAGCAACCGGAGGGCAGATCGGAATGGATAGCCTCAATTTTAGATCTAAAATAGGCTGCAAATTGCTCGCTAGTGAACTCACTAGGAGGAGGCCCCAGCTGACCGGGATTGGAGAGGTCCTGAACCACCTGGAACAACTCTGCCTGGCGGTTCAAGGCCTCGCCAATTCTCAGGGAGACATAGGATGTTCTAGCGTCCCTGATCGTGCGAACATAGCGGCCGGTCAGCTGCGTAAGTGCAGCCCTACTCAGTTCCGTCCGATGTGCCCTCCAAATGACCTCCAGCCTCCTAAGTTCTTGTTTCATCGACCGCAACTCAGCCGAATACCACAGTGAGGAGTGGTCTCCACAGTGCAGGAGACGCTTGGGGGCGATCCGGTCAACGGCCTCGGTGGCACTCTCGTACCACCTATCCACCAAGGCATCAACCGGGTCGTCTGCAGACCGCCAGAAAGCTCCCCGAAGGCTTCCATGAACCTATCAGGGTTCAGAAGCCTATGGGGACGGGGCCAAATGTAGGGCTGACGCTCACCGCGGGGCGGGGTGGCGATCGACAGGGAAAATTTTAGCAGATGATGGTCCGACCATGACACGGGCAGGGGTGAAATACCCCTAACCCTCAGACAAGAGTCTGACGACATGGAGGTAAAAACCAGGTCCAGGGTATGGCCTGCTCTATGGGTGGGGCAATCAACATGCTGAGATAGATTCATGGAAGTCATGGATTCCATGAATTCCAGAGCCGCACCAGAGAGTTCCTCCTCAGCATGCATGTTGAAGTCCCCAACCACCAGTAAGCGGGGGCACTTCAACAGGGCAGCCGAGACGAACTCCAAGATCTCTGGAAAGGATTGTGCTGGGTTGCGGGGAGCAGGGTACTACAGAAAACCAGGTCCTAAGTGTGCCCTGTAGCATGGGGTGGGGGGTGGGGCGGGGGAAATACCATTTGGACAGGCCCACGGCCATTATGGAGGGCATGAAGTCCTGACCCATGGATGTTGAAGTCCAAGTGCAGCAAGCCAACAAGTTGAAGACCGACCCTGAGACCAGCCCTCTTTGCTCAGGGAGACAAGTTAAGCAGGAGGGTGGGCCATGTATCCCCAGAACCCCTATTTTGGCTTGGGCTCCCACTTTCAAATACACACATTTGAACCTGGAAAAAGGGTGGATGTGGCACCTGGGGAGGCAAATAGCATCCAGACAGAACACGGCAATGCCGCCTCCCTGGCCCACGGGTCTTTTGCCTGCTGTTGCACAAAGCACTCTGTACAAAGCTGGGTCAGATCAATACCCCCAGCCTCAAGAAACCAACTCTCTGAAAGGCAAGCCCGTTTGGCCTGCTCGTGCAGAATCGAGTCCTGGAGGGCTGTTGTTTTCCTACTGACCGATCTGGCATTGAGCAGGAGTCCTTTCAGCCCAGAGGGCCTGACACCAAGGCTATCTAAGCTATTTACACCTGGGGGTGATAGAGGTGATTTTTTTAATACACCTTATAGTCTATAAGCTGTCATTGTAGATAAAATGACAGTATTCTGGTTCTATCATTGATTCGGCCATATGTCCCTTAATTCACCTCTCCCCCCCTCACGGAACTGTAGCACAAAGCACTACACTATTCCCCAAGCCTGTGTTGTGAGATAAATAGGCCATAAAACTACCGGACAAACACTTATCCGCGTGGGAAGGCTACCAGTAAAAGGGGGCCCCTGCGAAAGATAAGCCAGACATCCGTCGAAATATCGATGCATCGATACAGCTGTCAAACGCTTTCAGCGAAAAAGCGGAGAGTTCCGGGAACTGCATGACAGGGGGCGCTGAGGGGCAAGATTACTAGTGTCCGGTGTCTGTTTCCCTTGATAATTGATCGTAACAATGTGATAACTATGTGTCTTTTGAAGTTTTCTTTGTTGTTTGCGGGTGATTTACGGCGCCCAGATGTATCCTTGTTTTCTTCTGATAAAGGAGGGGTGTTGAGGAATGTTTTTCTATAAAGACTGTATGGTCTCTTTTGCTCAACGCCCCAGTTTTCCGACTGCAATTCGGCTGGGCGCCTCGCTGCAGCGAATTAAAGGCTTTTTCTCCGTACCTTTGAACCTTGGCGTGTTCTTTCAACTCTCGGCTCCCGTAATAGCGGCAAAGGTAACCCGAGGTGAAGCTTTCAGGGGCAGCTCAGGGGCAGCCAATATGCTCTTGCATAACGTTATAGTTCCCACCTCACCACCATACATCCCTCTGTCTTGAATACAGTAATTCTAATAGCTGTTCCCTGACTGCACCCCTCCTCCAAATGCTATTCTTTCAGATACAGTGGTTCTGAAATCCTCGTTGGAGTAAATGTACAGGATATGTCTGTTAAGAGAAACCCACAAATAAATGAAGACTCTACCATGATGTTGGCTGAAATCTCATTTCGAATACCCCAGTCAAGAATTATCTGAGTTTTGCTTGAAGGCTGACTGAAGAAATATGGAACCAGATATGAAAATGCCCTTTCTCCATAATTACTAGAAGACGAGAAAGACCGGTACAGCAGCCAAGAAAAACATGCTGTGGTCATCCGCTGTCACCTGTAGGGTTAACGGCAGTGGGTTTTCCCCCTTCTTTTTTTTCCCCAAGAGCAGAAAAGATGCAATCCCAGAGAGAGGCCATCAAGCAAATGCTGGATGCGCAGAAGGTAATTTCTCTCACGAGCCCCTGCAAGAAAGGATGGGCTGAGCCTGACCCCCTCCCCCCCGCCTGAAACCCTGAAGGATGGAAAGGGAAGGGCCACGAAGGCCTTGGGGTCCCGTTCCTGCTCAAGGCAGAAGTGAAAATCAACCCTGATCTGACTGATGGTTATCTAATTTTCTCTTTAGCCAGCTTAGGCTTGTATATTGCATAGTATTAAAATGGTTGAGTTTATCATAAGCTTTATTATTTTTCAGGCAATAATATATGATTGTATTTGATAAGCATTTTTATATTTTTCATTGATTTTTATGAGTTGTTTTTTCATTTTTGTAACTTAGAATAGTGAATAAAAGGAATTTATTATAGTGTTGCTCTCAGGCTGTTTGTTTTGTTTAAAAGAACCCAAGGAACTTGAGGCAATTCTCAGCCAGCTACAACTCCTCTCCCTGGGTTCTGTTGCATGGCGAAATATGGATCCAGGAAAGACAGCTATCCCAATCACCCAAATTGTACATGATTTTAAAATTAGGGAATATTGTAGATGAATGAAGGTCAAACTCCATGATTAGGATCTTTATAAAAGAAACTAAGAAAAGTGTCTTTAAATATGTTAGAAGTAGAAAACCTGCAAGAGAACCAGTTGGCCCTCTGAATGGTGAGGGAGGAAAAGGGGAGGTAAAGGAGGAGTTGGAAATTGCAGAGAAATTAAATGACTTATTTGCATCTATCTTCAAAATAGAAGACCTTGGGCAGATTCCGCTGCCCGAACGGCCCCTCTTGACTAAAGAATTAAATCAAATACAGGTTAAAGGAGAGGATATATTAGGTTTAATTAATAAATTGAAAGTACTCAGGTCACCGGGCCCAGATGGCATCCATTAGGTTCAAGGTGCTGGTTTTGACTTTCAAAGCCCTCCACGGCCTGGGATCAGAGTATCTGGCGGAGCGTATCTCTCAGAGATCAACTGGGACCAGACCCACGAGATTGGCGCAGGCACACTCACTGAGGGTGGCCACACCCAGAAAGGCGCGGAAATTGCGTACGCGTGACTGCGCCTTCTCTGTGGTGGGCCCCACCCTTTGGAACCATCTATTTTATTTATTTATTTATTTATTCTTGTATTTATATCCCGCTTATCTACTACATGTAGTACTCTAAGCGGCTAACAAAAGCAATACATACCAAATCAACAACAATAGAATACATCAGATATAAGGCATAAACAACATAGAACTATTAAAACAACAAAACATATAAAAATCCTCCTGCGTCCCGGCATGCGGAAGAGCAAATTCTAGCAGCATTAAAAATAGATATGGCAAAACAGACTAATTTGGAAGTGGTGACGAAGGCGGGGAGGAGAAAAAAAAAAAAACCTTGGTTCTGTCTTCAGACCAAATGAAGATTTCAGCCAAGAAATTTAGAGTCGATTAAGAATTGGAAGTGCAGCAAGGATGGAACACTGTTGCTGCCGCCCGCCATCTTGCAATTCATCCGGTCTAAAAAACCCTCCAAGGGGGCAGAAGCTGAAGGCTCTTCAAGGGCCGGGCACACCTCTCAGCCGACACAAACCCCAGGTGGAACAAAGGGGGGGAGAGGGTCCTCTGTGAGCTGTGCCTGGCAGAGTCCCTGCCCGCCTTTAAAAAGGCCCTGAAGACTTTTCTCTTCAGGGAGGCGTTTGGCGACTTTTCTACTTAGTATTTTTTTTTGCCCGCACTTCTCTGCTTGGGCTATGCCCGCAATCTTGCCCTCTTTTCTTTTTACAGTGCTTGCTTGTTTTAGCTGTTTTTATTGTGAGCCGCCCAGAGTTCCCTTCTGGGAAGATGGGTGGGGTATAAGATTAACAAACAAACAAACAAACAAACAAACAAACAAACAAACAAATAAATAAATAAATAAATAAATAAAAATAAATAAATAAATAAATAAGGAACTGAGAAATGAAATTGTGTATCTCTTAACAGTAATATGCAACTTATCTCTTAAAATGGCCACAGTGCCAGAGGATGGGTGGATAGTGGATGTCACAACAATTTTTAAAAAAGGAAGGAGGGGGGACCCAGGAAACTATAGGACAGTTAGCCTTAATCTTTCCCAGGGAAGATGGTGGAAAGCCTCATCCAAGAGAAAATCTTAAAACCCATAAGAACATAAGAAGAGCCATGCTGGATCAGGCCAATGGCCCATCTAGTCCAGCTTCCTGTATCTCACAGTGGCCCCACCATATGTGTTTGGGAGCGCATGAGACTAGATATCTGTCTAGTCTTCATAGAATCATAGAGTTGGAAGAGATCTCAAGGGCCATCCAGTCCAACCCCCTGCCATGCAGCAACCCCTATCACAGTATTTCCGACAGGTGGCCATCCAACCTCCGCTTAAAAACCTCCAAAGAAGGAGACTCCAGTACCCTCCAGCATATTCCACTGTGTGCTCCCAGAGGGCATTTGGTGTGGCCACTGAGAGATACAGGAAGCTGGACTAGATGGGCCTTTGGCCTGATCCAGCATGGTTCTTCTTATGTTCTAAACTAATATTGTTAATATCTACAATAAACAGGATTTCTCTACATAAGCAAGACCTTCTCCATCCTGGTTTTCATCCAGAAGAACAGCCTTGCTGGAACAGGCCACAGGCCATCCAGTCCAGCATTCTGTCTCATACAGTAGCTCACCATTTGCTTCAGGGTATTCCCAAGCAGATGTCTTCACCTGCTTAAGACTCTCTGCAAATGGCAATGGGAGATATCCATAATGATAGCCAACTGATACCCTGTTCCCCATGAACCTGTCCAATCCTTTCTTAAAGCTGTCAAGGCTGACAGCTGTCACCACTTCTTCTGGCAGGGAGTTCCACAGACCAGTGAGCCTCTGGGTGAAAAAGTACTTTCTCTTATTTGTTTGAGATCTAGCACCCAACAGTTTCATGGAGTGTTCCGTAGCCCAGTGTTGTGTGATAGAGAAAACAGCTTTTCCTTATCTTCTTTGTCTACACTGTGTATGATTTTATAAACTTCAATCAGGTCACCTCTTAAGCGCTTTCGTTCAAGAGTGAAGAGGCCCAGCCGTTGCAGCCTCAGATGGTAAGGAAGGTGTTCCAGTACCCTAACCATTCTGGTTGCCCTCCTCTGCATTTTCCCTTTTCCATAGTACCCTTCAGGAAGGATGGGAACCAGAACTGTAAACAATACTCCAGATGGAGCCTTGGCATAGATTTCTAACGAGGCAAAAATGACACTTGCTGACTTTATTTTCTATATACCCTCCTAATGATCCTTAGCCCAGAGTTTGCTTTTTTTCCACTGCTGCAGCACACTGGGTTGTCACTTTCATTGAGCAGTCCACCAGGTTCCCTTTCCTGGTTGTTTCAGAGTTCAGACCCCATCAGTTTATAAACGTAATTGGGTTTTTTTGCCCCAACGTGCATCACTCTGCACTTGCTAATGTTGAAGCTCATTTCTTTGCCACTGCTTTGCCCACTTCCCCGTGGTTGCCCTGGATTATGTTGGAGGTCAGTTGTCCTTTCTGGAGATGCTCCATCACCTCTGACTGAGGCACCACATTCCACACAGGAAACAGATTGAGGTGGTAAGAAGGCTAATCCTTGCTGAAGGAATCTGCCTGTTAGAGTACTGTACAATGATCCTCCTGAAAAAGAATATCCTCCCCTGCCCCCAACCCTTTGAAAAGCAGCCATTTTAGTAAAAACGATTAAGACTAAAACCACAAGTATGGAACTTGGGGTGTAGTAGGAGGGTGTAGCAGGCAGAGTGACCAGGCTAGAAGAGGGTTCAGAGCCTTGTCTGGGCATGGAGGCTCACTGGGGGTGGGGGGGTGGGGGTGGGGGTGGGACCGTGAAAACCATTCCTTAGATATCTCACTTATTAACAGGAAGACTCTTTTAGAATTGGTGTTAGTTGGTTGGGACTTGCGTGCCCAGCCTGGCCAAGGGCCTGGAGGAGCCCCCCCCCCCCCCCCCTCCCCCCCAGCCCCCCCGCCCCGCTGGGAGTGGTCGTCCAACGGGTGAGCTGCCAGGGGGCGTCGGGCTACATACAGCGCGGCAGGCGCCCTCTTCCCCCCCCCCGCCTCGCCTCGGAACTACACTTCCCGGCGGCCCTCGGGAGGAGGAGGAGGAGGAGGAGGAGGAGGAGGACTCCGAGGCAGGCCGGCGGGGGGAAGGGAGCGTGCCGGGCATGCGCCGGGTGGGCGTGGTCAGCCCCGCGAGGCCCTTTCCCGCCCAGCGCTCGCCACGAGGCGCCTCACGAGGGAGGCGGGAAGGCGGGAAGGAAGGAAGCCCCCCCTCCCGTGCCGCCGCCCCCGCCCCACACGGCCGGGCAGCCACCTACCCACCCACCCACCCACCCGAGTCCGAGCATGTCGACCCCCCCGCGGTGGTCGCTGAGGAGGCGCCGGCCCCCTCCGGCCCCCTCGTGAGTGGCGGCCCACGGAGCGGGAGGGGGGGCGGCGGCGGCGGCGTGGGGGAGGGGAGAGGAGAGGAGGGGGCTCCCCTCCCCCCCTCACGCTCTCTCTCTCCCCCCCCCCCTTTTGCCCCGCAGGGAGCCCGGCGGCGTCGACGAGGAGGAGGAGGAGGAGGCGTCCGACTCAGGCAGCGACTTCGAGGGGGCGGCGCCGGTCGGCAAGGAGGGGGGCCCCCGGGGCAAGAGGAGGAAGGGGGGCCGCCCCCTTGGAGCCCCGAGGCCGGTAGGGCAGAAGAGGAGGAGATGGGAGGGGGGCAGGGGGGAGGTTAGGGACCCCCGACCTCCCCCCCCCTCTCTCTCTCTCTGACCTGGAGGCAGGGATTAAGCAGTGAGGTGGCCAAGTTTGCCGATGACACGAAACTTTTCCGTGTGGTAAAAACCAGAGAAGATTGTGAAGAGCTCCAGAAGGATCTCTCCAAACTGGGGGAATGGGCTGAGAAATGGCAAATACGTTTTAATGTAACTAAATGTAAAGTAATGCATATTGGGGCAAAAAATCCAAACTTCATCTATCAACTCATGGGCTCTGAGTTATCCGTGACGGATCAGGAAAGAGATCTTGGTGTGTTGGTGGACAGCTCCATGAAGGTGTCTACCCAATGTGTGGCAGCGGTGAAGAAGGCCAATTTCATGCTAGGGATTATCAAAAAGGGGATTGAAAATAAAACAGCCAACATTATAATGCCGTTATACAAAACAATAGTAAGGCCGTACCTGGAGTATTGTGTACAATTCTGGTCACCGCATCTCAAGAGAGACATAGTGGAACTGGAAAAGGTGCAGAAGAGAGCGACTAAAATGATTACTGGGCTGGGGCACCTCCCTTATGAGGAAAGGCTAAAACATTTGGGGCTCTTTAGTCTGGAAAAAAGGCGATTGAGGGGGGATATGATTGAGACATACAAAATAATGCAGGGTATGAGTAAAGTGGATAGAGGGAAGCTCTTCTCCCTCTCCCAAAATACCAGAACTAGGGGACATACACTCAAATTGAGGGCTGGGAGAGTAAGAACTGACAAAAGAAAATATTTTTTCACCCAGCGCGTTGTAAGTCTATGGAACTCCCTGCCACAGGATGTGGTGATGGCATCTGGCCTGGATGCCTTCAAAAGGGGATTGGACCGATTCCTGGAGGAAAAGTCCATCACAGGTTACAAGCCATGATGGAGATGTGTCATCTCCAGGCTTATAACCGGGGTCCTTCAAGGACCAGATGCAGGGGAGTGGGATCAGTGAGATACAGGAAGCTGGACTAGATGGGCCGTTGGCCTGATCCTGCATGGCTTTTATGTTTTTATGTTATCTCTCCCTCTCCCCCATGTTCCTCCTTTCCTTCCCAACCTCCCCCCCTCCCCCTCTTACCCCCTCAGGCGGCCAAGCGGACCCGGCAGGCGGCTCCCAGGGTGGCGGCAGCGGCAGAGGATGCCCGGACGCGCCCGGAGCCTGACTGCTCCCTCTTTGCGGCGGTGGCAGCGGGCAAGAGCGCCGTGCAGGTGAGACCCCCCCCCTGCCGCCCGTATCCTCTTGAAGAAGCGGCTGAGAGAGGAAGGTCCCACAGGCTGGGAGAAAGGCGGCCAGCCAGGGTCACCCCCCTACGCCCCCCCCCCGGCTGCTCCATCCTCTGCTCCCGGCGCAGCCCTGGCAGCCCAGCAGGAGAAGTCTCGCCCGGAGGAGGTGGTGGAGGTGGCAGCCTCTGTGGGGGGCCCTTGGGCTCATCTGGGGCCACCCGCCGCCTCAGGCCAACCTGTCCGCGTCTCTCTCCCCCCCCCCCCCCGAATTGCCCCAGACGTTGGTCGACGAGTGGCTGGGAAGCTACAAGAAGGACCAGGAGTCGGGCTTCGTGGAGCTGATCAACTTCCTTGTGCGCTCCTGCGGCTGCCGAGGTGAGCCTTCCTGGGCAGGGGTCATCCCTCTTCCGCCGCCAGCCTTCTGCTGCTGCTGCTGCTGCTGCTGCTGCCGCCGCCGCCCTGGAAGCAGGGCCAGGCGTGGGCTTTTTGCCGCCCGTTCTTTCTCTTGGCTTCCTATTTCTTTTGGGGAAGAACACGAGGGAGTTGGTTGCAGGCCGGGAACCCCATGGCAGGATCTGCTGCTTAATTCAGGATGATGGCAAAGGAGAGGAGGTGGGGAACCTCTTGGCATGTGACGTTTCAGGAACCTGCCAAACATCTGTGTGGCCAATCCCTTAACCCCCTTGTGGTGCTGGTGGCGTCCCAGGAGGCTGGGGCGGTCACTCGGTTGTCTCTCTTTGACAGGGGTAGTGACCACGGGGATGCTCAGAACTCTCCAGAATTCAGAGATCATCCAGCAGCTGACGGAATCCTTTGACGAGGTGAGCCCTGAGGGAGGGGGAGACTCCCAGGGAAGCTCAGCCCAAGCAGGGCTCTTGGAGCAAGGGGGCTGTTGGGGGCCGCCGGCTGGCTTGGCCTGACTCTTCCCTCTTCCCAGGAGTCAGCTGAGTACCCACTCTCCCTGAGCACCCCAGCGTGGCGACGATTCCGAGTGGGTTTCTGTGAACTTATGGCAGTTCTCGTCCACCATGCCCAGTACGGTGTTATCTATGATGGGTTTTTAATGGACAGTCTCATTGCTTTGCTGACTGGCATGTCTGACTCGCAAGTTCGTGCTTTCCGCCACACCAGCACACTGGCAGGTAGGACAGTCAAAGAGAGTTTTTAAAAAACAAAAAACAAAAACCCTGTCTGTCCCTGGGAGATTCCCGGAAGGCCCATGCTGTTTCCCCTCTTCTCTGCTAGCCATGAAACTGATGACTGGCCTCGTGCATGTGGCTCTGAGTGTCAGCATGCAGAAAGAGAATCGTCAGCGGCAGTACGAGGCTGAGAAAGCTAAGGCACTGAGCCGGAGGGCCCTGGAAAAACTGGAAGGGCTGTTGGAGCAGCGCAAGGAGGTGAATGGGGAGGCAGGGGCTTGGTGCATCCTTGAAATGGGAGCCATCCGCCATTGGGCCAACTTGGTCTGGGCAGGTGGGTGTTTCTTGAGAACCTGAGTGCCAACATATTTTACTTGGCAAGACCGTGCCATTCCAGTTGATCTCTCTTGGGCAGCTTGTTATTTGAGTTTGAATCATAGAGTTGGAAGAGACCTCAAGGGCCATCCAGTCCAACCCTCTGCCATGCAGGAACCCCCATCACAGTATTTCTGACATATGGCCATCCAACCTCTGCCTAAAAGCCTCCAAAGAAGGAGACTCCACCACCCTCATTTTGGCAGCATATTTTTCCACTGCTGAACAGCTCTAACCGTCATGAAGTTCTTCCTAATGTTCAAATGGAATCTCTTTTCCTGTAGTTTGAAACCATTGCCCTGAGTCCTATTTTCTGACGCCATGGAAAACAAACCTGTTCCCTCTTCAATATGACATCCTTTGAAATATTTAAACATAGCTATCATATTACCTCTCAGCCTTCGTTTTGTAAGACTAAACATTCTGGGCTCCCTAAGCTGCTCCTCGCGTTCTCCTTCACCCACTTGAGGTTGTCAATATCCTTTTTAAAATGAGGTGCAGAGAACTTGACACAGTACTCCAGATGGGGCCTGACCTGAGCAGAAGAGTGGTACTATCACTTCTCTTATCTAGTCACTATGCTTCTGTTGATGCAACCAAGAATCACATTGGCTTTCCTGGCTGCCGCATCAGACTGCTGACTCATGTTGAATTTGTGGTCCACCAAGACTCCCAGATCTCTTTCACAGGCACTATTTTCCAGCCAGGTATCCCCCACCCTATATCTGTGCAATTCATTCTTTTTACCTAGATGTAGCTCTCTACATTTCCCTCTGTTGAAATCCATTCTGTTAGCTTTGGCCCAGCACTCTAATCTGTTCAGGTCATTTTGGATTTTCACCGTATCCTCTAGGGAATAAGCAACCCCCTCCCAATTTGGTATCATCTGCAAATTTAATTAGCATACTCACTATTTTTCCTCCAAGTCATTAATAAAGATACTGGACACAGAACAGAACCCTGGGTTACTTTCCTTGACCCACAAAGCAGAGTCACTATCCATCATCCCACTCTTATGGTCCTTCCCTTTCTGCTCCAGAGTGCCAGCTCTTGTAGGCAGGAAGGCCCCACTGTTTTTATTTCATTGGCTGTCTCTCTCCCCCCCCCCCCCAATAGATTAGACAAGCTGGGGAAGAAGCTAATTGTTTATCAGTCTCTAGTCAAACACTGGATGGTTGGTCTTCTGTAGCTCCAGATGGTCTGTAGTGGGAATATAGACATGTTAGGAAAAAGAAGTGAAATAGTTCTTAAACTAGCTATCAGATTATGACTCTATAGCTGCTTGTCTTAAGCAGTTATGTTCCATAACTTTTTGGTTTATGTGGAGAAGAGTATGCATCTCAGCAGTGTATCTGAATTAGATGGGTTTCCCACCAAGAAGTGTGCTCACTCCGAGAACACTTTTGTGTGCTGGTTTCTGGGTTTTAGGAATTAGCTCATGCATTACTGCAAGTGGTAATTTGAATTTCTTGAAGTGTGTGGCCTTTTAGAGGGCTTAGGTTGGTAAAGGACCAGGGCATCAGGCCTCTGGCTTTCTACTTTCCTGTGTCCCCAGTTCCAGGAGAAGCAGCAGGAATTGGAGAGTTTGATGAATGCCATCTTCAAGGGAGTCTTTGTTCATCGCTATCGGTAAGCTGGTTTGAGGATGTGTGGGTGGGATCAGAATGCGCACGCACACCCACACGCACGCACACACCACTCTCCTTGTTGTTTGCTCCTCAAGGGACCTTGTACCAGAAATCCGGGCCATTTGCATTGAAGAGATGGGTCAGTGGATCCAGCATTACAGCCAATCTTTCCTGACTGATGGCTACCTCAAGTATATTGGTTGGACACTCTATGACAAGGTAGGCAAGGCACCTCCTCCTTGGGAAGAAGTGGTTTTCTTTTCACAGATACCGGTAGACCTGCCAGAGGCCGGGGCCACCACACAAGATGCCAGCCATCGTCTTTCATTTGAAGTTCAAGTTTCTGGTCCTGCCACCAAGTGGCTGCTTCTAGTAGTAAGGCTGGGCTGGGTTTATTAATTTCCAACTAGTTAGCTAGCTAGTTTGTTTCAAATATTTATATGCCACCTTTCCCCTGCATGATCCAAGGCAACTTTGAGTATTAAAAGAACAAAATTAAAAACCAAATAAATTATTACAATGTTAAAAAGTATAAAATAGGTACCATAGTAAAACTCATAAGAAGAATATTAAAACAAAGTTTTTGTTATTTCATTTATATTTATATCCCACCTATCTAGCCTCATGGAACATAGAATAAAATGTTCCCTTTAAAAATCCCATTGTTCGAAATCTGTTCATTTGCTTGATTTGATTTTTATTCTGCACCATCTAGTCCAAGGGCTACTGTTGGTGGTTTGCAATAATAGAAGGTACACAAGTTATGAAAAATAAAAAATATAAATTAATGCAAAGTTTCTAAATATAAAATTAATAACACTCAATAACAAATTATCAAATTAGATAAAAGAGTCAGTCACAAAATGATTGCAACAAGAGGTGGAAGAAGAAATGTTTCATACCCGGTCATATGGAAACAAGAATTAGGGAAAGCTTCTCTAAACTACCATGTTTTCAACAGGTGTTTAAGGATTTTAAGTGAGGGAGCTCTTTAGTCTGGAAAAAGGCGCCTGAGGGGGAATATGATTGAGATGTACAAAATAATGCAGGGGATGCGTAAAGTGGATAGAGGGACACTCTTCTGCCTCTCACAAAATACCAAAACTAGGGGACATCCACTTAAATAGAGGGCTGGGAGAGTAAGAAAAGACAAAAGAAAATATTATTTCACCCAGCATGTTGTTAGTCTGTGGAACTCCCTGCCACAGGAGGTTTTGATGGCATCTGGCCTGGATGCCTTCAAACGGGGATTGGACAGATTCCTGGAGGAAAGGTCCATCACAGGTTACAAACCACGTGCGATCTCCAGGCTTAAAACCAGAGTACTTCAAGGGCCAGATGCAGGGGAGTGGTTATCAGGAGACAGATATCTAGTCTCATTCACTCCCAGAGGCATTTGGTGGAGCCACTGTGAGATACAGGAAGCTGGACTAGATGGGCCCTTCTTGGCCTGATCCAGCATAATGGCTCTTCTTAGGTTCTTATGTACGTATCTCAAGGGGCAGCTTGTTTGAGAGCTGAGGGGCCACCCCTGAGAAGGCCTGATTTCCAGTGGTTGCCTCCCTGACCTCCCTCCGTATCGGCACCCTCAGGTGCCCAGCTTGAGGGGATCGGGTGGTCCATGCAGTTCTGTTTGAGAGAAGCTTCTTTGACAGATAATGAGGCCCCAAACCGTTTAGAGCTTTGTAATGTGAACAGTAAAACATAGAAGTCAATTGATTTTGAGATATACAAAAAGATAATAGAGACCTTTAATGAAGAACGAAATATATATTTTATAAGTTAGATTCAAATGAAAAGTTCATAAAAATAAATGAATATATGCTGGATAGTAAAATGCAAGATGAGGTGGTTAAAGATTTCCTTTCTCAGTTCCTTAATAACCCTTGGGTGGATGCCATCTGGGCCTGGTGACTTGTTGATCTTTAATTTGCCAGTTAGTCCTAAAACATCCTCTCTTTTAACCTGTATTTGATTTAATTCTTTAGTCAAGAGGGGCCTTTTAGGCAGCGGAATCTGCCCAAGGTCTTGTCATGAAGACAGATGCAAAGAACTTATTTAATTTCTCTGCAATTTCCAAGTCCTCCTTAACCTCCTTAACATATTTAAAATCTGTTTTTAATGAGTTTATCCAATGTAGTTTGAACCCCTCCTGCTTATCCTTTCAAAGTTTTTGTCCTATACAGTATTTATTTACTAGTATCCATTTCAAAGTTTTTGTCTTTCAGGCAAAAATCAAAGAAAAACGAAACAAAATAAAACAAAAGACACAAACGTGTGGCACCTTAAAGATTAACTTTCATATTTTAATGTGACGTTTTGTGCACATGTGCACTTCTTCAGACATATAGCAGCAGAATAAGGTGTGAGATACTGTATAATATGAGATATATATTTCATACCAAATATTGATTGGCTGTAGTCTAGATAACCATTGGCTGTAGTATATAGAGTTGGGGGGGTTGGATAGGGGAGGTGAGGGAGGAGGAGGGGGAAGAAGAGGAGGGAGAGTTAATTAGTAGAAATGGTGAGAAGATTAAATGGTGAGAAGTATGGGCTAGAGCTGTATAGTTTTATGGCCCACACCAGCCTCTTGTTTGTTTGGGAACTAAATTCCTTAAGTGACAGAAACCAGATCAGATCAGATCAGAGAGCTAGTGGAAGAGAGGGGGGGGGAGAGATCTTTACTAGTATCCATTACCAAGTTGAAATCTCTGGCCATAATAACATATTCTTTCCTTTCCTTATCTTATCTAATTTATTTAAGACATTCCTCAGAAAAAAATCTTGATTATTCTTTGGGACATACAAGTTCACAAGGGTACAATATTCTCCTTTTAATGTCCCTTAAACTATCAACATCCTATCCTGATTATCCTTATCAACTTGGGAAATTTTTAGATATCAGTATGGCTACCTCTCTAGACTTAGATAGGCCAAAAGACTTCCCATAAATATCAACCCATTTACATTTCAATTCACTACAAAATACAATAATGCCTCAGATAAAGAATGCCTCTGATAACAAATTTTTCAGGTAACAAATGGAAATTTCTGGGCATAGGGCTGCTTTGGATAGCAAACGTTCCCTATGGGGTGCCTTGGATAAGGAATTTTCTTTGCATTTTGGTGGGAGGAGGCTTGGGTAGTCTTGCTGGTTTCATTTCTCCATGCTTGCAGTCTTTTTTCATTGCTCTGCAGGCAAAAATGGGCTGGATTTTTCTTCCTGCTTATGTTTGTCTGTTTGCATTTTCCCCCGTTGCTCTTTGGGTGGGAACAGGCTGGAGTAGTCTTGCTGGTTTCTCTTGTCCATGTTTGCATTGCACTGCAGGGGGTTGTTGTTGGGGGGTGCTATGCTCTCAGCCTATGCTATGGGTGACTACCCTGAGATAGGCCCAGAAAACATCCAGCAGAAACTGGACCTTCTCAATGATGGCCTGTTGATGTGTGACAAGTCCTCCCAGCTGTCCTTCAGGAAGCAAGCGAAAATCATGCTGTTTAAGTAGACGTTCCTGGACTGGTTGGCGGGGATAGGGATTGGAGGCCAGGTTCCTTCCAGGAGGACCATGTCCAGAGAGTTCAGCTGGGGGAGAATAGATTGCTCCTGTGAACTCAGTGTTTTTGGAGTTCCACAGGGATCGGCTATCTCCCCCATGCTGTTTAATATCTACATGGGGCCATTAGGAGAGGTCAGGAGATTTGGAGTGTGTTGTCATTAGTACGCTGATGACTCACAACTCACATCTCCTTTTCAACACCAGTAGCAGATGCTGTTAGGAATTTGGAGGATTGCCTGCAGGCAGTATTGGAATGGACCAAGTGCAACAAACTGAGACTGAATCCTACCAAGATGGGGGGGTCTTGCTGGTGGGGACTTCCTCTCCTGGTGGGATTGTTCCCCCCCCCAGCTTTCCTGGGGGGGAGGGGCTTACCTCTGCCTTTTAAAGATAAGGTTCGGAGTCTGAGAAGCCTTCTTGACCCAGCACTCTTGCTGAAACAAAAGGTGGATGCTCTGGTCATGTCCGCCTTCTGCCAACTTAAAGAGGATTTCCCAGTTTCTGACACTTTTTGGATGGAGTCTCTAAAGGCTCTGACCTATGCATCTCCAAATTAAATTACTGCAATGTGGTCTCTCTGTGGGGTTGCCCTTGGACTCGAGGCAGAGATTACAGAGGGTGCAAAATGCCACAGCCAGGTAGGTGACGGGTGTAAGAATGTTCCAGCCTATTGCCCTGTCCCTGGCCAGGCTGCATGCACTGGCTCCTGGTGGTGTTCCACATGAGGTCCAAGGTGCTGCTGCTAATATATAAAGCCCTAAATAGCCTGGGACCTCAGTGTCTCGAGGAATGAATCTCCCCTGAGAAACCCATCCCGTGCGACCCAATCCTCCCAGTCCTTCTGGCTGCCGGTGGCCACCCCAAGGCAGGCGAAAAAGACAATAGCACGATTCGGTGCCTTCATGGTGGTGGCCCCTGAAACCGCTTGCCAGCAGAGCTAAAGCAAGTTTCCTCTTTGCTTTCTTTTTGGAAGGCCGTGAAGACTTACTTATTTGCAGAGACCGTCCCTAACTAGTGGTTTTCTCGGGTTTTGTCCCTTTCCCCCTTTCCCCCAGCCATCTGAGAAGGGGCACTGCTATTCTCCATCGTGGCCTTTGTGAAGCCACACAGATGGGTTTCCCAGGCGCCCCTGCACCAGAGGTTGCACTTCCCTAGCAATAGGAAAGTTTGTTAGTCTCCCCCCCTCACCCTGCGCATGTGCGTGGGTGTTCCTGCCTAAACGCCTCAGTTCCTCTTAACCGCCACAGCTAGAGGTTCAGTTGCGTTAGTCTCCGTGAAAAAATTTTCTCTTTCTAGTGAGAGTTCTACCTCCCTTTAAAAAGTGTTCCAATTGCGGAAACAAGATCCTGCACACGGACAGACACGATAAGTGTCTTTTTTGCCTTGGCGAGCACCACCATAAGAACATAAGAACATAAGAAGAGCCATGCTGGATCAGTCCAAAGGCCCATCTAGTCCAGCTTCCTGTATCTCACAGCGGCTCCACCAGATGCGTTTGGGAGCGCATGAGACTAGATATCTGTCTCCTGATACCACTCCCCTGCATCTGGCCCTTGAAGTACCCTGGTTTAAAGCCTGGAGATTACACATCTCCATCATGGTTTGTAACCTGTGATGGACTTTTCCTCCAGGAATCTGTCCAATCCCCTTTTGAAGGCATCCAGGCCAGATGCCATCACCACATCCTGTGGCAGGGAGTTCCATAGACTTACAACGCGCTGGGTGAAAAAAATATTTTCTTTTGTCAGTTCTTACTCTCCCAGCCCTCAATTTGAGTGTATGTCCCCTAGTTCTGGCATTTTGGGAGAGAGAGAAGAGCTTCCCTCTATCCACTTTACTCATACCCTGCATTATTTTGTATGTCTCAATCATCCCCCCTCAATCGCCTTTTTTCCAGACTAAAGAGGCCCAAATGTTTTAGCCTTTCTTCATAAGGGAGGTGCCCCAGGCCAGTACAGTGGTACCTTGTATAACGTAATTAATTCGTTCTACATTAAATTACGTTATACAAATTTTCCGTTGTACAAATTGAAATTTCCCATAGGAATGCATTGAAAACAGATTTAATCCGTTCCAATGCATAGCCAAGACCAGGGCTGTCCAACTTTGATGTCCTACCTGATGGTCCCCAATGTCCCCCGCGGTCGACTCTCAGGGTGGCAGCAGCACAGGTGGCTCGAGGACCCCCAGGGGGGTGCCGCCGCCGCCCCTGCTGCCTCAGCCTTGGCCACCGAAAAGGGTACGGAGGGGTGCCCAGGGACAAAATCAGTTTTTGCGTCCCCCCTCTGTTATAGAGGTGTGCGCGCGAGCGCTCATGTGCGCGCACGCACACACCTCTCTCGCTCAGGCACGCCCTTAGCTCCCTCTGGTGAATGGAGTTGCGCAGACGCAAGGCCAGCAGGAAGTCCGTGGGAAGGACTGCCGTGCTTCCTTCCTGACCAGGGTGCCTTGCAGCTCCGGCGGCAGCAGCGGAGGGGCGTGGGCGGAGCCCCGTTCCCCTGCCGACCACCTAGGCTGCTCTGCTGGCTCAGCCAGGAGCCCATCGCGGGCTGCCCTGCTCTTCCTTTGGGCTCCAGCACTGCGGTGTGGCAGGGGTAGGGGCGGGTCCATTCCTTCCCTCCAAGTGGGTGGGGGGGGGAGCTAAGCCATGCGGCGGGCGGCTTGCGCGGGTCGCTTTCTGGCTGGTGCTGCCCAGCCCGAGCCTCTGGGACCCAGAGCGCTCTTGCCATCGACAGTGCAAGGAGCACAGCATCTGGGCACCTCCTCCTCCAGCCTGGTTCCCCTCCCCAGCCTGACCCCTTCAGAGCTCCTTTGCACCCCCTCCCTCCCCCAGCTTGCGCGATCGCAGACTGACCCCATGGAGGCTGAGTGGGGCACTGGCACCCTAAGATGCGGTGCCCAGTGGAGCCAGTCCCCCTACTCCTTCACTGTCTCACCCCTCTGCTACCTCTGCTAGCAACCAGGCATCCTCCCCCCCTCCTCCCCCCTCTCTCTTGCCCACGAAGAGGTGATGAAGCACGATGGGGCGCGGAGTGATCCCTGGGCTCCTGTTCCCGCCCCCACTCGCCCGACCCTCCTGCGTAATTAGGCTTGGCAGGGCACCAATGCACCCGCTCTACAGCTGATCACCGCACTGCACCTGATTCCTGCTAGCCTTAGGACATGGTTGAGGTTGAAGGTAAGGGGACTGGTGGGGGAAAGCAAGCTGAAAAGGCTAGTAGGGAACAGGAAGGGTGGGTATTTGGCAACTGCGGAGGAGGAGGAGGAAGTGCCAGCAAGATTGGCGGATGAGGTGGCGCTAATTCCCTACCTCCGGAATTTTTTACGTTGTACGGATTTTCCGTTATACAAACCCTCCGTTATACGAGGTACGACTGTAATCATTTTAGTCGCTCTCTTCTGCACCTTTTCCAGTTCCACTATGTCTTTCTTGAGATGCGGTGACCAGAATTGTACACAATACTCCAGATGCGGCCTTTCTATTGTTTTGTATAATGGCATTATAATGTTGGCTGTTTTATTTTCAATCCCCTTTTTGATAATCCCTAGCATGAAATTGGCCTTCTTCACCGCTGCCACACACTGGGGAGACACCTTCATGGAGCTGTCCACCAACACACCAAGATCTCTTTCCTGATCCGTCACGGATAACTCAGAGCCCATGAGTTGATAGATGAAGTTTGGATTTTTTGCCCCAATATGCATTACTTTACATTTAGTTACATTAAAACGCATTTGCCATTTCTCAGCCCATTCCCCCAGTTTGGAGAGATCCTTCTGGAGCTCTTCACAATCTTCTCTGGTTTTTACCACACGGAAAAGTTTTGTGTCATCGGCAAACTTGGCCACCTCACTGTTTATCCCTGTCTCCAGGTCATTTATGAACAGATTGAAAAGCACCGGTCCCAGGACAGAGCCCTGGGGCACACCGCTTTTCATCTCTCTCCATTGTGAAAATTTCCCATTGACACCTACTCTTTGTTTCCGGGATCTCAACCAGTTCTCAATCCATAAGAGGACCTGCCCTCTTATCCCCTGACTGCAATTTTCTCAGCAGCCTTTGGTGAGGGACTGTGTCAAAAGCCTTTTGAAAATCCAGATAGACTATATCCACCGGTTCACCCAAATCCATGTGCCTGTTGACCTTTTCAAAAAATTCTAAAAGGTTTGTCAGACAAGATTTACCCTTACAGAAGCCATGCTAATTTTCTCTCAGCAAGGTTTGTTCTTTTATGTGTTTTAAGATTTTTTCTTGGATGAGGCTTTCCACCATCTTCCCTGGGACAGATGTAAGGCTAGCTGGCCTGTAGTTTCCCGGGTCCCCCCTCCTTCCTTTTTTAAAAATTGGTGTGACATCTGCTATCCTCCAGTCCTCCGGCACTGTGGCCGTTTTAAGAGACAAGTTGCATATAACCGTTAAGAGATCTGCAATTTCGTTTCTCAGTTCCCTAATAACCCTTGGGTGGATGCCATCTGGGCACGGTGACTTGTTAATCCTCAATTTATCAATTAGTCCTAAAACCTCCTCTCTTTTAACCTGTATTTGATTTAATTCTTTAGTCAAGAGGGGCGGCTCAGGCAGCGGAATCCGCTCAAGGTACTCTGTCGTGAAGACAGACGCAAAGAACTCATTCAATTTCTCTGCAATGTCCAAGTCCTCCTTAACCTCCCCTTTTCCTCCCTCACCATCCAGAGGGCCAACTGGTTCTCTGGCAGGTTTTCTACTTCTAACATATTTAAAGAAGCTTTTATTGTTACCCTTTATATTGCTAGCCATGCGTTCCTCAAAATCTTTCTTTGCCTCCCTTATTATCTTCTTACATTTCTTTTGCCAGAGTTTGTGTTCCTTTTTATTTTCCTCATTTGAGGAGGATTTCCATTTACAGAAAGACCTCTCTTGTGCTTTAGAGCCTCTCTAACTCCACTCGTTAACCATGCCGGTGTCCTCTTGGACTTAAATGAGCTCTTCTTTCTTTGTGGTATGCACTTGTGCTGGGCCTCTATTATTGTTGTTTTAAAGAGGCTCCATGCACTCTGAAGAGATTGGATTCTTCTAACCTTCCCCTTCAATTTCTCTCTAACTAGTTTCCTCATCTGAGGGAAGTTTGCCCTTCGAAAATCAAGGGTTTTTATGTCTGATTTGGTTGACACTCTTCCTCCGACATGCATGGCAAAGGAAATTGCAGCATGGTCACTGTTCCCCAGATGCTCAGTGACATTCACATCCCTGACCAGGTCCTGAGTATCGCACAGTATTAGATCCAGAGTTGCCTGTTCTCGGGTGGGCTCCATGACAAGTTGCTCTAAGGCACAGTCATTCAGCAAGTCGAGAAACCCAGTTTCTCTTTCTTGCCCGGAGCTCGCATTGACCCAGTCAATGTGGGGATAATTGAAGTCCCCCATGATTACTATCTTATCCCTCTTAGCCACCTCCATGATTTCTCTCCTCATTTCAAGGTCCCCCTCAAGTTTTTGATCTGGTGGACGATAGAATACTCCAACTATCACATCACTCCTTGGACCTGGTAGTTTAACCCAAAGCGATTCTATGGTGGAGTCCATCTCCATTCTTCTGGATTTTACCCCTTCTTTGACATAGATGGCCACTCCTCCTCCAACCTGCCCCTCTCTATCCCTTCTATAGAGTTTATAGCCTGGGATTGCTGTATCCCACTGGTTCTCCTCATTCCACCAGGTTTCTGTTATGGCTATTATATCAATGTTATCCCTAGCTGCCAAATGTTCAAGTTCTCCCATCTTTGCTCGGAGGCTTCGAGCATTGGCGTAGAAGCACCTGTACAGTGGGTCCCGCAACAACAGCTGCTGCCTTGTTCTTTTTCCCCCGACAGCTTTTATTTTCAGTAGACAAACTGTCACATTCCGTTATTCTCCCAGTGCTAATACCTGCTATGTCTTCTCTATGTGATTCTCTACCCTCTCCAACCTCATTCCCCGAGGATGAGGTGTTCCGAACCGGATGCCACTCAGCTCCTGTCGGCTTTCCCCCAGTTATCAGTTTAAAAGCTGCTCTGCTGCCTTTTTGAGGTTGAGTGCCAGCAATCTGGTCCCATCATGATTCAAGTGCAACCCATCCCTCCTGAACAGGTTTGGCTTGTCCCAAAATGTTCTCCAGTTCCTGACAAATCTAAAGCCCTCCTCTCGACACCATCGCTTCATCCACGCATTGAGGCTTCTGAGTTCTGCCTGCCTTGCAGGTCCTGCATGAGGAACAGGTAGCACTTCTGAAAATGCTACCTTGGAAGCCCGGGACTTCAATCTTCTACCTAACAACCTGAATTTGGCTTCCAAGACTGACCGCTTGGCCTTCCAGACCCGAGGCCTGTTCCATTTGCGGTATCAGCGCCCAGGCTTTAAAAAATCATAACCAACTGGCTTCTTTCTTGCTGAACGTTCCCTTCGTCCTCAGCCCATGGAGCAGAAGAAATATTCCGATGCCGTCCGTAAGTCCGCAACTTTGGGGCAAGGGGAAAAACACAAGAAGATCCCGGTCCTTGACAGCGTTTCAAAATCGAAATCGACGACCAAGTCCATCAAGCCAGCAAAATCATCGAAACCGGAATCCGCTAAGGCTTCGGCTTTGCCAGAGGTACTGACGGTCAAATCGGAGTTCTCGGGTTTGGTATCTCCCATGACCGACCACCCCAAGTTTCATCAACTCCTGCCATGGCTTCAGAGACTAGGACTCGGGGCAATGGTTTCAAACTATAGGAAAAGAGATTCCATTTGAACATTAGGAAGAACTTCATGACAGTTAGAGCTGTTCGGCAGTGGAATATGCTGCCACAAAGGGTGGTGGAGTCTCCTTCTGTGGAGGTTTTTAAGCCGAGGCTGGATGCCCATCTCTTGGAAATATTGTGATGGGGTTCCTGCATGGCAGGGGGTTGGACTAGATGGCCCTTGAGGTCTCTTCCAACTCTATGATTTTATGATTCTATCGTCGGACTCCTCCGATTCATCATCGGATGATGACATGGCCTTGCCACCAAATATAAGTCTCATTAGATCGGTGGGCACACCTACTTCAGAGGCTGGGACCCGTCGGTCCCCTGCTACATCTCTACCGGCACGCTCGCCTACGGCCTCCATTGCATCTCGAGCTGCCTCCTTCCCCTTGCCGACGGTCCAGTTCGAAGACCGCACTTTGGAATTGCCTTCAATCCCGGAAGCTTCAGCCCGGGCATCTGGCTCTTCTCGGGGAGAGAAGAAGGACAAAAAGGTGCACCTATGGGTTCAACTCCCGCTTGCATCGGTGCAAGCGTCAGATCCATCGATCCACTCCAAAGTACCTACCATCCCTTCGGTTCCATCGCTATCCGTGGCTACAGCTGTGGCTGAGGCTTTAGCTCTGTCGAATCCGAGCTCTGCTTTGTCGATCCCGTCTAAGCCACCGAAGAAAAAACGTCGAACCGGACATCATCGGTCTCCTGCTCCTTTGGTTTCAGTGCCTCCTATTCCGGTGTTCTCCCTGAGGTTTGATGGGCGGCATTGGTCCGTCCACTCCTCCGATTCGACGGAGATAGAGAAGTCTACCGTCGACTCTTCTTCGGATTCGTTGTTGGACTCCGTGCCTTATGATGTTGAATCCGAGGCTTCGGATTTGGTACATCTTGCTACATCTCCGGATTCGGAGGTGGAAGAGAAGTCCCCTCCATCATCTTCGGAGGCGATGTGCAATTACGCTGGTTTCCTGGTGCAGATGGCGAAGACCATCGACTTACCCTATCCACCAGCCTAAACCTAGGTACGCCTGCCACATTTTGAACGTATTGCTTCCGAAGAGACGGCTCCAGTTTATCTCACCCTGATCCAGTCTTTCTTATCCATGGCGGAAGAATCATTTCTGTCCTTATTGTCCGCCTCAGTCTCCAGAAAGCTCGAGGGCCTGTACAGAGTCCATGATGACAAAGGTAGCATTTTCAGAAGTGCTACCTGTTCCTTGTGCAGGACCCGCCAGGCAGGCAGAACTCATAAGCCTCAATGCGTTGATGAGGCGATGGTGTCGAGAGGAGGGCTTTAGATTTGTCAGGAACTGGAGAACATTTTGGGACAAGCCAAACCTGTTCAGGGGGGATAGGTTGCACTTGAACTATGATGGGACCAGATTGCTGGCACTCAACCTCAAAAGGGCAGCAGAGCAGCTTTTAAACTGATAATTGGGGGAAAGCCGACAGGAGCTGAGTGGCATCCGGTTCGGAACACCTCATCCTCGGGGAATGAGGTTGGAGAGGGTAGAGAATCACATAGAGATGATATAGCAGGTATTAGCACTGGGAGAATAATGGAATATGATAGTTTGTCTACTGAGAATAAAAGCTGTGGGGGGGGGACAGAACAAAGCAGCAGCTGTTGTTGGGGGACCCACTGTACAAGTGCTTCTACGCCACTGCTCGAAGCCTACGACCAAAAATGGGAGAACTTGAACATTTGGCAGGTAGGGATAACATAGATATAATAACCATAACAGAAACCTGGTGGAATGTGGAACCAGTGGGATACAGCAATCTCAGGCTATAAACCCAATAGAAGGGATAGAGAGGGGCGGGTGGAGGGGGAGTGGCCATCTATGTCAAAGAAGGGGTAAAATCCAGCAGAATGGAGATGGACAGAGGGTCTGACTCCACCATAGAATCACTGTGGGTTAAACTACCAGGTCCAAGGAGTGATGTGATAGTTGGGGTATGCTATCGTCCACCAGATCAAAAACTTGAGGGGGACCTTGAAATGAGGAGAGAAATCATGGAGGTGGCTAAGAGGGATAGGATGGTAATCATGGGGGACTTTGCGAGCTCTGGGCAAGAAAGAGAAATCGGGTTTCTCAACTTCCCGAATGACTGTGCCTTAGAGCAAATTGTCATGGAGCCCACCCGAGAACAGGCAACTCTGGATCTAATACTGTGTGATACTCAGGACCTGGTCAGGGATGTGAATGTCACTGAGCCTCTGGGGAATGAATAGTGACCATGCTGCAATCTCCTTTGCCATCCATGTTGGAGGAAGAGCGTTAAGCAAATCAGACATAAAAACCCTTGATTTCTGAAGGGCAAACTTCCCTCAGATGAGGAAACTAGTTAGAAAGAAATTGAAGGGGAAGGTCAGAAGAATCCAATCTCTTCAGAGTGCATGAAGCCTGTTTCGGTTCGCAGTAGGGGACGACATCTACCAATATTCTGCCCTGCCATTTGGTTTAGCAACGCCCCGACGAGTCTTCACCAAATGCATGGCACTGGTTGCAGCACATCTTCGCACCCAGGGCATTGTCATCTTCCGCTACTTCAACGACTGGCTAGTCGTCGCAGAATCCGAAGAAAGAGCTCGTCAGGACATTTCCACCGTCCTCACAACTCTGGACTCTCTGGGCCTTCAAGTCAACTTCAAGAAGTCCCATCTGGATCCTTCTCCAGTGGTAGCGTTCATAGGGGCAATCCTCGATTCCACTTGGGCTATGGCCTACCCTCCTCGAGACAGGATTGCTGAGATCTTCAACCTGCTTCATCTCTTCCATCCGGCAGCCCAGATACCGGCCCTCCAAGTTCAAAGACTCCTAGGGTACATGGCTTCAATCACGTCTGTGCTCGTACATGCGAAACTCAGACTCATACGTCTCCAAAGCTGGTTTCTGCGTCACTTCGATTCCCTCCGGGACTCTCCCTCCAAGGTGCTCACCATCCCACCCGACCTACCCCAACAGCTCACTTGGTGGTACAGCCGGTCCAACCTCCTGACCGGCCGCCCGTTCAGAGCTCCACTTCCAACAATACAAGTGACCACAGATGCCAGCAACACGGGTTAAGGGCAGTGTGTCTCACCAGATCCACGACACCTGGTCTCCACAGGAGCATCAGCTTCATATCAATGAGCTGGAACTCTTGGCCATCTTCAAGGCGTTCCTGGCGTTCCTCCGATACCTCTCCAGCAATGTAGTACTGGCGGTGACCGACAACACAACCGCCATGTACTACATCAACAAACAGAGCGGAACTCATTCGATGCGCCTCCTGGACCTCTCCATCGTCTTCTGGGAATGGTGTCTCAAGCACCAGATCCATCTAATAGCCATGCACCTGCCGGGGGAAGAGAACATTGATGCTGACGACCTGAGTCGCAGACAACACTCCTCCCACGAATAGGAGCTTGACCCTTCAACGTTTCACCACCTCTGCAACAGTTGGGGCTCTCCTCACATCGATCTCTTCGCCTCTCACAAAAAACAGGAGATGCACACTGTGCTGTTCGAGAGCAGGGAAAGGACAAGACTCTCTGGGGGATGCTCTCCTCCTGCCTTGGAAGGACCACCTTCTGTATGCCTTCCCTCCAATCCCTCTCCTCCACAAGGTGATGATCAAAATCTTTCAGGAGAGTCCGAATCTTATTCTTATTGCCCCTTGGTGGCCCAGACAACCCTGGTTTGCCTCCCTGCTCAAGCTGTCCAACAGCCGTCTTCAACTTCCTCAGTTTCCGGACCTACTGTCACAGAATTCAGGCCAGGTCCTTCATCCAGACCTTCCACGCCTCCAACTGACTGCGTGGAGGATAGTAAACGTATAGAATCCATCATCTCAGCATGCCTTAAACCCTCCACTACAAAACTCTATAACTGTAAGTGGAGGAGATTCCTGTTCTACGCTGATTTATTTATTTATTTATTTATTTATTGTTATATTTGTATCCCGCTTATCTCCAACAGAGGACTCTAAGCGGCTAACAACAAGTATCACAAAACGACAAACACAAATCACTAATATAATAAGTTAAAACATATATCCTCCTAGGATCCTAAAATCCTAAAATCCTAAGACCTCCAAGTGCATCCCAACACGTCAAAGACGTTAGTCCTGACAAATAAAATTGGAGGCACCAATGGTCATACTACTACTACCAATAATAATAGCGATGGCGGAAAGGGCAAAAAAAAAAAAAAAATTAAAATTCGCCAAAGGCCTCTCGAAATAGAAAGGTCTTTAAGGATTTTCGAAAGGCCTGCAGGGACTCTGCAGAGCGCACTTCGCTAGGGATGGCATTCCATATGGATGGGGCTGCCACAGAGAAGGCCCGGTTCCGGGTGACCGACTTCCGGGCCTCTCGGGGGGTGGCAACCCGGAGCGAGTGCGCTCGCACCTGCCGAACTGGACGGGCCGAGATGGATCGCTGGACGATACGCTCTGACAGGTATTCCGGTCCCAAGCCATGGAGGGTTTTATAAACTAAAACCAGGACCTTGAATCTTATCCGGGCTGCAACGGGCAACCAATGCAGGCGAGCCAGGACTGGGGTGATATGGTCATAACGACGCACACCAGCCACCAGCCTGGCTGCCGCATTCTGTACCCGCTGCAGACGCCGGAGAAGAGTCAAGGGCAACCCCATGTAGAGCGCGTTACAGTAGTCCAGCCTCGAGATCACCAGTGCTTGGACCACTGCTCTCAGAGAGTCAACATCCAGGTACGGGCGGATCTGGGCGATCTGGCGAAGATGGAAATAAGCGGCCCTGGTAACCGACGCCACCTGGGCCTCCATGGTCAGCGCCGGGTCCAGGACCACGCCCAGATTCCGCACCCTCTCCACAGGCTGGAGGGAAACCCCCCCACAGCTGCGGAAGAGGGCCACCGTACCCAGATGGTGAGCTCCCAAAGAACATGACCTCCGTCTTCTCGGGGTTGAGCCTAAGCCTGTTCGCCCCGGTCCAAGCCAGGACCGCGTCCAGGCACTCATCAAGGATCCTCACAGCTTCCACTGCAGAGGTGGAAAAGGAGAGATAGAGCTGCGTGTCATCAGCGTACTGATGACAGCAGACTCCAAATCTCCTAACGACCCCAGCCAGCGGCCTTACGTAGATGTTGAACAGCATAGGGGACAGCGACGACCCCTGTGGAACCCCACAAGGGAGTATCCAAGGAGCCGACAACTCCCCCCCATGCAGAACGTACTGTGGACGGTCCTCCAGGAAGGATCGGAGCCAGCTGCAAGCAGTGCCCCCGATACCAACCTCGGAGAGCCGATCCAACAGGATACCGTGGTCGACGGTATCAAAGGCCGCTGACAAATCCAGGAGAACCAACAGGGTAGAGCAACCCCTGTCGGCCGCCCGGATTAGGTCGTCTTGCAGCGCGACCAAAGCCGTTTCGGTCCCCCGACGAGGCCTGAACCCGGACTGGCAAGGATCGAGGCACTGCCGATCCTCCAGGTATGACTGCAACCGAACCGCCGCCACCCTCTCGATCACCTTGCCCATAAACGGGACGTTGGCAATTGGACGATAGTTGGTTAAATCGTCCGAAGGGAGGCCAGATTTTTTAAGAATGGGCTTTACCACCGTCTCCTTCAGACGGGAGGGAAAAACCCCCTCGCTGAAGGAGGCGGTAGCAATAGCCGAGGCCCATTTGGCCATAGTCCCGCTGGCAGATTTAATAAGCCAGGCTGGGCAGGGATCGAAAGGGGTGGACGCCGGTCGGCAGTGAGCCATAGCCTTGGAGGCCTCGACAGCAGAAACAGGCCCAAGCACATCCAACCGAGGCGACGAAGGCGGCCCAGCAACCGGGGATGCCGGGGCAGAACTACTGCAACCGGAGTCGAAGCCGGCCCGGATGGCCTCTATTTTAGAACAAAAAAAGGCTGCGAAATTCTCACTACTGAACTCAGTAGGAGGAGGCCTAGCCAGACTAGGATTGGTGAGGTCCCGAACCACACGGAAGAGCTCCGCTTGGCAGTTCGAGGCCTCACCAATTCTCAGGGAGACAAAAGATCTTTGGGCCTCCCTGATCGCGTTGGAATAGCGCCTAGTCTGGGAAACAACAGCAGCCTTACTAATAGCCGTCCGGGTTCTTCTCCAGCTGCGCTCTAGTCTTCTCCGCACCTGCTTCATCGCTCGGAGCTCGGTCGTAAACCACGGCGAGGGCCGAGCTCGACACCGGAGAAGACGCTTAGGGGCGATCCGGTCGATGGTCTGGGCAGCTGTATCAAACCAATGGTTGGCCACAACCTCGGCCGGCGCGCCAGTCAATTCTCCAGGAAACGCCCCAAAGACTTCCTGGAACCGATGAGGGTCCATGAGTCTTCGGGGACGGGCCAAGACAGGAGGCCGAAGGTCCCCGCGAGGAGGGGCCGGAATCGCCAAAGGGAAAGTAAGCAGGTGGTGGTCTGACCATGACACAGGAAGGGGGACAATGCCCCCAACCTCCAGACTCGAAGTCCCCGACATGGAGGAAAAGACCAGATCCAGGGTGTGGCCAGACCTGTGAGTGGGGCATACAACATGCTGGGACAGACCCATGGAAGCCATGGATTCCATGAACTCGAGAGCTGCCCCAGAAAGCTCACCGCCGGCATGCACATTGAAGTCACCCGCAACCAGAAGGCGCGGGGACTTCAATAGTGCAGCCCCGATGAACTCGGAGAGCTCCGGGAGGGATTGTGCTGGGTTGCGGGGAGCACGGTAACCCAGCACAATGCCAAATCTGTCCCGCTGTCCCACCAGCAGGTGAAGGCACTCTAACCCCTGGCTAACCAATGTCGAGGCCCTGCAGACATAAAAAGAGTCCCGATGGACGATGGCGACCCCACCTCCCTTCTGACCCTCCAGCCTTCCCACACCCTGAACCAGGTACCCGGGCGGGCACAACAGGGAGAGGGAAGCCCCCCCCTCTGCACCCACCCAGGTCTCGGTGATGAGAGCCAGGTCAGCCCGCCCATCTTGGATGGTATCGTATATGATGGGGATTTTATTATGGACTGACCTGGCGTTCAACAGAATGCACGAAAGGCTGGAGGCGCTGGAGAAGTGACTCCCGGACACGTGGCAGGGAGCCGAGGGGTCAGAACGCGGGACAGGCACAAGATGCCTGACCCGGGTTCTTCTGATCTGACGAACCCCCCGGCTACAAGCGTACCGCCCACGGCCTGTCACAGTTGGTATATGAGTCCCTGCAAACATGGCGAGGAAAAAAAAAAAACCTAATACAACCTAATTAATATAAACACTCCAACAAATTACAAATAATACAATAAATAAGTTACAAACAAATAGCAAGCTATGAACAGACAGTGGAAAAATAATAATAATAAAAATGGTAAACAAATCTTAACTAACAAACGAATCTTAACTATCAAATGAACAATAAATAACAAAACGGGCGAAGCGCCAGGAGAGATGTAAACCACCTGGGATTTAGGGGGGGGAGGAGGCCAGGAAAACGAGGCTCTGATGGTTAATGGGAGGTTACTGTGTTGTGCAGGCACTTTTCATTGAAGATGGCAAAGGTGCCGGACCTGATAATCAGAATGCAACAGCACCGTCCTGATTCCAAAGTCCAGGCTCGAGGCCCCCAGCAAGAAATCCCCCCCATCACACCCCAACTCCACCAGTAGGCTCGCCATCATAGCTCCAGTCCCGTTACTCTCCACAGATAACTGGAGGGAGGTGATGTAATGAATGGGTAAATTTCCCCCCCCCCCAAGGCATAAGCACCAATCCTTGAGAAGGGAAGGAAACAGGAGACCCAGCTGCTTCCAAGCGTCTCCGATGGTAAGGGCAGGACAGCCCCAGGCAAATAGATGGATTCCGGTCTCTGAGATCAAGTCCCGGCGATGGCAAAGAGCCCAGGACCCCTGGAGCAACGGCAGCCGATCTGCTGCCCGGGACCACCAGCCGCCAGAGGCTACCACGGGCGATGAAAAGCAACCACCGGCAGCCGACATGCTGCCCGAGTCCCAAGGAACGGGCGGCATACCGGCGGCCGAGCTGCCACCCGAAAACCACCAAAGAGGACGGCTAGGCTACCGAGTAGAACCTCAGAGAGCGATCTGTAGGCAGCACCGGCGGCCGATTTGCCGCCCGAATTCCAGGAGCGAAGGGCGCGCCGACACCCGAACCGCCGCCCGAGAACCGCCAGCAACGGGAGCACCGACGGGAAACCGGCCGGGCTCCCGAGCGGACAAAGCGGCCGGCCGGCGGCGGACCCACCACCCGGGCAGAGGCGCACCGGCGGCCAAACCGCCTCCCAGGCAAGAGCCAGCAGCAGGGCAATGATAGTACAGGCGGCCACGGGGGGGGGGAGCGACCAGCCCCCGGCAGATGGAATAGACTCTCGCCTCAGCTCCAACTCATGGGGGAGAACCCGAAATGGCGGCCACCGTCTCTGCCCTTGGGTCTTCCAGACCACCGAGGGCGGACGGACCGGCCACTCACCCGGGACTCCCCACAAGAGCGGGCAAGGGAGGGAAGGCTTGCCAGGGAGGGGCTAAGGTGTAAAAAGGGGGGAGAGGGGGGTAGTACGAGAGGCCACTCGTATCAGAGGACGCTCGAACGAGGCAACATACCTCGTCCTTGTCGGTGTCGGCGTCCAAGGTGTGCTCGATAAGAGCCTCTGCAAGCCTCAACGAGCCCACAAGGCCCCCCCCCCAAGTTCAAACACCTCCCAATGGTACTCCTGGCAGCCCAAAAATTAAATAAGAATAAAAACCCAGCGGCGCCGCAATAAAATAGAAAAAGGTAATCGAGGGGTGGGATGCAAAAACACCAAAGAGCTGCTGCCGCCCGCCATCTTGAAAACAGATGTCTCTCTTAATGATGATAAAGGTTTTGACCCTGTCGGCCCTTCGCTTCCCTGGGTGCTTCAATACCTCTTGCCTCACCTTGTCATCGTTGCGTGTCCACTTGTCTGCCATCATCGCTCACCAACCGCCGATGTCTCCTACATCTGCTGTCTTCCATCATCCTCGGCTCAAACTCTTTTTGCGGGGTTTAAAGAATACCTTTCCCAACCATTAACCAATCCCTCCACAATGGTCCCTCTCCCTTGTTCCTAGGGCTCTCCAATGACCGCCCTTTGAACCCCTTGCTACCATAGACCTCAGGCTGCTGACTCTCAAGACTGCATTCCTGGTAGCGATTGCTTCTGCCCGCAGGGCTAGTGAGCTATGCACCCTCTGATGTGATCTCCCCTACTTGCAGTTTCACCAGGACAAAGTAGTGGCTTACCCTGACATCACCTTCCTACCTAAAGTGGTATCGTCTTTCCACATCTCCCAACCTATCATCCTCCCGGCCTTTTTTCCAAATCCCTCGACAGGAGTGGAAATGGACTTGTACCTCTTGGATGTCAGACAGGCATGAGCCTTCTATGTCTCTAGGACTAAAGCCATAAGGACTTCTCAAAAACTTTTTGTCTGCTATGATCCTTTGGGTGAAGGTTGTGCTGTATCTTCCCAGTGCTTTGCTTGCTGGGTAGTACAAACTATCAAATTAGCGTATGACCTGGCAAAACGGCCTTTGCTGTCCACTATTCGGGTTCACTCCACCAGAGCGATGTCCTCCTCAGCGGCATTCCTCAAAGGTGTCCCACTGGACAACATCTGTAATGCGGCCACCTGGTCCAGGCCTGAAACCTTCGTGACCCACTCACTACAGGTTGGATGCCTGCATGAGGTCGTCCACTTCCTTTGGGAGGGCAGTGCTTTCCTTTGTGACAGCTCCTGCCTGTGAGTACTGCTTGCAATCACCCATCTGTGTGGCTTCATGAAGGCCACAATGGAGAAGAACCAGTTACTTACCTGTAAAGGTGGTTTTTCGAGTGGACCTTCGTGAAGCCACACAGCACCTGCCCACCTCCCCTCGGACCGTCATGCCTTGACTGGTACTTACCTGTCATCCTGGTGGTCAAGAGGAACTGAGGTGTTTAGGCGGGAACACCCTCGCACATGCGCAGGGTGTGGGGGTGGAGACTAACGAACTTTCCTATTGCTAGGGAAGTCCGACCTCTGGCGCAGGGGCGCCTGGGAAACCCATCTGTGTGTCTTCACGAAGGTCCACTCAAAGAACCACCTTTACGGGTATGAAACTGGTTCTTATAGTTTATTTATTTATTATTTATTTATTCGATTTATGCCCCATCCATCTGGCCACTCTATTTTGGGGGCCCCAAATTTGGGTATATTTCATTTTTAAATTCCTGTGGGTGAGGTGTTTGCCATCAAATTGGTTTTGTTAATGGCTGTTTTCAATGTGTTTTATATTCCCTTTTAATTGTATTTAAATTGTATTTTTAAATTATATTTTATGAATGACTGTTTTGTAAACTGCCCTGGGTCATGCAGTTTGTGTTAAGGGAGCGGTATAGAAATATAAAGAAACAAACATTCAGGTCCATTCTTCCTGCTGGAGAGACATTTGACTCATTTTGTATAAATTTCAGGTGATCTATCATTGCCATCGGGTGGTGGTGGTTAAGTGATACATTATTTGTTTAAGATGTTTAATTTGCTATTTTGTTATTGTTATTTTACCTTAATGCTATTTTGCCTTCAACGTTGTCCTGTATTTTTTTTGTCAGCCACCTAGTGTATTGGCTCGCCACTAGATGGGTGGGATAGAAATAAACAAATAAACTTTTATGGTGAAGAAAATTCAGCAGTGGTATAGACCACTGCACCTCCCGTGCAGTCCCGGCAAGAGTTGGAGGATCCCTGCCACTGCCTGTGGAAGGTCCTCTGCCACTTGTCTGCTGACACCTTCACCTGGAAAGCAGGGGTTGGTGGGTTCCCCCTTAGCCTTGGGCTTGGGGTGGCCAGGGTTCCAAGAGTCCTGGCTTGTAATGAAGTTGAGCCCTCTGGCAGCTCTGGAGTGAGTTTCCCTGGTACACCTAGAGGCTCATGAAGGTAGGCATGCTGGAGGGAAGAAATAAAAGTCACATGCAACATTTCATCTATAGGTAGCAGCTGCCTGTGAGGATTTTCTGATGTGGAAGTTTGTGCTCTCTGATCCCAGTTTCCTGTCCTGTCTGTCAGGGTTGGTTACGTGGCATTCCCAGGGAACTTCCAATTCCTTGGACAGGCATGCCGTGCCGTTCCTAAGGGAATGAGGAGGAAGGGTGCCCACTTGGGAGCCACTTGTTTTCTGATTGCTTTGTTGATCTCGCAGCAGGGAGAGGTTCGGCTCAAGTGCCTGCTGGCTCTGCAAGGACTCTATGGCAGCCAGGTAACGGCATCCCGGATGGAGCTCTTTACAAGCCGCTTCAAGGTAAGGGAGCTTCGGCTCCCCGCATCTCTACCAACAAAAGTTGTTGCCCCTGATGCCTCTTGTCAAGGGTGGGAGGATCCCTTTGGAGCAGAGGGCTGAATTCAGTTTGAGAGAGTTTCCTACAGGGTAGGGAGTATGTTCTGGTGGGAGGTGTGACGTGGAGACAAAAGATTTTCACCAAAGGCATTCAAACAAGGCTGCCTGCAGCTCCACTCCAGGGGAGATGTTTCGGCCTCTGAAAACAGGAATCAGTGTGCAAAAGCTAGGAAATCTGAGATTTTCCACCTGCCTGCTTGTTTTTCAGATAGAAAGCTCATATGTGAGTCTTGGTTGGCCTTAAAAGTTGATTTGTCTCAGTGTGTGTTGAGTTGTTCTGAAGCATCTTGTCAGATGAAATTCTGCCACCTAAAACGGTGACTGACTGAGTGGCAAACCTGAGATTGCCAGCATAAGGAACACTTGGGCTGCCTTGAGGAAGTGGTGGGTCATTGGTGACCAAGGCAAGACGCTGCCCTGGGACAGGCTACTCTTTTGAGGCGTCCGTGGACTCATGGAAAAATCTGTGCTGTCGTAGACGGGTCGGTATTACTTGGGTTGGATTATAACCTAGGGTTGGATGATAGCATCTTTGCAGGAGCACTTGATGCTGAAGAAGGTTCTAGGTGGCTGAGAGATCCACAGGGCCACCCTTGTGTTCTTCCTAGTTTCAAGCTGTCCGGGATTTGTGCCTAAAACCCACCTGTTGTGGGATGAGAGGTGGTTGCACTGCTCTCATAACAACTCAAGAATATGCTGGATCAGGCCAAAGGCCCATCTAGTCCAGCTTCCTGTATCTCACAGTGGCCCCACCAGATGCGTCTGGGACTATATGAGACTAGATCTCTGTCTCCTTATCCCATTCCCCTGCATCTGGTCCTTGAAGTACCCCGGTTTTAAGCCTGGAGATAACACACATCTCCATCATGGTTTGTAACCTGTGATGGACTTCTCCTCCAGGAATCTGTCCAATCCCCTTTTGAAGGCATCCAGGCCAGATGCCATCACCACATCATGTGGCAAGGAGTTCCACAGACTAACAACATGCTGGGTAAAAAAAATTCTCATTTGTCTATTCTCATTCTCCCACCCCTCAGTTTGAGTGGATGGCTCCTAGTTCTGGTATTTTGTGAGAGGGAGAAGAGTGTCCCTCTATCCACTTTACTCATGCCCTGCATTGTTTTGTATATCTCAATCGTATCCCCTCTTAGGCACCTTTTTTCCAGACTAAAGAGCCCCAATTGTTTTAGCCTTTCCTCATAAGGGAGGTCCCTAGGCTCAGTAATCTTTTTAGTCACTCTCCTTTGCACCAGTTCCAGTTCCAGTATGTCCTTGAGATGCGGTGACCAGAATTGTACACAGTACTCCAGGTGCGGCCTTACTATTGTTTTGTATAATGGCATTATAACGTTGGCTGTTTTATTTTCACTCCCCTTTTTGATAATCCCTAGCATGGAATTGGCCTTCTTTGTCGCTGCCACACACTGGGTAGACACCTTCATTGAGTTGTCCACAAGCAAACCAAGATCTCTTTCCTGATACGTCACAGACAGCTCAGAGCAAAGCAAAAGCAAAGCAAAGTGTTCTGCTTATATACCGCCCCATACCACTACAAGTAGTCTCTGGGCGGTTTACAATTTTTAATTACATTGTGCAGGCTACACATTGCCCCCCCCCAGCAATCTGGGTACTCATTTTACCGACCTCAGAAGGATGGAAGGCTGAGTGAACCTTAAGCCTGCTACCAGGGATTGAACCCAGGTCGTGAGCACAGTTTTACCTGCAGTACAGGCATTTAACCACTGCGCCACGAGGCTCTGTGACAGAGCCCATGAGTTGATAGATAAAGTTTTGATTTTTTGCCCCAATATGCATTACTTTTACATTTTGCTACATTGAAATGAATTTGCCATTTCTCAGCCCATTCCCCCAGTTTGGAGAGATCGCTCTGGAGGTCTTCACAATCTTCTCTGGTTTTTACCACCCGTAAAAGTTTTGTGTCATCCGCAAACTTGCCCACCTCACTGCTTATCCCTGTCTCCAGGTCATTTATGGACAGATTGAAAAGCATCATTCCCAGGACAGACCCTGGGGCACACCGCTTTTCACCTCTCTCCATTGTGAAAATTGCCCATTGACACCTACTCTTTGTTTCCTGGATCTCAACCAGTTCTCAATCCATAAGAGGACCTGCCCTCTTATCCCCTGACTGTGCAATTTTCTCAGCAGCCTTTGTGAGGGACTCTGTTAAAAGCCTTCTGAAAATCCAGATAGACTATATCCACCGGTTCACCCAAATCCACATGCCTGTTGACCTTTTCAAAGAATTCTAAAAGGTTTGTCAGGCAAGACTTAGCACAGAAGCCATGCTGATTTTCCCTCAGCAAGGTTTATTCTTCTATGTGTTTTAAGATTTTCTCTTGGATGTGGCTTTCCACCATCTTCCCTGGGACAGACGTAAGGCTAACCGGCCTGTAGTTTCCCGGGTCCCCCCTCCTTCCTTTTTTAGAGGATGACAAATTGTTCTGTTTCAAACCATAGAAAGAGGACAACGTAGGGAGACTGGGCTGAAGGTTTGGGGTCTGTGAGTTCTTCACTAGATGTCAAAAGAGCAACTCTTTTGTCCAAGTTTTCAACCTTCTGAGAGTGTCAAGATTATTAGAGAAATTATGTTTTTTTTAAAAGAGTCACTTTCCCAGTTCTTCTCATCTATAAGAGCTACCAGGGTTTTTTCCACCTATTTTAGCACTGTTGTTGTTCTGCGGTTGTCATCGAGTGCTTGTCCGCCAGATATCACTGTGGTACCTGAAGTCTTCAGTTGGAACATTTATGTTTTGATTATGAAGATTTTAAAGGAAAATATTGTGTTAGGTGGTTCATAATTAGAGGACGTTGTGCAATTGCTTAGCTCCACTGTAATGATTTGTGTATCATCCTGTTCTGTGACAGCCATTGATTATACTTGTAGGTCTTAGGCTGCCATCTCACAGGCAACACGAAAAACATTTAAGCATTGAAATCGATCTGGATTTTATTGTTCACAGAATGCAAGGATGGATTTGATTCATGTGACTACAATGTTACTTTTTTTTCAACTGACTGGCAGTGTATTTAGAAAATTCTCCACTTTTAAAATCAATTCATTTCAATGAAGTTTAGTAAACCACTTAGAGTAGCACTTGCCATGGAGTCAGTGCAATATAAATGCATGAAATAAATAAAATAAGCTCACAGTGAAATAAATCTACTGGCTATTAAGACATCCATCCCTTTTCTTTTTGTGAGGGTGTCTTTAGAAAAACACAAAGTAGAAAATTATGCTTTTCTCAGTTTTTGGCAATGTTTTTATTACATCTCTTTGTTAGGGTTCGAGTTCTGGGCTGTATATTGTCCTTCATTAATGTAAGCCACCTTGGGTTCTTTTCCAAAGAGAAAGGTGGAGTAAAAATATTCAAAATAATAAAATATTAATAACTATGTTTTTAAAGAGAGGGAGAAACCCTCTCTTTCCTTAGGACCAAATTGGCCGTTACTGCATAGAGAAATAGGCGATGCAGGGCTTGGCTGCTCTTTGGCTCGCTGATTGTGCCGCCTGGCATCCGGCAGGGACTTTGCCAGCAAAATGTGACTGCTTCCACCCACATGCTTGGTACTGTCCCCACTTGAGAGACTGCCTTGCCAGCTGGCACCAGGTGATCCTTCCCCTGAAGAGGAACCACAGCATCTAGAGGAGCTGTGCTGCTGATTGTTTTGGAGAGACGGGGGGGGGGCAGTGACAAAACCTTTTTGCTTTCCCCATTCCGTGGATGGTGTGCTAGGCAGTGGCCGAATTGACCCAGGTGGAGGTGGACAAAGAGGAGGATAGAATCTGAGAGTTGGAAGAGACCTCAAGGGCCATCTGGTCCAACCCCCCTGCCATGCAGGATCCCCCATCAAAGACAAGATGGCCATCCAGCCTTTGTTTGAAAACCTCCAAAGAAGGAGACTCCACCACCCTCCTTTGTGGAAGCATCTTCCAGTGCTGAACAGCTCTAACTGTCATGAAGTTCTTCCTAGTGTTCAGATGGAATCTCTTTTCCTGTAGCTTGAAATCATTGCCCTGAGTCCTAGTCTTTGAAGCCATGGAAAACAAGCCAGCCCCCTCTTTGATATGACATCCTTTCAAATATTTATTTATTTATTTATTTATTTATTTATTTAACTTATATGCCGCCCACTACCCAAAGGTCTCTGGGCGGCTTACAATCCAAAGAATAAAACAATTTAAAATAGTTAAAAGTAAAATATCAATAAATCATCAATAAAAACCTTACACTAAAATCATTATCCTAAAATTGTCATCAGTGGGCCCACAGTCTATATTATATCAATTAAAAACCTGGAACAGGAAGGTTTTTATCTGGCACCGGAATGTAATCAGTGTTGGCGCCAGGCGGATCTCGATCGGGAGGGTATTCCATAGCTTGGGAGTAGCTGCCGAGAAGGCCCTGTGTCTACAAGCCATCCGTCTCACCTCCTTGAGGGATGGCTCTTTCAAAAGGACCCCCTGGCTCGATCTTAATTGCCGCGTAGGTTCATATGGAAGGAGGTATCATAGCTATCATATCCCCTCTCAACATTCTGGGCTCCCTAAACCACTCCTCGTGAGACATTTCTTCCAAACCTTTAACCATCCTGGTCGCTGTCCTCTGGACCTGCCTGAGGTTGTAAACATCCTTTTTAAAATGAGAAGTGCAGAACTGGACACGGTACTCCAGGTGGGGTTCGACCAGAGCAGAATAGAGTGGTACTATCACTTCTCTTAATCTAGACACAATGCTTTGGTTGATGCAACCAAGAGTTGAAGAGTTGTAATGGAGGCTATAATTAATAATTGGAGCAGTTCCGAGACTTCTCGGGACCGCCCGCACCACACTTTTAACCCGCTCCCGAAATTCCACTCCGTTCCCGAGATATCAGGAAAAAGACATTTGCCGCTGCTTGAGCTGGCTGAGGCATTGCCGGCAGAGCCGGGAGCCTGGGTGGCGGAAAACACCAATTTGCAGTCAATTTGACCGGTTACATTGTATCCAGATAACCGGGCAGTTCATTTCCGCGGTGACTCCATAAAGCAGCAGGAGTGCTAAAGATAAAACTGCCTGCACATTTTAGCCAATCAGCGCCCCCCATCCATCAATGTCTCGTTAATTACGAGCCGGAAGGGGGCGCACGGCAGAGGATCCGACTGTGTTAGATTAAGCGAGTAGACCACCACAACAAGTTACTTCCACCACCCCTGGACTGAGAAAATTCGAAACCCCTAACCGATTTGGAGCTCCAGGGAGGCGGCTGAGTTTTGCTGACGCCAGCGGCATGAATCCACTCTCTCTTGACCGACTCACGGTTCCAGAACCCCGGCTTGAGTTATGACTTAGTGTCAGTCTCTGTTCCCAGCCGAGTTTTAGTTCCAGAGGAATCTGGCTTTCTCCCGGTAATATTTCCCTATGAGAGTAGACCAACCCACCCATCCGAATTGAACAGAGTCTCCTTCTCTTGGGGAAACCTTTGGAAACTTATTTCTCGTGTTCCAAAGGTTTCCGCTGAAAGATAGACAAGGTCCCTTGCTAGCAAATCTGGTTAACTCTTTCTTGGCCAAGCTGGACACTATCTTTTAACCCTTTAGAGCAGCCAGAGATACAGCCCAGGAAAGTCTTCCCGAACTGATGGTTTATTCCTACCATGCTCTTGGCTCATGAAAGGTTGTTCACAAGTGATCATCTCCAAACCCCAGGGGCTTCCCTTTCCTCCAGAGAACTACCTCATTTGTCTCTCCCTGTCCATAACAACCCTGGTTTCTGACCTCAGACAACCTGGGGGGGGGCTCCCTCTTCCGCCTTCTCTCTCTCTCTTTCTCTCCCTTTCTCTTCCCTTTCTCTTCTCCTCTTCTCCATCTTTCCCTCTCTCCTCCCTTCAACCCACTCCCCCTGGATGTGCTTAAACGTGTTCCTGCACTGTCCTGTCTTCTTGGAGCTACACCATCTTGGGCAAGGCATGGCGACCACGTGTCATGAGGGCCGAATCTCCAGATGGACTCCATTTCTCCAGGACATCTTCAGCACGTCTCACTTCAGGATGCATCACGGATTAATCTCAGCCTGAGGCAGTCCATTGTCTTGTCTCCACATCCACCAGGAACTTTGTCTGGCAGCTGAAGGCTCCATCTATTGACTTTCCAGCTTCCCATTGTGACTTTCCAACTCCCCATTGTGACTGTTCCGCTCCCCCATTGACCTGTTAATTATTCCTTGATTACTCAAGCCACTTGGACAATGCTGACTCCTTCCTTTCCTATTGTCACCCCCATGATGAACCATTAAAGAGTAAGATATGGCCTGATCACACCTGTGCAGGGATCTGGTTCCAGGACACCAGGAACGCCCAGAACCTCCCCAAGAGACCCCTGGACTGACCTTCATTGGTTGCCCCAAGACACCACCCCTAGCCCAACCCAGAAGAGGCGCGCACTCTGTGAGAGGGAGGGGGGAAGGAAATAAAGCTTGTGTTTTTCCTGTTTTGGGTGCTGAACGCCTCACTTTGCCTTGGGTGAGCCGTTCGCCTTACCATCTTTATTAGGCCTAATAAATTGGTAATTTCGTCTGGATCTCTCTGTGTTGGACTTCTTTCATTGGGCCTCATAGAATCCAACAGCCCACAGCGGGAGTAGGTTGCTGTGATTTCAACATATTCGCAATGGCTTTTCTGGCCACCGCATCATACTGCTGACCCATGTTCAATTTGTGGTCCACCAAGACTCCCAGATCCCTTTCACAAGTACTATTCTCCAGCCAAGTGTCCTCCATCCTATATCTATGCAATTTGTTTTTCTCCTGCATAGCTGCAGGACCCTACTTTTCTCTCTGTTGAAATTCGTTCCATTTGCTTTGGGCCAGCACTCTAATCTGCCAAGGTCATTTTGGATTTTTATCCTATCCGCTAAGGCAGTGTTGGTGAGCCTATGGCATGGGTGCCTAAACGGGCACTTGGAGCACTTTCCTGACATAGCCCCTTCACAGCCTCCTGTATTCAGATTAAATTGCTGTATTGGCACTTTGCGAAAAATTAGTGGGTTTTGATTAGCAGTTCAGACACTTGGTCTCTAAAAGGTTCACCCTCACTGCTCTAGGGAATTAGCCATCCCTCCCAATTTGGTATCATCTGCAAATTTAATCAGTCTACTCAATTGCTTCATCCAAGTCATTAATAAAGATGTTGAATAGCACCGGACCCAGAACAGAACCCTGTGGCACCCACTGGTCACCCCTCCATGCTGAGAAGCCATTTATGTCACCCTTTTGGTACGATCAGTCAACCAAGTACAAATGCACCTAAGAGTAGCATTACCTATCCCACATTCTACTAACTTCTTTGCTAGTATGTCATGGGGAACCTTATCAAAGGCCTTACTGAAATGAAGATAAATAACATCCCCTTCATCCACCAGGCCTGTAACTCTATCACATAAAGAGTTTAAATTCGTCTGGCATGACTTGTTTTTGAGAAACCCATATTGACTTCTAGTAATGACAGCATTACTTATTAAATAATTACAGGCTGTCTGCTTAATAATCTGTTCTAGAATCTTTCCAGAAATAGATGTCAAGCTGACTGGGCGGTAATTGTTTGGGCCCTCTTCCCCCCCCCTTTTTGAAGATGAGGACAACATTTGTCCTCCTCCAATCTATGGGGACTTCCCCTGTTCTCCAGGAATTCTCAAAGATTATTCCCAACGGTTCAGACGTTACTTCTGCCAGTACTTTTCAGATCCTTGGGTGTAATTCATCTGGCCCCGGGGACTTAAATTCATTGAGGGTTTCCAGCATATCTCAATGTGCTCCTGTTCTGAGTAATGCCTAGATTATGTGAATGGTGTTGGGTTTTTTTGGGAGTGGGGAGGTGTTTTGATTCAACTGTATTATTTAAACTGAGGTGTTCTGTAGAACAAAAAACAGCTAGGACCCAGTGGGGCCTCACCAGGTAGCTTGAGCTGGCAAGCACATTAGTTGGGGCCCAGGAGGCTGGCTCTAAACATGGTGATCCTGTGCTTAAGAACATGCCTGGTGCTGGCCTTTCCAAGTGGGTATTGGACGTCGGCCCCATAGCCAGGTGGGGATGGGGGCTGCGTGCCCTGCTGCCTGTGTGCCCTTCTTGTTTCCTACAGGAGCGGATGGTCTCCATGGTGCTTGATAAGGAGCCCCAGGTGGGCGTGGAAGCGGTCAGGCTGCTCATCTTAATTCTGCAGTGAGTAATGCAGAGGGAGGCTCGCGCAGGGCTTGAGCCACCTTTCCAGCCTCCCCTTTCGGTCTGCCTGAGGGCCCTTACCCAGTTCAGACGGGTGGGCTCTCAGGCTCAGTGCCAGCTGCACAAGCCCTCCGTGGTGGGATGGGACCGGGTTTTCCCGCCCTTCTTGGAGGCTGCTGCCAGAGGCAGAAGCTCTTTAGGGAGTGTACACGGAGCTTCGGTCCTTGGCCACCAATTTGCTGAATCCTGATCTCCGCGCAGGAACATGGGTGACGTGCTCACAGACTCAGATTGCGAAAATGTCTTTCCTCTTGTGTTTGCTTCCGGCCGGCCCCTAGCCACAGCGGCTGGTGAATTCTTGTATAAGAAGTGAGTGATGGCTGGTTCCCCTCCATCCTGGCTGGGACACGGCAGGAGACTCTCAAGCAGAAGAGTTGGGCCTCTCCTGCCCCCCCCCCGCTGCCGCCTGCCCTTGCCCTCTCTGGAAGGGTTAGGGGCAGAACTCCGACCCCAACAACCCTGATTCAAAACCTCCCCCTCCCCTGCCTCCCCCCTCCCCGACTTCCTGATGAGAGTGGTTTGGCTTGTAGGTTGCTTGCACCCCCTGCATGTGCCAGGAGAGAGGCAGAGGAGCGCCCCAGGAGCAGCCCAGTCTCCCTTCAGTTGCTCCTTCGCTTCTTCATCGAAAGTGAGGTGAGGTGGAAGTCTCCATGGAAAAGGCGTCTTTGCCGGGTCCCCTCCATCTAATGCAGCCCTTGGGTTAGGCACCCTCCTCTGAAGTGATTCCTGCACCCGAGTCAGGTGCCTCTGGTGGCTTCTGCTGCTGTTGACAGAAATGAGCAGCAGAAGAAATTGTTTGGCTCTAGTTTTAGGGTTCCGTAAAATACCTACGTTTGTTACCCGTAAAACACAGCATCAAAATGCATGGTGTTTGTAAGATTAAAGGTTATTTCTTTAGCAAGAAGCAGCATGTTCCAGCATCCTGAATCAAATGCTGTATATGTCAGTCTTCCTAGTCGGAGGTGGCCACTCTCCAGGAAGGCCATCTGGACCCCCCAGGGCGCCTGGCACAGATCCACCTGTGCATGTTGGACCTTGGTTTGCTCACAGCCCAAGGCTTTTGTTTGATGGGGTGGGAGGTGGCTCTGGAGCCGGAGAGGAGGCCTCTCCTGAAAGTGCCAGGGCTGGGCCTGTAAAAAAGGTTGAGAAGGACTGGCCTCAAAGCGGGTCTTCAGGGGTGGTTCTGAATCGACATAAACCATGGCAGCAGCATTTCTATATTGTGTTACATTAGTATACTTCTCTTGCACCCATCGCTTGGCCTGTACCAGCTTTGCCTTCAGGGCTAGGTTCTAATTTTAATATTTTTACATTTTGTCCTGCCTTGATGGATACATTTTCTTAAGAGGAAAGAGGAAGCATGCTTAAATTTTTAATGTCACACAACATTTGTAGAGAGTTATCTCCCATAAATTTGAGTTCAGTCTTTACATTTGTATGTATCTAGTAGGCTGCCTTTCTCCCAATAAGAATCATGTGCTGTCAAGTCCAATCTGATGCATATGGCAGGGCTTTCCAGGGAGGGAATCTTTTTAAAAATCTTTCTTGTTTGAAGTGTGCTCAGCTGCCCTTACTTAGCCTTCTCCGCAGCCCCACCGAAACAGGTCTTTGGAACTCCATTTTCTGCAAGATCACTTGTCAGGAACCTCTTGTCTGGTGGGTGTCACTTCTTTGCTGTTCTCCCACAGTTCCACGACCACATGGCCTATTTGGTAGACAGCCTGTGGGACTGTGCCAGTGCTTTGTTGAAGGACTGGCCAGTGATGACCGGCCTGCTGCTGGACGAGCCGCCTGGGGAGGGTGAGTGATCTGGCGTGCAGGTGGGGAAGGGAGGGCTGCCGGAGGGCGTTCTCTGACCAGCCGGACGCTCTGCCTGTATATGTGCTGTGAGGGTGGCGGGTGGCGGGGGGGGGAGGGACTTCTAGTAGGAATAGACAACTTCAGGCAGAGAGGTGAACATGGAGTGGTTTGCGCTTGCAGGGCAGGAGGGGGGATCATGGAAAGGACACTGAAGTTGGAGGCTTGGCCTGGTGCTTGTTGCATTTGCTGCAGAAGCCCTCCCTCGGAGACCTTCCAGGGGCATGTGTTGAAGGAAGCGGACTTGCGGGTTATGATCAAACAGCATAACTTGGCGAGCAGTACTTCATATTTCTTCTTTGTGGTCTTCTGTGGGTTAATGTGTGCACACACAGTAACTCCTCAGAATGTTCTGGAAGCTATAAGGATTGAAGAACCTCCCCCCATATAACATGATCCCACCCCACCCCCCACCTCAGTTCCTTCTTTTCCGCCACCAGTGCTCTTTGTTTTCTCTTGGCTGTTCTTCTTTCACCTGCAAAATAAGTAGATTTCCCCCCCTTTATTTTACTTATTGTTTTTATTTAAAGGAACTCCCCCACCCCTTTATGTCTCTTCCAACTCTTTGATTCTAATAGAAAGTAGTTAGTGCATTTCCCACCATTTTATGGCCTCTTCTGCACTGTTTAAGTGTTGCAGCTCTTGCAGAAACAAAATCCCTGTATCGGACGGGCGTTCCTTGTGCCTTTTTTGCCTCGGAGAAGGGCACCAGCATGCGTCATGCACGCATTGCAAAAACCTCACTAAAGCTGCCCTTCAAACCAGGCTCCAACAACTCCAATCCCACCTTTGGGAATGTTCCTTGTCTGCCGGTATGGCTTCCACTTCCGCGTCGATGGCAAATGTGCAGCCCAGCCTGCCTACCTCACAAGCGGCGGCTACACCAGAGCCGACCTGCTCTGCTAAGCCCAAGCTGTCCAAGGCTGACAAGAAACAACAGAAACAGTCTTCCAAGTTGAGCCCGACCCGTGCACGCATGGAGGCTGCCACTCCACGGGCTCTGAGCACTATCGACGTGGAACATATCTGCCCCGAACGGGATGCCTTTCAGATTCGGAGCCTGCCTAACGCCTTGACATGGGGCGATGACTCTATGGAGTTCCCGACTGTCATGCAAGACGATCGTTCCATCTCTACTCCTGAATGCAGCCTTTCCTTGGGCTCCTCGGTGATCGAAACAACGGTGGCACAGTTGAGAAGGCTCAACCTCGTCAAGGCTGGTGTGCCCCGAGCCCATCATCTTTGGGCATACATTCATACTCTACCTCAAGTAGGCGTAGGCAACATGACCTACCTTTAGCTAGGTCTGATACACATCTCCCGATTCATCCGGCTCAATGCCGGCATCCTTCCGACTCCGATTTCTCGGAGCCCAAAACTTGACCACTGAAACATGCACCACGTTCCAATCCTCAGTGCCGAGTCTCCCGCAGCGAGTCCTCCAAGCCCGACACCAATAAGAAATGTAAGCGACGCGGCAGGGATCACAGTCCCTCCCCTTCTTGACACCGCCCACATCAACGTCGAAGGCGCTATGAGTCCGATGACTCTGACCCCGTGCCTAGACATCCATGGTGTTCCCATTATGGTGACCCTGAAGACTCTTACTCCAAAGTCAATCGCTACAGGTGCTCCAAGCACTGCAGATATGACCAACCCAATGTGGTTTACTTTTAGCCCGAGTACATCAATGTCACCTCCACCAGACACCGTTGGCGCTGTCACCGTACATCGTCTTCCACCTCAACGCCTCCTCAGGCCCGAAGCAGAGAACGTTCCTCATCCGCCTCCACCACTCCACCTCAACGCAAACAGTGGAGGGAAGCCTCTCCCCTCTCGCCGCACCACAATCGCCCAGCTCCAGTCGAGCGTTCAAATCGGAAACACACGTCCACCCAAGGTGATGATAACGCGCCCAAGCAGTGTCAACGTACATCAGCCCCACAGCCTCCACCTTGACACCGAAACGTGTCAGCGCCTTTGACCTCAAAAACTGCTATTCAAGCCCGAAGGTTGAAAACAACTGCAAACCCATCTTGCCATATATCTCAATGGGAAAATAGCAACCCTTCTGCCTCACCGACTAGGGAGGACTCCATGGATTCTGACACTTCATTCAGACCATTCTCATGAATCTCATGGCCACCCTCCTACGCCTAACTCTGACGTTGGTGATGAACATCCTCCCTCACCGTCAGAGGACTACAAATCATACTTGCAAATGATCACCAAGATTGCCAAAGCTCTTAACTTGTCAGTAGTCCAGCCACCCCTGGATGAAGATGACCAGGTGTTCTATGACATCTCTCTAGACCAGGCTCCTCCGCTCCGTCTGGCTTTCATCAAACCCATGCTACGTCTAATCAAGGAGTCTTGGAAAGAACTTTTGGCATCTTACCAAATGCCCTGCAGGGTCGGAAACCTTTATAAGACTCATGGAGACCAGACAGCTTTTCTCCAAAAGCATCCCGTGCCTAACCCCTTTATAGAAGACTCAATGCAAAACAGAGCCCGGTTCAAATCGTCTAATGCCCCGTCCAACAAGGAGGGCAGAAAACTAGATTTGCTGGGCTGCTAGCTGTTCTCCCTCTCCTCCTTTATTATACCTGTGGCTAATTGTTCAGCTGCCATGGGTGCCTATCTTAGAAACGTGTGGAATAAAATGCAACCAGTTTTGAATCTCTTGCCTGAAGATCACCGCACTAAGGCCTTTGGCTCTTACCAGGATGTCATGGCCCTCGCCAAACACCAAAGACTCGCAGCTTGTCACACAATTGATGCTGCTGCCAAACAAATAGCGACTATAATAGTCCTCCGCCGACATGCCTGGCTACATTCCACAACAGTACCAGAAGATGCCCACATCCATATAGAAGACGTATCCTTTGATGGTAAAGGCCTGTTCGACATGCAAACTGATGACATCCTCGATAGGCTGAACAAGTTGCAAAAAACATCATGCTCGTACTCTTACCAGAACTCATATAGATCATACTGTCAGCCATAGTGTAGATCTTCATTCTACCAACATAACTTACCTAAACGTCAACGTTTCCAATTGCAGGCCTGTTTTTCCAACCGGACTCCAGCCTTTAGACAGTGCCAATGCCAGCAATCTCGCAAACCTGAAAGAAAAAACAAGCAGGGTTTTTGACTGGACCTTGGCCCTAATTCCCTGCCACCCTCGGTCTTCCCACCCAACCCACCTTGCACCCTACCTCTCTACCTGGTTGGCAATTACTTCCAATGCCTGGGTTTTAAACATCATTACCACTGGATACTTTGTAGAATTCGAAGCCTCACCACCTACCGGCTTCCTACGACTCACCACTCCATCTCTTCCTCTCCGCGAAGAGGTCGACACTCTCCTACACAAAGATGCTGTAGAAATCGTCCACTCAAAACACCTCAGATACGGGTTCTACTCCCGTTATTTTACGGTCCCCAAAAAAGACAGAGGACTTTGCCCTATCCTAGATCTTTGAAAACTCAACGACTTCATTCAAAGGAAACAATTCCGTATAACATATTTGCTATATACCTCAAAGATGGCAATTTTCATGTTACTATTGCGTAGTGTCACTGATGTTTCCTTCATTTTGTTATGGAAGATACAGTGATACCTAGATTTACAAATTTAATCCATTCTGAACGCACACTCTTAAATCGAACTACTCTTAAGTCGGGGTACCTATCTAAAAAATTGAAAAAATAAGTTAAAAATTCAAAAAAATGGAAAAAAATTGTAAGTTGAGCAGACCATATCTAAAATTTGTAAGGCAGCAGTTAAAATGCCAAGTTTTCCGCTCTTAAGTTGAATTGCTCTTAAGTCGGGGTACCACCGTACTATTTTTCACTTCAAGGCCCTTCCCTTTGGCTCTCGTGCACCCCAAGGGTCTTCACCAAAACCATGGCTCTGGTGGCAGCCTATAATTCTAGCATTTTGTGTAGAGTATATTTGCTCTATGGCTGTCAACATTCTGTGACCACATTGTAAGTAATCCAGTTGAGCCTTTAATAACGACCAGGAGACATTGTCGAAGGCTTTTTCAGCATCAATGAATGCAAAAGCAACTTGTTTCTCGGGGTGACATTCATAGTATTCCAGAGCATCAAGTAAAACTCTGATATTGGATTGTAGGTGTCTCTTGGGTAGGAAACCATTTTGGTCGTGCTGTATCAAGGAGATTAAAATTCTCCGCCATCTGTTTGCCAAAATGGCAGCAAATATTTTGTAATCCACATTTAATAGGGCAATTGGCCTATAATTTTGAATCAAATCCCTTGGTTTCCCTTCTTTTGGTATCAGAGTTAGATATGATGATTTCCATGAATCTGGAATGTCCTTGCCTTCTAAAATTGATGTAAATAGGTTTTTCATGTTTGTAGACAAAATGTCAGAAAATTTATTTATTTATTTATTTATTTATTTATTTATTTATTTATTTATTTATTTATAAAGCTTCTATACCGCCCATCTTCCCGTAGGAATTCTGGGCGGTTCACAACATTAAATCAATACAATCAGCTAAACAGACACAACAAAACTACAGTAACAATAACAACAATTTTAAAATAAGCGACCTTAGCAAGATCTGCAGGATGGCGGGGAACTGCAGCTTGGTGGTTAGATCGGCAGATGGCAGAAGCAAAAAATAATAATAATAATAAAAATTAACCAGGTCACCAAAGGCCTCCCGGAAGACAAAGGTCTTTAACGCCCCCCGGAAGGCCGGCAGGGACTCTGCAAGGCGCACATTGCAAGGAAGATGGTCCCATAGCACGGGACCAGCCACAGAGAAGGCCCAGTTTCAGGTTGAGGTTTTCCGGGCCTCTCTGGGCGTGGCCACCCGAAGCGAGTGCGCCCGTGACGTCCTCATTGGACGGGCCAAAGTTGACCGCTGGGTGATTCGCTCTGCCAAGTAATCAGGTCCTCGGACATGGAGGGTTTTATAAACTAAAACCAGGACCTTGAATCTAATCCGGGATGCAACGGGTAGCCAATGCAGGCAAGCCAGAACCGGGGTGATGTGGTCATAACAACGCACACCCACCACCAGTCTGGCCGCCGCATTTTGCACCCGCTGCAGACGCCGGAGGAGAGTCAAGTGCAAACCCATGTAGAGCGCGTTGCAATAATCTATCCTCGAGATCACCAGTGCTTTTACGACAGTTCTCAGGGAGTCCCCGTTCAGGTATGGGCGAATCTGGGCAATTTGACGGAGATGGAAAAAAGTGGCTCTGGATGCGGCCACCACCTGGGCCTCCAAGGTGAGAGCCGGGTCCAGAAACACACCCAGATTCCGAGCACTGTCCGCGAGCTGTAGGGAAACTCCCTTCATCAGAAGGCAGGACAGTCCGGAGGCGCTGGCGGGGTGGCTCCGAGATACTAGGCAATGAGCTGGGGGGTCAGAACAGGGGACAGGCGCAAGATGCCTGACCCGAGTTCTTCTTACCCGACTCACCCCCCAGCAAGCGTACAGCCCACGGCCCGTCACAGTCAGAATGGGAGTCCCTGCGAGCATGATATCTAGTCTCGTGGGCTCCCAGACGCATCTGGTGTGGCCACTGTGAGATACAGGAAGCTGGACTAGATGGGCCTTTGGCCTGATCCAGCATGATGGCTCTTCTTAGGTTCTTGTGTGGCCTCGGGCAGTCTTGGGGTTGGTGCTTGCCTGAGGCCAGCCTGATTCCAAGTGCTGGCTTGGATGCTGATGAGTCGCAGAGTCTGGCCGGAGAGGACTTTCAAGACCTGGGCAGGACCTGCTCCTCTGGCCACGGGTGGGAAAGTCCCTCCGAGGACATTGTGTCTGTCTTCTTGCACCCAATGGCACAGAAAAGGAGGCAAGGGCTAAGCCTGCCCTGGTCTTTTTAAAGGGCACCCTGAATCAGGTTCAGGGATCCCAATGGTGGTGGCCATGACATGAGTTGTTGTGGGGAGGGTGAGGGTCATCTCACCACAGACAGGGTCTCCTCTTGAGACTTGCAAGTGTCTCTTGCAAGCTTTAAGGGGGTTAATCATTTTGGCTGCCAAGGTTGAAGTTCTGGCCGTAGAAGACCCACTCATGCCTCAGGATGTGTCAGAAAGGAGGACTGCAAAGGAAGTTCAGGGGAGTGGGGTGCAGTCCTGGTGGTCCTGTTGTTTTCTGCCTGCATCTCTCTCTTCAGGGTCAGGTAGAGACTTGGTTCCTTCCAACTTGGCTGCTCAGAACCTCAGAGGGACAGAGAGGAGGGAATGCCTTTGGGCAAAAGCAGCATGCTGCCATCACAGTGTTTTGCAGGATTGAAAACACTAGAATAACGTTTGCTGCTCAAGAGAACTCTTAGGAAAATATGCATAATGAAACTGGAGGCTTGCCGTGTCCAGGCAGACACCACCCTGCTGGAAATGCCCCTCTACACCATAAATGGAGGCCGAAATCCTGAATGCCCAGGGGGTTGGGGTGGGAGCAGCACCATAGCTGATGATTAAAAGCTTCCTGGGGGGGGGGATTTTAAGGGGCTCATGGTTTTGTTGTTTCCTGTTAAACCCCCACCCCAGGTCACCTTTAATCAGCAATTGGCAGTTGCTGGTAACTTGATCGTCCTTTGATGGATCTACATGGACTCCTTGGACCAGTGGTGGTGATTTTACCACATGGAATTGCTGTTTCATTAGCATTGTAAATTCCAGCTAGGGAAGCCCTCAGGGAAGGCAGTTAAAATTGGATGAATAGATGGAGTTCTTCCTCTTCGGGCAATGGGGAATCTGTCCACTCCAGATGATTCTCCACCCACTTCACAGTTGGCCTAACTTCCCCTTCTTTGTAATCTTGTGAGGACACTTTCATCTTGTTAGTCGACAGAAATTGAAGTGAGTTAACATCAGCCCAAAGGGCCAGGGAACCCTCACCCTTTCTCTCAGCCATAGGCCAAGCGGCCCACACGGAGCAAACTTTTTCCATGGTTGATTTCCATTTTAATCCATTGTGACCATTCTATATTGTGTAGCATCTGGTGTGACCAGTGTACAGCCTGAGAATCCACCCACCCAACCCCAAGGATCCCATGTCATACTGCTAAAATGGAGGAAATAAATGTCCAAGCCGTAGTCCCTGCCTTGGGGTTGGACTTTATGGCCCCCATTGCCTCCTGGGGCTCTGTGGATGTTTCAATCTTCCCCTGGACCAGTTGCTGTTGGACCTCAGTAGTAACTAAGCACCAGCTTTAGAGATAGTCGTGTGTGTGTGTCGTGTGTGTGTGATCCTAGTGAGTTGTAAGGGGGTTGCTGTGGCAGCTTCCCTGCTCAACACGTTAGCTGAGCCTGGCCTGAGAGGCTCCAACCAACATGGCTAAGCTCTCCTCTCCCCCTCACCAGGCTTGGGTGACCGGCAGGAAAGTGCCCTTGTTCTGCTCCTGGTGGCCAGCATGCGACAGGCCACGGAGGGACACCCACCTGTTGGCAGGGTCTCTGGGAAGAAGGTACCCAAAGGGTCACACAGGGTGGGGGTGGGGGTGGGGGTTGGGGTTGGAAGAGGAGCGGGGGGGGTGTTCCTGCTTTGCTTTTCCCCGTGGTGCCCATGAGGCTGCTTTCTCCCTCTCCCCATCCTGCCTGCCTGCCTGCTTTGCCAGGTGCTCTCTGCTCGGGAGCGCAAACTGCACGCGGACGACCGCCTGAGACTCACCCAGCACCTCATCCCCCTGCTGCCCCAGCTGCTGGCCAAGGTGAGTGGAGGCGTGGTCGGCCCAGGTGGTCTCCCAGCGCCGTGCCTTCAAGGAGTTGGGCCCCTCTGCAGCCCGCCTCCATGACCGCCTCTCTCTCCTCCTGTGCTCTCCGCAGTTCTCAGCGGATGCAGAGAATGTGGTGCCTCTGCTGGAGGCGGTCCGCTATTTAGACCTGACCCTTTACAGCACAGGCCGCCTAGAGAAGGTAGGGGACAGCTCCGCTTGGGGGGCCCTCCCTCTACACCTGGGCGGTGGAGTGGCTGGGATGGTTGGATTGGACGGTGGGAGAGCCAGGCCTTAGGGCAGTGATGGTGGTGAACCTTTTAGAGACCGAGTGCCCAAACTGTGGTTCCAAACCCACTAATTTTTAGCAAAGTGCCAATACAGCAATTTAACCTGAATACAGATGGCTGTGAAGAAGGGGCAATGTCCGGTGCCCACAGAAAGGGCTCCTTCGAGGGCCACCTTTGGCACCCGTGCCATAGGTTCACCAACACTGCCTTAGGGCCTCAGGGAGAAGGAGGGGAACCCTTTTGCAGAGCCCTGAGCCAGGCACCCCCTTCACCTTTTGCTGGACGTCCCAGGAACGCGGATGTGAGAACAAAGGAGGGTGAAGGGCAGGTGGGAAACCAAGGTGGGAAATAACACAGTGTGTGTTAATACCCGTTTGTGCCATGCCGACTCATGCAACAGTCATCCTGACATTAGATGACTGTAACTTGGCCTGCCTGGAGCTGCCCTTGAAAACCCTTTGAAAGCTGCCACTGATACTGCCTGTTAATGACTGCCTCCCCTCAGAATCATGGGGGTTGGAAGGGTTCCTCCGAGGCCATCTAGTCCAACCCCCTGCTGCTCCAGGCAGGAACACAAACCCCAAAGCATATCGCTGTGCTCTCAAGGGGCCAGCAACTAGAGGTGTTGGGTTTGGAAAGACCTTGTCTTGCTGCTTCTGCACTTTGACACAATCTCTTGCTGGGGAGTGAAGGCAGCATTGCTTTTTTGGGGGGGGGCTTGGATGTTCTGGACATGCTCTACTACCACGTGAGGTGGCAAGTGTTTGTTCGGTGGGAAAGCACAGAAGACAAAATTGCCCGGCAGGCTTTAGCTCAGGGGTCTGCAACCTTTAAGACATAAAGAGCCACTTGGACCCGTTTCCGACGGGGAAAAAAAACTGGGAGCCGCAAAACCATTGCGACATTTAAAACAAATATATACAACCGCCGCCGCCGTTCTCGCTGTTCCGCCTCAGCAACCGGGCGCTGGGCCAGCCGCCGTTCGAGGCTCCGTGAGGCGATGACCCGCACTCCGGGCCTACCAGTGCCGCCGCCGCCGCCACCGCCACGGTCCCACAGCCGGAGGCGAGGGAGCGGTGCCCGCCTCAGCGGTTGAAAGGACGGGCCTGCAACCCCGCGGCTGGTCCCTTTTTTTGGAAGCGGGCGAGCAGCGACCTCTCCCCACACACACACACACACTTCTTGCAGCCGTGGTGTGTGTGCGTGTGTGGGCAAAGTTTGGCTTGTGAAGGAGACGGAGGGAAGGGGCGGGTGATGACACACACACACACACACACACACACACACACACACACACACACACACACACACCCTTCTTGCAGCCGTGGTGTGTGTTCGTGTGTGGGCAAAGTTTGGCTTGTGAAGGAGATGGAGGGAAGAGGCGGGTGATGCCACACGCACACACACACACACACACACACACACACACACACACACACCCTTCTTGCAGCCGTGGTGTGTGTTCGTGTTTGGGCAAAGTTTGGCTTGTGAAGGAGACGGAGGTAAGGGGCGGGTGAGGCTGAAAGAAGTGGGAGGGTGAGTGGCGCGCTGGGCCACCGTGGATCTCCCCGGTCCGCTCCTCCATTCTGCTTTCGGACCCCCTTTTTGTCCGTCCAGGCCGCCGCCGCCGCCACCACCACCACCATGAACCGACCAGCTGCTTGGGCCTGGCCGCCGCCGCCTCCCCTCGCCCTTTTCCCGGCCGGGCGCGGCCATTGTGCCCGCTTCCCCCTCGCCGCCGCCGCCTCGGCCTCCTCCACTGCCAGCGGAGGCGGGAGGAGGAGGAGGAGGAGGATTACCAACACACGTGGCTTCCTGCTGCTGCTGCTGCTGAGCGGCCCCTGCCCCCGTGGCGGGAGGAGACCCCGGCGGCCACCGATGCCACCCCCACCACCCCTCCAACGCCGCCGCCGCCGCCGCCATCCTGGCCCTAGCTGGCCCAGGAGCCTTCGCCACGGCTGAGGAGGCGGCGGCGCACCGGCGGCTGCAGCAGCGGCTGCAGTAGCACCAGGAGGAGGAGGAGGAAGATGAAGACGAGGAGGACGGCGGTGGCGGCGAGCTGGAGTTTCCCCCGCAGTCCTAGTTTAAATGCCGCGGGACCCCTTCCACAAGGGGAACCTCCTGGAGCCGTGGCAAAGGTTCCAAAGAGCCGCATGCGGCTCCGGAGCTGCGGGTTGCAGACCCCCGCTTTAGCTGGTTGCTAATTCCCATCTGCATTGTTACTCTTGATCTGATGTACTTAATTGTATGACTTGATTGCTGCAATCGCGTTGTGGAAATGTGCCCTCCCAGGTGCCTTGAGAAGAACCGCATTGTATAAAAGCAACCAAGTAATGATTATTAACTGTCCATTTGGGGGGGGGGGTGCCCAAGCAAGCCTGTCCAGCTTGGCTGCCCCAAGTCTGGCCGCTTCCCATGGTGGCCTCTCTTCCTCTCCTCAAGTACTTAGAGCTGCTGCTGACCCAGCTGTGGGAAGTGGTGGACAAGCACACGGACAGCGAGGTGCTGGAGGCGGCCTCTCGGGCGCTGCACGTGCTTTGCTGCCCAGAATTGCCTTTCTACAGCCGGGCCGACTTTGCTCGCAGCCGCCTGGTGGACCATCTGGCGGACAAGTTCCAGTACAAAGCCACAGAACTGCTCCAGGTACCCCAAGGAGCCTCTTGCCAGCTCGCCTGCCTGCTTCAGGGGAGGGGAGGGCTGGATCCCACCCACGTGGGTGCTTTAGGAGAGGAAGCGCAGGGAGGCCATGAAGGGCAGAAGTGCCCCCAAAGCTTGTGGGGTTGGAAGGGGTGGGGCTGGGGGTGAGGAGGGAAGTGCCCTGTGCCGCTAGGTGTTGCAGCTGTGTCCTACGCACGGGCACGCCTCCCTGGCTCTGTTTCTCTTCTTTCTACAAGGAAGGGTTTTTACGAGGATCCCATGGTGGATCTGTCTCTCACTCACTCACACACACACACACAGAAAGAGAGAGAGAGAGAGAGAGAGGAGCCCCACTGTTGCAAGGCCCATCTCTTACCCCAGCTGCTTTGCCCTGCTGGAAGCTGTTTGATCATTGGGAGGCACAGGGGTGGGGGTGGGGGTAGCACGGGGGGGTGGGGGTGGCAGATGCCTTCAGTCTCTTTGCCCCTCTGGAGGGCCCTTCTGTGAGCAGGGCGTTTGGTCCTTCTGCCTACCAGGCCAATGGCAATGTCTCTGCCTAAGGTGGACCAAAGGTGCCTGACTACCTACTGGCCTCGCTGCCAGATGGGAGGCATAAAAATTCAAATTAAATACAATAAATTTTTTGGAGTTTAAGTTACCAACCCCCCCTGGTTCATGTCCCTTTTTGGCTCTGGTATTGATTCTGTTCTCATTGCTTTGACATGGGGTTTGTTGTGTCCCCAATTTGCTACTTCCCAAAACAAGGCAGGGAAGACTGCCCTCTCCCCCCCCCCCGGAGCCTACGGCCGGCCATGCTGGCCAGGGCCTGTGGCAGCAGCAAGTCCCCTGTCTCTTTCTTCCTTTCCCAAAGTCTTCCTTTCTGGAGAGGGAGGAGGCGTACAGCTTGGCCACCACTCTCAAGCGCATTGCCATCTTCCACAGGTAAGAAGGGGGACAGGGTGAGGCAGTGCCAGCCACCTGAGCCTTTGCTAAGAGCTTTGGCGCAGAAAGAGAAAATAGGGCATAACCGCCCCCCAGGAATCCCCTAATCGAACTCCCCGCTGCCAAACCAGCCAGTTCCCTACTCAGGCATCTCTGGCCGGGGGGGGGGGATGGGGGAGGCCGCCAGCCTTGGTGGCAAACCCCTTCAGGGCAGGAGCTCCGTCTGCCAAGAGGCTGGCTGGGAACCCGTCAGCTTTTATCCTTCCTTGGCAGGGTGGACGGCCACACGGGCATCCCTAGGAGTTCGTCCCTTTTGCCCACTCAGCATTGTTTCTGCTGAGTAAGAGGCACTCAGCACCTTTTGGGGTTTCTGTTTTGTTTGTAGCGCTCACAACCTGACTCCGTGGCGCTTTCTGGAGCCTTGTGTCCAACTCCTGCACCACCGAGTGGAGACGGGCGAGGTCCCGGCGGAGGTACTCTGGTGTCTAGGGGAGGAGTTGTGCCTTTGTTGATGCCAAGGAGGGGTCTGGGAGGGGTCTTTTCTTACTGCCCTGTCCCCTTCCCTGCCTTGGAGCAGAAAGGAGGCCCCCCCTCTGCTTCCTCTCTCCCCCCCTTGGTGAGAGACCCAGGCACCGCCTGCTTGCTTGCCTTCCTCACAGGTGGTGGTGTCTGCTCTGACCTGCTCCCACCTCTCATTGCTCTGGGAACTGTCGCTGGTGCATGCAGACGCAGGCCCCCATTCCTCCGAGGTGAGCCTGTTGAGGGAGGGGGGAGGGGCCGCTTTGGAGAGTCCCCCCCCCCCTGGACTGAAGCCCTTCCCTCCTTCCAGCAGCAGCAGCAGGAGGAGGAGGAGGAGGTGCTCAGTGGCCTTCCGGGGAAAGTGGCCACCTTGTTCTCCCTCTGCCAGAGCTGCCTGGTGGACATGGAGCCCTGCGTCCAGGACCAGGTGAGAGAGACACCCCCCCGGGGGGGGCTGTGTTGCTGCAGGGGTAGGGGTGGCGGCGATGGGGTTGGGGATGGGGATGGGGGGACTACTGGGGCGTCATCGAGCAGCCTTACCCAACCCAAGGAACGGCAGCCTTTCAGTTGCGTTGTTAGTCTGTAGAATTCCTGCCACAGGAGGTGGTGATGGCATCTGGCCTGGATGCCTTCAAAGGGGGATTGGACAGTTTCCTGGAGGAAAAGTCCATCACAGGTGACAAACCATGAGGGAGATATATCATCTCCAAGCTTAAAACCGGGGTCCTTCAAGGACTAGATGCAGGGGAGTGGTATCAAGAGGCAGAGATCTAGTCTCGTGCGCTCCCAGAGGCATCTGGTGGGGCCACTGTGAGATACAGGAAGCTGGACTAGATGGGCCTTTGGCCTGACCCAGCATGGCTCTTCTTATTGTCGTATGACCTTCACTGCTGCCCCATTTATGGGTCCTCAGCATAAGCAGAGGAGCCCTTTTGAAACTTAAAATAGCAAACCAAGACACACTGTGGCAGGACATGGTTGTGGGGGTCCCATCCTGCTTCTTAGGATGCACATTCTCACACAAACATGGGGAAGAAAGACCCGGATAGCATCACCAGTCACACCAAGTCCTGTCAGAACCCTCCAGTGTGTGTGTGTGTGGGGGGGGTGGGATGGTTGCGTCCCCCTCTGCCTTGCGGAGGGGCCAGGGTCGCCGACGCCTTCTCTGGGGGGCGGGTCCTGCACCAGCTCTTCCTGTGACTGTGTCCTGGGTATTCTTGGTCCCTCAGGGTGTCCCCCCCCCCCCCCGGTCTCTTCTCCCTACAGAAGTGAGGCGGGACTGTCGCCAGTAGTCCTTCGCTTGGCTATGAGGGCCTGAAGGAAAGGTCCCCGAGGGAGGGAGGGAGGCAGGGAGGGCCATGGGTGGCTTTTCAGTCATACTTTTAAAGCATCATCCCTCCTTCCCCTTCCATGAACACCCCATCCGCCCCTGTTGGAGGCTAGATAGGAATGCCCTTTGGGTCCTGCTTGGCCGGTAGCCCCAGAACCTGTGGGTTGGGACCAGGGCAGAAACCAGCTGCTGGTGGTGTGGACTGGGCTGACTTCCCACGGGTCCCCCCTTGCTTGCCCACCAGAAGAGAGCAGCTCAGAGCTGCCAGCAGCCCCTGTTGGGTGACACCACACACTCTTCGTGTACAGCGATAGGCCAAGAAGGAAAGGGGATACACAAAACATTTTTGGAAGTTGAAGTTCATTCAGCCCATTTCCAGAAGCCCAGGGAAATCCAAGTCTGTTAAAATCACGAGCAATCTTTCTGATGCAGCAGCAGCTCCTGGGGGGGGGGGCAGGAGTTTGCTTTCAGAAGTGAAGCACAAAGGTCAACCGAGGTCTCCAGACTCCAAGCAGGCAAAGGTGCCAAAAAGTACATCTGCTCTGAAGAGAGAAGGAAAAGCCAGGCGGATAAATATGCCTCTGCTGAGCTGCAGCTGCTTTTTGTGTTGCCGGCGGCACCTCCGGTTCTCCTGCTTTCCTATGATCCATCATCTTGTCCTCCCTCTTTTGGGAAATCTGCCCCTCTCCCATTACACCACTAAACGATTGTTGATTTTTTTACACGCCCTCCATTGTGATGGTTGTCCGTTCCGTGGGACCATGGGAACTTACTTATTTTATTTATTTATTTTGAATATTTTTACCCCACCTTTCCCCTTAGAAAAGGACCCAAAGAGGCTTACAATAATGAGGGACAATATACAGTCCAGAACATTTAAGACATATTCAAGTTAAGAACAGGGAATTTGAAGAGTCATTAAAAGGTAACAGTAGAGCTACAAAGAGCACGTAAGACGAAAAGAAAAATCCATTATGAAGGGTGAAAAGCAACATGGAGGCCATGAGTCTATTAGTCACTGCAGGGATATCGGCAGGTCATTGGATCCAAGTCCCAACTGCCAAGTCTGAGTTTGAGTCTTTGGTGCCAGGTCTCAAGTCTGACTCTGAGTCTTTGGCATCAAGTTCCAAGTCAGGGTCTGATTTTAAAATTTTTTGGTCCCAAATCCCATGTCCAAGTCTTTGGTATCAAAGTGGGGCCCGATCCCTTGGCCATGTCCCCTGTGGGCTTTTCTCCCTTGGAAGAGGGACCCTGAGTGGCAGGCCCTCCTTTTAGGGTCTTGCATTCTTTATAAGGTTGTGGACCAGGTGCTGGTGCAGAGGTCCAGGGACTCCGCGCCCCGGAGTCAGTGTTAGGTGATGAAAGTCTGTCTGAAGAAGAGGAAGGATTCCAAGGAGGGAGGAGGGCTGGCCTCACCTGGGGAGATACCGTCTTTCAAATAGCCTGGACCCAAGCCTGTTGATCGGGCTTTATAGGGCTTTATAGGTCACGACCAGCACTTGGAATTGGGGCCGGAAGAAGCGGACAGGGAGCCAGCGCAGCTGTTGTGGCAGGGGAGCCCCAGCCAGCTGACCTCACCCTCCCCAGGCTAGGGGTCAGCCCTCCCTCCTTGGAATCTTCAAAGAGAGCCAGCCCCACATGGAGTGTGTTAAGCAGAGACCCATGGATCGCTGTAGCCAAACCAGGCGCCTCAAGGGACACCGCTGGCACAGCAGGGTTTTGTGGGTTTTTTGAGGGGGTTGCAACCCCATCCAACACTGGTTGAATCCCTCGTCCCCCACCTGCATCTATCTACATTGCTTCTACATTTGATATGTAGAAAATTACTTCAAAGTTGTTATCAAATTCAAAGGGCATATAGTTAGGTTAAAAACTGTAGGAACACGTAGTTAAAAGTACCTTGCTTGCAACTTTAAAAAAAATGCAATTATTGGAATTTAGGTTATACTTGAATATCAAGTGCAAGAACATTTCTTTTGAAATTTAAGACTCTTTAAAAAATGAAAACATTGCAGATACATTCTAAAAATGTAAGAGCTCATAGCCTAATAAGGCACATACAAAAACAAAGACAGAATACATGTTCCAGTAAAAGTATTATAACTTCTTGTAATCTTGAGTTGTGCTTTAAAAGCATGGGAAAATATCAAGTTTGCTAAAAGTTAAAATACATTAAGGAACTAACTTTCATAGCCTCTTAAGCACAACAAGATCACACTTGGGTGGTGGTGGTGGTGGGGACATTTGCTCCCCAGCCATGCCAAACAGATACCTTGGGAGGAATAATAATAATAAATAACAACAACAACAACAACTTTATGCCACCTTTCTCCCCAAAGGGACTGAAGGGGTCCATGCCTTCTGGGCATGTTTGGTGTGCTGCTTTGTTAACTTTTCTTCCCTACTAACAAGACTCACCTGGCATCGTCGTCTGTGGTCTTGGGAAGCCACCGTCTCCCTTTCCTCCCCCTATAGAAAAACATAAGCATCTTTATTTGTGTCCCATTTGTATCACTAACATGAACGTCTGAGGCCGCATCTTACTTCAGAGTCGGTTCCAAATGCGTTCTTCCCTCAGACGTCTGCAGGTCCCTCTCAAGCAGCCACAGGGAGTCAAACTGCACTCTTTGTATTTCCAAATGCCAGAACTACCTGCCTTGTTGCACTTTTTCAAGGAAGGTATTACTGATAGGGATGGAAGATCCATCCTGCCGGAGGTTCCCACACCTCTTGGCCTGTGATGGAAGGGCCTCCGTCCACACGACGAGATCTCCCGCGGGGCTCAAGACGAGCCCCCCTCCTCTCCCGCTCAGCACTCCCTCTCCTTTTTACGCCCCTTGCTTTCCTCCACTTGGCCCCAGGCAGGGGGGACGGCCACGCTTTCTTCTCCACTCCCGCTCTGCTGCTTCTTGCGGTAATTTTAAGGTAACCCTTCTCTGGTCCTCTTTCACCTCATCTCCTAATTTGTCCTCACCTTTCTTATTCTCTTCGCTGGCCCAAACAACCTGCTCTGATCTGGAAGTGGAGTCATGGCAACTGGACTTCTTTTCTTGAGAGACTGAAATGTTTCGCTTCTCATCCAAACAGCTTCGTGCTGTGAGTTAGGTGGACAGTAGTCTCCCTAGGCTTATTAGGTGGACAATGGCCCACCTTTACAACCTGCCCAACACCCATAAAGTATGAGTCATTAGCCATGGCTTTGTTGGTGGAGGTGTGAAGTATTTGTGATTTGTCTGGGGATTGTTGAAATGGCCTCCACTTGATAAATAGCCTCCACTTGAAGGACAAAAGGCACTCATTCAAAGATGAGGACGTGCATGAATTAGACAGAGAAGATAGGCGGATTGAGAGAGGAGTCAGGGAAGCCATTCATGTGAGCATTGAAACCCCCTCTCTCAACAGAGGTGGGGGGAGGCTCAGGCATAGTCTATCTGATAATCCGCCTCAATTATCCCTCCTGCTTGTTGGCTTGGAAGGCCGGCTCCCTTCTTGTGGTTTTGATCTGGGCTCACTTGGAGGGGGGCTGATTTTGTTTTCTCTCCTGCTGGCCCCTTTCTCTTCTTTTTCCTCCCCGTCTCCTGCTTCTCTTCCTCCTCCAGGCCTTTGTGCTGCTCAGCGATCTCCTCTTGATCTTTGGCCCTCAGCTGATCCAAGGGGGGCGCCAGGAGCTGCAGGTGCTGGTGTACCGGCCAGAGCCATCTCTGCAGTCGCAGCTGGCTGGCTTCCTCCTGGACCGCGTCTTCAACCATGGCCAGGCCCAAGGTAGGGCCGGTGGGCTGGGGTTTTGCAGCTGGCTGGCTGGCCGGCCGGCCATTGCAATGCTGTCAAGAGGGCCAACCCACTGTCTCATCTCCTGGTGGCTTCTTGGGTTCTTTTCCTAGAAGGCGAAGATGAGATGGTCCAGATTGAGCAGCTGCACGAGCGCCGGAGTCTCTTGGCTGGATTCTGCAAACTCATTGTCTACGGCGTTTTAGACCTCAGCGCTGCCTCTGATGTGTTCAAGTACTACTCAAAGGTGCGGAATGGGGAGCTGTGGGCACCCAAAGAGAGAGGGCCGGGAGGTCCCTCCTGTAGCTTGGCTCTGCCTGACAGCATCATGGGTGGGAGTGGTGGCCCTGCTGCTTCTCTCCTCCTGTCTTTCTGGAAAGGCGCTGCAGCCGGGCCACCCCAAGCAGAGGGAGGGCTGGTCTCTGCTGCCTCTTGGCTGGGGGGTGGGGGTGGGGGTGGAAGGACTGAGCTGCTCACTTGGTTCCCCACCCCCACCCCACCCCGTCCTTTCCTCTATGCCTGGCCCTGGTTGGTTTTACTGCCAAAGTCCTTTGGCCTTTCACTCAGGACAGAACCAAGTCTTCCTCTTCTGCCTTGTTTTGTTTGGTTTATTTCATTCCTGCCTGTCTTGCCACAAGAGACTTGGGGGACCTTACAAAGCACCCAGAAGAACAAATACGGCTAAAGAAGGCCAATGAATTTGAATGCCAAAAAGCCAATAAACATAGAAGAAATAAAAGCACTGATTTAAAACCACATATTAAAAATACAATGTCCCATTAAAGATCAGATAATCCTCTGATTCCTTTTTTTGACAAGGCTTACTGTATGTTGATTTTGTTTTTGAAAACTCTTCCTTTGATTTCAAGGCAGCATAAAGACAGTCCTGGATTCCTTTCACGGCCAAGAAGAACATAAGGCATATTGGACCCTCTTCCCCCCATAAGCCCCGATTCATGCCTTCCCGCCTCCAGAGAGCTCAGGCCAGAACAGACAATGCCTGCTTTGGCCTCATCTCCCCAAAGGGTGTGGTGCCCCGATTATCCATTCTTGCACTCAGCCAGTCCTTCCTCCTGACCCTGGGCCATCTCTGAGCGTGAGGACTGAACCCTGCAAGGACTGTGGAGCCCCCAAATGAAGAGGGCTCCCCTACCCAGGAGGAAACAGCCCCTAGTTCAGATGTACAGAACCGGCAGGGAAGTCATTTTTGACTGGTGTGGAAGCAAATAAAGAACCTTACCTTGACAGAGGGCAGAGCTCCAGAGGCACTGCCTGTCTGTCTGTCCATTCCCAGCAGGTGGGGCGTGTGTGCTTCAGCACCCTCCTCCGTCTGGTCCTGCCTCTTCTAAAAGGATTTTTCTTGGAGGCAAAATGCCTAACTACCCTGACAGCCGTTCTGCCAAGGTGGTTTCCGTTCCAGCAGACCTAACTGAACATAAGAACATAAGAAGAGCCATGCTGGATCAGGCCAAAGGCCCATCTAGTCCAGCTTCCTGTATCTCACAGTGGCCCCACCAGATGCTTTTGGAAGCACATGAGACCAGATATCTGTCTCCTGATACCACTCCCCTGCATCTGGCCCTTGAAGTACCCTGGTTTTAAGCCTGGAGATTACACATCTCCATCATGGTTTGTAACCTGTGATGGACTTTTCCTCCAGGAATCTGTCCAATCCCCTTTTGAAGGCATCCAAGCCAGATGCCATCACCACATCCTGTGGCAGGGAGTTCCATAGACTAACCGCGTTGGGTGGAAAAAATATTTTCTTTTGTCTGTTCTTACTCTCCCAGCCCTCAATTTGAGAGCATGTCCCCTAGTTCTGGTATTTTGTGAGAGGGAAAAGAGCTTCCCTCTATCCACTTTACTCATACCCTGCATTATTTTGTATGTCTCAATCATATCCCCCCTCAATCGCCTTTTTTCCAGACTAAAGAGGCCCAAATGTTTTAGCCTTTCTTCATAAGGGAGGTGCCCCAGCCCAGTAATCATTTTAGTCGCTCTCTTCTGCACCTTTTCCAGTTCCACTATGTCTTTCTTGAGATGCGGTGACCAGAATTGCACACAATACTCCAGATGCGGCCTTACTATTGTTTTGTATAATGGCATTATAATGTTGGCTGTTTTATTTTCAATCCCCTTTTTGATAATCCCTAGCATGGAATTGGCCTTCTTCACCGCTGCCACACATTGGGGAGACACCTTCATGGAGCTGTCCACCAACACACCAATATCTCTTTCCTGATCTGTCACGGATAACTCAGAGCCCATGAGTTGATAGATAAAGTTTTGATTTTTCGCCCCAATATGCATTACTTTACATTTGGCTACATTAAAACGCATTTGCCATTTCATAGCCCATTCCCCCAGTTTGGAGAGATCCTTCTGGATCTCCAATCTTCTCTGGTTTTTACCACACTGAAAAGTTTTTTGTCATCTGCAAACTTGGCCAGCTCACTACTTATCCCTGTCTCCAGGTCATTTATGAACAGATTGAAAAGCACCGGTCCCAGGACAGAGCCCTGGGGCACACCGCTTTTCACCTCTCCATTGTGAAAATTTCCCATTGACACCTACTCTTTGTTTCCGGGATCTCAACCAGTTCTCAATCCATAAGAGGACCTGCCCTCTTATCCCCTGACTGTGCAATTTTCTCAGCAGCCTCTGGTGAGGGACTGTGTCAAAAGCCTTTTGAAAATCCAGATAGACTATATCCACCGGTTCACCCAAATCTACATGCCTGCTGACCTTTTCAAAAAATTCTACAAGATTTGTCAGACAAGACTTACCCTTGCAGAAGCCATGCTGATTTTCTCTCAGCAAGGTTTGTTCTTCTATGTGTTTTAAGATTTTCTCTTGGATGAGGCTTTCCACCATCTTCCCTGGGACAGATGTAAGGCTAACTGGCCTGTAGTTTCCCGGGTCCCCCTCCTTCCTTTTTTAAAAATTGGTGTGACATCTGCTATCCTCCAGTCCCCCGGCACTCTGGCCGTTTTAAGAGACAAGTTGCATATTACCGTTAAGAGATCTGCAATTTCATTTCTCAGTTCCCTAATAACCCTTGGGTGGATGCCATCTGGGCCCGGGGACTTGTTAATCTTCAATTTATCAATTAGTCCTAAAACATCTCTTATCATCTTCTTACATTTCTTTTGCCAGAGTTTGTGTTCCTTTTTATTTTCCTCATTTGGGGAGGATTTCCATTTACGGAAAGACCTCTCCTTGCGCTTTAGAGCCTTTCTAACTCCACTCGTTAACCATGCTGGTGCCCTCTTGGACTTAAATGAGCTCTTCTTTCTTTGCGGTATGCACTTGTGCTGGGCCTCTATTACCATCGTTTTAAACAGGCTCCATGCACACTGAAGAGATTGGATTCTTCTAACCCTCCCCTTCAATTTCTTTCTAACTAGTTTCCTCATCTGAGGGAAGTTTGCCCTTCAAAAATCAAGGATTTTTATGTCTGATTTGCTTGACACTCTTCCTCCAACATGCATGGCAAAGGAGATTGCAGTATGGTCACTGTTCCCCAGAGGCTCAGTGACATTCACATCCCTGACCAAGTCCTGAGTATCACACAGTATTAGATCCAGAGTTGCCTGTTCTCGGGTGGGCTCCATGACAAGTTGCTCTAAGGCACAGTCATTCAGCAAGTCGAGAAACCCAGTTTCTCTTTCTTGCCCGGAGCTCGCATTGGCCCAGTCAATGTGGGGATAATTGAAGTCCCCCACGATTACTATCCTGTGCTTCTGAGACACCTCCATGATTTGTCTCCTCAGGCCAGGAGAACACCAGAGCAGAGGAGCCTTTGGCTTCACACACACCCCGCCCTGGCATGTCTTCTGCAGTGCCCACCTCCCCTGGCCCAGGCCTCCTCCTGCCTCCACAGCCACTGGGCAGCCTCTGCCTTCCTCCGTCTGCCTCAGGCCCACCGGCTGAGGGAGCTGGAGCAGAATGGGCTGAGGGAGCTGAATACCCACACAGGTCCTTCTCTTTGAGCAGCCCTGGGCAGGTTGCCCACACCTCTGCCCCACCTCCCACCACCCCACCCCCATTGGCACAAGACCCAAAGTGGTGAGGTCTGGCTGCTGCCCAGAACTGCTCCGTGGCGCCACTTCTTCAGGGGGAGTAGTGGCCACCTCTGCCTTCTGGAAACAGGAGGATGTTCCCTTTATTACACCAAGCAGAGAATTGCCCTGTGCTAGCAATGGAGGCAGAGCGGCACTCTTGAAGCCCCCCCTCTCCCCCCCCCTTGATTCATGATGGGTGGCGGAGTCGCATTTGGTCCAGCCAATGGAAAGGCTTCTTTTGCCTGTCCTCGGGTTGGCGGTTGGGCTTCACCCTTGGCCCTCCTGGCTGCTCAGTGCCTTGGGTGTGATCCTGGCTGCCTCTCACCCTCCTCGGAGTTAGCCTGCTGCTGCTGCTGCTGGTGCTGGTGGTGGCTTGTGAGGAACCTTCCCAGTTAACGTCCTACATCCATCCCTCCTCCTTTCCTTCCGCAGTTTTACAGGGACTACGGGGACATCATCAAGGAAACCTTGAACCGGGCCCGCCAGATTGACCGGAAGGAATGGGCGCGCACCTTGCTTCTCAGCCTGCAGCAGGTGTCCAGGGAGAATGTGCCACAGAGGTGCCTTCTGGGGGGTTGGTGACGGGGTTGCCTTGTGGGGTGGCTGGGGGCTCACTGGGTCTCCTCCTCCTCCCTGTAGCTGTGGACGCAGCTGCTCCTGGAGCAAGGACCCAGAGGAGTGGATTCCACCGACTTCCTGGAAATGCGCGACTTGGCCCGACGGTTCTCTTTGCTCTTTGGGCTGCACCAGCTGCAAAACCGCCTGGCTCTCGTCGCTCTGCACAAGTGAGAGTTGCCCCCCTGCCCCTCCCCACCCCCACCCCCACCCCCACCCTAGTCCATGTGGGAGAAAGGGCCAGCCTGGGGCAGGATTAACTCGCAGGATGTGATGGGGTGGAGCCATAAGGAAGGAAGGTTGGTTCCCGGGGGTGGGGGAGCTCCTTGCCCCTCTCTCTTTTTCCTCAGGGCCGGGATCAAGTTTGCCTTCCAGGATTCTGCCTCCCCCAACTCTGCCCTCGGCCTCGTCAACCTGCCCTTCTTGGAGCTGCTGAGCGAATTCTCCCCGAGGCTGATGGAGCCGGACAAAGCCCTGCTGTGAGTGCCGGGGGGGGGGGGGTAAGGAGAGGGAAGCCCCAAGGAAGTCCCCCCTCCACTGCTCCCCGTCCCCGTCTGCAAGATCTAAAGCCTTTCCACCACCACCACCCCCCCACCCTGTCTGGCAGGCTGGCCTATTTGAAGAAGACCCATCAGGCTTACCTCTCCTCTGAGAACAGGAAGTCCCCCAGCTGGATGTCCTTCCTGGTCTACCAGCATTCCCTGAGTTTTCCCGAAGACTCCGCTCTGCAAGCTGCTTCAGTTCCGGAAGTTAAGCAGAGGCCACGATCGGCCACCAAGAGGAGGCGCCTGACCGGTGGGTGGGAGAGGCAGCTGGGGGGGGGGTGCCTGGCCGGGAGGTGGGGAGGCGAGATGGGGGGGGAGAGTGAGAAGGGGTGTGTGTGTGCGGGCAAGGGGCTGCTTGCAGAGGGGGGTGGGAGCTGCTGACACACTTCTTGCCCCCTCTCCCCCCTTCACTAGAGTCCTCGGAGGCCAGGAGTGAGGAGCCCAGCCGCCCCTCCAGTGCCATCAGCCTCCTGCAGCCACCTCTGCTCTCCTCTACGGTCCTGAGGGAGAAGCAGCCGCCACCTCTGGCTCTCCCGCTTGGGGAGGAGGAGGAGGGCTCTGAGTCAGAGCTTGTTCAGAGGTGAGAGACACACACTGCAGAAGAGCTGGGGCCACTACTGTTCCCCCCCCCTCTCTCTCTCTCTCACACACACACACAGATGTCACCGCAGCTTAACTGACTGCTGGTGTTTTGTGCTGTTGGCAGCCAACTGAGCCTGGGTTCCCAGTGGTCCCGCAGAGCTTTCCACGGCAGCCACCGCCCTCAGAACCACGATGACGAGGCCACTCGCTCCAGCGCCAGCAGCAGCCCCCTGCAGCCCCCCCAGAGGGGAAGGCCCCTGCCTGCAGCACTCCGCCTGGGGCGGGAAGAGTCTGGCTCCAACTCAGAGTTTGTTCCAAGGTGAGGTGCTGGGCAGGTGGGCCCGTGAGACGGTTGGGGCAGACCTTGGCCAGTGGTGGGGTTTGGCTCCGGCCTATGGAAGAATTGTGCCGAATGGGATGGTTCCCTCCCCCTCCACAAGTGGCTCCCCATAGAACGTCTGCAGAGCCATTTTGGGTTAATCCTTTGCACCAGGAGACCAAGATCCTGTCCCATTCAGAAGTGGCAATCCTGTGGTTGATGAGCAGGGAACATAAGAACATAAAAAGAGCCATGCTGGATCAGGCCAAAGGCCCATCTAGTCCAGCTTCCTGTATCTCACAGTGGCCCCACCAGATGCGTTTGGGAGCGCATGAGACTAGATATCTGTCTCCTGATACCACTCCCCTGCATCTGGCCCTTGAAGTACCCTGGTTTCTCCATCATGGTTTGTAACCTGTGATGGACTTTTCCTCCAGGAATCTGTCCAATCCCCTTTTGAAGGAGGACACAGTCGCCTGAGGAGACCACTTAAGGTTTCACCAACATTCCACCTTTTTCACACGGTTTCGTAGGGGCATACGTGGCTCCTCCATTCGTCGTTCCTCACTGCGTGCGCTGAGAGGACACAAGCAAAGTGCTTGCCAGGGAGCAAGGGTCTGAACTCACCCCTCTGCACTCACTTCCCCACCCCCACCCCCACCTGTCCTCTGCCTGTCTTCTTTCTGCCACCAGTTTGTAAGACTGTCTTGCATTTACCTAATAGATGTAGAGACGGTTTTTCCAGGTTAAAAACACTTACAAAGATTAAAAAGGTAAAACAGTACCTATTCATCTACTTGAATTCACATGCTTTGGAACTGCTAGGTTGGCAGGAGCTGGGGTTAACAGTGGGAGCTCACTCTGCTGCGTGGCACCTGGGATTCAAACTGCCGAGCTGCCGACTTTGCAGCTGATAGTTTTCAGTGCTCTAGCCTTGCTGAGCCACCATACTCCTTCACAAAGATTACACAAGTACTAAATGTTTCAGGCTGTCAAAACAGCGCGGAATCCCTCAGCCAGTGTTGGTGAGTCTACGGTACAGGTGCCAAAAGTGGCACACGGAGCCCTTTCTGTGGGCACGTGGCATTGCCTCCTCACCACCACAGCACTTCCCCCCTCCGCTTGGAACACACCACTGTGCTCCGTGTAGAGAGCCGGACAAAGGGGAGGCAGCAGCTTGTTGGCTCGTTTGTAGCCCCAGTTTATTATCCAGCCATGCTGCTGTTGGGATGCCCAGAGCGGCGTGGCTGGAGAGTAAACTGGGGCTACAAATAAGCCCAAAAGCCATGGCTTCAGAGACTAGGACTCGGGGCAATGGTTTCAAACTACAGGAAAAGAGATTCCATTTGAACGTTAGGAAGAACTTCCGGAGGGTTAGAGCTGTCAGGCAGTGGAATAATATGCTGCCCTAAAGGAGGGTGGTGGAGTCTCCTTCTTTGGAGGTTTTTAAGCAGAGGCTGGATGGCCACCTGTCAGAAATACTGTGATCGGGGGGGGGGTTTCCTGCATGGCAGGGGGTTGGACTAGATGGACCTTGAGGTCTCTTCCAACAACTCTATGATTCTATGACTCTCTGCCTAGGGCAGAGAGAGGCAGTAGGGAGGCTGCTCTTCAGGAAAGCGAGGATTGAAGAGCAGGTTTTTTAATTTCTCACAGCCACGGCAAGGGTGCTGTGGCTGCAGGAAATTCAAAAGCCTGCTCCTCAGTCCTCACTTTCCCAAAGGGTAGCATCCCTGCTCTTTGAGCCTCACTTTCCCAAAAGGTAGTACCTGAAGCATTTGTTAACCCGGGGTACCACTGCATTCAGGTTAAATTGCCAGACTGGCACTTGGCGGAAAATAAGTGGGATTTGAATTGCAGTTTGGGCGCTCAGTCTCTAAAAGGTTTGCTATCAGTGCCCTAAACAATCAGAGTAACTAACAAAAAAGATCACACAAGGAACAGGGCAGCAGCCGTAGCTGTTAGTATCTGAAAGCCGAGTAGGCTGGGTTGATCTGCTGCAGGCAGGCTGGGAGGGAGCCCCGGTGCTGGATGTGCAGCCCTAGAGAGGCTCAGGGAAGCTCCCGCAGAGAGAGGGCACTTGCATCTTCTCTGCCTCTCTTGTGGTTTAGCGCTAAGAAGATTTCAGAAAGGGAGTTCTCAACTCATGTTTGTCCTGTCTTTGCACGAGTGACTCTCACTGGCCAGTACTAGCATCAGGGTAGCAAACATGACTGCCCTCCCCTCCCCTCCCCTCCCCTCCCCCAAGGCAGCCAAGGGTCTGGCACGCCTCGTGTGCCCGAACTGTGCCAGTGGCGGTGATCAGGTTGCTGCGGGGCAAGAGGCTGGGGACTGGGGGCATCATCTCCTGGGAACGAAGCCAGGTGCCCTTGAAGGGAGGAAGGGAGGCTCCTAGCCCTGCGAGTGCCTCCCTTGTGCTCGTCCCTCACAGGCCCCCGTTCTCACCAGCTGGAGAAGCAGCAATGGAGGCAGCCGAGACCAGTGAGGAAGAGGAAGAGGAAGGACTGAGCTCAGGGCCAGGTAACCGGGTAGAAAAGAAACGAGCCTCAGGAGAGGCATTCCAGGGAGACTGGCCAGAGTTTGGCATGGGAGGGCAGACCGGCTAGAGGGCCCTCTTCTCTCTGTCTTCCCTCTGACCCCCCCCCCCGCGCAAAGGCATTGCTGGGCCGGCCCCTGGGTGGAGGGGGCCTCACCTGTGCTCCTCTCCTGGCCTGGCTGTGAGCCCATGGAGAGCGGGGCTGCCTGCTTGCTGCGGGTGGCGGCAGGCTTTTATTTGTTGGAGGTCTTTTGGCAGAGGGTGGCGGAGGAGATGTGTTCCCCCCCCATCTCCTTCCCACATTGCCAGGGGGGGTAGTGATCCTGTGATCCTGGCGCCCCTCCCACTTCTACAACTCTGCAATCAAATCTGGTGGCTCTGAAAGCTCACCAAGGAGGCCGTAGGAGACAAGTTGACACAGCAGTCGGGGCGAGGACTGCCCGCTTGCTTCTCAGCCCTGGCCTTCCTGGGGCTTTTTGAACTGGGGAATGGCCGCGTGGGCATCAGGAGGCGGCATCAAGAGGGGTTCCGCCTCACCCTTGGCTTCCTCTCTCCTCCCACCCCACTGCAGGGCTCCTTGGCTAGCCTTCCTGGGTTGGCAGTTTCTCAAGAGGAGTGCCCTTGGTAGCTGTCGCAGGCACCAAGCCGGGCAGGCACATTCGCAGCTGCAGAGCGTTTCCTTGGCCTGCTGCTTGGCCTGCGCCGCTTGGCCCCCCGAGGAGGACTGGGCCAGCGCCTCTCTTGGTTTGTCCCCATGTCTCAGGGAGAGTGTGTGTGTGGGGGGGGGGAGTTTCGCCTCATGGCTTGTTGGACCTCTCTCGCCTCCCAAAGAAGGAAGACCTTGGCAAGACTTTTGTGTTCAGTGGTTTATTTTGGCATTCTGTGAGGTTCTTTTGGCAGGAAACAGCTGTTGGTTTGAAAATAAAGGTTGATTGTTGAACAGCCTCTTGTGTCTGAAAGGAACCCGAGCCGACCCTTGTCCTTGGTGGCCCCGAGGAGCCCCTCCTACCCGGCACGGAGGCGGATGACGTAGGCGTCGCTGTGGGTCACATATCGCACCCAGCGATGGGGAAGGCTGGGCTGTGGGACCGTGAACCGCAGGAAGCGGACCTGGAGCCCCGAGCAGGTGTAGGCTGGCAGCTCAAATGTGAGGTTGGCTGGGCCCAGCTCCCGCAGCCCTGCCTGACTCAGGCCCGGCACCTCCAGCTGCAGGGGGGGAAAGCAGATCTCCAGCAGGAGGAGGAGGAGGTGGTGGTGGTGGCAAGCTTTGGGGTGCCAGGCAGGAGGTGGCGGTTCCGTCAGCTGGAGCCTGGCTCTGCTCAGCCACCATGCCTAATGCCATTGTGTGTGTCGGGGGGGGGGGAGGACTCTCTTCCCCTCCCTGTGCTTCATCCTTACCTTAAAGAGAGCAGAGAGCTGGGAGCCGCCTTGAATGCGGGGCACGACCCACTCCACGGACTTGGTGGTGGCCTGCAAGGTAGCGGTCTGTTCCGGGCTGCTGAGCTCCTGAGAGAAGCTGGGCGGAAGCAGGGAGGGAGGGAGTCGGGGCAGGAAGAGGGAGTCCTCTCACTCCTCCAGCCCAAGCCCAGCGGCAGCGGTGGGGGCAGCAGGGGTAGCTCTTGAGGGCCGGCAGGCCATGCCAGACTTACCTCACAGTAGCCTTGGGAACAGGGAGGTGCACGTGGACGTTCACGGCGTGGCTGCAAAGGAGAAGGGAGGGTGAGCAGACCCAGAGGGCAGGAGGGAGGCTCCTCCCGCTGCACCAACCCCACAGAGCACCGCTTACCTCTTGGGGGACAAGTCACAGCGGAGCTTGAGGTACACTTGGATCCTACAAGGGAGGGAGACGGGGGACCAAAAAAAAGGAGTCACCCCTTGATCGGCCTGGCTTGCTGGTGCCCGCCCACCCGCCTGCCGGTTACAAGGAAGGCCTGCTGCTGCTACTCACCGCCCGCTGGGCTCCCGGGTGATGGTGGGGAAGAGGTGGAAGGGGAGGGCCCCAGGGATGTCGTCAGCCACCTGGTACTGCATCACGGTCAGCTGATTGGAAGAGGAAAGGGCTCAGCGCGCCCACCTTGGCTCCCTCCCAGCACCCGTCCCCCCTCTCCCCCCCCATTTTTACCTCCCCTTGACTGGGGGTCACCCGGAGGATGCGACTGCGCTCAAACTCATCCAACTTAACGGAACTGTGGAAGGAGCATTCATCAACACGGACAGCCGTGCCATAGCCTGGGGAGAAGCAGGAGATGGTGAAGGAGGGCTTTCCCAGAGAAGGGAGTCGGGGCAGAAGAGGTGGCTGCTCCACTCACCCCGGAGCTCCGTCTTGCCCACGCAGAACTCCTCCGTCAGGCCAATCCGCATCTCTGCCAAGGATGACCCCGCCTGTGAGTGAGAGTAGCCCCTTCCGGGCGGCGCCACCCGCACACCCACAAGCCCTGCCACCCTATTGAGGCACATGCCCAAGCCCAGCTGTGGCCAAGAGGGCCCAGGGAAAGCCCCCACCCCACTCACCCACACACATTGCTCTGGGGCAGGGCTCAAGAGTGGCTGGCTGCAGCTGGGAGGCCCTCCTGCTGCCCCCCCCTCCCGAAAAGGCCAAGCGCCTGGCAGATGCAGGCAGCCTCTGTCAAGGGTAGGGCTGAGGGCAGGGGGGCGTGGAACTGGGGCCCCTTCCTCAGGGGCAGCACCAGGGCTTCTGCTGCAGGAAGCATGACCGCCTTGGAGGTGGCCCAGGACCACCCCCACCACCACCCCCAGGATCTCCAAGGCACTCGCCGTGCACAGTCCCCTGGGGAGAGGGGTGGCTGTGCCTGTTTTCAGCAGAAGGGGAAGGGTCTCCCAAGCATTAGGCGGGCCCGCACTCCTGCTCTCATGAGGCATGAGAAGAGGGCGGGACCGGGGGGGGCAGGCCTTCTCACGGGTTGCGCTCCTGCCCTGAACAGAACTTCCTGCAAAAGACAGCCAGCAGGGGCTCCCTCTGGAACTGGTCAAGGTTAGTCCCAAGGAAGCCTTTGGGGCTTGGCCCCGGGACCATGGCACCCTGTTGCAGCCCTTACCAGAGCAACCCGCAAAGAAGCTCTTGAGCCGCAGTTCCCCCTGGATGTCCGTCTTCATGGGGGTGCCCTGGGAGGGGGAAAAACAGGGACTAGTTCCTTCCCTCTCTGGACACGCTGGTGGGAGCTGACAGAAAGTCTGTCCATGGGCGACGGGGGTGGGTGCTGGTGGGGCTGCCTTTCTCCTACCTAGACCCTCTCTCATCCACTCACATTAGCTGCGATGGTGACCACGAGTCTCTCAACCACATCAAGAAAAATCTCAGGCTGTGAGACCTGGAAAAAGAGGTGAGACGGTGGCCAATGTCTTAGTACCACTCCACTCCATGTTGTGTCTGTGTGACTGGAGGAAACTGTTCCATATGCTGTGAGTGCGAAAGCCACATGGAATAATACTTGAGTGAAGGCCGCAGCCCCTTTCTCTGCTGAAGGGGTGGGTGGGTGGGTGGAAGGCAGCTGCCAAGCTTACCTGTTCTCCCCGCAAGGACAGAGCAGGCCGAGCAGCTGCAGAGCTGGGGGCAATCTTGCTTTGCTGCGTATCTGCTCCAAACTGCAACCACAAGAAAAAAAACATGCAGAAACAAGGGTGAGGTGGACTTGCCAAAGAGGACGGCCAAGGCAGGTAGGTGCAAGACAGCTGAATCACCGGGGGGGGGGGGGCAGGAATGGCAATGATAGGATAACTACAGTGTAATTGTACAATGAAATTGGACTCTATCCACGGCCATGCTGCACTAAAATCTGCTTTCCTGGTTTAAAAAAACAGGTCCTCATTATGCCCACCAGAACATATTTTCCAGCTGAGTGAAAGTAGAGGATAAGTGCTTTAGCTCATCCATTCGGGGGTCCCTGGCACATATCTCATAAGAACATAAAAGAAGAGCCATGCTGGATCAGGCCAAAGGCCCATCTAGTCCAGCTTCCTGTATCTCACAGCGGCTCCACCAGATGCGTTTCGGAGCGCATGAGACTAGATATCTGTCTCCTGATACCACTCCCCTGCATCTGGCCCTTGAAGTACCCTGGTTTAAAGCCTGGAGATTGCACATCTCCATCATGGTTTGTAACCTGTGATGGACTTTTCCTCCAGGAATCTGTCCAATCCCCTTTTGAAGGCATCCAGGCCAGATGCCATCACCACATCCTGTGGCAGGGAGTTCCATAGGCTTACAACGCGCTGGGTGAAAAAATATTTTCTTTTGTCAGTTCTTACTCTCCCAGCCCTCAATTTGTCCCCTAGTTCTGGCATTTTGGGAGAGAGAGAAGAGCTTCCCTCTATCCACTTTACTCATACCCTTCATTATTTCGTATGTCTCAATCATATCCCCCCTCAAGCGCCTTTTTTCCAGACTAAAGAGGCCCAAATGTTTTAGCCTTTCTTCATAAGGGAGGTGCCCCAGGCCAGTAATCATTTTAGTCGCTCTCTTCTGCACCTTTTCCAGTTCCACTATGTCTCTCTTGAGATGCAGTGACCAGAATTGTACACAATACTCCAGGTGGGGTCTTACTATTGTTTTGTATAAAGGCATTATAATGTTCGCTGTTTTATTTCCAATCCACTTGTTGATAATTCCTAGCATGGAATTGGCCTTCTTCACCGCTGCCACACATTGGGGAGACACCTTCATGGAGCTGTCCACCAACACACCAAGATCTCTTTCCTGATCCGTCACGGATAACTCAGAGCCCATGAGTTGATAGATGAAGTTTGGATTTTTTGCCCCAATATGCATTACTTTACATTTAGTTACATTAAAACGTATTTGCCATTTCTCAGCCCATTCCCCCAGTTTGGAGAGATCCTTCTGGAGCTCTTCACAATCTTCTCTGGTTTTTACCACACGGAAAAGTTTTGTGTCATCGGCAAACTTGGCCACCTCACTGTTTATCCCTGTCTCCAGGTCATTTATGAACAGATTGAAAAGCACCGGTCCCAGGACAGAGCCCTGGGGCACACTGCTTTTCACCTCTCTCCATTGTGAAAATTTCCCATTGACACCTACTCTTTGTTTCCGGGATCTCAACCAGTTCTCAATCCATAAGAGGACCTGCCCTCTTATCCCCTGACTGTGCAATTTTCTCAGCAACCTTTGGTGAGGGACTGCTTCAAAAGCCTTTTGAAAATCCAGATAGACTATATCCACCGGTTCACCCAAATCCATGTGCCTGTTGACCTTTTCAAAAAATTCTAAAAGGTTTGTCAGACAAGATTTACCCTTACAGAAGCCATGCTGATTTTCTCTCAGCAAGGTTTGTTCTTTTATGTGTTTTAAGATTTTCTCTTGGATGAGGCTTTCCACCATCTTCCCTGGGACAGATGTAAGGCTAACTGGCCTGTAGTTTCCCGGGTCCCCCCTCCTTCCTTTTTAAAAAATTGGTGTGACATCTGCTATCCTCCAGTCCTCCGGCACTGTGGCCGTTTTAAGAGACAAGTTGCATATAACCGCTAAGAGATCTGCAATTTCGTTTCTCAGTTCCCTAATAACCCTTGGGTGGATGCCATCTGGGCCAGGTGACTTGTTAATCCTCAATTTATCAATTAGTCCTAAAACCTCCTCTCTTTTAACCTGTATTTGATTTAATTCTTTAGTCAAGAGGGGCGGCTCAGGCAGCGGAATCCGCTCAAGGTCCTCTGTCGTGAAGACAGACGCAAAGAACTCATTCAATTTCTCTGCAATGTCCAAGTCCTCCTTAACCTCCCCTTTTCTTCCCTCACCATCCAGAGGGCCAACTGGTTCTCTTGCAGGTTTTCTACTTCTAACATATTTAAAGAAGCTTTTATTATTACCCTTTATATTGCTAGCCATGCGTTCCTCAAAATCTTTCTTTGCCTCCCTTATCATCTTCTTACATTTCTTTTGCCAGAGTTTGTGTTCCTTTTTATTTTCCTCATTTGGGGAGGATTTCCATTTACAGAAAGACCTCTCCTTGTGCTTTAGAGCCTCTCTAACTCCACTCGTTAACCATGCCGGTGTCCTCTTGGACTTAAATGAGCTCTTCTTTCTTTGTGGTATGCACTTGTGCTGGGCCTCTATTACTGTTGTTTTAAAGAGGCTCCATGCACTCTGAAGAGATTGGATTCTTCTAACCTTCCCCTTCAATTTCTCTCTAACTAGTTTCCTCATCTGAGGGAAGTTTGCCCTTCGAAAATCAAGGGTTTTTATGTCTGATTTGGTTGACACTCTTCCTCCGACATGCATGACAAGGGAAATTGCAGCATGGTCACTGTTCCCCAGAGGCTCAGTGACATTCACATCCCTGACCAGGTCCTGAGTATCGCACAGTATTAGATCCAGAGTTGCCTGTTCTCGGGTGGGCTCCATGACAAGTTGCTCTAAGGCACAGTCATTCAGCAAGTCAAGAAACCCAGTTTCTCTTTCTTGACCAGAGCTCGCATTGACCCAGTCAATGTGGGGATAATTGAAGTCCCCCATGATTACTATCCTATCCCTCTTAGCCACCTCCATGATTTCTCTCCGCATTTCAAGGTCCCCCTCAAGTTTTTGATCTGGTGGACGATAGAATACTCCAACTATCACATCACTCCTTGGACCTGGTAGTTTAACCCAAAGTGATTCTATGGTGGAGTCAGACCCTCTGTCCATCTCCATTCTGCTGGATTTTACCCCTTCTTTGACATAGGTGGCCACTCCTCCTCCAACCCGCCCCTCTCTATCCCTTCTATAGAGTTTATAGCCTGGGATTGCTGTATCCCACTGGTTCTCCTCATTCCACCAGGTTTCTGTTATGACTATTATATCTATGTTATCCCTAGCTGCCAAATGTTCAAGTTCTCCCATCTTTGCTCGGAGGCTTCGAGCATTGGCGTAGAAGCACCTGTACAGTGGGTCCCGCAACAACAGCTGCTGCCTTGTTCTTTTTCCCCGACAGTTTTTATTTTCAGTAGACAAACTGTCACATTCCGTTATTCTCCCAGTGCTAATACCTGCTATGTCTTCTCTATGTGATTCTCTACCCTCTCCAACCTCATTCCCCGAGGATGAGGTGTTCCGAACCGGATGCCACTCAGCTCCTGTCGGCTTTCCCCCAGTTATCAGTTTAAAAGCTGCTCTGCTGCCTTTTTGAGGTTGAGTGCCAGCAATCTGGTCCCATCATGATTCAAGTGCAACCCATCCCTCCTGAACAGGTTTGGCTTGTCCCAAAATGTTCTCCAGTTCCTGACAAATCTAAAGCCCTCCTCTCGACACCATCGCCTCATCCACGCATTGAGGCTTCTGAGTTCTGCCTGCCTTGCAGGTCCTGCACGAGGAACAGGTAGCACTTCTGAAAATGCTACCTTGGAAGCCCGGGACTTCAATCTTCTACCTAACAACCTGAATTTGGCTTCCAAGACTGACCGCTTGGCCTTCCAGACCCGAGGCCTGTTCCATTTGCGGTATCAGCGCCCAGGCTTTAAAAAATCATAACCGACTGGCTTCTTTCTTGCTGGAACGTTCCCTTCGTCCATATCAGAAAATGTACGAAGAGAAACATCACTCAAGTCAAGCTTCCAAGTACAGAAGAAGAATAGACCAAAAGCTTTCTTGCAAGTACCCAGGAAGAAACTGATCACAAACCAAAGCAGGATACACTGTTAGTCAGAGATTACTGGAATGCCAAAGGAGGAAACAAAGCAGAACCAAACATTGTTGGAGAACGAGTTCCACAAAGCACTGTACCTACAGATAACATGGTTGACTTGCACAAATTTCCTGGGCAGTTCCGGCTTGGTCTCTTCATTTCCTAGTCGTGACCAGCATGGAAAGTGTCATTTCTCAGCAGCTACATGAGGGGCCGAGATTGTCCGTGGCTCTCGTGAAGGCCTTTCCCAAGGTGGAAGGAGGAGACGCCTGCCTTGAGAAATACAGTTTCTACTTACCAGGCCCACAGTGTTAAGGTCAAGAAGGCTGAAGTGTTGGCTCAGCACAGGCTCCACCTGGATAAAATTCCGTAGCATCTCAGGCGCTGTCGTTTGAATGTAGCCATAATCCTGATGTGTAGGAATAAGAAGACATTGGAGTGAGGGCTCATGAGCTTGATATGAGCAGAGCCATTTTGACTATGGTTCCAAAGAGGCAACAGCCTCTGTGTCAGCAGAAAAATGTCAGCCCCTGCCCCCACGACTCCATTTCTCCTCGTCTCACGTTCCCATGATGTTTTAGCCAAAAGATGAGCTCATTGTTATCACTCTCCCAGCAAGTCTTCTGATTAAGCGAAGCTGTTTTCAGCATTCCTTATCACATCACCTGTGTTTCTCCCAATTATGCTAGGGCTCACCAATTAGAGTTATCCCTGCATACATAGACACACATATTAATGTAGCCTTCTGATGTTACGCCTATCATGACCATATTTAGCTAATTTCTAGTTATGCCACATAGTTGTTGTAATGCTTTATGTTAGTTGTGTTAGAGCAATAATAAAGGAGTGCCTCTGGATGGAGGGGCATAAAATTCGGCTGGACCAAAAAGTCTGCTTCCTGTGTCAGAGTGCGTGAGTGAGTGTGTGATTGAGATCAAAGGCCTTTCCCTATACCAGCATCAGAGCTGTTTAAGTTTCTGATCCCGATACTCAGCTATCACTAACTAGCTCCCTAAGGTTAACCCGACACTGATGGCTGAAGGAGCAGATGATTTAGAAGCTGGGTTGGCTGTCCAAGCATGCCTCTCTTCCACCTCCTTTGAGGTCAGTACTGCAGAGAGGGAGAGGACGCCAATGTATGCAGCCAGCTCTCAGCATGCCCCAAGGAAAAAAGCTGAGATGGGCTTGTTAGAAACCAGGGACAACACCTTGAAAGCCTCTCTGAATCGGGAAGACTTGGACAGCCCACGGCGTGACAAAATCAGCCACAAGATCTGTGACAGCAGCTTCAACTGCAGGACCTCCGAACTGCTTGACAGAGGATGCTGTGGCCACGACAAGGGAAGCGCTCCAGTGGGAGGTGCCAGGGCCATGTGTGCTTGCTATGGGCAACGACGACCTTGGCAGCGAAGAGGGGCTCCCTGGCACCACCAGAGGCATGGCAGGGCTTCTCAGATGTTCCCAAAAGTTTGCCAATATGGACACTCCCTCTGTCACAGGTGTGCTGCTGGAGCCACATGACCTGCATCCAAGACCTGCCCGGCCCCACCCTCACAAGGCATTTCAGGCCCAACAACTGGAAGGGGCCTCTCCAGAGAGCTAGGTAGGTCTATGGGCATCATCTCTTCATACCACGTTACCCCAGAGGGAGGGTGTTCCTTTCGCCTCCACCACTGCTGCCTCCTCCTTCAAGCAACATACCAGCAGCTCATCCAGTACTTCATAGATAAGTGCAAAGTTCAAGCTGACCGTCTTCTCGTTCAGGGTCCCACAGTAGTCTTTCAGGAGTGTTACTAGCCTGCCAAGAGGAGCAACAGAAAGTGAACTGCTTACAACATAATTATGCAAGGAACACTTTGCACCACCTCCTAGTAACTCATTTTACCAATTTCGGAATGATGGAAATCTGAGTCAACCTTGAATTAACTACTTGAACCTGTTGGGGTGAGCCAAGTTTTGACTTAAGTACTGCACTTTAGCAATTGTCATAAGCAATTTTGCAAGCATTCACACCATCTGTCCTGTTCACTTGATCACGACTACAAACTCTTACCTGTTGAGGAACTCCACAGCAACGAATGGGGAGGTGCTTGGCAAAACAGTTGCAACAAAATACAGGCCAGCCTGTCGCACGTGAGCAAAATGCAACCCTGGGCGTGCTTGCTGGAGTGGAGAGAGCCAAGAAAAGAAAGCAGATAGAATCACACAAGCAGAGTTGGAAAAAGAGACATCAAGGGCCACCTAGTCCAACCCTCTGCCATGCAGGAACTCCCATCACAATATTTCCGACAGATGGCCATCCAGCCTCTGCTTATAAAACCACCAAAGGAGGAGACTCCACCACCCTCTTTTGTGGCAGCATATTGCACTGCCGGACAGCCCTAACCGTCAGGGAGCTCTTCCTAATATTCAGATGGAACCTCTTTTCCTGTAGTTTGAAACCATACCATTAACAGTATGTTCCCTGTCCCCTCCCTTTGCACCTGCACCCTGATGTCAAGATTTGTTCCCAATACAATTTGTAAGTGTATGTTAAAATTTAATATTGTAAGCTTTGTAACCTGATTGAGTACTGTATGTCTGTGAAGAGTTTTCAATGTAAAGGTCAATATGTAATTGAGCTGGGACAGAGTAATGAGGTGATGATGTAGTGTGACATGATTGGGTAGAAGTCTGTATATTAAGTAGTAGTTAGTAGTGAGACGTCACCTGATGTAAATCAGTTCACTCTGACGTATGTCAGGTCACCCTGCTCAACCTGTTGTAAGTCAGGTTATGCCTCTCTGCATTCTTTGTATCTTACCCTGTTATGTTGTCAAACTGTATGTTTATGTTGTTTGCCAATGAGTGCCTAAATTCTTTATTACAATAAGTTCAAGTTTATACTTTCCTGTGTTGTCGTTGTGTTCCTCTAACAATTTCCTATACTCTGCTTGCTCTTACGTACTCAGTAGTAAAGATTCAAGAGTGTACGTATCGCAGCCCCTGATCCCTTCCCCTCCCCTTACCATGAAGACGGGGGCCTGGCCTGCAGGCAGCATGGCAATTCTGCGGCAGAAGGTGTCCACCAGGTCTGGGCCCCCATCACCACGGACTGACCAGGGGCACCATGTTAAGGAAGAGCACCAAAAGGGCAGTGGCAGGAACAGTGGCACCTGTGGCATCTTTATTCATCTCCAGGAACAAAAGAAATAAACATTGCTTGCCACCAAGTCACCTCCAACCACTGGTGCCTGAGGAAAGAGTGGCCCCTAAAATGTCTTCCCTCACCCTAACCCTTAGGAGGGAAACAATCCATCTCGAATGTGGACTTCCCCTTTTCCTGCTGCTTTTCATTTTTCCCAGCAGTACTGTCTTTTCCAGAGAATCCTGCCTGCTCATAATGGACCCAAAGTAGGACAGCTTCATGTTCACCATTTTTGCCTCCAGAGAAAGTCCAGAAACAAACTTCAGTAATTTCCACTACATCCTTCAGGGAAGGGATCTTTCTCTCTCACCTGAAGGAGACAGTGGTGAAGCCCACGCTAAAGAAACCTGGCTTGGCATCAGATGATCTGGCCAGCTACCGTCCGATTGCCAGTGTTTCCTTCCTGGGCAAGGTGATTGAGAGGGTGGCCGCTGTCCGGCTCCAGTTGTTCCTGGAGGGGGATAGTATGCTGGATCCATTCCAGCCTGGGTTCAGGCCGTGTCGGGAGACAGAGACTGCCCTGATCACACTGCAAGATGACCTCCTCTGGGGGGGGGGGGCTGACAGGGGTTGCTCTACCTTGTTGGGCCTCCTGGATTTGTCAGTGGTCTTTGATACCATCAACTATTGTATCCTGTTGGGTTGGCTGTCCGAGGTGGGGATTGGAGGCACAGCGTTTAGCTTGGTTCGATCCTTCCTTGGGGGTTGTGCCCAGCATGTGCAGCTGGAGGATGAGTTGTCGGCCCCGCTTATGGGGTGCCCCAGGGGTCAGCAATCTCCCCCATACTGTTCAACATCTATATGATGCCACTGGTTGAGGTCATTAGGGGATTTAGCGTATGCTGTCACCAGTATGCAGATGACACACAGCTCTATCTCTCCTTTACCACCTCTGCAGTGCCGGCGGTGCAGACCCTCGACCGCTGCCTGGATGTGGTCATGGAATGGACCAGGACTAACAGGCTCAGACTCAACCCAGAGAAGACTGAAGTTCTGTTCTTCAGGGTGTCCTCTGCTGGTTACAGTGGCCGTCTCCCCAGTCTGGAGGGTGTCACCCTTCAGCTGGCGGATAGAGTTAGGAATCTGGGTGTGATCTTGAATCTGGCCTTATCCCTGGAAGCCCAGGTGATGGCTGTCTCCAAGTCTGCTTTTTTCCATCTTCGGCAGATTGCCCAGATCCACCCATACCTGGATGAGGCCTCGAGAACAGTTGTGCAGGCGCTTGTGATTTTGGGGATAGATTATTGCAACGCTCTCTACGTGGGGCTGCCCTTGACCCTTGTTCGGAGACGACAACGGGTACAAAATGCAGTGGCCAGACTGGTGGTTGGTGTGGACAGATATGACCACATCACCCCAATTCTGGCTCATTTGCATTGGTTGCCCGTTGTGTCACAAATAAGGTCCAAGGTACTGCTTTTGACTTACAAAACCCTCCATGGCTTGGGACCTGAGTACCTGACAGAGCGGATCTTCCAGAGGTCAATTGAGGCCTGACCCACCAGAATGTCACAGGCGCTCTCACTTCGGGTGGCCACTCTTAGGGTGGCGCAGAAATCGATCACTTGAAACCGGGCCTTCTCTGTGGCCACCCCTTCATTTTGCACAGTCCCTGCCCACCTTTAGAAAAGTGCTTTTCAAAGAGGCATTTAGTGACCATTAGGGTTTTTTTTTTGTTTTACTCTGTTCTGCTATCTTGCCGAGCATTATTTTTTAAACTGGTTTAAGTGTTGTTCTTTATTTTAATTTTATTTTATGTTTTAATTGTTTTCTGTGATTGTTGTACACCAGCTGGAGTTCCTTTGGGAAGACGGGCGGTATAAAAACACATAAATACGTAGATAGATAGATAGATAGATAGATAGATAGATAGATAGATAGATAGATAGATAGATAGATAGATAGATAGATAGATAGATTTCCTCTAAGAGCCAGTTGTTCATCTGTCTGGCAATCCAGGTTAAGATTAGGGGTCTGTTCTGCCATTACATTTCAAACATATCAGATTTTTTTTTCTTGCCAGATGTCTTTACTGAACAGCTTTCACACCCAGTGCACAGTGACCAGGAATGTGATCGTAGGCATGACCTTTGCCTTGGTCTCTCGTGCGTCCTTGCACTGCTGTCATTCCTAGTCTCTGTCTTCTGAGTTATTGGCTGGAGACTCCATTTGGATGGATGACTGACCTGAGATGTACAACACCTGTATTGTAACATTTTCATTGTCAATGCTGACGTCTCCACAACAAATTGGAATCTACTATTGATGCAGAATCAAGGGATGTTCCCAGTGTGCTGTACTTAGGTCCAGTGTTATTGGATGACTTTCAATTATTGAGACCCAAGGATGTGGACAGGGATCCGTTCGTGCTACCACTACGCCACTCGACCCTTGCCCTTCTTGGCTAGTCAAAAGATCTGTCAAGGGGCTTCGCACCTGGGTCCAGGAAAGAGGTGGTGATTAGACTTTATTTATTTGTTATTTATTTATTTTAGAGTACTTTTACCCTGCCTTTCCCCTTGGAAAAGGACCCAAGGTGGCTTACAACAATGAGGGACAATATAGTCCAACACACTTAAGACATATTCAAGTAATTGAGAGCAGGGAATTGAGGGAATTCTTACAGCATTAAAAGACAACATTACATTAAAGCTACAAGAGAAGAAAGCAGTTAAAGATTCCATGAAAAGTTATGAGTGAGGTAAACTAACAATTGAAAACATAGTGTCAATGCAATCACAAAATATATAAACACAATGTCTATGTGATCATGTATGGTGGATTCATATAAAGGTCACATAATAAGTAGTCCATCATTCAGGGAAAGCTTGCCTGAAAAGAAAGGTCTTTGCCTGTTTCCGGAAAGACATCAGAGATGGGGAAGTCCTCAACTCTGGTGGGAGGGAGTTCCAGAGTCTGGGCACCACAGCCGAGAAGGCCCTTTCATATGTTCCCATGTGACGTAACTGTGAGAGTGGTGGGATGGAAAGAAAGACCTCTCCTGATGACCTTAACACCCGAGCTGGTTCATACTGTGAGATTTGATCTTTGAGGTAGCTAGAACCCAGGTCATACACTGCTATGTAGATTAAGGTCATCACTTTGAATTGTGCCCGATAGCTGATTGGTAGCCAGTAGAGCTGCTTTAAAAGGGGTGTAATGTGATCTCTGTATCCCACCCCAGACAGCAATCTGGCTGCTGCATTTTGGACCCGTTGAAGTTTCCTGAGAATTTTTATCGGTAGTCCCACATAGAGCGCATTACAGTATTCTAACCGGGATGTCACCAGGGCATGTGTCACAGTGGCCAGAGCAAATTTCTCAAGAAATAGGCGTAACTGCCGTACTAGTTTTTATTTTGCAAATACACTCCTGGCCACAGCTTTGACCTGGGCATCTATGCTCCAGGATGAGTCCAGGAGCACCCCCCAAGCTATAATAAATTCCTTCCTCCCATTTCTAAAAATTTCCAAACAATGTTCCTTCAAGATGTCTGTGAAGATTGTCAGTTTTCCAGGTGAGTTTATCTGGAAGTTGAGTCATGGCAACTGGACTTGTTTTTCTTGAGATAGAAATGTTTCGCTGCTCATCCAAACAGCTTCATCAGTCTGAAGAAAGCTAGTTACGAGTCAACTGGGAGTTGAGTCATGGCTACTGGATTTCTTTTTTGAGAGATAGAAACGTTTCGCTGTTCATCCAAACAGCTTCATCGGTCTGAATACAGCTAGTGCAAGAGACCTTCTTATAGTCAGCTTGACCTCTTGTCCCCTGGTCTGATTGGCTCATAAGATGAACAATAGCCTGAATAGGCTCGTTAGGGAGACATTAGTGTCCATGGCCTTAAGGTAAACAATGGCCTAAGGTGCTGAAACCCATCAAGAATGGGTTGTTAGCTGTGACCTGGTGGTGAAGGCTCCTTGATTTGCCTGGGTACTTTGGAAAGTACAGCCTGATAAGTAGCAGATAGACTATGCCGGAGCCCACCACCTCTGTGGTTCACAGTAACAATCTGCCAGCAGCAGAGGCAGAACTACTCAGGATAAAAGTCTCTGCTGCACTGTCCAGTGCTCAACCACCACCATCCAACCTCACCAGTCAAGAGAGAAGTGCTATGACATCCCTCAGCAGGGATGAGAGCATCACAATTCTGCCTGCGGACAAAGGAAGGTGCACTGTCGTCCTCAATACTGTGGACTACCACGAGAAGGTTATCACACTTTTAGATGATCAAAACACATATGAAAAACTAAGAAGAGACCCCACCAGCAATTACAGGAAGAAAGTAATAGAATGCTTAAAACTCTTGGAGCAGGAAAACGCAATTGACAGGGTGACCTACCACCAGTTATATCCCGGAGAGACAGTCCCCTGCTTTTATGGACTTCCCAAGATCCACAAGCAAGGAATCCCCCTCAGACCTATTGTCAGCAGTATAAATTCAGTGACTTACAACATCGCAAAATACCTGGCAACTATCCTAGCCCCACTGGTTGGACACACGGACCACCACGTACACAACTCAGAAGAGTTTGTTTCTAAAGTCAGGGAGCTCAAACTGGATACAGAGGAAACCATGGTATCCTTTGATGTTACATAACTCTTTACCAGCATACCCACCACTGATACGCTAATAATGGTAAAGAGAAGATTAAGAGAAGACAGCACCCTCACCTCCAGAAGCCACCTCAACCCAGACCAGATAGGCCTGCTCCTGGACCTGTGTCTGAACACCACATATTTCATGTACAGAGGGGACTTCTACAGACAGAAGCATGGCTGTGCCATGGGTTCCCCAGTGTCACCAATTGTAGCAAACCTATACATGGAAGAAGTGGAGAAGAAGGCACTCAACACCTTCCCAGGGACAACACCATCCCACTGGTTCAGGTATGTAGATGATACCTGGGTGAAAATAAAGACGCAGGAAGTACAGGCCTTTACAGACCACATCAACGCAGCGGATCCTAATATTAAGTTCACTAGGGAAGACACCCAAGACAACAGGCTGGCTTTCCTGGATTGTACAGTCATCATCAGACCTGACCGTGGCCTAGGAGTAGAAGTTTACAGGAAACCCACCCACACAGACCAATACTTACTGTTTGACTCCCACCATCCATTACAACACAAACTAGGAGTCATCAGGACCCTAAGCCACAGAGCAGAGAGCATCCCCACCTCCTCAGAAGCCAAGAAGGAGGAAGACAGGCACCTAAAGACAGCACTTAAGGCCTGTGGATATCCAAGGTGGGCCTTCAACAAAGCAGTGGGCCATCCCAGAAGAACAAGGGATCAGTCTGAGACCCAGACCCGATGGAAGAACCTGGTCATTCCCTACATGGCGGGAGTGTCGGAGAAGCTTAAAAGGATTTTTGGCAAACACCACATCCCTGTTTATTTCAAACCCATGAACACACTAAGGCAGAGACTTGTCTACCCAAAGGATCCGATACCAAACCATAAAAGGAGCAATATAGTATATGCAGTCCAATGCAGTGAAGAGTGTTCAGACTTCTACATTGGAGAAACTAAACAGCCATTAAACAGAAGAATGGCCCAACATAGGAGAGGTAACAGCTCAGGACCAGAATCAGCAGTGCACCTCCATTTGAAGGAAAAAGGCCACTCTTTCAAAGATGAGGATGTACACATATTAGACAAAGAAGAGAGGTGGTTTGAGAGAGGAGTAAGGGAAGCCATTCATGTTAGCATTGAAAATCCCTCCCTCAACAGAGGTGGTGGGCTCTGGCATAGTCTATCTGCTACTTATCAGGCTGTACTTTCCAAAGTACCCAGGCAAATCAAGGAGCCTTCACCACCAGGTCACAGCTAACGACCCATTCTTGATGGGTTTCAGCACCTTAGGCCATTGTTTACCTTAAGGCCATGGACACTGTGAGAGACCGAGCAGATTCACTGACGGTTCCGCGGATGAAAGAGAAGGCGAGACTTGTTTATCTTCAAAGTCTAATAAACTTTTATTAACAACGTTCATCAACTTTTGGCTGACATCTCTTTTGTTCCAACCGTCGGTCTGGGAACATTCAGCCTAGGAGGTCCTGGAGGAGTGGGCAGAGGCAACCCCAAATAACTAGGAGGTATAGGTAGAGGCAAACCTAACTCCCCCTTCCCTTTTTCCTCCTCCTCCGTCTGAGTTCCCCTTTCCGTTAATATCGTTACCTTCCTAACTGTTTGGGTCGCGCGCTCCACTCGCCCGTCCTCCCTGTCACGCGCACCACCTGTATTCCCTCTCCCGCCCCCTTCAGTCTGTGTCTGTGCATCCCAACACAACTTCGGACGACCATCCCATTCTGTTTGCACCCCTAAGTCTTTCTTTACCTTCTCACTATCCAATTTAACCTGTACACCTATATGCCAAGCTTTACCTACTATATAACGTTTCTTCTCTATTTCTGCTTGAATTCCCACATTATGCATTAACCTTCTGGCTATCATACCTACTTGCATCGAGACATCCTTCCCTACCCTCTTCCATTCTTTCACTTGTATTTCCTTATCTACTTGTATCTTCTTCCACTCTTCCACTTTTATTCCTTTATCTAATTTTCCCTTTTTGGTACGCCTCATATGCGCTCTCCAATTCAATGCCTCCTGGGCAACGGCAAAGAAACTCCCAATGGTTGGAATGTCTATATCCTCCCTTTTATAATCCTCATGCTGTTTCTTTACGCTTCCTTCCTTTCCACTTGGATCCATTTCTCTTTGTTCCTCCTTCATCTTTCTCACTGTCCCTGTTTCTTCTTCTTTAATCTTTTCTTCATTATCCTCAGCCTTGTCAGCGGACAGACCCACATTCTCCTGCTCACCCCCCCCCCACCAAGTGGGTCGTCCGCTGTTCAAGCTCTTCCACCCATGGGCCCTGCCGGGAGAAATAATCTGCGTTAGTATGTTCTTTACCCTTCCTATATTGGACCTCAAAAGAGTATGGCTGAAAACTGAGATACCACCTAGTTAGTCTCAGGTTCAGATCCTTCATTCTATTTAACCATACTAGTGGAGCATGATCAGTTATTAAAGTGAAAGTTGACCCTAAAAGGTAATAACGAAGTACATGTATGGCCCATTTGACGGCTAAAGCTTCCTTTTCGATAGTCGCATATTTAACTTCTTTATCTTTTAACTTTCTACTCAGAAATATGATCGGATGTTCTTCCCCATTAATGTTTTGAGCCAAAACTGCCCCGATACCCCTTTCTGAAGCATCAGTTTGTACTACAAAGGGATACTTGAAATCAGGTGCATGTCTCACCGGATGAGAACACAACAATTTTTTCAATAGATCAAATGCTTCTTGTTCTTTATCTCCCCACTTTACTCGCCGTGGCATCTTTTTCGGAGTAAGATCAGTTAATGGGGCAGCGATAGATGAAAAACCTTTTATAAATTGTCTATAATATCCCGCCAACCCCAAAAATTGCTGTACCTCTTTCTTGGTCTTTGGGATAGGCCATTTAGACATTTTATCCACTTTCTCTTCCTGAGGATAGATTTTCCCTTCTCCCACAATAAATCCCAAAAATTTAATATCTTTTCTTGCAATCTTGCACTTCTTAGGGTTCACCTTTAATCCTGCTTCCCTCAACCTATTTAATACACATTGTAGATGTCTCATATGATGCTCCCAATCTACACTAAAGATTATGATATCATCTATATAAGCTACAGCAAACTCACGACAAGGACACAATACCTGATCCATCAACCTCTGAAAAGTAGCTCCTGCCCCATGGAGACCAAAAGGCATATATTTAAAATAGAAGAGACCCTTAGGGGTCCCAAATGCCGTTTTCTCTTTATCTTGATCCCTTAACGGGACCTGCCAATATCCCTTAGTAAGATCTAACGTGGATAGCACTCCAGCATTCCCTAATTTATCTAATAATTCATCTATTCTAGGCATTGGATAGGCGTCGAATTTCGATACCTTATTTACATTCCTAAAATCAATACAGAATCTAATACTACCATCTGACTTAGGAACTACCACCGGGTGGCTTCTCCATGGGCTCTTAGACTCTTCTATAATATCTAATTGCAACATCTTATCTACCTCCTCTTCAATTACAGGAATCAGATGCTTAGGCCACATTCTCCCTTGGTCTCTAACTACTATTCCATCAGGTGTGTTAATTTGATGCTCTGCCCAATTTGTTTTCCCAGGTTTATCTGAAAATATATCCTCAAATTCATCCTCCAAAGATTGCAACTCTTGTCTCTGAGTATCAGTCAAATCCTGACATATTTCGATATGACCTTTCTCCCCTGTCCAACTAGGTCCAAACTCTTCTTCTTCTATCTCTGTCCAGAAAGCTTCTCGCTCTTCCCATTTTTTTAACAAGTTAATATGGAACATTCCTTTTTTCTTGACTTTATCATGCAACTCAATTTCGTAATCTACATTGTTAATTCTTCGGAGGACTTTATAAGGACCTTGCCATTGAGATAACAATTTTGAATGCTCTATTGGCAACAATAATAAAACTTTTTGTCCTGGTTGCAATTCTCTCTTGGTAACTGTTTTGTCATAACGTCTCTTTTGATATTGTTGTGCCTTCCCTAAATTATTTTTAGCTAACTCCGCCACCTTAGCCAACTGTTCTCACATTTCAATTACATATTTTACCGTAGTAGAGCAATTATCTTCACCTTCTTCCCATTTTTCCCTTACCAAATCTAGAATTCCCCGAGGATTCCTACCATATAACATTTCAAATGGGGAAAATCCTGTTGACGCTTGGGGAACTTCTCTTATGGCAAACATCAGAGGGGCTATCATCATATGCCATTTCCTATTATTCTCCCCTACCACTTTCCTCAACATACTCTTCAAAGTCTTGTTAAATCGCTCGACCAACCCATTCGTTTGCGGGTGGTAAACAGTAGTTCTTACAGGCCTTACATCTAGAATTCTCCACATTTCTTTGAGGGTGACACTCATGAAATTGGACCCCTGATCCGTTAAAATCTCACGAGGGAAACCTACCCTAGTGAATACTTGTAATAGCTCTCTAGCTAATATTTTGGATGAAGTAGACCTTAAAGGGATGGCTTCAGGGTATCTGGTGGCATAATCCACTATAACTAAAACATGAGTATGACCCCCTGATGATTTAGGTAAGGGCCCAATTATATCTAAAGCTACTATCTCAAAAGGTTTATCAACTAGAGGCAAAGGTATTAATTCCCCTCCCTTTTTTGGTCTTGGCTGAGTTATTTGACATTTTTTACAAGTTCGACAAAACCAATCCACATCTTTTCTCACATTAGGCCACCAAAACCTTTGTTCTATTCTTGCCAACATTTTTTCTTTTGTTAGGTGACCAGACAAAGGAATATCATGAGCTAAAGATAAGATATAATTTCTCCACCCTTTAGGGACTATTAACTTATCTACCCCATTTTTATCAATATAATATAACAAATTTTTTCTCAATTCAAACCCTTCTTCGCCTTCTTCAACCCCCTTTTCAGCCTTCACTTTTTCCCAAATATAACTCAAGCTGTCGTCTTCCTGCTGCCATAATCTCACCCTGTTTCTTGAGGCCTCCATCATTTCACTCCACATCTGATCATCACCAGGGTTGGACTCGCAGCACAGCCCTTCCTGCATTGGTAGTAAATCATTAATACATAACCAATCTCTTCCCAACAACATTTCTTTAGCTAAAGAAGGGACTACTCCCACCCTCATTCTTTGCTTTTTTCCCATCACTTCCACCTCAGCCCATACAGTCTCATATAACTTTTTATCTCCATGAATGCATTGCACGAATATATTTTGTTGTCCATTTTGTCCTTTTATATTGCGCACCAAAGTCTGCCCACATCCAGTATTGACCAATGCCCTCTTCTTTTCTCCATTTACAGTTGCTGTTACCTCCCAACCATCTCTCAATTTTGGAGAAAGTCCCACTTTCGTCGTGGCCCCTGCAGCCACCCACGAACAGTCAAAGAGGGGGCATTGTCTTTTATAATGTTCCCCGGAGCCGCATAGAAAGCAGCCGGCCTTACGGTCTCTCTGGGAAGATATTTGGTTGCTTACTCGATTTCCAGCCCCCCATGAGGGAGCTAATCCTTTCCCAGCCCAGATACCTCCTCCCAATTCACTTTTCTTGAATCCTTCTTTGGAAATCCATCCGATTTCTCCTTTCGGGTTTTTTTCTCTGGACGTCGCCATTTTGTCTTTCTCCTTCCTCTCGCCGCTGCTGTTCTCGCGAGACGTTGATGGTCTCTCGTTATTTTGGTAATAATTTTCTAAGAGGCGTATGACGTCTTCCAGCGTGTTCAGCTGGTTTCTCCGTACCCAATTGTTCACTGATGGACTGGCGGTGGTGAGCAACTGCTCTATTACAATTTCCTCTATCGCTTCTTCAAACGTCTTTTTGTCTGGCCGTAGCCATTTAATGACATATGCTTTCATCCTTTGCGCAAGCAGGCGAGGGTGTACTCCCATTTGCATTTTTAAATCTCTAAATTTCTTCCGGTATGCCTCTTCCGAAATATTATAAGTCAATAAAATAGTCGTTTTACTATCTCATATTGAATAGCTTCGGTTGGTGATAAGGCATCTACAACACATTGTAATTCCCCAGTTAGATATGGTGTTAAAATTAGAGCCCATTGCTCTTTGGGCCATTTAGCTGCTGTGGCCGTCCGTTCGAATGTATTTATAAAAGTCTATATATCATCTCCTTCATTCAACTTTTGCAACTTAACTGGGAATCCTTCATGTGGAACAGCTTTAATTATATGTTCAATTTTTCTTGTCCCCCTTTTCCCGAGTCCGGTTGTTTATTTTCTAATTGCTTCACTAAAATTTCCATTAATTTATCCTGTCTCTTTAAGGCTTGCCTTAACCATTCTCTTTCTTCTTCTTCCGCTGTTGGAACCGTCCCTGTTCGGGCGCCAATTTGTGAGAGACCGAGCAGATTCACTGACGGTTCCGCGGATGAAAGAGAAGGCGAGACTTGTTTATCTTCAAAGTCTAATAAACTTTTATTAACAACGTTCATCAACTTTTGGCTGACATCTCTTTTGTTCCAACCGTCGGTAAATGGGAATAACAAAGGAGGCTCTAAACTTGGATTAACTGGGGGTTCACAAATAACATGTTCTTCTCGGAAAGGATTATGTATACTTATTTGGGGCGTACTACATGGGGGAACTGACCCGTGCCCATGAAAGGGAGTCCAAATCCTTGGGGATCGAATTCCGTTCCCAGACTCCATCCCCATCCGGGGATCCATCTTGGAGAATTCGGCTCCAGACCCCTCCGATTGATATCTGGTCGGACAGTAGGTCTGGGAACATTCAGCCTAGGAGGTCCTGGAGGAGTGGGCAGAGGCAACCCCAAATAACTAGGAGGTATAGGTAGAGGCAAACCTAACTCCCCCTTCCCTTTTTCCTCCTTCTCCATCTGAGTTCCCCTTTCCGTTAATATCGTTACCTTCCTAACTGTTTGGGTCGCGCGCTCCACTCGCCCCTCCTCCCTGTCACGCGCACCACCTGTATTCCCTCTCCCGCCCCCTTCAGTCTGTGTCTGTGCATCCCAACACAACTTCGGACGACCATCCCATTCTGTTTGCACCCCTAAGTCTTTCTTTACCTTCTCACTATCCAATTTAACCTGTACACCTATATGCCAAGCTTTACCTACTATATAACGTTTCTTCTCTATTTCTGCTTGAATTCCCACATTATGCATTAACCTTCTGGCTATCATACCTACTTGCATCGAGACATCCTTCCCTACCCTCTTCCATTCTTTCACTTGTATTTCCTTATCTACTTGTATCTTCTTCCACTCTTCCACTTTTATTCCTTTATCTAATTTTCCCTTTTTGGTACGCCTCATATGCGCTCTCCAATTCAATGCCTCCTGGGCAACGGCAAAGAAACTCCCAATGGTTGGAATGTCTACATCCTCCCTTTTATAATCCTCATGCTGTTTCTTTACGCTTCCTTCCTTTCCACTTGGATCCATTTCTCTTTGTTCCTCCTTCATCTTTCTCACTGTCCCTGTTTCTTCTTCTTTAATCTTTTCTTCATTATCCTCAGCCTTGTCAGCGGACAGACCCACATTCTCCTGCTCACAGACACTAATGTCTCCCTAATGAGCCTATTCAGGCTTTGTTCATCTTATCAGCCAATCAGACCAGGGGACAAGAGGTCAAGCTGACTATAAGAAGGTCTCTTGCACTAGCTGTATTCAGACCGATGAAGCTGTTTGGATGAACAGCGAAACATTTCTATCTCTCAAAAAAGAAGTCCAGTAACCATGACTCAACTCCCAGTTAAACGAACCTGGATGACTGAGAATCTTCACAGACCTAGTTACGAGTCCTCCATCTCATAGTCCACTTTGATCTCTTGTCACCCTGGTTTGAAATAGGCTCATAAGATAAACAATGCCTCAATAGGCTCCTTAGGACAATAGTCTCAATAGGCCATTAGGCGAACAACGGCCTAAGGTGCTGAAACCCATCAAGAATGGGAACTTAGCTACGGCCTTGGTGGTGGAGGTGTGAAGTGTTCTTGATTTGTCTGGGTATTGTTGAAATCACTGCCTGATAAGTAGCTGATAGACTGTGCGTGAGGTCCCCACCTCTGTTGAGAGCGGGGTTTTCAATGCTCACATGAATGGCTTCCCTGACCCCTCTCAAACCACCTCTCTTCTCTATCTAATATTTATTAATTTTTATATTGATATACTGCCAGATTTTCCCAGATGAGAACTCAGGGTGGTTAACAAGAAAAGCTTACAATACAATATACTGTATATAATATGTGGGAGACTGACATCCCAGAAAGCCAGCGGCAGGGCAGTCTTGCCCTCCCCCCTTTAATCGCAGTGCCTCCTCTTTCTCCCGAGGGGTGGGGGTGGGGGAGAAGGAGGAGATGGTTCCTTTTCTGTCCATCTGTATTTTTTCAGCCCCTTCTTTGAACTGTCCTGCCCATCTCAAATGGGCTGAGAGTAAATCTGTTGCTTTACAAGCACCCAATATCTTTCCATCATCCCTCCCTTTGGACAGTAATGGTTCTTATGGTCTTGGTAAAAGGTGGATCTTGACAAATCCTCTTGATTTCATGATTTTTGCATGAGATCCTTCCAAAATCACCATCAAATCACACATCTCATTCATCTCAAAATACAGTGGTACCTTGTATAAAGTAATTAATTTGTTCCAAATGAAATTATTTTAAGCCAATTTTCCTTTATACAAATTTCCCACAGGAATGCATTGAAAATGGAGTAATTCCTAATCATGACCATTTTTATATTTTATGGTTTCACCCCATAGGGTCCATATGGATTCGCACCATAGCAAATTTCCCCTATCTCCGGAATTTTTTATGTTGTACAGATTTCATGTTATACAAACTGTTTGTTATACAAGGGTCCACTGTACTACATAATAATAATAATCATGACTCCTCCAGCGCATCACTCCACAGTGGCGCAAAAACGTGGATCCAGGGTACGGATCCTCACAGATCTACCTGATTTTTTTATTCAAGATCAACCCCAAACCACTCTCCCCTCCTGGGCCCCATCTCTGCCCACAGATTACACAAATTACACACCAAAAACAGGGCTCAGTCAGCACATGGTTCTGCAGTGGCACGAAAACATGGATCCAAAGCACAGAGCCACACGGATCTACCTGATTTTTATCCAGGAATGCCCCCAAATCACTCTCCCCTCCTGGGCCCCATCTCTGCCCACAGATTACACACCAAAAATCATGGGTCCAGCAGTGCATGGCTCTGCAGTGGTGCAAAAACATAGATCCAAGGCACGGATCCACATGGATCTGTTCATATATTTTTTCAAACTACAGTTCAGCCCCCAACAATGTCTGAGGGATAGTGAACTGGCCCCATGTTTTAAAAGTTTGAGGACCCCTGCTTTAACTACTCGCGTTCTCTGACTTGTAGCTTTAATGTTGCCACTTAATGCTGTAAGGTGCCCCTCAATTTCCTGTTCTTAAAACTTGAATACATCTTAAATGTACTGGGTTGAATACTCATCCCTCACTACTACAAGCCACCTTGGGTCCTTTTTGCAAGGAGAAAAGTGGGGTAAAGATACTGAAAAATAAATAGATAAAAATACGGTTTTTGTCTTCCTGTTCAATTGCAATGCAGCTTTGCCACTTCCATCTTTAAAGTTTCAGTAAAGCCATTTCAAGCCTTTGCTACTTTCTGCCAAGAAGGTGGATATCATCTACTTGTCTCAGAACAACTAGGCAACTACAGTAGGACTCCTGTATCCACTGATTCAGTTATCTAGAGTTGGCAGAGGAAAAAATTAAATAATTCAGCAGCCACAAAGCAAGCTGTTGTCACAAACAGCAGCCATAAAGCAAGCTACTGAAACAGCAGTTTGGGTGGGTGGTTGAGTGAGCAGGCGTTCTCTCTTATCCACTGTTTCCATTATCCATGGGAGGGCCTGGAACCAATCCCCAGCGGATACCGGGGTCCTACTGTATTAAAGATCAAGCAACCACCCCAGGAAAGGTGGGGAACCGAAGCCACTATGCGAGGCGGCCAGGTTCAACCCCCCCTCCCTTTAAAGAACCCCCCACCCCACCCAAGCATCCCCCGAGGGAGGAGGAGGAGGAGGAGGAGGATACAGTCCTTGAAGAGCAGCCGGTCGCCCTGCGAGGAAAGCACGAAGACCTGCGGGAGCATCGCGGCGGCGGCGGCGGCGGCGGCCCTTCCGCCTCCTCTTCCGGGAGAGGGTGGGGGCGGGGATGGGGCGTAGCCAGAGGCGCCGCGCATGCGCCGGGGCGGGCTGGGAGACACGCCCACCACTTCTGGTGCCCGTCAGGTGACAGAGGAGGGGGCGAGGCGAGAGCCGGTCCCTGCGCGGGGATTGGTCGGAGCGGGGGCGGCCGGGTCACGTGGGCAGCTTGGCGCCACTCGGCCGGACCGGAGCGCGGGAAAAAGCAAACCCGGCGGGGAGGAAGGAGGAGGAGGAGGCGATGGCGGCGGCGGCGGCGAAGAGCGGCGGCGATTACGAGGCCGAGCGCGGTGAGCGGATCGTGGCCGGCTGGGAGGCCTGCGGGGGATGGGGTTGGGTCTGGGTCTGGGTCTGGGTCTGACGGTCCCCTCTTCTTCCTCCTCCTGGGCAGGCAAGGCGCGGGCTTTCCTGGAGGGCTTCCACCGGGCGGACGAAGGCAAGGCCAAGGCGTTCCCCTACCGGGAGCAGCTGGTGAGTTCCCCGCGCGAGGGAGGGCGGGACGGCGGGGGTTCCGCGCGGGGTGGGGTGGGGGGGTCGGCCTGGCTAGTCCTCCGGGCTGACTCCTTGCCTGCCTGCCTGCCCTTCCCCCAACGCCCCCTCTCCCGCCCCGCCCCCCCCCCGCAGGAGTCGCTGGCCCACCGGGAGCAAGTGGCTCTCTACGTGGACCTGGACGACGTGGCCGAGGAGGACCCCGAGCTGGCCGAGGCGGCCTGCGAGAACGCCAAACGCTACGAGCGGATCTTCGCCGACGCCGCCGCGGAGCTCCTGCCCCGATTCCGGCGGCGCGAGGTGGGTGGGTGGGTGGGTGGGTGGGTGCCCTCCCCGGGCAGCAGAAGTGGGGGGGGACGGGGGGACGGGGAAGCGCGAGGCCCCGGGGAGCCCCCCCCCGATGTGGACGGGCCCCCTCGACCCTGGTCCCTCTCTCTCTTTCCTTCCCCCCCCCCGCCGCCCCCTCAGGTGGTTTCCCAGGACGCCCTGGACGTCTACCTGGAGCACCGCCTGCTGTTGGAGGGGCGCGGGAGGGAGCCCGGCCAAGCCCGCGACCCCCAGAACCAGTTTCCGCCGGAGCTGATGCGTCGCTTGTGAGTGCCTCCCCTCCGCGCGCACCCCACCCCACCCCACCCCCGTCCCCACCGGCAGGGCTGCAGCACCGCTTGGCCCCTGAGGGCGCCTTGGGAGGAAGGCCTCCTTCTCCTCCTCTTCCTCCTTCAACGGTCATTTGCTTCTCTCTCCCCCCCCTCCCCCCCCCCGCTTGTCAGTGAGCTGTACTTTAAGGCACCGTCAACCACCAAAGCCCGTGTGATCCGGGAAGTGAAGGCAGAGGCCATTGGCAAGCTGGTGACCATCCGGGGCATCGTCACCCGGGTCTCTGAGGTGAAGCCTCGCATGGTGGTGGCCACCTACAGTTGCGACCAGTGCGGGGCAGAGACCTACCAGCCAGTAAGTGGTTCACCTGCCTCGCAGGCAAGAGGAGAGACCCCCCCCCCGCACGTGTGCACATGTTCTCCCGCCCGCCTTTTGTTTATCTTCCTCTCCCTTTCCCCTCTCTGCTCCAATTTCTGTCATTTCTAGATCCAGTCTCCCAGCTTCACGCCTCTCTTGATGTGCCCAAGCCGGGAGTGCCAGACCAATCGCTCTGGAGGCCGCCTCTACCTGCAGAGCCGGGGCTCCAAGTTCATCAAGTACCAGGAACTTCGGGTCCAGGAGCATGTAAGTGGGGGTGGCGGGCGGGACTCTTGTGGTGGTTCCAAAGGGAGGGGCTTGATCATTGCCCTTCAACAGTTAGCATGAGGGACTTGGCAGAATAGATGGTAGGAGACGCTTTGAGCTTGGACTGTTGACGTGCTCTTCAGCCCAAGGCATTCGGAACAATTTGCACTAGCTCACCTACCTCTCTTGGGTAGCGAGGGAGCCCCCAGGAGTCAAGGATGCTGGAGATGTTTCCTCGTGCAACACCTGTGGCTTCCAAAGGAAGCACCCGCACTTGGGGTCATGCTTCCTAAAAGCCAGTCCTGGTTCGGGTGATGTGCTAAGGAGAGGTGCTTTCTGCGCCTGGCCTTGACAGCAGGATGGCCGGCCCCTGTGCTTGGAGGTGCAGTTCCACTGCCTGCATAAAAGAGGCCCTTTGGGCAAGGCAGCTTCGCCTTCTCCCCTGAGACCTAGTTGGGCTTCAGTGCCTGGCCTGCTCTTTGACAGGAGTGGCGCTTCTTCCACAGAACAGGGATGTGGGGGGGGGGCTCAACTGCTCTCCCAGCAATGTGCCTGTCGTATGATGGTCTGTGTGCATCCAGACAGTCAGGCACTGAATTGCTTGCTTTGTGATTGCCGGGCCATTAGCTGCTCAAATCAGCGCGTTGTCCATCCACCCCGTCCCTTGGAAGTACTGGGCATTTCCAACAGGAGCCCAGAGGGGACTAGGAAGAGGAAGGGAAGCTCTCCCGGGGCTTCTCTGACGCAGCCACCTTTCCCTCTGTTGACTCTAGAGCGACCAAGTGCCGGTGGGGAACCTGCCTCGCTCCATGAACGTCAGCGTGCAAGGGGAGAACACCCGCCTCGTGCAGCCGGGCGACCACGTCAGCATCACAGGCATCTTCCTTCCCGTGCGGCAGACAGGCTTCCGCCAGCTCCTTCAGGTGGGAGAGCAACTGGGGCATGGCGGAGGTCCGGGGCGGGGGGGGGGGGAGCCCCGGGTCTCTGCCCTGACCCTGTGGCTTGCCTTCCTCCTGCAGGGCCTGCTCTCAGATACTTACCTGGAGGCCCACCATATTGTGTGCATGAGCAAGAGTGAGCAGGAGGAGCTTGAAGAAGGGGGCCTCAGCGAGGAGGAACTGCGCCAGATTACAGGTGAGAGCAGTGGTTCTCTCTGTGCTTCTTCTGCTTTCTCCCACAACGCACCAAGACTAGCAAATGATTTTGAAAGCACTGGAGCTTCTGTCAAAATGGCAGGCCAGCTGGCTGTCGAGGGTGGGGGGCTTGACAAAGCCCTTTTCAAGGCAGGGTGTCAGCAGCTGCAGGGAAGAGAAAGGGCTCTCCCTTGCATGGTTACTCCCTTCCATACCAGCTATTTGGAGTAGAAGCAAGCAGGCTGTTCCAAGTGCAGGCCAAAGTCAGTGGAATTCTCAAAGGCGACGGTGCCCTTGACTCTGGCCAGGTGAGAGAAGGTTGCTAGAGTGTCAGGTGTGGCTTCGCAGAGTTGAACAATACATTACAAATCCTTCCTAGATTATTGCAACGCTCTCTACATGAGGTTGCCCTTGACCCTTATTCAGAGACTTCAGCAGGTGCATAATGCAGCGGCCAGACTGGCAGTGGGTGCGGGCAGATATGACCACATCACCCCAGTTCTGCCTGGTTGCATTGGTTGCCCGTTGTGTCCTGAATAAGATTCAAGGTACTGGTTTTGATATACAAAACCCTCCACGGTTTGGGACCTGAATACCTGGCGGAGCAGATCTTCCAAAGGTCAACTTTGGAAGAGGGAACAGGTTTGTTTTCCATGGCTTCACAGACTAGGAGGCGGGGCAATGGTTTCAAACTACAGGAAAAGAGATTCCATTTGAACGTTAGGAAAAACTTCATGACAGTTAGAGCTGTTGGGCAATGGAATAATATGCTGCCCCAAAGGAGGGTGGTGGAGTCTCCTTTGGAGGTTTTTAAGCAGAGGCTGGATGGCCATATGTCAGAAAAACTGTGATGGGGTTCCTGCATGGCAGGGGGTTGGACTAGATGGCCCCTGAAGTCTCTTCCAACTCTATGATTCTATGATTCTAACTGAGGCCTGACCCACCAGAACATTGCAGGCTGTCTCACTTTGGATGGCCATGCCCAGGAAGGCCAGGAAATCAATCACTCGAAACCGGGCCTTCTCTGTGGCTGGCCCTTTGCTTTGGAACCATCTGCCAAATGAGATTTGCCTTGCACAGTCCCTGGCGGCCTTCAAAAAAAGCACTTCCCTTCTTTTTTTAGAGAGGCATTTGGCTCAAATATATAAAACAAGTAAATAATATATCTTTCTTTCCACTCATCTTTTTTTTTTCATTTTGTGGGCAGATTTTGGGTTCATTTGCCTACATCTGCTCAGTGCCTAGGCATAGACACACCTGTCTGCTTTCTTCCAGAGGAAGATTTCTATGATAAGCTGGCTGCTTCTATTGCCCCTGAGATCTATGGCCATGAGGATGTGAAGAAGGCGCTGCTCCTGCTTCTGGTGGGGGGCGTGGATCAGAACCCCAGGGGCATGAAGATTCGGGGTGAGTCCCGGGACTGGGACCCCCCCCCAATTTCCTAGACAGGATTGGTGCCCTGCCAATGCAGTTTTACTGCTCTTGAGAATATCTTTGCTCCTCTGCCCCACTTCAAGTTTGCCCCCATTGTAAGCGTGGTAAGATCCCCCTGGAAGGGCAGCTGCCTTGGGGCAAGGTCCGGGGATGCCCTGTTCAGTCACTTGTTGCTGTCATTGATATAATAACTGTCTCCGAAAAGACTCAGATCGGCTCACAGAGCACAATAGCAAGATGTTTGCAGGATGCAGAACAGTAAATGGATGATAACATGTAGCAAAACCTAGCAACAGCCTTTTATTTTATTGCATGAGCATTAATATATAAACTTGCTTGCCCTGGGGGAGGTGGAATAGCTGTTCCCCACATCCTAAGGCCCTCTGAAGCAACTCCTACTTCCTTCTGAATCCCTGCCGGGAGGTCATACTGGCACAGCAACACAGCCAGCCAGCTTGGGCAGCCTGGCCTCTTTAGGAGGGCCTGTGGGATGACTTCAGTTGGGACGGCAGCTCATGCCTCCTTCTGCTGGACAAGTGGAACTAAGCACTGGGCAGGAATCACCAGGCCCTCGTCTTCTCCCACCCCTTTCAGGGAACATCAACATTTGCCTGATGGGAGACCCTGGAGTGGCCAAGTCCCAGCTGCTCTCCTACATCACTCGGCTGTCTCCACGCAGTGAGTATGACCTGCTACAGAACGAGCGCTGAGGAGGAGGCCAACCGGTGGGTCTCTAGGTGGTGGCCTGCCACTCCCACCACAGGCTGGTTGGCTTCTCGCTGCACTCCTTTTTTGGACGAGATGCCCGAGCACAGGTCCATGGCTTGAACTTTTTAAAAGCCTCTCTAGGGGCCTTGTGGGTGCAGCAGCTGCCCACAGTAGCCTGCAAGGCTGGGGGCTTTGCCGGCCTCCAAAACAAGTGGCCTGAAGCCTCTTTTGGGCATCTGGAAGTTGAGTCATGGCAACTGGACTTTTTTTCTTCTCAAGAGATCAAAACGTCTCGCTGCTCACGCAAGCAGGTTCGAGCAGTTTTTTGAGTGCCCTTGCAGTGCTTCTGCCCTCCCCCCCCTTGCTCCTCCTTATCCCTTGCAGGGCAGGAATGAGTGGGGTGGGCTTGGGACTCACTTTGAGGATGGCATTCAGAACCTGTATTGGCAACTTCGACACAAACGGCTTCCCCAGTAACCCCTCCTGCCTCCTCCTCCTCCTACAGGCCAGTACACGACGGGGCGTGGCTCCTCGGGGGTGGGGTTGACGGCGGCCGTGCTGCGTGACCCACTAACAGGGGAGCTGACCTTGGAGGGAGGGGCCCTGGTGCTGGCTGACCAGGGTGTTTGCTGCATCGATGAGTTTGACAAGATGCTGGAGTCGGATCGCACCGCCATCCACGAGGTCATGGAGCAGCAGACGCTCTCCATTGCCAAGGCAGGCATCCTGACCACCTTGAATGCCCGCTGTGCCATCCTGGCAGCCGCGAACCCCGCCTATGGACGCTACAACCCCAAACGGAGCCTGGAGCAGAACATCCAGCTCCCAGCGGCCCTGCTCTCCCGCTTTGACTTGCTCTGGCTGATCCAGGACCGCCCTGATCGGGACAATGACCTCCGGTAAGCTGGAAGAGGGCCCTCTGGGCAAGCCCTCCAGGGGAGGGGGGAGGGGGAGGGGGTCTACTGCTTCTCCTCCTGCCCTGGATGAAGAATCGTGCCTCTTTGTCCCTCCCTCCCTCCCGTAGGCTGGCACAGCACATCACCTATGTCCACCAACACAGCCGGCAGCCCCCTTGCCACTTCCAGCAGCTTGACATGGGCCTTATGAGGTGAGTGAGCAGGGACCAGAGCTCCTCCCAGTGACTGGCCCATAGTTTCAAGGACGGAGGTGGGAATCGGCTCCCCCTTCTCCCCCGGTTAGAGGAATCCACTGCTGCACATCAACAGAGCTGGAGGGAGATCCGTGCAGTGAGCCTGTTGAAGACCCTGGTCTCGTAGAGCACACATGGACAAACACAGCCTCTTCCCACCGCCCCCCCCCCCATTTTTCTTGGCAGGCGATACATTGCCATGTGTAAGCAGAAGCAGCCGGCGGTGCCAGAGTCCCTGGCCGATTATATCACAGCGGCCTATGTGGAGATGCGGAAGGAGGCCTGGGCCAGCAAGGACACCACCTATACCTCTGCCCGCACACTGCTGGGGATTCTACGCCTGGCCACTGCCCTGGTGAGCAGAGGTGGGGGTGAGCGGCTTGGAAGGGTCCAGAGGAGGGTGATCGGGGGGGGGGGGGGTTAAAGGAGTGGAACAAATGTCTTGCGAGGAGCTGGGAATGTTTCGCCTTACAAAAAGAAAGCTGAGAGAAGATATGATAGTAAAACACTCTCCTTCGACTCATTGATACTGAACAATTACCAACCAGTATCGAATATCCCATTCTTGTGGGTTTTGGCCTCGCAGTTCCAGAGGTTTCTGGATGAGATAAACTACCTGGATCCGTTTCAGTCTGGCTTCAGACCTGGCTATGAGACAGAGACGGCACTGGTTGCATTGGTAGATGACTTACGCAGGGAAATGGATAGGGGATCGGTGTCCCTTGTGGTTTTGCTAGACCTCTCAGCTGCTTTTGACACTAGAGACCACGGCGTCTTCCTGACTCATTTTTCTGAAATGGGATTTGGGGGCACTGCATTAAAGTGGCTCCGGTCCTTCCTGCAGGATAGAATGCAGAAAGCGGTGTTAGGTGATTCAAGTTTGACACCACAGCCGGCCAGGGTCTTGTTCTGTCTCCTATGTGATTTAACATCTATATGAAACCACTGGGGGAGATTATCAGGTCTTTTGGGGTTAAGTGCCACCAGTATGCCGATGATACCCAGCTCTACCTCTCGTGCCCTCCGGACTCTAAGGGAGCTACTAGATCAACTTTACATGAGTGTTTAGCTGCAGTAATGAATTGGATGAGGATGAACAAAATGAAACTAAATCCAGTCAAGGCAGGTGCTCCTGGTCAGTCAAAAGGGAGAACAAGGGATAGGGATGCAACCTGTTCTGGATGGGGTCACCCTCCAATTGCAAAAAACAGGTAGGCAGCTTGGGGGGTGCTGTTGGGTTCATCCTTGGGCTTGGATGCCCAGATGATGGCTGTGGCCAGGAGTGCATTTGCACAATTAAGGCTAGTACACCAGTTACATCCATTTCTTGAGAAACCAGTTCTGGTCACAGTGACATCCCGGTTAGACTACTGTAATGTGCTCTATGTGGGGCTACGAATAAAAAGCCTCAGGAAACTTCAGCAGGTCCAAAATGCAACAGCCAGACTGCTGACGGGTGGGGTACAGAGATCACATTACACCCCTATTAATGCAGCTCTGCTGGCTGCCGGTCAGCTATCGAGCACAATTCAAGGTGCTGACCTTGACCTACAAAGCACTGTACGGCCTGGGTCATAGCTACCTCAAAGATGGAATCTCACAGTATGAACCGGCTCAGGTGTTAAGGTCATCAGGAGAGGCCTTTCTCTCCATCCCGCCACCCTTACAGGTACGTCTCGTGGGAACCCATGAAAGGGCCTTCTCGGCTGTGGTGCCCAGACTCGAACTCCCTCCCACCAGAAGCCAGGACTGCCCAATCTTTGTTTTCTTTCCAGAAACAATCATAGACCTTTCTCTTCAGGCAAGCTTTCCCTGAATGATGGTCTGTCTATTATGTGTCTTTTATTTGAATCGACAGGATCACTATATTTTCAGTGTTTCCATCACTTATAACTTTACATGGAACTTTACTCCCCTTTAACTGCTTGCATTCTCTTGTAGCTTTAATGTAATGTCGTCTATTAATGCTGTAAGATGTCAATCAATTCCTTGTTCTCAATACTTGAACATGTCTTAATTGTACTGGACTGTACATTATCCCTCATTCTGTAACCCACCTTGGGTCCTTTTCCCAAGGAGAAAGGCGGGGTAAAATACTCTAACAGAAAAATAAATAAATACATTTAAATATTTGAAAGGATGTCATATTGAAGAGGGGACAAGGTTTGTTTTCCATGGCTTCAGAGACTAGGACTTGGGACAATGGTTTCAAACTACAGGAAAGCAGATTCAGTTTAAACATTAGGAAGAACTTCATGACAGTTAGAGCTGTCCAGCAGTGGAATAATATGCTGCCACAAAGGAGGGTGGTGGAGTCTCCTTCTTTGGAGGTTTTTAAGCAGAGGCTGGATGGCCACCTGTCGGAAATACTGTGATGGGGTTCCTGCATGGCAGAGGGTTGGGCTGGATGGCCCTGGAGGGTGTCTTGCAACTCTATGATTCTGTGATTCTAAGGCCTTGTGCTTGCTTTGAGGGTGTCTTTGGCTGCAGTTGTAGCTTGGAAGCATTAGGGACCAATCACGTGGTAGAGCCTCAGTTGCAGTTGAAGCAGGAGAAAAGTTACCCAGCATCCTTTATCTCACTCTGGGTAGATGAGCCCCAGGCTTTTATGTTATTCTGCTTTGAAAAGAGTCTCAATAACTAGTATTGTTGGTCCTGAAAGAACATTTCCATTGAGAAAAGGTGCATCTGGAGCACCTGCAGGAAAGGGCTTTCTGCTCCTGATGATGCTGATTGGGCCAAAGGGTGTGTGTCCAAATGCTGAATTACCCATTGTTCCAAAGCAGCCCCATAAACCAGCTGTTCATTCAGAGACACACATTAATTAGCCTTGCAGTTTGTATTTATTTATTTATTTATATTTGTACTTATTAACCATCAGATTTTCCCTCAGAAACTCTGGGTGGTGTACAACAGATTGTGAAAAAACAACTTGCCCAAAAAGAAAACTTTCCGCTAATAAGATAGATCAAATAAAAGGACAAAACATAACAACATCCATACAGACAAACACCTTCTCTGTCAAGGAAAGGCTGGGAATATATGAAAAACAGCCTAAGAAAATCTTGTTTGAGTCTCAAATAAAATAGCTGCTTCTTTTAGGGTTAGGGCCTTTGGTATTGGTTATTTCTGTAAAGCGGGATGTCCTAATTTTTGCAATTCCTTAATTTTTTTTAAAGAGACAATGCTACAATTTAAAAATGTTCCTCAGCTGATTATGGTCATTAATAAAGAAGATAAATTGTTCTCCTTAAAGTAGCAGAGTAGTTAATACCTTGTTGGCTTTAGTTGGCCATTTCACTTGCTTATTTACCTGGAAAGGTGCTCTCTAGAAATCCAGTTCCAGTTTAACAAGTTGTGGAGGTGGTGATAGAAATTTGGCCCACCCAAGGGCTAGAAGACCAAGTGGAAAGAGTTATCGCGGAAGGAGTCTGTACTTCTGTCAAGCCCAGGGCAGGGGGATTAAGATGGACCTGAGACGGTCCAAGCCTCCCCCATGCTGGGAACCGACCCGTACGAGTCCAACACCTTTGAGCTGGCTCGGGGAATGGCGTGGCTAGGTGGCGGCAGGGTAGGGCCCTGCTGGGAAGGGAAGGGCGTGCCTTTGACACCCTCCCCTTATTTAGGCTCGGCTGAGGCGTGTGGATGTGGTGGAGAAGGAAGATGTTAACGAGGCCATGCGCCTGATGGAGATGTCCAAAGACTCTCTTTTGGCAGACAAGGGTCAACCAAGCAGGTGAGAAATTTTATTTTTTATTTATATTTATATTTCTGTACCATCCCCTTAGTACAAATCTGCAGGTATGTGTGTGTGTCAATTGTGCTATGAGCGCTGGCAGTCACTTGTTGACTTGGGTTGAACGTTTCTTCTTTTCCTTCCCCACCCCCCCACCCCCACCCCTTCCCAAAAGGGCCCAGCGTCCCTCCGAGGTCATCTTTGCAGCCATCCGAGAACTAGTTCCCTCTGGAGGCGCTCGCTCCGTCCCCCTTGCAGAGGCCCAGCAGCGCTGCGTGTCTAAGGGCTTCACTCCTGCCCAGTTCGAGGCCGCCCTCAGCGAGTACGAGGAGCTCAACGTCTGGCAGGTGAACCAGAAGAGGAGCCGCCTCACATTTGTGTGACCTGTGCCAGCCTGTGGGCGTTGGAAATCGGGGCGGGGGGGGGGGCTGCCTAGGATTGAGGTGGGTCAGGAAAGGGGGCAGCACTTTCCTAGATGGTTTTAGGGCACTTGCCTTCTGCTCTTCTCTCCCTTTCAACTTAGTATATCAATAAAGTTGTTTATCTCTTAGAAGGGCCTGGCGCTTCTTTCAGTGATAGCCGTGGGAGAGGTTGTGAGAAGTCAGTTTAGGATGTGACCTGGCAGAAAGGCGTTCCGGGCAGCACATTTTGCCTCTCTCTCTCTCTCTCTCTCTCTCTCTCTCTCTCTCTCATCTGGTACATCCAGGGCTTCTGGTCTGTCTCTGGGACCAGTGGGGCGGGTCATAAGCAGTCTTTCCAGGTAGTCACCTCTGTAGTGGGGAAGAGAAGGCACAGAGGTGTTGGCCGTTGCTTCCGTGGCCAACAGTTCTATAATGAGGGTGGTCAGATGAGGGATCTGTGTAATTTTGACTGGTAACTTGGAAGTCCACGTAGGAGAGGTGAATGCGATATTCAAGGTGGAATGGAAGCAGCTGCATAGGATGACTTACACAACGCACAAACCAACATTGGCTAGAATTCTGGTTTTCTTGAAAGTTGTTAAATTAACTGCAGCTCACTGAGGAAGGGCCAGTGCGCATTTCGTTTGTTCAGCCAGGTGAAAAAAATGTAGTCAAAAAATCTCCTGGCATTCATTGGGTGGCTTCAAATTAACTGCAACAAATTAAAACATAGTAACAAATTATAGCTATCTGCCAGGTGATTGTCTAAAAAAAAATTAAATGCCTGAAGCATTGGCACACTCACCACTTCTGAAGATAATTGGCTCCACTATCGTCCTGCCTAACAGTTGGGAACTTTTTCCTGATGTTCAGGGTAAATCTGACTTCCTGGAACTTGAGCCCGTTATTACGTGTCCTGTACTCGGGGATGATCAAGAAAAGATCCTGCCTCTCTTCTGTAGGAGATCCTGCCTCTCTTCAGGTGTATTTGGGAAGTGCTCGCATATTGACCCCCTCAGCCCTTTCTTTCGGCTAAACAGGCCCTGTTCTTTCAGTCTTTCCTCCGTGGCCTTGGTTTCCCCCCCCCCCCCCCCCCCCCGGATCATCCCTTGCCACCGTCCTCTTTGTTCTAGTTTGTTAGCATTCTTCTTGAAATGTGGTGCCCAGAACTGGACAGACTCAGAATGAGGCCTAACTGGTGCTGAATAGAGGAAAACTAGTAATGGGGATTTATTATTATTATTATTTATTTATTTCCATTTATATACCGCCCGAACTTCCCAAGGGAACAAAGCAAAATAATACAGGAAATAAAACAACAGGAATGATAAAGTTAAGCCCACCAAAGCAGGATGGTGCAGATTGACAAATAAACAAAACAATAACCTCAGCAGTCAGCAAAGGCAGCTTTGAACAGCCAGGTTTAAGATGTTTTTTAAATGTTGGAAGGGACTTAGCAAGCTTTATCCTGCTAGGGAGCTGATTCCAAAGGATTGGGCCATCTACCGAGAAGGCCCTGTTCCAGGTAGATGACTTACAAGCCTCCCTCGGAGTGGCGACCCATAGCAAAGAGGTTTGCGATGCTCTGGTGGGCCTGGCCAAAGCTGATCTTTAGGGGGATACACTCTGTCAGATACTCTGATCCCAAGCCATGGAGGGCTTTATAAATCAAAACCAGTACCTTGGACCTTACCCAGGAGGCAATGGGTAGCCAATGCAGGCAAGCCAATATTGGGGTGATGCGATCACACCTGCTCGCACCAACATGGCTGCTGCGTTCTGCACACATAATCGCCGAACAAGGGTCAAGGGAAACCCCATGTAGAGAGTGTTACAATAGTCTATCCTCAAGATAACCAGTGCTTGCATAACCGTACTCAGGGGGTCACCGTCAAGGTACGGGCGAATCTGGGTGATAAGCCTAAGTTGGTAAAAGGATGCCCTAGAAATGGCTGCCACCTGGGATTCCAGGGACAAAGCCTGGGGATAATGGGTAAGTCAGCCATGCCCACGTTCCCCCAGATTTAGGTTTTATTTTTCACTGATAACAGTCATCCTAAAAATCTTCTGGTTGATCTCACTCTGGTCTGGTGCTCGTCCATGTTTTTGTGTCCCTTGGGGCAGAGAAAGACATTAGCTCCTCAGGTATTTTGATGTAAGGGTTACGTGAACCAATGAACCCATGGCTTAAGGATGCTCTACTGTTCATTTGACCTCAAGTAACAGCAGTTTGTAGCTAGTGTGGTGTAGTGGATTGGGACTCTGGAGACCAGGATTTGGATCCCTGCCCCACCCTTGGCCATGGAAAATCATTGGGGGAGTGGAAGTGGGGGGGGGGGAACACTCTTTAAACATCTCACCTTGAAAGCTGTGCAAGGGTTGCTGTTAGAGATGGGCACGACTTGAAAAAAAATTTTTTCGAGTTGTCGTTAGTCGGGCCAGTCCCATTTCGGGTCGTTTCCGGTTTTCGCGAAAATTCGCAAAAATTAGTCGGTTCGTTTTTTCGTTTTTTCGTTGTCGTTAGTACTGGTTTTTTGGGGGGGGGAGCGGGCTCCTGGAGGCACCTCTGTGGGGTGGGTGCCTCCTCTGGCCCGCTATAAAGGGAAAGTGGGCTCCTGGAGGCACCCGTGGGTGCCTCCTGCCACTAGGAAGGGGAAGCAGGCTCCAAGAGACCCCTCTACATGGGGGTCTCCCTTCCTCACCTGCTGCTGCTGCAAAATGCTATGCAATAGCCATATGGATATTGCATAACATAATGTGCAGACGTGAGACCAGTGTGAGAGTGATAGGGTCATGCCCGCCCTTCACAAGGCTCTGGCACCACCATGTCTCACACAGAAGGGAATTGTACTTGCTGCGTGTAGTGCAATGCAAGCAAGTAGATCTGCTTTAAGGCTTTAAGGTGGCTTAGTGCAAGAGCTAGGGTTAGGCTAGTGACGGGTAAGGTTACGGTGGGCTAGTGGGTTGCACCTCTGGGTGCCTCTCTGACCCACTAAGAAGACAGTCTGTGACGTATGGGTACGGAGTCAAGGGTTAGGGTTAGGGCTAGGGCAGGTTTTAGGGGGCTTTTTGGCACATCCCAGAAGTCTCCATGGCCAAGTGGCCATGCGACTGGTGGGATGGCTCCAAAAATTTGCATGGTTGTCCACTCCCACATGGCTGGCCACTTGGCCAGCCCATCATTGCGCAGGTGTAAATAAAATAAAATAAAATAAAATCAATGGAGGACAGAGGAGGAGAGGAGAGACATTTTGTTGCAAGAAAAAACCCACTGCTACTGTGAAAAATCTGGCAGTTTATAAAATTTTCGCGTGTTTCTGTTGTGCTTGTGTGTTTTTGGACCACGATTTCAAAAACAATATTGCGTTTGCCGCCCCATTTTGGATCCCCCGCCCACCGCATGGCATGGCGTGGGGCACCGCATGGCATGGCGATGGCGACTCGCGAGTCCGGCTGCCCAGGACGGGGGGGAGGCGGGACCCCCCCCTCCAGAAACCACCCCTCCGGTAGGTGCCCTGCGCCCTTAGTCAAGCAGGCATTTTTCCGCCTGCTTTTTTGGCCCGGGAACGGGTGGGGGGAGAGTTTAAAAGTTTTTTTCCTGTGCCGTCCGTGCCGCTTGCTTGCACTTTAATTGCGGTGGCCGGCGGCGAGACTGGGCTTTTTGCTGGCTGCGAGCCTGCGGCGAGTCCCACAGAGCAGCCCACTAGGACGGGGGATGGGGGGGGAGGCCGGGGACCTCCAGAAACAACCCCTCTGGTAGGTGCCCTGAGGCACGGCAGGCATTTTTCCGCCTGCTTTTTTGGCCCAGGAATGGGTGGGGGGATAGTTTAAAACTTTTTTCCTGTGCCGTCCGTGCCGCTTGCTTGCGCTTTAATTGCGGGCGGCCGGCGGCGAGACTGGGCATTTTGGTGGCTGCGAGCCTGCGGCGAGTCCCACCAGAGCAGCCGAGGACGGGGGATGAGGGGGGAGGCCGGGGACCTCCAGAAACAACCCCTCTGGTAGGTGCCCTGAGGCCCGGCAGGCATTTTCCCGCCTGCTTTTTGGCCGGGAACCGGGTTTTTTTAACTTTTAAAAACTTTTTTTCTGTGCCGCGTGTGGCATCGCGCGATCTCGCGATGCAAGGAACGAGCACGACAAATCAGACCAAAATTGTTCGTTCGTCGGTTCGAGCTCGAAGTCTGGGGGAGTAATTCCCGTTACCGTTTCCGTAGAGTAACGGAACCGAGTAACGGAAACGGAAACGGAAATACCGCTAAGTCGTGCCCATCTCTAGTTGCTGTGAACTGACAGCATCTTGCTAACAGTCCAATTCTCTTTCTGTTCCACTGAGGTCTTTTGCAAGACCACAGAGAAGCTGTAAAACTAAGAACAGATTGCTGAGGACCTGGTCCATCCTCTCCTGCTCAGCTGAGCCTCAAGGGCCAGATAGGGTCCCAATCAGCCCAGTGTTTAGGGGGCCAAGCAGACCCCTAAGACCTCTGTCATGCAGGCAGCCAGTTATACGTGACACGCGTGCAGGCAACCAGCCGATGCCCTCTGTGTGCCTTTTGCTTTTGTTCCTGCTCTCGCACTGGCCCTTGAGAAGAAGCTGGATTAAAAGCTACCTTCAGGCAGTCGTTTCAGAAGGCCAACCTCAAATTGAGAGCCAACGTCTGAGTTCTTCAAAAGGCAACATTTGGGTTGCGAGGGATTGAAAAATGAGTTGAGGAAGAGAATCCCAGTGAAAAATTTGGCCAGAAATGTCCATGAGGATGGCCTGAAAACTCAGGCTGAAGAAGCTGGGGATTTCAGGCTCAAAGAATCCCTGGTGGGCATCTAAAGTGTGAGATCACATGCACCCATGCGTCCTGGAAGGAGCCACGGTACTTCCAGGTGAAACTTCATACAGGTGGCAGGGGGTTGGACTGGATAGCCCTTGGGGTCTCTTCCAACTCTATGATTCCAACAGTCTTGAGTGTTAGCAGGCATCAGCTGGTCGGCTGCACAAGTTATATGGCTGCTTTGCCATGGAGGTTCTTCCTTGCAGCAATGTCTCTACATAAACATGGTGATGGTTCGCACCGCAAAGACAGCCAATTAACTTGGGTGTGGCTATTTATCCTTTACCTGCAGTGAAAGAGGGTAATCTAGTGTATCTAAACTTCTGTAACCAAGCAGGCATTGCAACAAACACTTTCACCATATATACAGTAAGAAATGCCTGATGTTTAATGGAGTCTGAAAATGAAGCACCACGAGAGTTCATATCACAAATGTAAATTGGCTACTGACGCATAACAAAGAATTTCATGACCTCTGTGTTACAGATCAGGGCCAAGTGTTTTACTAGATCATGAGACACAATGAATTGCTCTAAAAACAAGATATAACCTACATCTGATGTCTGTATGTGTTAATTCTGGAACAGCAAGACTAACACCAATAAATGTACTGACATCCATTTATTGCTTACTGGGGAATTGCATAGAAGTTTTTAATAAGTGAAAAATCACTGGCTGAAATACATGACCTCCAAACACTACCAGATGCTCTTTAAAAGCCCTCTAAGCAAACTCTCCCCACAAAGAAGGGTAAAACAAGCTCAATGTCCAAAAGAGTGGTTTCAAGATCTATTTCTGCACTGCTTATTCACCCCATTGCCTAGACGAAGAAGTAATTAGTAAAGGAGCTTGAAACAAATATTTTGGGTTAAGAAGAGCCATGATGTACCAAGCTAGCTCAATCGCTCAGTGAGGGGGGGATATAAAATCGTAGATTCATGAAGTTGGAAGGACCTCTGAGGCCATCAACTCCAACCCCCTGCTCATGGGAGGAATGCAAATCAAAGGACACCACCACCTGACAGACAGAATCATAGAGTTGGAAGAGACCTCAAGGGCCATCTAGTCCAACCCCCTGCCATGCAGGAACCCCATCACAGTATTTCCGACAGGTGGCCACCCAGCCTCTGCTTAAAAACCTCCAAAGAGGGAGACTCCACCACCCTTTGTGGCAGCATATTCCACTGCCGAACAGCTCTAACTCATGAAGTTCTTCCTAACTAGATGATTGTCCAAATTTCTCTTGAATGCCTCCAGTGTTGAAGCACTCACCACTTCTTGCGTTATCTGTGGAGCCAGAGTTCCCCCGCCCTCCAGGCATCCCATGTGCATCTTTCAGCAAGCAGCACATTCCCACGGTATTCCAAGAAGAAGGTGGCACTTAGTGACAACAAAAAAACAACAGAAAAATCCCCACCCCGACAGCAACCCCAGAGCACTCATGTCCACAGATAATATTCTTTTCCCTCCCAGGCATCCATGAGTGATGCAGAAGGCCAAGCAGGCAACCGGAAGAGCTTCTGATAGGTGATTCTCATGCTTATGGGACTTAACCCGAGCCATCCTCACCTCATGCACCCCCCACAGTGAAAACACAGCAGAGCACATGGCAGCACAACTGCTTTATTAAGGAACATCAACAGGCTTCAGAAGAAGAGTCCCCGCATTCGGCGGCCTATACCTTGGCGGTCGTAAAGGATGTTAAACTTATTCACAAACTGATTCATGGTATTACAGGTCTTTGTGATGGTGCCCAGATAGGTCATCAGTCCCACATCATTACATTGCTGAGAGAGAAAAAGAGACGGGAGAAGGAGGGAGGGGGAGAGAGAGAGAGAGAAATCACTAAGGGGGCCACCACCAGGACAGCCACGCTATAGGGGGAGATCCTTTCCAGTGATGAGTGAAGATCACCTTCAACAGGGAAGGAAGGTCCCAGGACTCCACTGCTTTTCAACTGTTCATAGCATGGAAGCTGCACAAGAGAATCTGGTTCCAAAAGGCAGCATACAAGGATTTACTTCATAAACAACTACTTGCATCGTTGAAGCAAAGCTATACTCCTCCTCTGGTTAGTTTCCATAGGTCTCGCTTCTCTAATGCAACACTAGACCCACTCCCCATGTCAGAGTTTTCAGCGCTGTGGAATATTCCAGGGGAAGCCTTTCAGTCAACAGGGGCAATCAGCATAGTTTCTGATAGCTGTTGTGAGTTTTTCGGACTGTTTGGCCATGTTCTGGAAGTTTTTCCTCCTGACGTTTCGCCAGACTCTGTGGCCGGCATCTTCATGCCCCCATCCCACTGTTGCCTCTGCAAAGCCATGGGAAAAGCTGCCCCCCGCCCAGGCTATTTGCAGCCTCTCCCTCCTCCCTCCTGCACTTTGGCAGGTGTTGGCAAGGGCCCTTGCATGCCCCAACACTCACGTCATAGAAATCTGTCTTGAATTTGTCAGTGCTCAGTACAGGCAGGCAGTGACAGAGAGCGTAGGCCTCACGTAAGATCTCATGGTTGAAGGGCACCTCACCTGCATAGAAAGACATAGGGAAAGAAGACTGAACCCCCCTCCCCCTCCCAGAAAGAGGGATCCTGTACGTCACTGAACTCACAACTTGCTCACCAGCTTCCGAGGCTTTAACATATTCCAGAATGAGTTTGACACGACTGTGCAGCATCTTAATGGCACTGTGCTGGGCAATAAGGTGCTCGGCCACTAGAGAGACATGCAAAGGGAAAGAAAAGTAGAGGACCATTCTGGACACCACTGGAGACATACCCTGTGCCTGCAGAATGGCAGAGATCACTGGCACCCCAGGCTAAATGCGAGCTTTCTGCATGAAACACAGCCTGCCCAATTTCAGGAGCCCAACGCAGGCTCCACAAAGCCATGACAATCACTCCAGCTCCTGCTCCCTCTCAAGTCTCCCTGCTGAACCCACGCACACTTTCCTCCCATCACCTGTTGAATTCTCGCCACTGCCTGTTGCCGTCATCCGTGCCACATGGTCCACCCCAATGCGCTCTGCCTCCTCAGTAGCTAGTGTGTACGTCAGCTCTGCAAACAACATTGTGGCCTGGATGGAAGGGCAAAAGAGGAGATCAGAAAACAGCACAATCTCCCCCACTCTGTGTCATTTGCTGAAATAATGTCTCTTCTGGCCACACACTCCCAGTGCAAGCCTCACAGACAGAAAGCAGCTTATGAACAAGAGAATGCTAGCATGTTTGTCCAGAGCACTGGAGATGGTAGCCGGGAGAGAATAGAGCAACTTCCAGGGGCCCAATCCTTTACGGATCTCCAAAATCACAAACAAAATCTAGACCACTTCCAATATGATCAGTCAATTTCAGTCTAACCTGCCGTGAATTCAACAGCTCTGAATCATGTGGTTCCTTCCCCTTACAAAAAGCACACGCAGGCAGAGGTATCCTGCTCCTCCTCCTTATAAGGTATATTTGTAAGGTTCACTTATAGATGTTATACTCAATGTTTGTTATCTTCACAAAGGCACATGTTATGGTCCCCAAACATAAAATACCCTAATACCCAGTGCCCCAAAATGGCAAGACAACAGAGAGGCTCAATGGAAGTGGTAGGTATTACCTCTCCATTGATGATGTCAATCACTGACTCAAAGACACTGACGGGTAACTGGAGGGAGAAAAAAAAGAGAGGAAAGAACAGCAGTCAAGTCAAAGAATCTCTCCTGGACCACCAATCTGCAGGTACCTGAGGGAAGGCAGGTACTCACATCAGTGTGCTTGGTCATGGGGTTTAGCTTCAGGAAGAGGGGGCTCTCAATGATCTCACACACCTGAGGAGAACAGAAGGTGTCAGCAGTGACAAGAGAAGCCTTCCCTCCTCTCCCTTTGGACAGTATAAAACAGGCCATGGGAAGTTGTCAAGCTGTGCCCATGGCCTTTGCCTACATTCCCCACAGCTGGGAGTAGAGACGTAACATTTCCAGAAACTTTGGAAAAACCGGGGGAGGGGGAGCCTGCCCTCCCCCAAATTATTATTTTTTTGCAAAACCTTTTCCCATGGCTTTACCATTTCTGGATAAAGCTACATCTCTGGTTGGAGAGAGAAGGCTGAGGAGAAGGGGGCTCACCTGCTTGTGGACATGGATGTCAGACTGGTCGGGGGGGCCACCTGTCGTGTACCAGCCAAGGAACTCCAGATCCTTGAAGACTTGCTTAACTGTGGGAAAGGGGGAGAAAAATCTCAGAGGCCGAAGAAGGAGTGGGTGGTTGGGCCGAGAGAGAGAGCACGCGCGCTTGAGCCCGCACCCCTTTCTCTGAAGGACGCTGCTGCCGCCCCCCCCCGCCCGCCGCCCCCCACTTACACTGCTCCTCCTTGGTGTAATAGTACTCTTTGTCGATGACCACGTTCTCCTCCACGGTGTGCGAGAGCAGCTCGAAAGAGTTCATCACCTCGATGTTGCGCCCTTCTTGGCGCCCGATGAGGGCCCCGATCACTGGAGGCGGGTGAGAGGGAGGAGGCGGGTGAGAGAGGGAGCAGAGGGGTGGTGGTGGTGGTGGTGGTGAGTGGTAATCACCGAAGGCGGCTCCTTCCTCCTCCTCCTCCTCCTCCTCCTCCTCCTCCTCCGGGGCTGCCGAGGCCGGGGTGGGGGGAAAGGAGGGAGGGAGGGAGAGCCTAAACCCCGGGAGCCCCCTTCGCACCTTGCACGGGCCGCCCCTCCTGCGAGCGCATCCGGATCCAGTGGTCGCTGATGTTGAGGATGACGAGCGGGTGCAGGGCCACCGACACGCTGCCCGTCACGCCCGAGGCCATCACCGCCGGCCCGGCTGCAGGAGAGCGCGGAGAGAGAGAGAGAGAGAGACGGGAGGAGAGAGTCCGGCCGGGCCTCCTTAAACCCTAACCCTAACCCCCACCACACGCACCCTCCCTGCCCTCCGCCCCGCCTTACCGGCCGAGTCCACCTCCATGCTGCCCCCGTTGCTGCCGCCGCCGCCGCCGCTCCCCGTCCCGGCCGCCGGGCAGGAACCGCCGCCGCCGCTGGTGGTGGCCGCCATCTTGGTCGGGGGAGTCCCTCCGCGGCTCCCGTAGACGCCTCGCGAGTTACGGCAACGCGCATGCGCGACGGGGAGGGAGAGCTCCTGCTCCAGAGCTACGGCCAAGTTAGCGCGACCACGCAGCGGCGAATGCGGGTCTCTCCGGTCTTCGTAGCTCCTGGGAGCCTTCCTGGTCGGGGCGGGAGGCAGCCCTCCCCCGGGGAGGAAGGAAGGGGGGAGGGGGAGGAGAGGAAGGAGGGGGCGGCGGGGGTAGTCCGTCCCTCCCTCCCTCCTCGCTGCCCGCTCCCGGCTCTGCCAACGGCTCTCCCGCAGGCGCCGCAGCGCCCAGCCCGCCTTCGCGAGGAGCGGGGCTTCTGTCCCGGCGGGCCGTTCCTTGCGCCGGAAAAGGGACCGGGGATTGGGGGTGGGGGGGGGGGGTGGGGTGGCGGCCCTCCCGCTCGGCGAGGAGCCCCGGCCCGGAGGCTGCTGGCCGTTTGTTCGCTCCCCCCCCCCCGCCGCTGGCTTGGACGGAAGGGGACCCCGGAGAGGCGCCGTGGTGGAAGCCCGGGGGGGGGTGTCACGTTTTGCCTGGCGGCGCTGGCCCGGACCGGAGGAGGAGGAGGAGGAGGTGCCACGGGCGCGCGCGGGACCCAAGCAGGCACGCGCGCCTCGTTCCCGCTCCCCCCCCCGCGGCCCACCTCCAGCCGGGACCCCCCCCGCGCCCGAGTCCGACTACCCACACACACACCCGACCCCCGCCCATCGCCCGACCGTTGCGGAGGGGAAGAGGGAGGAGCGCCACGAAGACCCCGCCTGGAAACTCCCCGGCCCCCAGCCTGCGGGAGGGGGGCGGTCTTCCCCCGCTCCCCACCCCCACCCCAGCACCGGGCTCTCGCCTCCTCTTCCTTCGCATCCCCTCCACTCGCCGGCGCGCTTGTCTCCCGAGGCGGAGCCGCAGCAGCCCGGAGAGGCCGAGGCAGGGGGTGGGGGTGGTGGGGGGGGCGGCGAGCCTTTTCCTACATAAGCTCTCTGTAACCTATAGCGGGGGGGTGGGGTGGGGTGGGGGGGCGAGGTGGGCGGCGGAGGCGACGGCAGCGGCTCGGTCTCCCTCTCCCCCCCCCCCGCGTGCCGCGAAGCCCCTCCTCCGACCCCCTCCCTCCCGGTCCCTCCCTCCCCCCGGAGCTGCTTCCTGGGCGAAGGGCCGCCGTGTTTGCCCAGCCCATATTATTTGCCCAGCCCGCGGGCTCGGTTGGCGCAGGAGGGACTGGGCGACAGCTGGGAGGCGAGTGTGAGGAGTTGCTTCCTCTTTTTGATCCTTGGTAGGAACGAGCCTTTCATGCAGGGAAGGAAAAGGGCTGAAGACATAAAAAAAGGAACTAGGAAGAAACTGACAGCATAAATACGGGAACTCCCAACACCGCAAGAAGCCAAAAAAAAAAAAAACGAGCAACGAATTAGGAAAAGAGCAGAACGTGGCTCAGGCACAACCCCAACGTTTCTGGGAGTTGATGCCTGGCAACTGGACTTCTTTTCTTGTGAGGTCGAAAGGTTTCACTTCTCATTCAAGCAGCTTTCTTAGTTTGGGTTACCATGACTCAACTTCCAGATAACCTCCACTGGATGACAGAATATTCACAGACAACCCCAACATCTCTGCTTTTATTTAAAGGTAATACCAGGAAAAGGGACAAAAAATTCAAATTGTTAACAAAAGTACTTAACAAAAGGAGATTTTTTTAAAATTAAATTCAGAAACAAGGGATTCTAATCACTTTATCAAAACAGCGACTGAGTTCTAAGGGGCTGTGTTCCTCTGAGTTTTTACTCCAGTGGGCTTCGTCCACCTGTGCACTTCCAGACTGGCAAGTTGGTGGCCCAAAAAAGCATTTTGCTGAGCTCCAGAGCATCCTCGCTGTCCTTTTCTCATTGCTAGCAGGGGCTAATGCCATCCCTCAGCAAACTGGTTAAAACCCCTTTGTGCTCTGCACACTCTCAATTAAACTCCAAGGTAGTTGTGGTTTTGATTGGTCTGGTTGTTGGGATTTAGTTTAACCTGGGCTTTTTCTGCAACTAATATCAACCACACAAGGCGTGTCTAACTAATAGGAAACATTAAAAGAAACAAAAGTGTATAATAGACAAAAATAGGAGAGCGATGAGGCTGCAAACATATCCAAAAGGTAAATCACATGGAAAATGCAATCTGGAATAATAGAATCATAGAGTTGGAAGAGACCTCAAGGACCACCTAGTCCAACCCCCTGCCATGCAGGAACCCCCATCACAGGACTCCCGACAGATGGCCATCCAGCCTTTGCTTAAAAACCTTCAAAGAAGGAGACTCCACCACCCTCCTTTGGGGCAGCATATTCCACTGCTGAACAGCTCTAACTGTCATGAAGTTCTTCCTAATGTTCAAAGGGAATCTCTTTTCCTGTAGTTTGAAACCATTGCCCCGAGTCCTAGTCTCTGAAGCTATGGAAAACAAACCCGTTCCCTCTTCAATATGACATCGTTTCAAATGTTTAAACATAGCTATCATATCCCCTCTCAGCTTTCTTTTGGAAAGACTAAACATTCCCAGTTCCCTAAGCCGTTCCTCATAAGACATTTCCTCCAGACCCTCAACCATCCTGGTCGCCCTCCTCTGCACCCGCTGGAGGTTGTCAACATCCTTTTTTAATTGAGGTGCACAGAACTGGACACAGTACTCCAGATGGGGTTTGACCAGAGCAGAATAGAGTGGTACTATCACTTCCCTTGATCTAGACATGATGCTTCTGTTGATGCAACCAAGAATGGCATTGGCTTTCTTGGCCACCACATCACACTGCTGGCTCGTGTTCAATTTGTGGTCCACCCAGACTCCCAGATCCCTTTCACAGGTATTTTCCAGCCAGGTGCCTCCCATCCTATATATGTGCAATTCATTCTTTTAACCTAGATGCACCACCCTACATTTCCCTCTGTTGAACCCCATTCCCTTAGCTTTTTTTTTATTTAATTTTTATGCCGCCCACTACCCAAAGGTCTCTGGGCGGCTTACAATCAAAGAATTAAAACAGTTAAAACATCAAATATCAATAAATATTAAAATAATAAAAACCTTACACTAAAATCATTACACTAAAATTGCCATCAGAGGACCCACAGTCTATATTGTATCAATTAAAAAACTTGTGTAACAGGAAGGTTTTTACCTGGCACAGAAATGTCATCAATGTTGGCGCCAGGCGGATCTCACTTGGGAGGGCATTCCGTAGCTTGGGGGCAGCAGCCGAGAAGGCCCTAAGTCTGCAAGCCATCCCTCTCACCTCCTTCAGGTATGGCTCTTTCAAGAGGCCCCCCTGGCGCGATCTTAATTGCTGCGTAGGTTCATATGGAAGGAGGCGGTCCTTCAGCTATCTAGGTCCTAGGCCATTTAGGGCTTTATATGTCAAAACAAGCACTTTGAATTGGGCTCAGGTAGCAACTGGTAACCAATGTAGGTTACGTAGAATCGGCGTGATGTGATCCCTGGCGGCCCCACCGCTTACCAGCCGTGCCGCACGATTCTGAACCAGTTGCAATCGCTGGACCGTCTTCAAAGGCAGCCCCACGTAAAGTGCATTGCAGTAATCAATACGGGATGTTACCAGTGCATGCATAACTGTCATGAGGCTCTGCTCGTTTAGGTAGGGGCAGAGCTGGTATATTTTTGGCAGCTGAAGAAAGGCACCCCTGGCCACCAAGTCCACCTGGGCTTCCAGAGTTAAACCAGGATTCAGAAGCACCCCCAGGCTACGGACCCTGTCCCTTAGGGGGAGTGCAACCCCGTCCAGGACAGAAATATGGCCCTCTAACCTGTCCGGCGAAGCACCCATTAACAGCACTTCCGTCTTGGCCCAGGACTCTATAATCTGTCAAGGTCCTTTTGGATTTTCATCCTATCCTCTAGTGAATTAACAACCCCTTCCAATTTGGTATCGTCTGCTAATCTGATCAGCGTACTCTTGATTCCTTCCTCTAAGTCATTAATAGCACCGGACCCAGAACAGAACCCTGGGGCACCCCACTGGTCACATCTCTCCAAGCTGAAGAGAAGCTATTAATGATCACCCTTTGGGTGCAATCAGTCAACCAATTACAAATCCATCTAACAGTGTCACTGTCTATCCCACATTCTACTGATTTCTTTGTAAGCATACCATGGGGAACCTTATCGAAGGCCTTATTGAAATCTAGATAAGCAATATCCCCTCATCCACTAGGCCTGTAATTGTATCAAAGAAAGAGATCAAATTGGTATGGCATGACTTGTTTTTAAGAAATCTATGTTGACTTCTTGTAATGACAGCATTGCTAGTTAAATAATTACCGACTGCCTGCTTAATAATTTGTTCTAGGATCTTACCAGGAATTGAAGTCAAGCTGACTGGGCGGTAATTATTTGAGTCCTCTTTTTCCCCCTTTTGAAGATAGGGACAATATTCTCCCTCCTAGAAGTTGAATCATGGCTACTGGATACCTCTCTCAAAAAAAGGAGTCCAGTAGCCATGATTCAACTTCCAGATAAACTCACCTGGAAGACTGAGAATCTTTGCAGACATTCTCCCTCCTCCAATCTGTGGGGACTTCCCCTGTTCCCCAGGACTTCTCAAATATTATTGCCAATGGTTCTGAAATTACTTCTGCCAGTTCTTTTAATATTCTTGGGTGTAATTCATCTGGCCCTGGAGACTTAAATTCATTTAATGTTTCCAAGTGTTCCTGTACTAGCTCTCTTACCTATCCTATGTTGCAACTCCCATCCTACCTCATCTACTCTTTGTGCCAAGGGAACTGTTCTTTCCTTTTTTGAGAAAACTGAGGCAAAGAAGGCACTGAATAGTTCTGACTTTTCCTTGTCTCTTGCTAGTAATTGGTTATCATCACCACGCAGAGAGTCTATCATTTCCTTATTTTTCATTTTGCTGTGGACATAACCAAAGAAACTATCTTTAATTTCTCTGGCAAGTTCATTTTGCACTTTGGCTTTTTTACCATCCCCCTGCATATATTGGCTACTTGCTTATATTCCTCTTTGGTGCATTCCCCCTTTTTCCATTTCCTGTAATTATTTTTCTTTATAGTTAGCTGAGTTGAAAGTTCTTTAGTAAACCATTCTGGTTCCTTTAGACATCTCCCATTTTTTCTTCTTGTTGGAACAATTTTAGATTGTGCCTTTAATATCTCACTTTTAAGGAACTCTCATCAATCTTGGACTCCCTTCTCTTTCAGTATTTTGGTCCATGGAATCACATCCAATAATTCCCTAAGTTTACAAAAATTGGCTTTCTTAAAGTCCAGAATTTTTGTCTGACTTTGCTTAGCTTCACCTTCCAACTGTACAACAAATTCCAAGAGGGCATGGTCACTATTACCTAAAGATCCCACCACTTTGACCCTGTTTACAAAGTCCTCCCTATTGGATGAATCATGATGGGACCAGATTGCTGGCACTCAACATCAAAAAGGCTGCAGACCAGCTTTTAAACTGATAATTGAGGGAAAGCTGACAGGAGCTGAGTGGCATCCGGTTCGGAACACCTCATCCCCATGGAATGAGGTTGGAGAGGGTAGAGAATCACATAGAGATGACATAGTAGGTATTAGCACTGGGAGAATAACGGAATGTGATAGTTTGTCTACTGAAAATAAAAGCTGTGGGGGGGGGGAATAAAGCAGCAGCTGTTGTTGGGGGACCCACTGTACAGGTGCTTTTACGCCAATGCTCGAAGCCTCTGAGCAAAGATGGAAGAACTTGAACATTTGGCAGCTAGGGATAACAATGATGTAATAGCCATAACAAAAAACTGATAGAATGTGGAGAAACAGTGGAATACAGCAATCCCAGGCTATATACTCTATAGAAGGGATAGAGAGGGGCGGGTTGGAGGAGGTGTGGTCAAAGAAGGGGTAAAATCCAGCAGAATGGAGATGGACAGAGGGTTTGACTCCACCATAGAATCACTGTGGGTTAAACTGCCAGGTCCAAGGAGTGATGTGGTAGTTGGGGTATGCTATCGTCTACCAGATCAAAAACTTGAGGGGGACCTTGAAATGAGGAGAGAAATCATGGAGGTGGCTAAGAGGGATAGGATAGTAACCATGGGGGACTTCAACTATCCCCACATTGACTGGGCCAATGCGAGCTCTGGGCAAGAAAGAGAAATCGGGTTTCTCAACTTCCCGAATGATTGTGCCTTAGAGCAAATTGTCATGGAGCCCACCTGAGAACAGGCAACTCTGGATCTAATACTGTGTGATATTCAGGACCTGGTCAGGGATGTGAATGTCACTGAGCCTCTGGGGAACAGTGATCATGCTGCAATCTCCTTTGCCATGCATGTTGGAGGAAGAGTGTCAAGCAAATCAGACATAAAAACCCTTGATTTCCGAAGGGCAAACTTCCCTCAGATGAGGAAACTAGTTAGAAAGAAATTGAAGGGAAAGGTTAAAAGAATCCAATCTCTTCAGAGTGCATGGAGCCTGTTTAAAACAACGGTAATAGAGGCCCCTGAACGGCCCCTCTTGACTAAAGAATTAAATCAAATACAGGTTAAAAAAGAGGATGTTTTCGAACTAATTGATAAATTGAAGATTAACAAGTCACCGGGCCCAGATGGCATCCATCCAAGGGTTATTAGGGAACTGAGAAAGGAAATTGCAGATCTCTTAACAGTAATATGCAACTTGTCTCTTAAAACGGCCACAGTGCCGGAGGACTGGAGGATAGGAGATGTCACACCAATTTTTTTTAAAGGAAGGAGGGGGGACCCAGGAAACTTCAGGCCCGTTAGCCTTACATCTGTCCCAGGGAAGATGGTGGAAAGCCTCATCCAAGAGAAAATCTTAAAACACATAGAAGAGCAAGCCTTGCTGAGAGAAAATCAGCATGGATTCTGTAAGGGTAAGTCTTGTCTGATAAATCTTTTAGAATTTTTTGAAAAGGTCAACAGGCATGTGGATTTGGGTGAACCGGTGGATATAATCTATCTGGATTTTCAAAAGGCTTTTGACACAGTCCCTCACCAAAGGCTGCTGAGAAAATTGCACAGTCAGGGGATAAGAGGGCAGGTCCTCTTATGGATTGAGAACTGGTTGAGATCCAGGAAACAAAGAGTAGGTGTCAATGGGAAATTTTCACAATGGAGAGAGGTGAAAAGCAGTGTGCCCCAGGGCTCTCTCCTGGGACCGGTGCTTTTCAATCTGTTCATCAGTGACCTGGAGACAGGGATAAGCAGTGAGGTGGCCAAGTTTGCGGATAACACAAAACTTTTACGGGTGGTAAAAACCAGAGAAGATTGTGAAGAGCTCCAGTTGGATCTCTCCAAACTGGGGTAATGGGCTGCAAAATGGCAAATGTGTTTTAATGTAGCCAAATGTCAAGTAGTGCATATTGAGGCAAAAAATCAAAACTTTATCTATCAACCCATGGGCTCTGAGTTATCTGTGACGGATCAGGAAAGAGATCTTGGTGTGTTGGTGGACAGCTCCATGAAGGCGTCTCCCCAATGTGTGGCAGTGGTGAAGAAGACCAATTCCATGCTAGGGATTATCGAAAAGGGGATTGAATATGAAACAGCCAACATTATAATGCCATTATACAAAACGATAGTACGGCCACACCTGGAGTATTGTGTACAATTCTGGTCACCGCATCTCAAGAAAGACATAGTGGAACTGGAAAAGATGCAGAAGAGAGTGACTAAAATGATTATTTATTTATTTATTTATTTATTTATTATTTACGCTTGTATACCGCCCCATTCCCACAATGGGGACTCTGGGCTGGGGGACCTCCCCTCTTTAGTCTGGGGCTCTTTTGTCTGGAAAAAAGACACCTGAGGTGGGATATGATTGAGACGTACATTTGGTAATGCCACTGTGAGATACAGGAAGCTGGACTAGATGGACCTTTGGCCTGATCCAGCATGGGTCTTCTTATGTTCTTATGTTCTTATGAAGGCATCCAGGCCAGATGCCATCACCACATCCATTAGCAGAGAGTTTTGCAGAATAACAACATACTGTTTTCTTTTGTCCATTCTCACTCTCCCAACTCTCAATCTGAGTGGATGTCCCCTAGTCAATGGCATCAAAAGTGAAGATATCAAAAGCCACTGAGTCTGAGGAGGCCGAACAAGGACATCTTACCCCCATCGTCCTCTCTCAGTAGGTCATAGCGGTTTAGCGGAAAAGGTATCTTGCAGGGTGACCAATGCTGTTCCCATGCCATGCTACAGCTCAAATCCAGACTAAAATAGATCAAGGGCATCAGTTTCATCCAGTTGGGTCCAAAGCCGATCCGTTACCACCCTCTCCAAGACCTTACTCATGAAGGGAATGTTGGTTAAGGGTCAATAGTTACTGATATTGTTAGCTACCTGTGAGGGTCCGATTGACTGCTCTGGTTGTTCAGGTTCACAAATGAGACGATGGCTAGATTTATTCTCAACATCAAACGGATTTTTATTTCGTACAGTCTTTAACACGCTGTAGGTTTTGTCTTCTTCATTAACAGATAATATAGAACAGGGTTTCCCAACATCATATAACAAACCAACATCTTGATAACTAAACTCAAAGGGATTGGCAATGGTCTCCGATTCTCTCACATGAATGGAGGAACACTCTTCCCGCGACCCAGGCATTGAGTTCCACAGCATGGGTGCTTCGCCCATTGCGCTACCGGGGTTGGACTTCTCCCCCTCCTCCATTCCCTCTGGAATCGTTCTGAATTCTCGGGCCAATCGAGGGCTCTAACAGTGACAGCCCATGTAATTTCCTTATTCTTCCTAGGCTTTAGCCCAGTCGCCGCCTCTTTCACCCAACTCTCCTCAGTCTGGGTGCCAACTGACTCTACCTGACATTTCCAACTGTCACCTCCCTCTCCTGGCTCGCGCGCCCCCTCCCCGATATGCTCCTCCCATTCATCCTCAAGCTCCTCTATCGCCCATAGCACTTCGGGTTCTTTAACCCCTTCCTGGTCATCCATGTCCTTTAAGCTTATCTTCTGTATACTGCGCACGCCTGGTTTCCGGCTTGGTGATGGCTCTTCTATTTTATCCTTGACTATGCCGTCGTCTGTCTTGGCAGACGGCCCACTCTTAATCTGACCACTCCGTTCCTCCTCTCTCTCACATACCCCCCCCCCCCAGCAAGTCGGCCGTCTGGTCCTCAGGATATTGTGCCCATGGGCCCTGTCGGGAGAAATAATCTGCGTTAAGGTGGTCTTTCCCTTTTTTATAATGGATTTCGAATGAAAATGGTTGCAGACTTAAATACCAGCGGGTCAACCTAGGGCTAACATCTTTCATCCTATTTAACCAGACTAATGGGGCATGATCGGTGACCAAAATGAATGGGGCGCCTAATAAGTAATACTTCAAAGAGGACATTCCCCACTTCACCGCCAAAGCCTCTTTCTCTATTGTTGAGTATTTCTGTTCCCTCTTACTCAATTTTCTACTGAGGAACAGGATCGGGTGTTCCCGTCTTTTTCTTGAGAAAACACTGCCCCAATCCCCCTATCTGAGGCATCGGTCTGTAAAATAAAAGGTAAGGAAAAATTAGGCACAGTTCTCACTGGGTGGGAACACAACTTCCTTTTAAGGGTATCGAACGTGATTTGTTCTTTAGAGGTCCATTTAACCGTCCTAGGTAATTTCTTTTGGGTCAAGTCTGTCAGATGTGCGGCAATCTCGGCGAAGTGCGGGATGAATTGACGGTAATAACCCGCAAGACCTAAGAATTGTTGTACTTCTCTTTTTGTTCTAGGCCTAGTCCACTCTGATACTTTAGTTATATTATCCTCCATAGGGAAAATCTTCCCTTGGCCTACTCTGAAACCTAAAAATTTAACTTCTAGTCTAGCTATTTTACATTTTGAAGGGTTTACCTTCAGGTTGGCCTTTCTTAGTTCATTCAGGACAGCCCGAAGGTGAGCCAAATGTTCTTCCCAATTGTTACTGAAGATGATAACATCGTCGATGTAGGCGACTGCAAAATCCCGAACTGGTTCTAAAACTTTATCCATTAGTCTCTGAAATGTGGCAGAAGCCCCATGGAGCCCAAATGGCATTTTGGTAAAATGATACAGTCCTACAGGAGTTCCAAACGCGGTTTTCTCCTTATCTTCTGGGTTTAAAGGGATCTGCCAATACCCTTTTGTTAAATCCAGGGAGCTGAGGAAAGCAGATTCGCCTAGTTTGTCAAGTAAGTCATCAACGCGTGGCATAGGGTATGCGTCGAATTTGGATACTGAGTTCAGCTTTCTAAAATCTACACAAAATCTAACTGAACTATCCGGTTTGGGTACTACCACCGGGTAACTCCTCCAAGGGCTGTGAGATGGTTCGATAACACCTAATTCTAACATTTTACGCACCTCTTCTTCAATGACAGGGATCAGGTGGCGTGGCCACTTCCTACCATGATCTCTCATGACCTTATCCCCTATAGTTTGTATCCTATGTGTACATAAGTTAGTGTTACCTGGTTTAGCGGAAAAGGTATCTTTGTATTCCGCTTCTAATTGTGCAACCTGAGACTTTTGTTTTAACGATAAATCTTGACAAATTTGTACGTGTTGTCCATCTTTCTCTTTTGTGGTCCAATCAGGCCCCAGGTCGTCCTCATCTATCTCAGCTATTAGTACCTCTCTTTCTATTCTTTAAGCAAATTTACATGGTAAACACCTTTGCCCTTTATGGTACCTGGCATGTCTAATTCGTAATCGACCTCGTTAAGTTTTTTAGTTACAATGTAAGGTCCCTGCCATCATGCCAACATCTTACTCCCCTCTGAGGGTAACAGTAAAAGCACCTTTTGTCCAACATTAAAATTTCTTTTTCGTACCCTATGATTATATCTGTGTTGTTGTCCTATTTGTGCATTCATCAAGTTCTTTTTAACCAAGTCACGGATCTGCATAAGGTGATCCCTCATGTCTATCACATGTTTTACATAAGAGGGTGCGTTATCCTCTCCTTCCTCCCACTTTTCTTTTATCAAATCTAATACACCCCGTGGTGTTCTGCCATAAAGTAACTCGAATGGTGAGAAGCCTGTGGAAGATTGAGGCACTTCTCGAATAGCAAACATTAAAGGATCTAGCAGTAAATGCCATTTCCTAGGGTTATCATATACTATCTTTTGTTGCATGCTTTTCAGCGTTTTATTAAACCGTTCCACCAGACCGTTTGTCTGTGGATGATAAACAGTAGTTTTTAGGGGCGTAACGTCTAGGAGTTTCCACATGTGTTTGAAGGTAGTGCTCATGAAATTGCTACCTTGATCAGTCAAAACTTCACGTGGGAATCCTAGTCTCGAAAACACCCTGAGCAACTCTTGAGCTAGTATTTTAGCAGACGTGGTTCTTAGAGGAATAGCCTCAGGATATCTTGTAGCATAGTCAGTTAATACCAATGCATAAAGGTGTCCTCCGGATGATTTTGGTAACGGTCCAATCAAATCAAGGGCGATTCTATCAAAAGGCTGGTCCACAATTGGCATGGATACTAAATCTGCCCCTGGGGCCGGTTTCTTTTGAGTTAATTGACATTGTTTGCAGGATTGACAAAAGTGATAAATATCATTTCGTATACCAGGTCACCAAAATCTTTGTCCTAACCGTTTCTCCATTTTTTTGCAAGAAAGATGACCGGCTACGGGGATATCATGGGCTAATCTCAGAATCTCACGCCTCCATGGAGAAGGGACAATTAACCTCTCATTTCCATGCAAGTCAATGTAATACAATAGACCATTTTTCTCTACAAATTTATCCAGATTATCATCAAAGACATTAAAATCGCAAATCTTATTTCTAATTTTTTCCAAACTATTATCATTTTGTTCCATAAATCTCACCCTGTCACGAGTGGCATGGGATATCTCCTCTCTTAGTTGTTTCTCTGTTGTCATATCTTCCCCCAATAATCCTTCTTGCATCTGTAATAAATCATCGAGAGCTAACCAATCTCTTCCTAGTAACATTTCATGAGACAGATTTGGGACAACACCAACATTCATTTCCTGTTTTACTCCCTTAATTTCTACTACTACAGACGCGGTTCCATAAGATTTTGAATCCCCATGGATGCATTTGATATTAACCACATTGTTTTTTGGAATACCCGAGACACTCCTCACTAGAGTTCTAGCACAACCCGTATCAGTGAATGCAATTTTGCGCTCCCCATTGACATAAGCAATAATTTCCCAATGCTTGTAAACTTTTTCTGAGTTCCGCAGTTTCTCTGTACCCAGCCCCCCCCCCAGAACAATCTGTCTTTTTGCAATCCCGGATAAAATGTTGGGGCGAGCCGCAGCCGTAACATACGGGACGCACGTCGGTATTCCTTGCCAAGAAATTTATCCTGGTAAGTCCTCTTCCACCCCTGTTGAAGATTTTTTCTTCGGTTCCGGAGGCTCCTCGCGGCCAACTTGTTCCAGCTGACGCCATTTTTGATGCAGGTCTCACGAGATATGACGATTTTTCTGACGACGTAATCTCGCGGGATGACGTTTTCTCTGAAGTTGTGTTCTCGCGGGATGAAGTTCTGTCTTCCGCGATCTCGAGGCCTTCCAAAATGTGTACCACTTCTTCCAGTGATGTGGGTCTATTCTTCTTTACCCAATTAGCAGTGTTAGACGGTATGTTGCTAAGGATATGTTCTATGATAATGGCTTCAATGATTTGTTCTTTGTTGTTTTCGGATGGACGGAGCCATTTAATAGCGTTGGCTTTTAATCGCTGTGCCCATGAACACGGGTGCATGTCTGGTTTAAAAGTGAGTGACCGGAATTTTTTCCTGTAGGCTTCCGGAGTTAAATTAAGTGTTAATAAGATAGTAGACTTTACTTTATGGTAAATGGAAGCATCTTCCGGTCCTAAAGCGTCAACAATTTCTTGCAAGGGTCCTGTTAAACAAGGGGTCAAAATCAATGCCCATTGTTCTTGAGGCAATTGTGCAGCTCTGGCAACCTGCTCGAAGGTGTTTTTATAGGCTTCCATGTCATCATCTTTGGACATTTTTTGTAAGCGGACCGGGGCAGGGTTTGATACCCATACATTCCTTCCCATGTTGTCACCAGAACTACCATGTTGTTCATTTTGGCCATGAGCTCGGATGACTTTGGTCAGGAGCAAACGATTTTGTTCAGCCAATAATTCCAAAATCCTGTTCTGGTTGTTTTCGGAGTCTTCGAACCTTTCTCCAAATAAACCGTGTTGGGCGCCAATTTGTGAGGGTCCGATTGACTGCTCTGGTTGTTCAGGTTCACAAATGAGACGATGGCTAGCTTTATTCTCAACATCAAACGGATTTTTATTTCGTACAGTCTTTAACACGCTGTAGGTTTTGTCTTCTTCATTAACAGATAATATAGAACAGGGTTTCCCAACATCATATAACAAACCAACATCTTGATAACTAAACTCAAAGGGATTGGCAATGGTCTCCGATTCTCTCACATGAATGGAGGAACACTCTTCCCGCAACCCAGGCATTGAGTTCCACAGCATGGGTGCTTCGCCCATTGCGCTACCGGGGTTGGACTTCTCCCCCTCCTCCATTCCCTCTGGAATCGTTCTGAATTCTCGGGCCAATTGAGGGCTCTAACAGTGACAGCCCATGTAATTTCCTTATTCTTCCTAGGCTTTAGCCCAGTCGCCTCCTCTTTCACCCGACTCTCCTCAGTCTGGGTGCCAACTGACTCTACCTGACATTTCCAACCGTTACCTCCCTCTCCTGGCTCGCGCGCCCTCTCCCCGATATGCTCCTCCCATTCATCCTCAAGCTCCTCTATCGCCCATAGCACTTCGGGTTCTTTAACCCCTTCCTGGTCGTCCATGTCCTTTAAGCTTATCTTCTGTATACTGTGCACGCCTGGTTTCCGGCTTGGTGATGGCTCTTCTATTTTATCCTTGACTATGCCGTCGTCTGTCTTGGCAGACGGCCCACACTTAATCTGACCACTCCGTTCCTCCTCTCTCTCACACTACTACATTCATCTTCTTATGGATTGACCTAATTAGTGTTTTCTTGAGGTCCAGGCGTACCCAGCCCTCAAGGAGAGATCCATTAATTTTTGCCGTGGTCCATTCTATAGTCATTGGGCTGGCAGCTTTCATTAGGCAGGCCAGGCAAGGGTCAAGGGAGGTGGTGGTGGCACAACAGTGGTCAAGTGCCCTGTCCACAGTGAGATGTGATCTTTGAGGAGTCTTAACTTTAGCTTGGTAGGTGTTAGATGCAATCTTTGCAGCATTTAAGCTATTCTCTATCAATTGCATACAATAAATCAGAAAGGGCAACAGTGAAGGAATTAGCAGAGATCACCAAATGTAAGGATGTGTCACTGGACACCAGGACCAAGATCATCCACACCCTTTTCTTCCTGATTACCAGGTATAGGTGTGGAAGCTGGACAGTTAAGAAAGCTGACAGGGGAGAAAATGATTTGTTTGAAATATAGTTGGTACTGGAGGAGAGCTTTGTGGATACCCTGGACTGCTAGAAAGATGAAGAAGTAGGTCCATTATCAAACTAAAAATTAACTATCTCTGGAGGCAAAAATGAAATTAAGGTTGTCCTACTTTGGGCACAGCATGTGAAGGCAGGAATATCCAGAAAAGGCAAGAACGACAGGGAAGGCTGAAGACTGCAAGAAAAGAAGAAGACCAAGAAGGACTGACTTCCCTAAAGAAAGCCACAGAGGTGAATCTGCAGGAGCTGAGCTGAGCTGCAGAGAATAGGACATTTTGGAAATCACTCATTCATAGGATTGTCATAGATCAAGAGTGACTTGACAGCATCTAACAACAAGAAGAAGATGCCCATGTTACAGCTTCACAGTGGTGTCAAGAAAAATGCACCTGTTGTGTGGAATGGTAAGATAAGATAAGATAAGATAAGATAAATCTTTATTGATCCCACATCTGGGGAAATTTACTTGTTACACAGCTCCCAATATAAAAAACAAGTAAAGATGGCTAGGTGCACAAAAAAGTGTAAGGTGTGTGTGTGAGAGAGAAATTAGCTAATAGAGATTAAATAAAATAAGAAACCCAATATACAAATATTACACTAAAAATTGTATATAAAAATAAATATAGAGAGAAGCTACAGTATACCCCATATAAATATGTTAAACTGTAGAGTTGAAGAGTCTCACAGCAGTGGGAATAAAGGATCTGCGATAGCGTTCCTTCACACACCAGGGATGTCTGAGTCTGCCACTGAAGGAGCTACACAGAGCCTCCACTGTCTGGTGCAGTGGGTGAGAAGTATTTTTCATAATGGATGTCAGCTTGGCCAACATCCTCCTCTTACCCATCTCCTCCACAGAATCCAGAGGGCATTCCAAGACAGAACTAGCCCTCCTGACCAGCTTGTTCAGTCTGTTCTTATCCCGTTCAGTACTACCTGAACTCCAGCAGACTACAGCGTAGAAAAGAGCTGAAGCTACCACAGAGTCATAAAAAATCCGTAACATAGGCCTACACACTCCGAAGGACCTCAGTCTCCTCAGGAGATGGAGGCAGCTTTGACCCTTCTTGTATAGGGCATCAGTGTTATGAGTCCAGGTGGGACATATTTTAAATGTGGTGCTGTTCCATAAGAACATAACATAAGAACATAAGAACATAAGAAGAGCCATGCTGGATCAGGCCAAAGGCCCATCTAGTCCAGCTTCCTGTATCTCACAGCAGCTCCACCAGATGCGTTTGGGAGCGCATGAGACTAGATATCTGTCTCCTGATACCACTCCCCTGCATCTGGCCCTTGAAGTACCCTGGTTTAAAGCCTGGAGATTACACATATCCATCATGGTTTGTAACCTGTGATGGACTTTTCCTCCAGGAATCTGTCCAATCCCCTTTTGAAGGCATCCAGGCCAGATGCCATCACCACATCCTGTGGCAGGGAGTTCCATAGGCTTACAACGCGCTGGATGAAAAAAACATTTTCTTTTGTCAGTTCTTACTCTCCCAGCCCTCAATTTGAGTGTATGTCCCCTAGTTCTGGCATTTTGGGAGAGAGAGAAGAGCTTCCCTCTATCCACTTTACTCATACCCTGCATTATTTTGTATGTCTCAATCATATCCCCCCTCAAGCGCCTTTTTTCCAGACTAAAGAGGCCCAAATGTTTTAGCCTTTCTTCATAAGGGAGGTGCCCCAGGCCAGTAATCATTTTAGTCGCTCTCTTCTGCACCTTTTCCAGTTCCACTGTAGGGGACAAAATTAACAGCTATACCGTGTGTTTTATGCTTTATATAAGCCTCCATTGTAGATAAAATGGAAGGCTCTTTATTTCTCTATAAAATCCTCTCTAACCCTCTCTGCCCCTTGATTCACCTCAGCCCCTACACGAAAATGTTGAGCAAAGCACTACACGACTCATCCCCACTTCCCGTTCCTTGCTGGCCTGTCCTGTGAGATAAACAGGATGCAGGCAGTGGGCAAAACACCATCTGGGAAAGGGTGGACAAAGCTATGAGCCCCCTGACCCTCAAGATAGCCGCTGGCCGCTTATCGGCACGACAGAGGTAAACTGTCAAAGCGGCTCCATCCAGCTGTCAAAGCCCGATCTCAGCGCTTCCCGGAAAGCGCGCGTCAAAGCCTGCAATACCGGGCTAGGTGGCGCAAGAGAACAATGTGATTAATTGCGTCCTCTGGGCTTATCTGTTACAAGTATCTGTTAAGTGTTGTGGAGTGGGTGACAATGAGGCGCACACGCCAGTTTCCTTTGAAGTTTCTTGGGGCTATTGTGGGCGTTCTACAGCACCCAGATGTGTCTGGTTTTCTTTGATAAGGAGAGGAGATGTTGGGGATCGTTTTGTTATAAAAACTGTATATGAATTCGAGCTCTTTGCCTCAGTTCTCGAAGCGATTCGACTGGGTGCCTTTTGCTGCAGCAAAATAAAAGTTTTTTCTCCGACCCTCGGTCCTTGGCGTGATCTTTCAACCCTCGACCCCCGAAACGGCGGCACAGGGATTCCCAGGTGACGGCTTTCATCTGGGGGCTCGTCCGGGATTGCCCCCCCTTTTTGGGGCGAGGGGTCAAGCCAGGCGAAATCCGAACAGCCAGCGGTGGACGACGAACCAGTGCACACCTTTAAACTTGAAAAGGGGTTTCTTTCGTTCAACGTGGTGGCGGAGACGGCTTTCGCTCGGGGAGAAAAACTCTGGCCAGAAGGAGGAGACGTCTCGGCGGAATTTGGTAAGAGATCGGACCGGTCCAGAGGGGGAGCTTTGGGGGTGAGCCTCTAAAAGCGGGTAAAGGGTAACGGAACGACGGTTCTGTGTTTGTGGGAGGAGCAGGGCAGTGTACATGTCTTAACATCCCTTGTGAAGCAAACAAATGTTGTTTGGTTGTTTGGTTTGGGCAGCGGGAAGAAGATCTCGGCTGTCAAAGTAGAATAGCGGAAAAAAGGTTTTTATTAGGTAGGGGGTCTAGACTAGGTTGGGAGGTGGTTTGAAATGTGGGTGATTTGAGTGGCCACTGACCCAGTGAGTGTGTGAGTGCATGAAGGTTGGAGCCTAGCGTTCTCCCTAACCGGGCGAGTGTGGACACGCGCAGTTCTCGTTTGGGGCGACCCACCGAGTCGCTGTCAGAAGTGAGTGGTGCGTGCATGAAAATTGTGTAAAGAATTAGGAGCGGGTCCAGTGGCTGTGTGTGGGAGAAATATAGGAATAAGGCTTAAATAAAATAACCCAAAAATCAAAATCATGGGCCACAACACCAGCAAGCCCTCAACTCCCCTTGAGTGCTTCCTTTTAAATTGGTGTGCAGCTGTCAAAAATTATGACTTTGGGATCAAAATGAAAAAAGAAAGGATGGAGACTTTGTGTCAACTTGAATGGCCCGTTATGCAGATAGACTGGCCACCCCAGGGGACTTTTAATGAAAGTATTATTAGACAACTGTGGCTGAAAATTCTTAAGAACTGTCCCAAACACATCCCCTACATTGAAGTATGGAAGGGAAACGTGAAGAAAAATCCTTCATGGATTCAAATATGTAGAGAATTGCCACCCCAAGCCAAATTGTTGGCTCTGAAGAAAAAAGAGGCGGTTTTAGAAAGCCGCCCCGAAGATTATGATGTCCTTTTTCCACCACCACCTTATCTGGCGCCTATCCCTCCAGGAAACCCAGTGGCCCCCCCTCCAATACTGCCTTTGCCAGGTCCAGCACCCGCTTCTCCCCCAACGGATGGTGGACACCCCGTGCCAAAAGATCTTCCCCAACCAGGACCAATGAGTAAATCTCCCAAAGATGAACAAAAAGGAGAGAAAGGGGCCCCTAAGAGAGATGAGGATGAGGAGGAAGACGAGAGTGAGGAGGAATTTCGTCATAGAATAAAAGGAAATATAGAATGGGGAGAAGCGGACCATCAAAGAGTGGCTGATTTAATTAAGAAATACAGAGACTCAGTGATGGAAGTGGGAAATTTTGCATTGGAGGCGGCAGGAGAGCGAAATTGGGCAAAGAGACAGAGGTTTCTCTTAAGGGCGTATGATGCAGCAAGGAGACATGAGGAATTTCTCGAAAATAGGAAAATGGAAGAGCAGGCAAAAGTCATGCCCCTCAGAAGAGTGTATGACCCACTGCCCCCAAACCAACAGGGTCCCCGTACATATACAATGCAACATATCCCTTTTACCTCAAGCGATATCATAAACTGGAAGAATACCCTTCCGAGCTTGGAGGAGGACCCAGATAAAAACTTTGAGACTATGTCTAGTATTCTCAATGTGTATATGCCCTCCTTTGAAGATGTTCAGCACTTAGTGAAAGGCTTGTTTAATGCAGAGGAAACGCGGAAGATTTTCGAGGAGGCTAGAAAGTCCCGTTTAGCAGCAGGAGATACTCCCGCCCAAGCTGAGGCAGCCGTCCCAACAACCACGCCACCCGATTGGGACTACAATGCAGATGCAGGACAAACTGCTTTGAGAAACTACCATGCAGCGATACTTCAAGGCATTAGGGCTGCTGGTAGAAAGAAAATAAATATGTCAAAAGTTAATGATGTAGTTCAAAAACCGGATGAATCCCCAGGAGCCTTTTTAGACAGATTATATCAAGCATTTCGAAAATATACCCCGATTTCCCCTGAAGACCCTGGCATGGAGAATATTGTGAAAACGGTTTTTGTTGCTCAAAGTGCTCCTGACATACGAAAAAGAATTCAAAAAGAGGCCAATTTTATGGGGCAAACCTTACAGTGGATGCTCCAGCTAGCACAAACGAAATTTAACAACAGGGATGAGGACCAAAGCCCAAAAGGCAGAGGACAAGCCAGGAAGGTGATGGCTCTCAACCAGGTCCCCGAGTCACGAAACTTCAGTGCCCCAGGGAATAGGAGAGGACCACTATCAAGAAATCAATGTGCACTCTGTGGTCAGACAGGACATTGGCGCAGGGAATGTTTCAGGAACCCCGAAAATCAGAGACGTGGGAGCTTTAATCAAGGTCCACGACGCCCCTGGCAGCCACAGGCTTATGAGAGATATCCGGCGCCCGGTCCCTTTAACTTCCAACAACAGAGGAGCCCTCAGGTTAACCAAGGACAGGGCGGCCAATTTCAACCTGCAAGTCAGAACCAAGCGCAGCCAGCTCAGGTTCAGCAGGCAACCCAGAGAGGGCAGGGTCCAGCCTGGATCCCACCATACCAGAACATGATGGCTCTGGAGGAAGACACCCCGTATTGAAAAGGACAGGGCTTTGGTTCTCGGGAGCCCTTGGTCAGTGTCCAAACCGGGAACGAATCTGTCAGATTTCTTGTGGATACAGGAGCCAGCCATTCAGTAATTCCACAGCTTGTAAAGCCAATAGACAAGACTTTTTCAATTAGTGTGATGGGTGCCACGGGAAAAGCACAGCGTGCTTACTTCATGCAACCAGTGCAGTGCAAGTTAGGGGGACAGGTTGTCCAACACAAATTCCTACATATGCCAGATTGCCCGATCCCTCTGCTAGGGCGCGATTTACTGTTTAAGTTGGGGGCACAGATCACCTTTACACCTAAGGGAGAGATTCATCTAACAACTGACAGTACAAGTCCTAGGGGAGAAATGTGCTTGGAATACCCTTTAAGGGAGAGATGGTGCTTGATGGTGGTAGAAGAGGAACCGGTGCAGCTGTCCCAAGATTTCTTGAGCAAAGTTAACCCAGAGGTGTGGGCAGAAGATACCCCCCCGGCATGGCACGAAACATCCCTCCTATAGTGATTCAACTCAAGCCCTTTGCAGGACCAGTCTCAGTCCCGCAGTACCCCATTGGGAGAGCAGCAGCAGAGGGGATTTGGATCCACCTTAAGAGACTGATAGATCATGGCATTCTTGTCCCCTGTCAATCGCAATGGAACACCCCCCTTCTCCCTGTTCGCAAACCTGATGGAACTTTTCGCCCAGTTCAGGATCTCCGTTTGGTGAATGAGGCCACCGAACCTCTTCATCAGAATGTACCGAACCCTTATACAATTTTGGCTTTAATTCCTCCAGAAGTGGCTTATTTCACCGTTTTAGACCTAAAGGATGCTTATTTTTGCTGCCGAATAGCACCTCAAAGCCAGCACATCTTTGCCTTTCAATGGGAGGACCCCAAAACTGGCACAAAAACTCAATTCAGATGGACAAGATTGCCACAGGGATTCCGAAATTCGAGTACCTTATTTGGGGGTGCCCTGGCATCAGATCTTGCTAACTTCCCCCGAAAACCTGGCCAAATAGTCCTGCAATATGTAGATGACATTTTGGCAGGAACAGAAACCAAGGAAGATTGTGAGCAGCTCACAATTGATCTTTTAAATCATTTGGCAGCAGCAGGATACAGGGTGACCAGAAAGAAAGCCCAAATTTGTCAGAAAACAGTGAGGTATTTGGGGTTTGACATTTCACAACAAAGGCGCCAACTTTGAGATGAGAGGAAACACTCAATTGTCCAGATTCCTGAGCCTAGGAATAGAAGAGAGCTCAGAGGCTTTTTGGGGGCAGCAGGCTTCTGTCGAATTTGGATTCCAAATTACAGTCTTCTAGCAAAGCCCCTACATTTGGCTACGAGAGGCAAGGAGAGTGATGAGTTCCTGTGGGGTCCGGAACAGAAGGAGAGCTTCAAAGCAATTAAGCAGGCTTTGATTGAAGCGCCAGCTCTGGGACTCCCGAACCCGAACAAGCCTTTTAATTTGTATGTAGATGAAGAAAATGGGGTGGCGAAGGGAGTTTTGTGTCAGAAGTTAGGAAGCTGGCAGCAACCGGTGGCTTATCTGTCAGAAGTGTTAACCCCAACGGAGCAGGGACTTCCGTCTTGTATGCGAGGAGTAGTGGCACTGGCTGCCCTTTTAAGGAAAGCAGATAAATTCACTTTCGGACAGGACACAAAATGTATCACCAAGCATGCAGTTTTGCCCCTGCTAGATGCCAAAGGAGGGTATCATTTATCTCAAACTGCCATGATGAAGTGCCAAAAACTGTTTTCAAGAGCCGGTCTTACTTTTCAAATAACAGAGGGATTGAATCCGGCCACCCTCCTTCCAATTAGTGATCAGCCGGCCACCCATGATTGTATACAAACATTAGATGAAGTGTATTCATCACGGCCAGACCTTCTGGATACCCCTCAACCACAGTGGAGAACATGGTTTGTGGATGGCAGTAGTTCAATGATTGAGGGAAAAAGACAAGCGGGATATGCAATAGTGGAGTTGGAAGATATTGTGGTGGAAGCCAGACAGTTGCCCCCTGGAACGTCAGCTCAAGTGGCAGAATTAATAGCTCTCACTAGGGCATTAGAGCTGTCAGAAGGAGAGAGCATTAATATATATACTGACTCTAAATATGCATTCCTTACACTTCATGCGCATGGAGCACTCTGGAAGGAGCGAGGTCTGCTCACTTCTGAAGGCACATCGGTAGCACACCCTGAAGTTTTGCTACAGCTTTTAGATGCAGTTTGGAAACCAAGAAAGGTGGCAGTGATTCATTGCCATGGTCATAAAGTTGGTCCGGGACTTATAGCGCGAGGGAACAGGTTGGCAGATCGCATTGCCAAACAGGCAGCCCAGGGTACAACTGAAATGCAGCTTAGTCTCATTCCAATAGACATTTTGCCTCCAGAAACCCCCAGGTATTCGTTGGCTGAAGATGAGTTTGCAGAGGAGCAGGAATTTGACAGGACGCCAGAAGGCTGGTACAAACTCCCCAGTGGGCAGTTGTGGGTCCCAGAAAGCTTGGCTCGTCAAGTAGTCCAGAATCATCATGATAGTATACATCAGGGTCCTGAAGTAGCATTCAAACACTTGAGTCCTCATTTATACATAGCTAAGCTTCGGCAGCTGGCTTCAAATATTTCACACAGGTGTGTCATCTGCCAAAGGAACAATCCTAGGACAGGTCCTTTGCAACCCCCAGGGATTCAATATAGTGGAAAGGAGCCCTTTGAAGACATGCAAGTGGACTTTACAGAGTTGCCTAGATGTGGACTGTACCGTTATATGCTTGTGTTAGTGTGCACATTCACTGGTTGGCCAGAGGCGTTCCCAACCAAGACTGAGAAGGCTAGTGAGGTGATTCGTTGTCTCCTGAGGGATCACCTGCCGCGGCATGGGATACCCCGCTCACTTTCCTCAGACAATGGCCCAGGCTTCATTCATCATGTGCTCCAAGGACTGGCTAGGGCATTGCAGATTAAGTGGAATTTGCATACAGCATACCGGCCTCAAAGTTCAGGACAGGTGGAGAGGATGAACAGGACTTTAAAGGGCCATTTGGCTAAGCTTACTCAAGAGACGGGAAGGAGTTGGGTAGAAATGCTCCCCATAGCTCTTTTCAGGAGCAGGACTACCCCCTCAAGCAAAACGGGCATTTCTCCCTTTGAGCTAGTTTATGGCAAGCCAGTCCCAATTTCATGTGGCTTACGCCCAGAGAGTGTGGCTTCTTTGACACATGCAAAATATCTCCAGATGCTTGGTCGGTCTCTCTCTTCTTTACACAGATGGACGCTTGGACGATTGCCCGTGTCACTACAGGAGCCTCTCCATCGCTTTGAGCCAGGAGATTCGGTGTGGATAAAAGATTGGAATCAACAGCCTCTCCGTCCGCGGTGGAAGGGTCCCTATGTAGTGCTGCTATCAACACCAACAGCTGTCAAGGTTGCCGAAGTGAGTGCCTGGATTCATCACACCCGCGTGAAGAGAGCTGCCCCATCGGCCGAGGAGGAGTGGACAGTGCGCACCGACCCAGATGACAGCTTGAAATTGGTCTTCAAGAAGGTTGCATCGAACATAGAAAGGCCAAAGTGAAATCTTGGCGCTTTATGTTGGAAGGTGTTTTCACCAGAGAGCTTGATTTTCCTTTCAGCATTTGAATTTCCCGCCTCCCAAATTGATCTCTCTCACAAGAAGAGGAGGGAGAAACTGTAGCGAGAGCGGGTGATTCACTGTAACCGAACCGGTAAGGGCAATTTCCAGTTCGAGACAGTGTTTCAAAAGTGCCCTTTTTCCTTTTGCTGAAGCCGCACAGTGCTTTCCTGCTGGTTTCTCGGAGGAACTGCAGCGAGCGAACGGCTCCCCGGTAGCGCAGCAGCAGCTGTCAACGAACATTCCGAGAGCTGTCACTGAGCGTTCTAAGAGCTGTCAAACGCTGCGCGACTGTCAGAATCCTCTTAAAGGAGCCCCGGACGCTTCAGTGAGTCAACCTCTAAGTGAAATTGTTCTTTTAATCCACTAATGTGTACTTTAATGACCTTTGGATCTGGTATGTTAAGAAGTGAAGGTTCTTTTAAGATGTGTGGGTTAATGACAGTGATGATTTCCTTATTTTTGCTGCCAATGTGCTTAAGTGCTAGCCCTGAAGGCATGGGAGAGTGTACTCCTTGTATTATAGCAGCAAGCCAAGGCAGTAAAATAGTGAACACTTTAGTCTATTTCACACAGAAACCAGTGGAGTGTAAACAAGAGGGTACCACCTGTCTAAATCAAGACAAGATGTATCACATATGTGAGAGTGAATCAGAAGGTTATCTGTGTTATAAGCCTGAAATTCCAGTGAGATTTAATGTCACTCTGTGGGCTGGGATGCCAAGAACCAAAGAGCCCAGGAGAGACAACCCAGAAGGTGGTGGGATTCTGTTTTACATAAATTCCACTGTGGTGTTACAACACAGCATCAGGAGAGCAGTGATTTGGTTCAATGCCTGTGATGCCTTAAGCAAAGGCTTAGGAACACGTTGTGGGTCAAAAACATGGGCAGCCACCTACAGAGACAGTCACAAATATTTGTGTTACCCCCATGAAGGTGCGAGGGCAGGAAACCCTGAAGTTTGGGCACCATGCGGCTCAAATAAGCTGTGTTCAGGATGGGGTTGTGTGTGTGCCTACACAGCAGGGGGCTACCCAGGCTGCCCTCATCTCTCACAGTTCAGGAGAATAGGAGGAAACAGAATTAGTTTTGTGATTGGCCATTCACATCCCCCTATCCAAGTGTATGGCTTTGGGATAGATGGGCCTGGAAATGACCCAGTAACTTACTTGACAATCACACGGACAGAAATAAGGGATGGAGAAAAGAAAAGTCATTCCTGGTCTGTGGAAAATGTTGTGGAGAAATTAAAGGATGATAATCCTTATGAGATTTCCCAACAGGCCAAGAACTTGTTTTTGGAAATGGCCCAATCAATAGCCACAGAATTAGGAGTCTCAAACTGTTATGTCTGTGGAGGTACTAATTATGGCGAGGACTGGCCTTGGGAAGCCATGGAGGTCTCTCCACAACTGTATAACAACATGTCCAAAATTGGCAATGTCACCAGGAGAACTCAGTCACAGAACATGACATGGACCATCACATCTCACTTAGTGGGTCGTGTCTGTTTTTCCCAAAATGGTACTATTCCAGTGGGCTATCTGACCTGCATAGGAACCTGGGAAAATGGTGTCTGGTACTCCCCTTCCTATGCTCCACAACCAGAGAAGTTTAATGCCACTTTTCTGCCATTTCTGTACTCAGCATCATTAGAACAGTGGAAAGCCCCTCTTAATATGTACTGGATCTGTGGAAACATAGCTTATGAGTACTTGCCTCGCTCATGGTCAGGTTCCTGTGTATTGGCATTCATAAAGCCATCATTCTTTCTAGTTCCCATTCAAACACAACAATTTCTGGCAGCCCCAGTCTATGGCCCTCTGAACAGAAGAAAGAGGGATGACACCCCATTTGCAGGGTTTTCATGTAAGAACCCAGAGGAATATGAAGGGGATATTTGGGACTCACAAAGAATTGTGTGTGTTTATGGCCCAGCCACATGGGCACAAGATGGGTCTTGGGGGTACAGAACCCCTATATACATGCTGAATAGAATTATTCGTTTACAGGCAGTTTTAGACTTGGCGGGTCAGCGCATCACTACAGCGCTTACTGCCATAGCAGAGGTGACAGATCAATTAAGAACAGCTGTTTATCAAAACAGGCTCGCTCTCGATTATCTTCTCGCATCAGAGAATGGAGTATGTGGTAAATTTAATTTAACGAATTGCTGCTTAAAGATTGACCCCGTGGGCAAGGTTGTGACCCAGCTTGCCACGGAAATTAAACAATTGACTTTTAATCCAACCCAGGAGTGGAAAGGCATGCAATGGCAGTGGTTAAATGATTTCATGCCACAGACTTGGATGAAAACATTGGCAAGTGTATTAATTGCTCCTTTATGTCTTTTACTGTTTGCTTTAATATGTATTCCTTGTTTGTTGAGGTTTGTGCAGTCAACTGTCTCAAAAGTAGTAGAGAAAGTAACTGGTCCCAAGTTAATTGCAGTCCTTCAAGATTATGAGGCTCTTCGAATGGACGACTCTGGAGAAGAGTGTCCTGCAGAAGAGGAGGGATTGTAGGGGACAAAATTAACAGCTATACCGTGTGTTTTATGCTTTATATAAGCCTCCATTGTAGATAAAATGGAAGGCTCTTTATTTCTCTATAAAATCCTCTCTAACCCTCTCTGCCCCTTGATTCACCTCAGCCCCTACACGAAAATGTTGAGCAAAGCACTACACGACTCATCCCCACTTCCCGTTCCTTGCTGGCCTGTCCTGTGAGATAAACAGGATGCAGGCAGTGGGCAAAACACCATCTGGGAAAGGGTGGACAAAGCTATGAGCCCCCTGACCCTCAAGATAGCCGCTGGCCGCTTATCGGCACGACAGAGGTAAACTGTCAAAGCGGCTCCATCCAGCTGTCAAAGCCCGATCTCAGCGCTTCCCGGAAAGCGCGCGTCAAAGCCTGCAATACCGGGCTAGGTGGCGCAAGAGAACAATGTGATTAATTGCGTCCTCTGGGCTTATCTGTTACAAGTATCTGTTAAGTGTTGTGGAGTGGGTGACAATGAGGCGCACACGCCAGTTTCCTTTGAAGTTTCTTGGGGCTATTGTGGGCGTTCTACAGCACCCAGATGTGTCCGGTTTTCTTTGATAAGGAGAGGAGATGTTGGGGATCGTTTTGTTATAAAAACTGTATATGAATTCGAGCTCTTTGCCTCAGTTCTCGAAGCGATTCGACTGGGTGCCTTTTGCTGCAGCAAAATAAAAGTTTTTTCTCCGACCCTCGGTCCTTGGCGTGATCTTTCAACCCTCGACCCCCGAAACGGCGGCACAGGGATTCCCGGGTGACGGCTTTCACCACTATGTCTTTCCTGAGATGCGGTGACCAGAATTGTATACAATACTCCAGGTGGGGCCTTACTATTGTTTTGTATAATGGCATTATAATGTTCGCTGTTTTATTTTCAATCCCCTTTTTGATAATCCCTAGCATGGAATTGGCCTTCTTCACCGCTGCCACACATTGGGGAGACACCTTCATGGAGCTGTCCACCAACACACCAAGATCTCTTTCCTGATCCGTCACGGATAACTCAGAGCCCATGAGTTGATAGATGAAGTTTGGATTTTTTGCCCCAATATGCATTACTTTACATTTAGTTACATTAAAACGCATTTGCCATTTCTCAGCCCATTCCCCCAGTTTGGAGAGATGTTTCTGGAGCTCTTCACAATCTTCTCTGGTTTTTACCACACGGAAAAGTTTTGTGTCATCGGCAAACTTGGCCACCTCACTGTTTATCCCTGTCTCCAGGTCATTTATGAACAGATTGAAAAGCACCGGTCCCAGGACAGAGCCCTGGGGCACACCGCTTTTCACTTCTCTCCATTGTGAAAAATTCCCATTGACACCTACTCTTTGTTTCCGGGATCTCAACCAGTTCTCAATCCATAAGAGGACCTGCCCTCTTATCCCCTGACTGTGCAATTTTCTCAGCAGCCTTTGGTGAGGGACTGTGTCAAAAGCCTTTTGAAAATCCAGATAGACTATATCCACCGGTTCACCCAAATCCATTTGCCTGTTGACCTTTTCAAAAAATTCTAAAAGGTTTGTCAGACAAAATTTACCCGTACAGAATCCATGCTGATTTTCTCTCAGCAACGTTTGTTCTTTTATGTGTTTTAAGATTTTCTCTTGGATGAGGCTTTCCACCATCTTCCCTGAGACAGATGTAAGGCTAACTGGCCTGTAGTTTCCCGGGTCCCCCCTCCTTCCTTTTTAAAAAATTGGTGTGACATCTGCTATCCTCCAGTCCTCCGGCACTGTGGCTGTTTTAAGAGACAAGTTGCATATAACCGTTAAGAGATCTGCAATTTCGTTTCTCAGTTCCATAATAACCCTTGGGTGGATGCCATCTGGGCCCGGGGACTTGTTAATCCTCAATTTATTGATTAGTCCTAAAACCTCCTCTCTTTTAACCTGTATTTGATTTAATTCTTTAGTCAAGAGGGGCGGCTCAGGCAGCGGAATCCGCTCAAGGTCCTCTGTCGTGAAGACAGACGCAAAGAACTCATTCAATTTCTATGCAATGTCCAAGTCCTCCTTAACCTCCCCTTTTCCTCCCTCACCATCCAGAGGGCCAACTGGTTCTCTGGCAGGTTTTCTACTTCTAACATATTTAAGGAAGCTTTTATTATTATCCTTTATATTGCTAGCCATGCGTTCCTCAAAATCTTTCTTTGCCTCCCTTATCATCTTCTTACATTTCTTTTGCCAGAGTTTGTGTTCCTTTTTATTTTCCTCATTTGGGGAGGATTTCCATTTACAGAAAGACCTCTCCTTGTGCTTTAGAGCCTCTCTAACTCCACTCGTTAACCATGCCGGTGTCCTCTTGGACTTAAATGAGCTCTTCTTTCTTTGTGGTATGCACTTGTGCTGGGCCTCTATTATTGTTGTTTTAAAGAGGCTCCATGCACTCTGAAGAGATTGGATTCTTCTAACCTTCCCCTTCAATTTCTCTCTAACTAGTTTCCTCATCTGAGGGAAGTTTGCCCTTCGAAAATCAAGGGTTTTTATGTCTGATTTGGTTGACACTCTTCCTCCGACATGCATGGCAAGGGAAATTGCAGCATGGTCACTGTTCCCCAGAGGCTCAGTGACATTCACATCCCTGACCAGGTCCTGAGTATTGCACAGTATTAGATCCAGAGTTGCCTGTTCTCGGGTGGGCTCCATGACAAGTTGCTCTAAGGCACAGTCATTCAGCAAGTCAAGAAAACCAGTTTCTCTTTCTTGCCTGGAGCTCGCATTGGCCCAGTCAATGTGGGGATAATTGAAGTCCCCCATGATTACTATCCTATCCCTCTTAGCCACCTCCATGATTTCTCTCCTCATTTCAAGGTCCCCCTCAAGTTTTTGATCTGGTGGACGATAGAATACTCCAACTATCACATAACTCCTTGGACCTGGTAGTTTAACCCAAAGTGATTCTATGGTGGAGTCAAACCCTCTGTCCATCTCCATTCTGCTGGATTTTACCCCTTCTTTGACATAGATGGCCACTCCTCCTCCAACCCGCCCCTCTCTATCCCTTCTATAGAGTTTATAGCCTGGGATTGCTGTATCCCACTGGTTCTCCTCATTCCACCAGGTTTCTGTTATGGCTATTATATCTATGTTATCCCTAGCTGCCAAATGTTCAAGTTTTCCCATCTTTGCTCGGAGGCTTCGAGCATTGGCGTAGAAGCACCTGTACAGTGGGTCCCGCAACAACAGCTGCTGCCTTGTTCTTTTTCCCCGATAGCTTTTATTTTCAGTAGACAAACTGTCACATTCCGTTATTCTCCCAGTGCTAATACCTGCTATGCCTTCTCTATGTGATTCTCTACCCTCTCCAACCTCATTCCCTGAGGATGAGGTGTTCCGAACCGGATGCCACTCAGCTCCTGTCGGCTTTCCCCCAGTTATCAGTTTAAAAGCTGCTCTGCTGCCTTTTTGAGGTTGAGTGCCAGCAATCTGGTCCCATCATGATTCAAGTGCAACCCATCCCTCCTGAACAGGTTTGGCTTGTCCCAAAATGTTCTCCAGTTCCTGACAAATCTAAAGCCCTCCTCTCGACACCATTGCCTCATCCACGCATTGAGGCTTCTGAGTTCTGCCTGCCTTGCAGGTCCTGCACGAGGAACAGGTAGCACTTCTGAAAATGCTACCTTGGAAGCCCGGGACTTCAATCTTCTACCTAACAACCTGAATTTGGCTTCCAAGACTGACCGCTTGGCCTTCCCGACATCATTGGTACCAATGTGTACCATGAACACTGGCTCCTTCCCGGTTCTCTCTAAGAAGCTATCTAGATTTCTCGTGATGTCTGCAACCTTTGCACCTGGCAGGCAAGTGACCATACGGTTATCATGCTCGTCACAAATCCATCCCTCTGTATTTCTAATGATAGAATCCCCTAGTACAAGAATCTTCTCTCCTGCAGCCTGCTCATCTACATGTACCTGATCTTGTATCTCATCAATAGTGATGAGGGAGAGATCCTCTGGTGAAACCAAATCTTCCTCTGTGTGTGCCTCATGAGGTGTGCTGAGGGAAAGAGCCTCAAACTGATTGTGCAATATGAGACTCTCTGAGCGATCCCTTGGCCTTCTACTCCTTTGAGTCACATTCCTCCACCCATCTACCTCCTGAGTTGGGGAAGTGACTTCATCCTCAGAAGTGTGCCCTGTCTCTTCTTGGACCTGGATAGTCCGTTCCGCTCTGTCCAAGAACCGCTCAAGCTCCTTAATATGTTGCTGGTCTGATATGCGAGCCTCTAGCTGCTGGACCTTCTCTTCCAATAGCGCAACCAGCTTGCACTTGCAGCAGATGTTGTTCTGCACACGCTCTGTCAAAATGACAAACATGGCACAAGTACTGCAGGTAACTACAGCTGCTCCCTCCAACTCCATTTTAACGAGTGCAATAAAATGTATTCAAGGTCTCAAAAATGTAAACTTACACTAATTTTTTTAATCTAGTAAGACTCTTTACTTCTTTTGTTGTTTATTCAAAATCTAACAGTGTAGGGGCCGCTAAAGCACCTCTACACCAAGTGCAAGCATGTCAGGAAGTTTCCAGTGCTAACTTGCTAATGTGTGTAGGATCTCCTCAGGAGTAGCTTGGCTTGGGAACTCAAATATACTCAGTTTTTGTTGGTGGTGTTTTTTTTTTTTAGTTTGCACGCACCGTTAGACGCGTGCTGCTGGGAGCAGCTATTTAAAGATAAAACTCCGCCCCTTACCTCCTGCAAAAACCGGAAGCAATCTCTATGCCCTCTGGCTGTGTGCTTCCTCTATAGCCTGTGCTTCTCCTCACCACCTCCTTCCTCTTTGCTGCTCTGCAAGAAAAGGTCTGAGAGGCTGCTGGGAGCAGCTATTTAAAGATAAAACTCCGCCCCTTACCTCCTGCAAAAACAGGAAGCAATCTCTATGCCCTCTGGCTGTGTGCTTCCTCTATAGCCTGTGCTTCTCCTCACCACCTCCTTCCTCTTTGCTGCTCTGCTTTTTATTTATTTATTTATTTTTATTTATATCCTTTTAAATGCCATTAAAGGTTTATGAAATGAATGAGTCCAGTCCAGTTTATTATTTAAGTGAACACCCAGGTACTTGATGCTGTTCACTATCTCAATATCTAAGCCCCGGATGTTCACTGGTGTAAAAAGTAGTGTCTTTCTCTGGAAGTCAATCACCGTCTCTTTCGTCTTGCTGGTGTTTAAGCACAAGTGGTTGTTTTCACACCAGTCAACAAAGTCCATGATGGTTGACCTATACTCCAGCTCCATTGATCTATCGGTACGTTTCATTGTCGAAGGTGAAATAATATATGAGTACAGATTTACAGAGGATGGTGACTTCATGAGCTTCAACCTTATTTTTGGAGTCCCCAAATACACCACAACAGTGGCAGCATTAATGCTTGATGCAACAGGCCTACTACGGTTCCCTAGTTTGTGTATTTTTAGTAGGAGTTAGAAGGTGGCTGGTTGAACTTTCTGTGGTGCATTTGTTAGACTTTGTTTTTGTATATTTCCAGGGAAGTTTGTCATGTTAAACTTCCCTGTATCATTCCAGTTTTAGAAAATGTGTTGCTGAAGTTTTCATAAGGTTTTATATTTCCTTTTGATACATTACAGGAAAACCACAATGGAATGGCATGAACACATAGGTTGCATTGGTGGGACAGCCCAGGCAAGGTAAACATTTCTGCTGCCTTCTCTGCTTCCTCATGAATTGCTTTGGAATGTGGGCACACTTGTCTCATTCTGAGGCCTTTCAACACAAATCAGATGGTTACCCATCATGGATGTGCTAATTCTGGATTTCCTACACCATCATGGGTTTGGATGCAATGACCCCTTAGGTACCCTTCAAAGGCAATGATGGTGACACTTTGTTCCAGGGAATCCCATCCCTATCCCATCCCTATCAAGAGAAGAAAGTCATGGCAGCCCTGGAATGAGTGTGAGGAATGTCCAGTCTCCCGAGGAAAGTGTTTGAAAACAGCAAAACCATTGCTCCTACTCATGTCCACGTGGCCATGAGAAGGGTATGGTCTGTCACAGTACATGGTCATCAGACAGGAAGCCCATAAGTTGACTGACAGGGCAAGCAGCAGGGTGTGATCTCTCTGTGCCCCACATTTTACCCACTTAGGGCTCACAAGAGGAAAGAAGGATTGTGGGTTACAAGGAGAAATAGCATGTGGGGCCTCACAGCATACAGGCCATGGCTGAGACTCATCTGCTTAGCACTGTAATGGGCTTCTCCCCTTGAGACCCCAGACACCTCACCCCAGACTCGGTTCTCCAAAAAGCTAGGGCCACCGGGATGAGTACATCCCCACCTCCAGCCCCACCACCAGGAAAGTATGGGAGTGCCAAGCACACAGCCAAACAACCACAAGGGTCTCTCTCTTCCTCTCTCTCCCCCCACCCCACCCCACAAGAGCTACCAATTTTATCTTTGGGTATAAAATGCCTTTTTCTTCAATCGTGTTTTAACATTACAATTTCTTGCATTGCATTTCAACATTATTTATAACTTTATTATTTGCACCTTTTCATTAAATTGTGAGCTACCTCAAGTTCTAATTTTTTTGAAAAAGGCACAAGCTATAAATCAAGTAACTAAAATTTAGTACCAGCTCTTTCAGGGTGGCTTAGGCATGCCTAGCATGACTAATGGGAAATATGTTAGGGATAGGGTTTGTCCCACTTTGGCATTGGCCATTGCTGACTTCTCTTCTAATTCTGGATTACTGGAAAGGATTACAGGAGCACACTTGGACACATTTGCCAGCTGAACCTGGCTCTGGGGAGGTGTTGGGTTGGCCAGAGCTGGAAGCAGACGGCAGGTGAACTCCACCCATAGGCCCACCTTGGCCCTTTGCAGGACAGTTTGTTTTATTATTTATTTAAAATATTTTTACCCCCACCTTTCTCCTGGGAAAGGACCCAAGTGAGATTTTGTGTTTTTATTTAGATTGCATTATAACATAAGAATGTTCACAGCATTTCAGTGTCAACAAAGGTAGGCCTATCAGATTCTGATCACCTAATTGTAGTTAGTAAGTGGTTTAAAAGTGGTTATTTTAGATTTATTGTACACCTATCTTAAAATTTGAGACAGAGAGACTAGAGCTTAGTGGTGGTGGTGGGGGATTCGTGGCAGGCGTCGGAAAATGTCTCTTATTTTGAAATCCCAAACTTGACAGGTATGGTCCAGTTGCTCAACTGGAGGCGGGCTGTCCCAACCTGAGCGGCTGCCGCCCCGCTGGCCCCCTCCCTCTCCTGCCGCGCGCGAGAAGAGGCTCGGGGGAGGGGGGCGGGCCCAGGTGCGTCCGAGGGGCGCGTCCAGCCGGGACCCAGGCCGGAGGAAAGGGGCCGGCTGTGGGCCCCGCTCGGGGCTTTCCCCCGGCCGCTAAGAGGCCCGAGGAGGAGGAAGAGGAGGAGGCGGGGATCGCCGGCTGTGCCCAGGCGAGCCTTCCCGGAATGTGCCCGGAGGGGGGGGCGGGTTGCGCAAGGGCGGCGGGAAGTGGTGGCCGCTCGCCTGCCCGAACACTCTTCATCATCTTCGCAGCCGCCGCCAGCCGAGCACGGAGGGAGCCGCCGAGGAGAAGCTGCTCCGATGGCCGTCACGGAGGTAGGCGCCCCTGCCAGCCTGGACCGGGAGGAGAGCGGCGCGTGTCCCACCCCGACCCCATCCTGCCCCGAGAACCGCCTGCCAGGGTTGTCTATGCCCTTCGGGAACGCGAGGAGGGGGTGGGCTCGGCGGGTCGACGCTGCCCTCCGCGACCCCTTTTCGCTTTGGGGACGGAGGGAGCTTCAGGATCAAGCTTTGCCGAGGGCAGCTGGAAACCCCGAGGGGAGTCAGAGCCCCGGACAGCCGAGCGGCTCCCCGAGTCCTTCCCATCCCTTCTTCTCTCGGGCTTGTGGGGGGGGGAGGGGGCAAAGGCAGAACCCAACCTTCCCGAGGCCGAGCCCCGCTCCCTTAGATCTCCGTTGCTCGCCCGGACTTCTGCCACGGGTCTCCGGAGCTCTCTAGCGGAAACGCCCCAGCTACACTTCAAGCAGGCAGAATGAAGTGCAGAAAGAAAACGGAGCGTTTAATAGACTTGACTAGCTTGCTTAGAGAGACGGACGGACAGGCAGAGCAGCGACAGCTACCTGTAGAAAGTTAAATGGAGGGACATCTGCTGTGCCTCCAGAAGGTTCCAGGTTCAACTCCTAGTGTCTCCAAGTAGTGACCAAAAACCCTGCCTCAAATCCTGAAGCTGTCTAGCTGCTTCTCAGTGTAGACAATGCTGACTGGTTGGAGCAAAGGTCTGACCCAGTACAAGGCAGCTTCCTGTCTTTGTATGGGAAGAAGCCTAAGTGGAGCTTACTTCAATGTGTGTGTGTGGGGCGGGCACATGTATCTCACATGCACATGCACTGCACTGCACATGACTTGGAAATTCCCCTGGTCTGGGGTGCTGAATGGTTATATGGCCATCAGTCTCTCTTTCATCTACCATTTCATGTTTCTCTGCTCAACCACTTTAGTTCTAAGCCCAATGTGTGTGGGTTTTTATGGCAGGGCACCTGCTCAGTGGCCCTTTTCTCTCAGACTAGCATTTGTTTAAAGAACGCATGGGTGCCTTTTCTTGGGGTGTGGGAAGACAGGGTACATATACCTAGATCTCAAAAGCATCTTTCTGCTCTGTCCTGCATTGAAAAAGAGTTTTGGGCCTCCTTGGAGAATCTGAGGCACAGTACCGCTGTTTTTAGTAGGTAATGTCTCATCTCCTTCATAGCAATTTCCACACTAAGTAACTGAGAACAACTCTGCTCCACCTTCTCCACAGCAGTCGTATGAAAATAAAGCTGAAGTCCAGTCTCTTGTCTTCCATTCGCCTCCCCTTCTCCAGACTACACCTGTCTAGATCTTATGCACAGATTTCCCACCCCCTGCCCACGTGAGCCAACCTGTTGTAGATGCTCTAGACGTGACTGTTCCCAACACCTACCAATCTCAAAGAGGGGGGGGGAATGCAATGTTCTACATGTAGGCAGGAACGAATTAGATGTACATATGTATGGTAGGTGACATATGTCATATTTGAAAAGGATCTGGCATGTGACAAGCTAAACATGAATCAATAATGTGATGTGAAGGCTAATGCAATTTTCACTTGCATCAGCAGAAATCATGTCCAGATAAGGGAAGTCATAGGACTGCTCTATTTGTCTTTCTTTAAGCCTTCCTGCTAGACTGTCTCTAGCTCAGGGCTTCATTTTAACTCAACAATGATCTTGAAAAGACAGAACCTGACCAGGACAGGGTGATCATTAGTCTACTAAAGACTCTTAATTCTGGCACTGAAGCTTGATAAAGCACTGTGGAAGAATTTGGGTATGTTTAGCCTGGAGAAGAGAAGCCTGATGAGTGATAAAGCAGCCACATCTAAGTATTTGATAGGATGGACCATGGAGCAAGACTACATCCAGAGTGAAACAACTACAGCAGACCCTTGTATAACAAGCTGTTTTTATAACATAAAATCTGTACAGCATAAAAATTCTGAAGATAGGGGAAATTTGCTTAACAGAATTGTCTGTGGGGCAAGTCCAAACATAAAAATTGTCATAATTAGTGATTACTCTGTTTTCTATGCATTCCTATGGAAGATTTGTATAAAGGAAAATTTGCTTAACATAATTTCATTTGGAACGAATTAATTCCTTTATACAAGGTACCACTGTATACCAATCTATTGATGTAATGACTCAGTGCTAGACTCATTTTCTCAAAACACAATAAAAACTGGTTTGTTTTACTTGGCTTCAGAGACTAGGACTTGGGGGTCCTAGTCTGATGGTTAGAGCTGTTTGGCAGTAGAATATGCTGCCACAAAGGAGGGTGGTGGAGTCTTCTTCTTTGGAGTTTTTTAAGCAGAGGCTGGATGGCCATCTGTTGGGGGTGCTTTCAGGGGCATTCCTGCATGGCAGGGGGTTGGAATGGATGGCTCTTGAGGTCTCTTCCAACACTATGATTCAATGATTCTAACCAATGGACTCGCTTTATAAACAAGGAGATTTTGGTTAAATTTCGGTAGACATTCCTAACAAAAGGAAGTGTTTAGCAGTGGAACGGGCTTTTCAGACATTGGTGGATTTTCTCTCTTAAGAGTTTGAAATGGATTTTGGAGGGCCACCTATCAAGGATACTTTTGCAGTGGGTTTTATGCCTTGTCAGCCTTTCTGACAGCCTTTCTGATTCTACAACATTTATGATATGTGAGCTCAAAAACAATTAGGGCACCTATTTTTTCCTTGCTTTCATTACTTAAAGTTAAAGGAGTCTCATGGTACAGTGGTTAAACAGCTGTACTGCAGCTAAAACGGTGCTCACGACATGGGGTTCAATTACAGGTAGCCAGCTCATGGTTGACTCAGCCTTCTCTCCTGCCGAGGTTGGTAAAATCGGTATCCAGCTTTGGGGGGGGGGGGGATGTGTAGCCTGTATAATTAAATTGTAAACCACCCAGAGAGTGCTTGAAGCGCTACGGGGCGGTATATAAGCAGAGCACTTTTTTTAAAAACCAACTTCCTCTAAATTCATTTCAGAGTTAGCATAGGCGCCAGCAGGCATGTCCAAACTTCGGCCCTCCTGATGTTTTGGACCACAACTCCCAGAATTCTAAGCTTAGATTGCCAATGGCAAAGGACTGTGGGAGTTGTGGTCCAAAACATGTGGAGGGCAGAAGTTTGGACATGCCTTAGGTTTTTAAGGAGTAGCTGTGTCACCCTGTGCAAGTGTATCAGACCAAAAAAATAAAAATTAAAAAAATCACTAGCGTTAAAAACATTTTGGTTGCTTAAAGATAAACTGTCATATGTTAATGTAAGCTTTGTGGATCAAGTCTACTTCCTCCGACATAAGAGTGATGATCACATTTATACGTGGCCCCAAGACCAGGCTGGGGGGAAGAAGTATCACAGAAGAGTACATTTGGAAGGGTCCTAGAAGGCCGTCAAGTCCAACCCCAGGGAAGTTACATGACCAAAAAATGAGATCAGGCTAGTAGAAACCTGTGGCGCAGTGGTTAAACTGCTGTACTGATATGGTTACATTGTTTTCTATATGCCTCCATAGTGACTGTTGTTTAACAATCTGTTCTTGGATTTTTCCTGGGGTTGATGTCAAGCAGACTGACCTACAGTTGCCAGGTTCCTCTTTTTTCTTTTCTTTTTGAAAATAGGGACAACATTAACCTTCCTCCAATCATCTGGGACCTCACCCAATTCCCATGATTTCAAAAAAAATAATGGACAGTACTCCTAAGAGTTCTTCAGCCAATACTGTACTGAAATAATGAAATCTAGCATATATGCCAAGGCCCTAGAAGGTTCTGGCCTGTGATCTGATGAATGCCTCCATATAGATTGCTCTGAGTAAAGCTAGCATTTGAATACTGCTTTTGAGTAGCCTCTCTAATAAATCCTTTTATAAGTGCGGAAACACATGAAATCTTTCCCAGAGCATGATCATTCTTAGAGTGATCTTAATTTGCATTGGATCCTAAGAAGGTGTGGCCAATAGAGAGGGGCGAGAATGAAAGGAATAAGAAATTCCTTCTTCATACAGAAACCCCTGGAAAGGACCACCCTTAGTCTGAATCAACTTGACGGCACATGATTAGTATTTCTATTATTGTTAGAGCAGAAGGAAGGGCATCTAGTTACTAGGGAGATGGAAGGGAATACAACAAAGGAAAGAATTATTATGTTATTTGAAGTGGACACTTGACATGATGGCAGGAAGAAACTGCACTCTTCATTCTATTTTAAACATATATTGCATGTACCGTCAGCTACTTACTTGCAAACGATAGTAAGGCCGCACCTGTAGTATTGCATACCGCTCTGGTCACTGCATCACAAAAAAGACATAGTGGAACTGGAAAAGGTGCAGAAGAGATCGACTAAAATGAGTTACGGGGCTGGGGCAGTTCCCTTATGAGGAAAGACTACAGCATTTGGGGCTCTTTAGTATGGAAAAAAGGCACCTGAGGAGGGATATGATTGGGATGTGCAAAATTATGTACAGCATGAGTAAAGTGGATAGAGGGATGCTCTTCTTCCTCTCACAAAATACCAGAACTAAGGAACATCCACTCAAACTGAGGGTTGGGAGAGTGAGAACAGACAAAAGAAAATACTTCTTTTCCCAGGGTGTTGTTTGTCTGTGGAACCCCCTGCCTCGGGATATGGTAATGGCATCTGGCCTGGATGCCTTGAAAAGGGGATTAGACAGATTCCTGGAGGAAAAGTCCACCTCAGGTTACAAACCATTATGGAGATGTGTAATCTCCAGGCTTAAAACTGGGGTACTTCAAGGGACAGAAGCAGGGGAGTGGTATCAGGAAACATATCTAGTCTCATTCACTCCGAGACACATCTGGTGGGGCCACTGTGAGATACAGGAAGCTGGACTAGATGGGCCTTTGGCCTGATCCAGCATGGCTCTTCTTATGTTCTTAAACTCACAACATCCCACTGACCTCCCTTCCAAGGGAGCCTGAGGACCACTGAGTGGATGGATGGAAGCACTATGGCCTGGTCAGGGATGTGAATGTCACTGAGCCACTGGGGAATAGTGGCCATGCTGTGATCTCTTTAACCGTGCATGTCAAGGGGAAGAGGGTCAAACTAATCTGACACAAACCCCCTTGATTTCCGAAAGGTGAACTTCCCTCCGATGAGGAAAGTAGTTAGAAAGAAGCTGAAAGGGAAAGTAAAAAGAATCCAATCTCTCCAGAGTGCATGGAGCCTGTTTAAAACAACAGCCGTAGAGTCCCAGCAGAAATATATACTGCAAAAAAGAAAGGCTTGACTAAGTCCAAGAGGGTGCTTGCATGGCTATCAAGCAGAGTTAGAGAGGCTTTAAATGGCGATGAGGGATCCTTCCACAAACAGAAATCCTTCCCAAATGTGGAAAGTAAAAAGGAACACACATCATGGCAAAAGAAATGTAGGAAGATAATACAGAAGATAATACAGAAAGCAAAGAAAGATATTGAGGAATGTAAGGCCAGCAATATGAAGGGGAATAATAATGATAGAGATGATTATTCAATATACTCTATATTTTATAAGCTGTCATTGTAGATAAAATGACAGTATTCTATTCATTATTAATTCAGCCCGATGCCCCTTAATTCACCTCTCCCCCTTCACGGAACTGTGGCACAAAGCACTACACTGTTTCCCCCAAGCCTGTCTTGCAAGATAAACAGGCCATAAATTACTGGACAACACTTATCTGTAGGAAGGTCACCAACAGAATGGGGCCCCTGCGCAAGATAAACAGACATCCGTGCATCGATTTATCGATACGGGGCTGTCAAAGCGCTTTCGGAGAAAGCAGTGGAGCGTTCCGGGAACTGCATGACAGGGGGCGCTGAAGAATAAGATTAATTGTGTCCGGTGTATGTTTCCCTCGATAAGTGGGTGTTAACGGGGTGCTAACAATGTGCTAACTATGTATCTTTTGAAGTTTTCTTTGTTCTTCGTGGGTGACGTACGGCACCCAGATGTATCCTTGTTTTTTCCTGATAAAGAAGGGGTGTTGGCGAATGTTTTCCTATAAAGACTGTAAAGGTTTTCATGTTCTTGGCCCCCAGTTTTCCGACGCAATTCGGCTGGGCGCCTTGCTGCAGCAAAATTAAAGTTTTTCTCCGTTCCTTTGATCCTTGGCGTGTTCTTTCAACCCTCGGCTCCCGTAATAGCGGCAAAGGTAACCCGGGGTGAGGCTTTCATCTGGGGGCTCGTCCGGGATTGCCCTCCCTTTTTGGAGCGAGGGGCCAAGCCAAGCGACGCCGAACAGCCAGCGGTGGACGAAGAGCTCCAGTGCACACCTTTCCACTTGAAAAGGGGAACTTTTTCGTTCAACGTGGTGGCGGAGACGGTGCCGCTCGGGGAGAAAAACTCTGGCCAGACGGAGAGGAAACCTCTTAAGAGATTTGGTAAGATATGGGACCGGTCCAGAGTGGGAAGAGAATTTGTCTCTGGTTTTGGGGTTGAGCCCCTGATATGTAAAAGGGTAACAGAACGACGGTTCTGAGGTTTCTGGGGAGGAGAAGAGCAGTGCGTGCTCTAACATCCCGTGTGGAATAAGTGAATATTGTTTGATGTGGGCAGTGGGAAGGGGCTTTCAGCTGTCAAAAGTAGACTAGCGGAAAAAAGGTTTTTAATAGGTAGGGGGAACCAGACTAGGTTGGGAGGCGGGTTTGAAATGTGGGTGATTTGTGTGGCCACTGACCCAGTGAAAGTGTGAGTGCGTGGAAGGCTGGGGTTTAGAATTCCCTGTGGCCGAGCGACGTCCGGGTTGCGCAGTTTCTGTCACGGGTGACTGTGCAGATCGCAACCAGTATCGAGTGTTGTGTGTGTGAAAATTGTGTGAAGAGTTTAGGAGCGGGTCCAGTGGCTTGTGTGGGAGAAATATAGGAAAATAGTTTAAATAAAATCATCAAAAATCATGGGGCAGAACTCCAGCAAACCCACAACTCCATTAGAGTGCTTCCTTTTGAACTGGCATGCAGCCACCAAAAACTATGATTTTGTCATCAAAATGAAGAAGGAAAGAATGGAGACTTTATGTCAAGTTGAATGGCCAATAATGCAGGTAGACTGGCCAGCTCAAGGGACTTTTAATGAGAGCATCATCAGGCAACTGTGGTTAAAAATTCTTAAGAACTGTCCCGAACACATTCCCTATATTGAGGTTTGGAAAGGAAATGTGAAGAAAAATCCCTTATGGATCCAATACTGTAGAGAATTGCCACCACAGGCTAAGTTGTTAGCCCTGAAGAAAAAGGAGGCAGCTTTAGAAAGTCGCCCTGAAGATTATGATGTCTTCACCCCACCACCTCCTTATGTTGCGCCAGTCCCTCCAGGGAATCCAGTGGTCCCACCTGCAGCATTGCCTCCTCCAGGTCCAGCGCCCGCTTCCCCTCCAAAAGATGGTAATATTCCCACACCTAAAGATCTTCCACAGCCAGGACCGTCTGGCAAGCTTCCAAAAGATGAGCATGAGGCAGGAAAAGGGACCCCCGAAAGAGATGAGGAAGAGGAAGATGAGGAAAGTGAGGAGGAATTTCGTCATAGAATAAAAGGAAATATTGAATGGGGCGAAGCGGACCATCAAAGAGTGGCCGAATTAATTAAGAAGTATCGGGAATCAGTGATGGAAGTAGGAAATTTTGCATTAGAAGCGGCAGGAGAACGAAATTGGGCAAAAAGACAGCGATATCTCTTGAGGGCATACGATGCAGCAAGGAGACATGAGGAATTTCTTGAGAATAAGAGGATTGAGGAGCAGGCAAAAGTCATGCCTTTAAGGCGAGTGTACGATCCCTTGCCCCAAAATCAGCAAAGTCCCCGCACATATTCGATGCAGCACATCCCGTTTACATCAGGTGACATTATAAATTGGAAGAATACACTGCCAAGCTTAGAAGAAGACCCTGATAAGAACTTTGAAACTATGTCTAGTATTTTTAATGTGTACATGCCCACTTATGAAGATGTGCAGCACCTAGTGAGAGGTTTATTTAATTCAGAGGAAACTCAGAAGATTTTCGAGGAGGCTAGAAAATCCCGTATAGTGGCAGGAGATACTCCTGCACAGGCAGAAGCAGCTGTCCCGACAACCACGGCACCCGATTGGGACTATAATGCAGATGCAGGGCGCACTGCTTTAAGAAATTACCACACAGCAATACTCCAGGGCATCAGAGCAGCTGGCAGGAAAAAGATTAATATGTCAAAAGTGAACGATGTAGTTCAAAAGCAAGATGAATCCCCAGGGGCTTTTCTGGATAGATTATATCAGGCATTTAGAAGATACACTCCCATTAACCCTGAGGATACTGGAATGGAGAATATAGTGAAGACAGCATTCGTAGCCCAGTCTGCTCCAGATATTCAAAAAAGAATTCAAAAAGAGGCCAATTTTATGGGGCAAACATTGCAGTGGATGCTTCAATTGTCACAAACAAAATTCAATAACAGGGAGGAAGATCAAAGTTGTCCAAAAAGCAAAGGACAGACTAAGAAAGTGATGGCTCTGAATCAGGTCCCTGAGCCCCGCAATTTTAATGCCCCAGGGAACCGGCGTGGGCCACTGTTGAAAAATCAATGTGCACTATGTGGGCAGGTTGGACATTGGCGTAAGGATTGTTTCAGGAACCCCGAAAATCAAAGACGAGGAGGCTTTAATCAGGGTCCACGCTGCCCCTGGCATCCGCCGGCTTTTGACAGATATTCAGCGCCCGCTTCGTCCGGCTTTAATCAGCCAGGAAATTGACAGTCAGCGCCTGGTCCCTTTAATTACCAACAACAGAGGAATCCCCAGGTCAATCAAGGACAAGGTAGTCAATTTCAGCCTGCGAGTCAAAATCAAGCGCAGTCAGCTCAGGCTCAGCAAGCACCCCAAAGAGGGCAGGGTCCAGCCTGGACCCCACCATACCAGAATATGATGGTTCTAGAGGAAGAAGATGTCCCTTATTGAAAAGGACAGGGCTTTTGTTCCCGTGAGCCCTTGGTCAGTGTTCAAACCGGGAACGAATCTGTCAAATTTCTCGTGGATACGGGAGCCAGCCATTCAGTCATCCCTCAACTTGTCAAGCCTATAGACAGGACTCTTTCAATTTGTGTGATGGGAGCCACAGGAAAGGCACAGCATGCTTATTTCATGCAGCCTGTGCAGTGCAAACTAGGGGGTCAAATCGTCCAGCACAAATTTTTACACATGCCAGATTGCCCAATTCCTTTGATGGGACGAGACTTGTTGTTTAAATTAGGAGCTCAAATCACCTTTACCCCCAAGGGAGAAATTCATTTGACAACTGACAGCAAGAAACCAGAGGGAGAAGTGTGCTTAGAATATCCCCTGAGAGAATGGTGGCGTTTAATGGTGGTGCAAGAGGAGCCAGTGCAGCTATCTCAAGATTTCCTGGACAGAGTTAACCCTGAGGTGTGGGCAGAAGATAATCCCCCAGGCATGGCACGGAACATTCCTCCCATAGTTGCCACAATATCCCATTGGGAAGGTTGCAGCAGAAGGAATTTGGGTCCACCTTAAGAGACTAATAGATCATGGCATCCTTGTTCCGTGTCAGTCACAGTGGAACACCCCTTTGTTGCCGGTTCGAAAGCCGGATGGGACATTTCGCCCGGTGCAGGACCTCCGTTTAGTGAATGAGGCTATCGAACCTCTTCATCAGAATGTCCCGAACCCCTACACAATTCTGAGCTTGATACCACCAGAAGCAGCCTATTTTACAGTTTTAGACTTGAAGGACGTGTATTTCTGCTGCCGGTTAGCGCCACAGAGCCAGCATATCTTTGCCTTTCAATGGGAAGACCCCCAAACTGGCACAAAAACCCAATTCCAGTGGACACGTTTGCCACAGGGGTTCCGAAATTCGAGCACGTTATTTGGGGGGGGGGGCTGGCATCAGACCTCGCCAATTTCCCCCGAAAACCTGGCCAAATAGTCCTGCACTATGTAGATGACATTTTGGCGGGAGCAGAAACCAAAGAAGGTTGTGAGCAGCTCACGATTGATCTCTTAAATCATTTGGCAGCAGCAGGTTATAGAGTAACCAGGAAGAAAGCTCAAATTTGTCAAAAAACAGTAAGGTATTTAGGTTTTGACATCTCCCAGCAAAGGTGCCAACTTCGCGATGAGCGGAAGCATTCAATCATTCAAATCCCCGAACCAAGAAATAGGAGAGAACTCAGAGGATTTTTGGGAGCAGCAGGGTTCTGTCGAATTTGGATTCCAAATTTCAGCCTTCTAGCAAAACCTCTACATTTAGCAATAAGAGGAAAGGAAAGTGATGAGTTCCTGTGGGGTCCAGAACAAAGAGAGAGCTTCAAAGCAATTAAACAGGCTTTAATAGAGGCGCCCGCTCTTGGTCTCCCAAATCCAAACAAGCCTTTTAATTTGTATGTTGATGAAGAAAATGGAGTGGCAAAAGGAGTCCTGTGTCAAAAACTAGGAAGTTGGCAGCAGCCAGTAGCCTATCTGTCAGAGACCTTGACCCCAACAGAGCAAGGACTCCCGTCCTGCATGCGAGGAGTGGTAGCACTGGCAGCACTTTTAAAGAAAGCGGATAAGTTCACTTTCAGGCAAACCACAAATTGTATCACAAAGCATGCAATTCTGCCTTTATTAGATGCAAAAGGAGGTTATCACTTGTCCCAAACTGCCATGATGAAGTGTCAAAAACTGTTTCCAAGGGCTGGTCTTACATTTCAAACAACAGAGGGCTTAAACCCAGCGACCCTCCTCCCAATTAGTGACCAACCGGCCACCCATGACTGCATACAGACTTTAGATGAAGTGTATTCGTCCCGACCAGATCTTCGTGATACCCCTCACCCACAGTGGAGGACTTGGTTCATAGATGGTAGTAGCTCAGTGATTGAAGGAAAAAGACAGGCAGCATATGCCATTGTGGAATTAGAAGACACTGTGATCGAAGCCAAGCAATTGCCCCCAGGAACATCAGCCCAAATAGCAGAATTAATAGCTCTCACCAGGGCACTAGAATTGTCAGAAGGAGAAAGCATTAATATTTATTCGGACTCCAAGTATGCATTTCTTACACTTCATGCACACGGGGCACTTTGGAAGGAACGAGGTCTCCTTACTTCTGAGGGGACATCAGTAGCACACCCTGATGTTTTGTTGCAACTTTTAGATGCTGTTTGGAAACCCAAAGAGGTGGCAGTCATTCATTGCCATGGGCATAAGATCGGTCCAGGACTTGAAGCAAGAGGGAATAGGTTGGCAGATCGCATTGCCAAGCAAGCAGCCCAGGGTGCAGTAGAGATGCAACTCAGTCTCATCCCAATAGACATTTTGCCACCAGAACCACCTCGTTATTCGTCCGCTGAGGATGAATTTGCAGAGGAACAGGAGTTTGACAGAACGCCAGAGGGCTGGTACAAATTGCCAAGTGGACAATTGTGGGTTCCAGAGAGCTTATCTCGTCAGGTAGTTCAAAGTCACCATGACAGCACTCACCAAGGTCCCGAAGCATCTCATGAGGTGTGCTGAGGGAAAGAGCCTCAAACTGATTGTGCAATATGAGACTCTCTGAGCGATCCCTTGGCCTTCAAATATACACAGTTTTTTGTGTTTTTGTTTTTTAGTTTGCACGCGCCTAACGGCGCGTGCCGCTGGGAGCAGCTATTTAAAGATAAAACTCCGCCCCTTACCTTCTGCAAAAACAGGAATCAATCTCTATGCCCTCTGGCCGTGTGCTTCCTCTATAGCCGTGTGCTACTCCTCACCACCTCCTTCCTCTTTGCTGCTCTGCAAGAAAAGGACTGAGAGGCTGCTGGGAGCAGCTATTTAAAGATAAAACTCCGCCCCTTACCTCCTGCAAAAACAGGAAGCAATCTCTATGCCCTCTGGCCGTGTGCTTCCTCTATAGCCGTGTGCTACTCCTCACCACCTCCTTCCTCTTTGCTGCTCTGCAAGAAAAGGACTGAGAGGCTGCTGGGAGCAGCTATTTAAAGATAAAACTCCGCCCCTTACCTCCTGCAAAAACAGGAAGCAATCTCTATGCCCTCTGGCCGTGTGCTTCCTCTATAGCCGTGTGCTACTCCTCACCACCTCCTTCCTCTTTGCTGCTCTGCAAGAAAAGGACTGAGAGGCTGCTGGGAGCAGCTATTTAAAGATAAAACTCCGCCCCTTACCTCCTGCAAAAACAGGAAGCAATCTCTATGCCCTCTGGCCGTGTGCTTCCTCTATAGCCGTGTGCTACTCCTCAGCACCTCCTTCCTCTTTGCTGCTCTGCAAGAAAACGCTACATAGGTGTTTTGTAGAGTTCTTCACTCCTAGCCCCTCCCGTTCCCAAAACTGATAACGCCCCAGTTGCAAGTCACAAATCGAATAGGAAGGGGGATAAGAAGGGGGAGCATACACATAGTTACAAATCAAGTAGAAAGGAGGAATATACACATGGCGCCATTGTGCCAGCCTTCTTTGAAGTTCGTGTCTGCCCAAGACGAGAACCGGCTGTCAACCAGCGATTTATGATTGCCTAGCGCATCCCTCACAAGGACAGTCAGGTTAATTGGATAGTTTCACACACAGAGATAATTGTTTACACAGGCACAGGCTTACACAGGCGCAGGAAACGAAACTCAGGTTAAATGCGGGCTTTGAATAACATATGTGAAAGAAAGCATAGCAAGAGAGCATAAGCATCACCATCTTTGATCATATAAACGGCAGTTATAAAGCAATATAAATTGTCATTCCCACCAGTTTGAAAGAGAAGTAAGGGAGGCCATTCATGTGAGCATTGAAAACCCTTCCCTCAACAGAGGTGGTGGGCTCCGGCATAGTCTATCTGCTACTTATCAGGCTGTGCTTTCCAAAGTACCCAGACAAATAAAAAAAGCCTTCACCACCAAGGCCATAGCTAACGACCCATTCTTGATAGGTTTCAGCACCTTAGGCCATTGTTCACCTTAAGGCTAAGGATAGTATTGTCTCCCTAACGAGCCTATTTAGGCCACTGTTCATCTTATGAGCCTAATTCAGGCCAGGGTGACAAGAGGTCAAAGCTGCCTATAAGATGGAGGATTTGCACTAGCTGTATTCAGACCGATGAAGCTGTTTGGATGAACACCGAAACGTTTCTATCTCTCAAAAAAGAAGTCCAGTAGCCATGACTCAACTTCCAGATAAATATAAAGAAGGATCTGAACTATAGGTATAAAACCAAGTTGTAACCATGGGTGAAAGTAAAGAAAGAACTAACCTCCAATGATTCATATAATTATGTGACCTGTTAAATTTTTTTCTCTGGGTTTTTTTTCTTGTTTTTTCTTGTTTTTTCTTCTTCTTTTTCTCTCACTTCCTTCTTTTTTGATTCTTCGGATCTTCTCTGTCTACCAGTATTCATTTAAATGTTTATATTACATTATAATGGTATGTTGTGAAATTATGTAATTATAAAGCATGTACTGTATATCAACTGATTCACCAATATAAATAAAACTAATAAAAAAGGTGACTGACAAACAAGGATAAGTGTTAACATAAAAACAAGGCTAAATGAGATGTTGCTATTGGTTTTCTGTTGGGCTTTTCCTTTCTTTAGAACCATTATTGTGGACCCTTCCTCTGCCTACAAGAGTGATAGAAACAGCCATCTCATCCTCTCCCTCCCCCACCCAGTATTCAGAGGCAGGCTGCCTTTGACATTGGAGGGCACATTTATAGTTTTCAGGAATGACTAAAACTTTCAATTTTGAATTTATTTACAATTATTGCAGTTTTTGAATGAAATCATATTGTGTTTTGACCTGTGCAATGAAAATGACATCATCATCAGCTCCTCCTGGTAATTTATAAGCATTGTGAGCAACACAAGGCCTAAGTCATTCCCCTCCAAGATCAGGAGGAAACACCAGGGAGCACTTTTTCCTTCTGGCCTGCCCATCAGCTACAAATACCTATAATAAACAGTAGCATGGCCTAGTAGTCCATATTGAACTCATGTGACCCCAAGGATATCAAGGAAGGCATTGTCAGGAATGTTGTCCGTGCTCTCAGCATTCCTCAATTTCCAGCCATTTGCAGAATGCTGAAAACATTCGGTCAAGGTGATGCCTTGAAATTGCCTATGCAGAGGCAGACAGATAACCTGCCACCTGGTGCTGGGCACACATGCCAATGTTGCCGGTGTGCAGATGTGCAATGTCCACAGCAACTCACCTCATCCTACAAGCTGATGACTCTGTCTCCAGAAGAGATAAAATAAGACTGTGTGACTTGTTTTAGAGACATCTGCACTGGGTCTTAGAGTTTGCATGAAAAGACCAACTGCTCAGTGGTGTGTTCTAGTTATTGTCCTCATATTGATGTCAAGCTGATGAGCTAGCATTTCTGTCCCACCCATCTAGTGATCAGGCACAACTCTGGTTGACCTACAGCAATTAAAAAAACAATGAGCTCTCTGGGGTTGTAGGGCTGCAAATGGGCAATCCTTCACCTAAGGAGTATTGATACTTTAACCAGCAGAAATCATTTTAGGGGTAGTATAAGAAGGCCAGTATAGGAAGGTGTATTGTTATTTGTAAAGCAAAATTATCCTCTGGGTGAAAAAGGACTTTTTCTTATTTGTTTGAGATCTAGCACCCAAAAGTTTCATGGTGTGGCCCCCTGTTCTAGTGTTGTGCGATAGGGAAAACAGTTTTTCCTTATCTAGTTTGTCTACACCGTGTATGATTTTATAAACTTGCGGAGAGTCTCCCCCTCCTTATTTTACCAGTCTCTCTTGCTCTTTTCTTTGGTTATACTCTGTCATTTTTGTTTTAATTGTAAACCGCCCAGAGTTCCGTCCAGAAGATGGGCGGTATAGAAATACAACAAATAAATAAATAACTTCAATCAGGTCCCCTCTTAGGCGCTGTCATTCAAGAGTGAAAAGGCCCAGCCGTTGCAGGCTCAGATGGTAAGGAAGGTGTTCCAGTCCCTTAATCATTCTGGTTGCCCCCTCTGCACTTTTCCAATGTCCATAATATGCTTCTGAAGGTATGGTGAACATAACTGTATACAATATTTCAGATAGGACCTCACCTTATAATTATAAGATATAGAAACCATGAGGGCTTATTGGGCTGTCAATAAGTTACTGTGTGTGTGTGTGTGTGTGTGTGTGTGTGTGTGTGTGTGTGTGAGTGTGTGTGTGTGTGTGTGTGTGTGTGTGTGAGAGAGAGAGAGAGAGAGAGAGAGAGAGAGAGAGAGAGAGAGAGAGATTGACAGAGACAGAGAGGAGTGGAATGGTATGGAAGAGAAAAAAATATTCCAGTAAACTGGAAAAATAACTTAATCTCATATATTTAAAGAAAACAATTTAATTCATTTATTTTCACCTTTTAATGCTGTCTCTGTGTTTGCTGTGTCTGCTGCTTGTACAATATCAGTAAACAAAGCAAACTGCAGACTCTCAATTCAGCCCATGGTGCTTTCTGTCTCTTTAAATCTTTTCTAAAAAGTGAGTGGAGAAACACTGTAGTCACTGCGTTGAGCATGTAGAACTACCACTCCAACAGAGATGAAAGGCTATTTGCATCTTTACAGGTGCAGGATATCCACTTGGCACCATGTTTGAGATGCAGGGGGGTTCTCCATACAGATACCATGATTGCTCTCCTCTCCTGTGCTGATAAGTGCACTATCCTGCTGAGCTCAGGAAATCTTTTGAGTGTGGACATTCATCATTCATGCTCAGTTGTCCTGCCAGACATGGAGGTCTTAGGATATGTTGGGGTAAGTGAGTGAACAATTTGGCCCCATGACTAGGAGCACAGAAAAATTGGGATAGAGGCATGATTCGGGTTAGTTTGTGAGGGAAAAGCGTAAGCAATTCAATTTAATTAGCTCAACCAATATGATTTTTTTATCAAGCTACATATGTTTTGATAAGGGTGCATATGTTTTTATCTTATTGCTGTTTCTTGTTCATTTGTATCTGTGTCCTTTATATTTTGCTGATTCGATCAGCCTTTGTAAGCCGCCCAGAGTTCCCTAGGGAAGATGGGCGGGGTATAAATCCAATAATAAATAAATAAATAAATATAAATTGAGGGTATGACTGAGCACAAAAAAACCAAGCCTGAGTGTATATTTCTCTCATTTTCAGACACCATTCTGGAACCTTTCTATGCTACCTCCTGATGCTGCCTTATGGAACAGTAGCAGTATCACCTCCAACTGCTCTGAGGCTGCAGACTTCCAGTACATCCTCTTCCCTGTGGTCTACAGCCTTGTCTTTGTCTTGGGCCTGGCTGGGAATCTCTTTGTGTTGAGCTACTTCCTTCGGACCAAGTCAGCCACATCTCCGGCCAATGTGTTCCTGGTGAACCTCGCAACCATTGACTTCCTGTTTGTGTTGACCTTACCGTTCCGCATTGCCTACCATGCACTGCATAACGACTGGCTTTTTGGAGAGATTCTCTGCAAAATCACAGGCTGCCTGTTCTTTGCCAACCTGTATGGCAGCTCACTCTTCCTGGCCTGCATATGCCTGGAGCGCTATATCGCTGTAATACACCCTCTGTGGCATATGCGGTTCCGAGAGTTCCGCTACCGAGGGAGCATTGCCTTGGGAGTGTGGGCAGTGCTGGTTGCAGCCATTCTGTACCTGGCCTTGCGTGGGCCCCTGACTAGTTCTTTTGCTGACGGCCGGACAGCCTGCCTTGAGAACTTTTCCTCCAGCTCTTGGAAGGGGCGCATCTCAGGGGTCAGCATCTTTGCTGCTGTCGTAGGCTTCCTGTTGCCTCTGGTCCTCATTGGCATCTGCTACCCACTGATTGCTTGGAGGCTGTTGGCCTCCCCTGGGATTCAACCAGGCTCACGTGCTGTGAGGCGTAAGGCCTTGCGGACAGTGCTGGTGGTTCTGGGAGTCTTCCTAGTCTGCTTTGCACCCTATCACTTGGTGCAGCTTGTCCACACTCTTGGCCGTGTGGGAGTCCTGGGTGGATGCCCACTTATCCGTGCCACCTATGTGGCCCGACGTGTCACCATGGCACTCACCAGTCTCAATGCGTGCCTGGATCCTCTGGTCTACTACTTTGCTGCTGAACGCTTTGCCTGGCAGTCAGACTGCTGGCATTGTAGCTGTTGCTGCTTGCAGGGGTCCCAAAGGTCTGTGGGGCTGCATGTCCTTTTTCTTAGCAAGTATTCCTCTTCTGGGGAAACTGCTGGCCTTGGCACAACACATTCTGCACAATCCCCAGTCCCTACTGGCTAGCTTTTACTTCACTTTCAGCTGGAGGACTTAGCCAGTTATGCTATGTACATGGGCTTGTTAGCTTGTGGATTCCTGTGTCTCAGAATGTCAGTAAAAAGACAAGCATGAGGAAAGGAGGCAAAAGTTGATATCTCTTTATGTTCTTTCCTCTTCTATTAGCTAGATCGGTGGTCCCCAACCCCCGGTCCGCGGACCGGTGCCGGTCCGTGGACCGGTCGGCACCGGGCCGCCTGGGGAGGCTGGGGAGGCTCCTCCCCTTTTCCTTCGCCGCCCTCCTCCTCCTCCTCTTCTCTCCCGCGGGCGGCCGGTGGAGGAGGAAGGCTGGAGGAGCGCAGGAGGAGCCGCCGCCGCCGCCACCGCCTTTGCCTCCCTCCTCCCCTCCCCTCCCCTCCTCCTGGGACGGCCAGCCGGCGACTCCGCCCCCAAACGCTGGCGCCCCGGCGGCGTTGGCGGTGGCCGCTTGGGCTCCGCCAGGAGGGACGCGGCGGCGTTGGCGGCGGCGGCACTCACCGGCTTAGGGCGTCGGGCGTGCCACTCCCCCCCACACACACACGGGCGGGGTGGGGGGGAACCTGGGGCTCCTGGGCAGGCGGGCCCCCGCCTCCTCCTCCGGCGCCGGGAGACGCGTGCGGGTCTCGCTGCTGGCGCCCCGCTTGCTCCTGCTGCCGCCGCCGCCGCCGCCGTGGCCCTCCTCCTCCGCCGGGGAAAGCGAGCGGGGCGCCAGCAGCGAGACCCGCGTGGGGCTCCTGGCCCCGGCGCCCCGCACGCGGCACCCGCCCGGCCGCGCCCTCGCGGCACCGACGAGCCGCCGCCGCCGCCTCCTGCTCCTGTTCCTCCTCCTCCTCCTCCTCCCGCCGCCGCCGCTGGAGCAGCAGCAGCAGCCACCCCCCCCCCCCGCAATCGCCCCCGTCCCGCCACCGCCACCACCACCCCTCCGCAATTGCCCTCGCTGCTGCTCCTCTGGCAGCGGCGGGAGGAGGAGGAGGAGGAGGAGGAGGAACCGGAGCAGGAGCAGGAGGCGGCGGTGGCGGGGGGGCGATTGCGGGGGGGGCTGCTGCTGCTCCTCCGGCGGCGGCGGCGGGAGGAGGAGGAGGAGGCGGAGGAGGAACAGGAGGAGGAGGCGGCGGCTCGTCGGTGCCGCGAGGGCGCTTCCCGGCGCGGCTGGGCGGGTGCCGCGCGCGGGGCGCCGGGGCCAGGAGCCGCGCGCGGGTCTCGCTGCTGGCGCCCCGCTCGCTTTCCCCAGCGGAGGGGGAGGCCCATGGCGGCGGCGGCGGCGGCAGCAGGAGCAAGTGGGGCGCCAGCAGCGAGACCCGCACGCGGCTCCCGGCGCCGGAGGAGGAGGCAGGGGCCCGCCTGCCCAGGAGCCCCGGGTTCCCCCCCACCCCGCCCGTGTGGGGGGGGGAGTGGCACGCCCGACGCCCCAAGCCGGTAAGTGCCGCCGCCGCTGCTCTCGTGCCTCCCCCTCCTCCTTCCCTCCCATCCTTTGCTTTCACCCCCCCCTTTTGCCTCCCCGCCGGACCCCCCTTTCGCATTCTCCCCCCCTCCCCACCCCCACCCCCGGGCCACAGAAAAATTTTCAAAAATTTCCCGGTCCGCGGGGACAAAAAGGTTGGGGAGCACTGAGCTAGATCACCTTTATGTGTAGCCTTCCGCCTTTTCATTGAGACCTGTGCTATCGGACAATGCCCACAAAATGAGGAACAACTAAGCTTTGTTGAAGAAAGGCATCCCAAAATGTCCAAGCACATGGAAGGGCAATACTAAATGGAGAACAATGAGGAAGGGCTAATCTTCCTCTTTTGTAAAGGAGAAATAATGGAATTCTATCTTGTTGCTTCCTTGTTGGGCCATAACTTTGTGCATGCATGTGCTGAAATGTGTCCACTGCAATCTTTGATCAACGCATGTCCCTGGAGGTGTTCCCCACCTTCTTCCTGCTACCTTAACCCTATTAAAAGTCAGTCCTTGTAATCTTTTTCATACCAATAAGAATACTTCCTCGTTTGTACCAATCTGTTTATAATTCTGTGCCTGGTTTACATGCAAACTTGTGTAACTGTTGATATACTATTAAAGAAACTGTGTTGATTTAAAAGGGTTAAAATTTTCTGCCTGGGATTGTTTTGCACAATTACAGCAACATAAAGTGTGGTTTCAGCAGGAGGCAAAGCAGTTCTATATCCTAATAATGTGGCAAAAGAGAGATAAATTCTGGCTTCTGTTTCTTCCAGATTAGTGGATAGAACCTTCCTCCTTGCACCCTTTACTGCACATCCTCAAATTAACCCTCTGTCAATGTTCCATTTCTCATCCATCCACCCAACTTTCTCTCCCTCTCTCTGTCTCATTCTCCCTCTTCCTCTCCGTATACACACACCTAAAAATATTTTTATATTTATTTATTTATTGGATGTTATTGAGATTCACTTGTTTTATGTTTAATGGTAAAAATTAAATCATAAAATCGTAGAATCATAGAATCATAGAGTTGGAAGAGACCTCATGGGCCATCCAGTCCAACCCCCTGCCATGCAGGAACCCACTCACAGTGCTGTTGACAGATGGCCATCCAGCCTCTACTTAAAAACCTCCAAAGAAGGAGACTCCACCCCCCATGGCAGCATATCCCACTGCCAAACAGCTCTAACGGTCATGAAGTTCTTCCTAATGTTCAAAGGGAATCTCTTTTCCTGTAGTTTGAAACCATTTCCCCGAGTCCTAGTCTCTGAAGCCATGGAAAACAAACCTGTTCCCTCTTCAATATGACATCCTTTCAAATATTTAAACATAGCTATCATACCCCCCCAGCCTTCTTTTTGAAAGGCTAAACTTTCCCAGCTCCCTAAGTCATTCCTCATAAGACATTCCCTCCAGACCTTACATAAGAACATAAGAAGAGCCATGCTGGATCAGGCCAAAGGCCCATCTAGTCCAGCTTCCTGTATCTCACAGCGGCCCCACCAGATGCGTTTGGGAGCGCATGAGACTAGATATCTGTCTCCTGATACCACTCCCCTGCATCTGGCCCTTGAAGTACCCTGGTTTAAAGCCTAGAGATTACACATCTCCATCATGGTTTGTAACCCGTGATGGACTTTTCCTCTAGGAATCTGTCCAATCCCCTTTTGAAGGCATCCAGGCCAGATGCCATCACCACATCCTGTGGCAGGGAGTTCCATAGACTTACAACACGCTGGGTGAAAAAATATTTTCTTTTGTCAGTTCTTACTCTCCCAGCACTCAATTTGAGTGTATGTCCCCTAGTTCTGGTATTTTGAGAGAGGGAGAAGAGCTTCCCTCTATCCACTTTACTCATACCCTGCATTATTTTGTATGTCTCAATCATATCCCCCCTCAAGCGCCTTTTTTCCAGAC